>JAVGVS010000007.1:809011-1409011 GCA_032718565.1 Distichodus sexfasciatus
CCTCTCTCTCTCTCTCTCTCTTTTCTTTCTCGCTTCGCTTTCTCTCTCGCCACAAGACGCTTGCGCTTCTCTCTTGCGCCGCCTTCTCGCTCTATTTTTTCTCTCAATGTAAGCAGGCTCATTGAAGAAAAGTTAAAATTTCAGAGTTCACATCTAATATAGTTAGAATCCCTATGCAAGACTCATCTGTGGGGCAAAATATTATGTGATCACTTTTTATGACAATTTTTATTAAATGATGGTTGCTTGCTGTACTTTTTGGCCGGGCGGAAGAATAGATATAAATGGATGAAGTGATGGCTGATAGATCGACAGAGACGTTCAGGAAAGATAGATAGGATAGTGAGGATAAATGTGGAGGATAAGAGGAGCAGATCTTTCTCCTCTTGCTTAGAGCATGATGAGATTCCAGAGAGTTTAGCAAGATGGTGGGGAAAGCCAAAACACCATACACCAAGTTATTCATTTTCCATCTTCTACATTTCCTTCACGTGCCGCTCCCACATTTCAAGAGAGTTTCACGAACAAAGGCACACATCAACTATGCAACCATACTATCAATCAATCCAGGATGGCATCCATTTAGTATGGATTTGCAAGAGCTTAATAAGACCATGAACAGGCCACTCTTAAAACATAGTTTGTCTCTCCCTTTTTATTGTTCCTCCCAGTTAACCAGTGACGTAGTACCATCCAAGCTAAACAGAAATGCATGCTATTATTCTGGTATGACGTGAAAGACAATAAACATAGTAACCACATGAAGACTTATCCCACTGAAATGGCTCTTAAAAATGGTGCTGTATTAAAAACTCAGAATGAATCTTTGTCTATTATATAAATATTCACTAAATATTTGAAAGACTTACACAGCTAACTCCAAGCACAGTAGCTTAATATTTCACTCTTACTTCCTGTTGTCCTCTAGCAGCCAAATTCATTGTAAATTACTGTACTATAAATTATAACTGGAATATTCTTTAAGGTGTGTATTAAAAGTGACTATACAAGCCTTTATCTTATTGTCTTAAAATGTTTATTGCAAGCTGTAGAATAAAAACATTGTGTATGGAAATATTGTAGCAAGATGGACAGGAAGGGAAGGCAAGTGTCAGATTGGATCACTGGGTAGCAAACAGGTGTAGCTAATGATGGTTCTCCTGAGGTTTTTCTATGATAATAAGGACAATATGTGACCCGACCTGTCAAAAGAATGGAAGTCACGCTTCTATTTATTTAGATATGGGCCGATTATGTTGAAAAACATCACAAAAATAGCGATTTTTCTTCTTTGGAGACCAGATTAATTTCATATATCAAGACCTTTTCTGTCATATAAGACCAAAAAGAAAAATCTATTTTGATGTTTGTCAACATAATCGCCCGTATCTAAATAAATTACGGCAGATCGGGTCACAAATATACATTGTGACAGATATGGCATTTTACTTGTTTATAACATTGACGATAAAACTATAAATCTCTGTATTAATACTGAGTGTTAATATTTTTTGTACACACTCATAAGGGTGGCTTTAGATTCATACTGTTTACATCAGGCATACAATGATAAAAAATCAAAGAGATTTAAGCATTAGTGAACTGAGAAAATTCAGATTAACTGAGAGTCAAAAACAAAAAAAAAACATAAAAAACCCTCTTGTTTGCAGTCACAGATACACAGGCAAAAAGAGCAAAGGAATATTTATGTTACGAAGCTAGCTTCCTTGTTTCATGTCAGTTTGATCTAGTCCTCGTGATGTCTGTCTGAAAATCTGAGTGAAGTTGTGGAGTTTTCAAGAGAGGAGAGTGGCTCACAAGGTGGTTTTGTAAATGGACCAAAAAAGACCTACTTGGTCGCTTATTTTGTTCCTGGGTTCTATTGCATTTGATTTCTTCTTACATGACATTGTTAATAACACTTTACACCACTGCTGAAATCTGTTATGTGCGTGCTGTTAAGCTTAATACCACGGCATCAAAATGTGTGTGTGTGAGTGTGAAAGACGTTCATTCTAGTATCAAAAGATGAAATGAAATGAAATTATAATAACTTCACTCACCATGGAAATCTGGTTTGCCCATACTACAGCCAGAGTCATGATCTCCAGGATAAAGAAAGATTTAAGTTAATTAAACTTTCTATGTCTCTAGAAGTTAAATAATTGTGTTGCATTTGTACAGAATCTTTTTTCCAACTGTCTATAATGTTAATGTGATAATCTTTATGTTAGTTTACCTGTAAGAAAACAAGGTCTCATGGATTATGCTCGCTAAGCGACAATGTTGGCTCACATGTAATTATAAATCAGTGACTTATAGGAACAGCTTACCCCGTTTCATTTCTTTCACTGGTTCGCTTGTGTCACAGAATTATTCTGAACTTCTTCCACCCACACACTCAACCAGTTATTCTGTAGGTTGGAGCATATAAATAATTTAGTTGTATGTATTTTTGTCAGTTAAATGGTTTCTTTACAGGGCATTAGGCAATACACTGTCTGTGAAAAACAATTATTCATTGCCTTCAACTTATGATAATTAATTTCTGATTGTGTTCTATTTTAGTTTAAAAGACTTGTATCATTTAATTACTTAATTTGCTTTTTAATTGTGACCACGTGTTTTTAAGCTATGAGGCTTAAGATTCAGTTTCATGGGTCATTATCCTTATTTTAATTTGCAGGGGCATATAACATTGTGACATAAACGGTTGCAACAGATTCTGAGCAGCTGAGGTAAACATGCCCTGGAACAAGAGTATCTCCAACAGATGGAAGGACATAAATAATATCCTTGATTAATTGAAAAGATAAATTCATATATTAGTAAACTATACACACACACACACACACACACAATAATAATACACACACACACACACACACACACATTAATAATTTCTAACCTATTCAAGAATACAAATAAACAACAAGAGTGAAAGTTATTGGCCAGTAAGATTCTTGCTACATATGCATTTCTGTATGTTGTGCACATCTTAGTTCATTCATTTTAAGAAGGTATATATAAAGATATAATAAGGGTTTTGTGATAACTCTATATTTGTGCATGCACTAATGATACTGCATTCATGGAAAATGTTGCCCAATGATGTACAGCTAAATGGTCTCAAGAATATCATATGTTTCCACTCAGGGCACTAAGAGCTTATGTGAGGTCCATTTAACTTTGACTCAGATACAGACATTATTGAAATTGTGTCGTACTTATTTATATCATAGGATGATTCATTTTCTATGAAAAACGTGTTTAATATAAGAGTTGTATCTATCCCTTTTGCGGCTTGCAATGACATCTGGCCATATGACATGAGCTTTTTCTGTCTTTTCTAAATGAATTCTACAGGTATTTATGAGCGCAGGTGAGCGCCGAGCTTGTACGGCTTTTTAATTACGTCCGACTCACTTGTCTGTCATTCGGACAAATTAAATTATCTCCGAGCATTTATCTGGGGCTGGCAGGGCCCCCATCAGACTGATCAAATGAGTGGCATGCCAGTTCTCCCATAATGCCTCATCTCACAGCATCAAATCAAATAAAGGCTTTGATAAAGGCTGCAGAGCTTTTAATTACAGTAATGATCTCACGGCACACATGAGCCAGTCTCTCACGGCTGCATCTGATAGCAGATTTAAGCTGCTTTCTCTCTCTTTACCCATTAACCTGGTAAAGAAGGAACTCCCCTGCTATCTACATGGAAGATTAATTAATTAATACTTCAACCTTTTGAATGAAAAAGTGCCTGCTATTTTAGATTGTGCAAATATGCTCTGGCTTAATGAAGAAGCTAAAGATGGTTTCAGCCCAGTTGCTGCTCTCAACCTTTATTCCAATTCTTTCTTAAGATTAATATTGTCTTTACTTAACTACAGGTGCTTTCCAACCATATAAAACTGGCAAATACAAGTTTAACTTAGTGTGTACTGATTCTACTGAAAGAATGCACATAGATTTTTAAACTGGAGTTGATTGGTGTTTGTTTTTGCAGGTCTGATGCTGATTGTGTGTGTCAGGAGTTCAAAATACAGTTTAAAACAGCTTTAAGAGGAACACAATACCAGCTTTGAGCATCAAATTCAAATTCTAAGCTTCAGAGAAGCTTAGAACCTTTAACCAGTTAAAAGTTAAACTCACCGACACAGTGTGGCTTTTAAATGATCAAATTGGAGCTTATAAACTTAAACAGGCTCATACCTTTTGTACTGTAGGTTAGTGAAGTTAAAACAATAAAAATAAACAATAGCAGATTTTATATTGCCATTGAATTTACTGCTGGATATAGGCATAAGAAAATGGGAACAGTGTGGTCTGAAAGGTGATGAAGATGGTCAACATCAATACTCAGGTGGGTTGTGGTGTTTAAACAATGCTCAATTACCCAAGTGTGCCAGGAAAATCTCCCCCACACTATTACAGGAGCAGCACATTGAAATGTTGATACAAAGTAGAATGGGTTCATGCCTTTAATTTGTTTACACTATATTTTGTAGACTCACTTGCTTGTTCTTGCTTGACCCAGTACGATCTGTTGCTACTGTTGCCTTGCTATCAGTTTGAACCAGCCTCCCCCTTTTTTCCAGACTTTATCATTCAGTAAAGTGAGGAATTTTGGTGTTCACACTAGACAAAGAACTGTTATTGTTTTTTCACCATACAGGTATCTTCTTTGCATCAGAAAAAATCTGATCATTTCACACCATCAATGCCTCTTAGTTACTTATTCAGCCTCTGGGGGAGTTCATAGCAGTGGTTAGTGAGTTGGCCTTGTGATCAGAAGGTTTCCAGTTCGAGGTCTGGGCTGTTACATGTACCACTGAGGTACTTGTAAGCAAGGTACTGTCCCAAAGCAATGCTCCACAGGCACTGCCAGAAAAGCTGCGAACTGCTCCATCACAGATGTGTCAAATGCAGACGTCACATTTCTGTGTGTTCACAATGATAAATAATCACGCATTAAATTCATTTAAATTCTGGTCATTTTTTAAATGCATCTACTACAGTTCTGTACTATCTTGAGTTCCCTAAAATGCGACAAGACCACTTCAACTGATTAAGGATGCAGCTGCATCACTTGTATACAATGTTCCTAAATTATACGAATTATGGTAATATTTAAGAATGTGCACTGGCTCCCTTTGGCCATCACATCCATATCCATAACACTTGCCTACAAGGCCGAAAATGAACCTATACCTCGGTACTTGTTAGCACTGATTATGCAGCGTGTCACTTGTCTTGTGTTTATGTATATTATGGAATGATCTATTTGTACAGAAACATGAATTCATTTAACATAAGTATGGTATCTGTCCCTTTTGAAGCTTGTAATGATGTCTGGTCATATGGCATGAGCTCTTTCCATCTCTTCTAAATGAATTCTACAGTGGATATGAACACAGATGAGCTCTGAGTCTGAACAGCTTTTTAATCACGCCTGACTCGCTTCTCTGACTCAGCCCCGCTCCTCAATGGTGAACTTACTTGTGCTATCAGAACTGCTGAGTCCTTTACTGTCTTCAAACGTCATCTGAAGACTACTACTACTAAAAATACTTATAGAGGAGAAACTACGCCTTACACTTATTATTGTTATTAAAATTTGCCTTGTAGTTTGCTAACATATGAAATTCAGCTGAACAACACCTGCTGATTTTGAGTTGATTATTAATGATTATTTGTCATTCTGCACCCAGCACAGCACAGCATTATTACACAAAATGTGACCTATGCATTTGAACAATCCATGAAGGTGCAGTGAGCAGTGTAGGCAGCGTCAATGGCGCAGTGGTTCCTTTACTTGTCCAGGATTTAAACAATCAGGAACATCTCTCTCACCCCCACACAGCCACAGCCGTATTTAAAACCATTTAAGTCTAGGTTTACAAGTATTAAGAAGAGATGTGGACTACAAAAGTCTGGTGTTGCTCTGGATAAGAACATCTGCTGAGCATTGTAAATGTAAATGTAAAATTGCACTTGTTTTTTCTCTCTTTATAAAAACCCAAAAATGGGTGTGTGATAAAATCCCAGCAGTTCAGAAGTTTCAGAAACACTCAAGCCTTCCATTCTAACGCTTGGTTTAATTTCAACTTATCATAACCATGACTGAAGACATTTGTTGCTGCTAACAGACCATCCATACGACCATACATGTTTAACACAACACTCCGCCGGTAGACTTCTTCATAGTGATTCCTACGTACGCTGGCACTTGCAAGAAAACATGGCGGATCAGGAAGTGGTAGCAGTACTACCTGGTGGGCGGAAGTTCTCAGATAGGAGGGTGTTATTCAAATGTCTCCGAATGTGATGTAGAAGTAGGGGAGAAATCTAAACTGCTCGGTGTTTTTTTTTTTCATAATATGGGACCTTCAAGAACAAATCTTAAATAGGAAACCATTGGTGAATGTCATAATCTTTGTGAAAACTGTATAACTTAGTTTTAAGAACATTTTCCTCTTAAGAATGGTAGATGAATTAAGCTCACTGATTTTTTTTCCCCACCTAACGCTCTGATTCAATATTTTCTTTAACAGGCAGCTGAATGGATTAACCTCAAAAAGTGACACGTGGGTGTGTGTGTATGCTGTGTTAACTCACTTGTCTTTTCTGAGTATATAGACTTGTCATAGGGGAAAAATGAGGTGAAGTCACTTGGGACAACAGCCATAAGCATTAGTCACTGCATCTGTCAGTATGATTTAAAGAGATTTCATTTGCTGCTATTCCACCTGGGCCTAACTGAACTAGGACTGACAATCAAATAGATCAGAGTTGAGAATTAAATATATACGTAAATATAAAATATAAAACTAAAAGGATGATAAATAATTTTGGTTATATATTTATATATTATTTATTTTTTAACAGTTTAATGTTATTTATTGCCTGTTACCAATGCCAATGGAACATAATGAAATCTCAAAAAACAAGAAAATTATGCTGTTACATACTGATGAACACTGAAGGGTACTGAAAAAAATCATCAGCATTACTGGTTTGCTGTTTGGGATATTGCTAACAAAACTGTTTAGTGATCATTACCACAAGTACAATACTGTTAAGTGCTTAATTATGTAAGTAATGTAAATAAGTTTAAAAATGTAATGGTTAATATTGGTGACCAATGTGCATGACAAGTTAGCTTACTTTACTGTTTTATTGTGGATTTGTAATGCTGTTTGATTTGGCAGTGCCGCCGGCCTGTTACTCACTAACATACCATCACCAAAGGGAAAAGGTTCTTCTTGCGAGTGACAGTATGAGTTTGACAATATCTGCCTCCTGGTGGTGGGATGGGACTCTGGAGAGAGATCCCATCTATTCTTAATAAATACAGTGAAAGGAAGTGACAGCACAGTGCGTGGGTGTGCGTGTACGTGTGTGTGAAATACTTAATGAGGTCTTTGTTCTAGGAAGCACACTACTGCAGGTTGTGATACCTACTACTTGAACCTCTTTGTGTGCCAATTAGAGGGTAGCAAAGCTAAAAGCAGCTGATGAATTTAACATGCCACCAACAGCTCACTCTGCTACAAGAAGGTGATAAAGCTGTTTTCATTTATTCCCTGTGCAAGTGTGACTCATTCTGGGATTCAAATATAGTTTTGTAACTTTGCTAGTCTTTACTCTTGGTTTCATCTGACCACACACACACCTACGCCCACCCACACTTCTTATTTTCGTGAGGTTCTTCCATAGAATCCCATAATAACCAGATGCAAATAATACTACAGCTACAACTAACTGGTGGATCTGGGGCAGATCAGTTGTAAAGGAATAACAAGTCTCCTTTAAGCTCAGTGGTCAATATCAATATCTCCTTTGACCTCTGATCTAAAAACCACCTCCAACATGCATTTACTGCAGCCTGGCTGTTTTAAACACACTCACACACATCACCGGTTCATCTTTAACCTGGGTGTCTCATTCCATTCTCCTCAAAAAAAAGAAGAGAGGAATAAGTGCACAACGCAAACTTCAGATTCTTTATTTAGAAGAAAATGGCACATGAATACATTAAAAAAGAGCAAACAATGACCGGATCAGACTAGCAAAAAACAATGTGTGTGAAACACACATGCAAAGAAGGTTAGAACATGCAGGGAAAATGAAAGTATATGCTAGTATTCAGAATTAGAATCACTGTATATTTGGTGCTGAGAGACATGACACGAGTGATAAGAGTGTCTGCTAAATATGGCAAATGTAGTGCTGGAAGATTCAAACCCACAACCTCTTGGTCCGTAGAGGAGTATCCTGCCACCACCATTTCTCATCTCCCTCTCTCTTATTTCATTCATTTTAAACAGGCTTGGCATGGAAAATGAACAGCAAAAAGAATCACAATATGAGATAAATGAGTACATGTAGTTATCTGTGGTCGTTTGTATTTGAAGAAGTCAGAACGCTTCCTTCATCTCTTTATCCCGCCGCCCACTTGTAACTGCTGCTTTCCACGTTCAGGTCAAAGCATTTAACACTGAAATACAAAATGTGATTAACTCAAACCTGACCTTTTATTTTCTCATATTTTCTAAATGTGCATTATAATGATATTTTGTAAATCAGGACAAACTGCTTTTTTTGGCTTCATGAAGTTTCTTGGCATGAATCAGAACACTGCATCCTCTCATCCACCTTAGTCCTGACAGACTGTGCAAAAGAAGGCTCTGAAGCCCTGAAATGTTTGCTCTGTGTGTGGTGCTTTCCGTGCATCATAATGTCATAAAAGGCCACGGCAAGCAATTACATATGCATTATCCCACATGGCAGAGGAAAGAGCCGTCTAACACTCCCTCGTAGACCTCTGTTAACAGCCCCCTGCCTCACGGCCAGCCGGTATAACTCACGTTTAATAGTCACGGCGTCCATTTGGAGAACTCTACACCCGCCTTCATTCTGCTACCACACGACACCAAGGCCTTTATAGACTAAAAGCTGTTCCTGTTACACTTTTTACACAGAAATCACATTTGATGCCTAATTGCAATGGTTTCTGCTCTTTCTACATACATCTTGTTATATAACAGCTATCAGGAAACAACAATAATATTCATGGCATGTAGCTACATAAACTATTATTATAAGACAAGAATTGCAAACTATGTTTAGATTTTTTTTGAGTTTTGAGGTGTTCTTTTTGTCTTTTTTGTGAATGAAAACAATAACTGTCACAGCTTCCTCCAGACTGTACCCCAGCCAGCCACCAGAGGGCGCCCCTGTCCTGTCTTGTTTCTGTCTTGCCTGCTTTGTCAGTCATTTCCCTCTGTCCTGCCCTCTTGTTAATCCTAATTAGTTTAGCCTCATTATGAATTGCACCTGTTCTTTTTTAAATCCCATTGATCTTTTGGTTCAGTAATTAAGTATCTTGTTTGGTTTAGTCGGTTTGCTTATTGTTTGCATCAGTTTCAGCCTTGAAAGTTCCTTAATTAGGCATGTCTCTCCTTTGTGTCTGTCAGACCACCATTGTGTTAACCCCACGTTGGCATGCTCTGTGTTTGATGGCGGATTAAGAGAAAAGACTTTCAGTTCATTGTGTTTGTGGTCATTATGCCAGATTTATTTTACTGTTTGAATAAAGGATGCTTTGCTGGTGCCATGACTCCCTGTGTCATACCAGTGTCTTTTGTGACAATAATATTTTCTGCTACTTCCATATTCAGTGCAAAAGTAGTTTTTTTTAGAAAGTTTCTCTTTTTGGTATTGTAAACAAGTAGAAACGCCACAGCAAACACCAAGGGGTAGCTGGTGGTGTAACAGTAGGGTGTTTGTCCTGTGATTAGAAGGTTGCAGGTTTGAATCGAGGACTAGTAAAGTTACCACTGAAGTACTGCTCCCCGGGCGCTGCCCTTATTACCTGCCCACTGCTCCTTCACAGATGGCTCAAATGCAGAGGTCACATTTTGTTGTGATGCAACTATGTGCTATGTTGTGTTCACAACGACAAATGCTGACTCACTTTCATATGAATGAGGTACATGTGAGCAAATGCTCACATGGGTGTCATGCCTCTTTAAATTGCTTTTATATTTAATAACAACACTGCATTTTTGTAACAGTACTTTCATGTCTTGTAGAATGTTTTATTCACTGGTTGATTTTTTTTCCAAAAGAAATAATAGATGCTGATTGTCAGGTGGCTCTATCTTTAAAACAGTTCCATTGGGGCAGTTGATAACATATGGGTTAGGGAGTTGGCCCTGTGATCAGTGGGTTGCCAGTTCAAGTCCTGTACCAGTAAAGGTACCACTGCGGTTCTTATGAGCAAGCTGAGAAAGCAAGCTGCCCACTGCTCATTCAGAGATGGGTCAAATGCAGAGGTCACATTTCGTTGTTGTGCACTGTGTGCTGTGCTATGTCGTGTTCACAATGACAAATAATCACTCACTTAATTTGACTTAAAACAGACTAAAGACAATTTATTTTCCCCTCTGTTGATGTGACATTGCTAAAACCAGCATTGTGTTAATTAAGTCTGTTAACTGGTGCTTTCTTATAAGACACTTGAAGTTTCGATTGAGAAGATTTTCCAAATCTATGTGAAGAATCAAACTTTGAGCTGTCTGACATTTCTGTGTCTTATCTGAAAAGGCTGATTAGCATCAGCGCTAAGTCACCGATCCAATCTCCCGATCAGCACTCGACCGAACTATCACTGTCACTCAGCCCAGCACTTTTCTGTAGGAGATTAGCTGAAAAACATCAGCTTGACAGTCATTCGAGATCCGTTCATTTACTTTTTTCCATTCCACTTTTCCCCTTTCAGGCTTATCTTAAAAACTCCAGCTCTCACTGTCTGAAGCTGCTCCATCACTTCAAAACTGGGTTTTTCAGACACAATCGGAGGCGAGTCGCAAGCGCATGACTAAAAGAATACAGAGGCATTCGTCGTAGAAAAAGGGCAAGTTTATTTAAAGCTCTTTTGTCCCCTACATAGAAAAATATGATCAATTTAAGTCAACAATAATAAATAGAGTACCTCTTACAGGCCCCGCTGACATGTACGGCTGTACAATCAACATCCACTTTTACAACAGAGCATAGGCACAGGAAAATACTGCAGATTTGTGCAGTCTACAGGGTGGAGTTGTGTTAACATGTTAATGTAAAACAGGTGAACACAAACGGTGGAATATGTCAGGTTGAAACCTGAGTTTGGCCAACACCAAGAAAATAAGGATGAAAATTCATAGCGCTTTGGTGGATCTGTGGAGATGTGAAATGTTCAGATAAATCACTATTTCAAATGTATAAGCGTCATCTTGGCTGAAACGGTGGGGACAACAGGGGTTTGGGTTAGGGGTCGTATTTTTTTCATGTGACTTAATTCCTAAGAAAACAAAAGTTTGCATTAAAATTTCTCAGAGTGATATCAGATGATCTACTGTCCATAATTATGTCAAGTAAATAGTTTTTGAAATTACAAGTTATTTGATACAGCTGATTGTTGGATTTGTAACATTTCCTAAATAATACAGCCTAAATCAACATTTAATTTCAAAAGAGTTTGATGGTCCCTATTCTGGATCAGAACAAACCCTCGTTATCGTGCCACAGCAAGCGATTGTTTCATTCTTCAAATAAACATATGCATAAAATGTACGCTATTAATCAGAATGAGCTTGAGATGAAAGCTGATGAGAGTACAGAGTTATGGATATGAAATCAGGCATTTTTGTTTAACGACAGTCGCAAATGCAGCAAAAATGCACTTGTCCAGAAAACTCATCACACCCAACAGAACACAAACACTCCATGATATCTCTTCAAGACGAGAACTTCTCAGCCTCAGTGTCCACTCTCACAGTCATCTAAAATACTCAGTTCCTAGAAATTAAAAAATAAATGTACTATTTTTCTCTCTGGTAGTCATAACATAATGCTGTTGTCGTTGTGATTTGTGTACAATATTCAGTGAAAAGAAAAAGAAAGCATAAATATCTTAAATATTCAGGAAATGATAAGGCTTTGTCTGTTTTGTTCATTAGTCTTCTTGTGTTCTGCAGCCTAAGACCAGCACAAGACGGCTAAAAAGCTCACGTCTTTTCTCCAGACTCGTTCCACACAGCCGCCTCCTCGCTGTCAGTTTATTCTTAGTGGAGAAAAAAAAACCCTGATTGTCAAAAAAAGCCTTGATCTTGATCTAAAAAAAAGTGGTTGACCGAAAATCCAACACCATATGCAGAACAGAGGAACTGCCTTGCTGCATTTGAAAGGTTTCGGTCAACACTTAGACATCCTGTTTTGGGTTTGACTCGTCATAAGCGACTCAGGTCTTTGTCAGAGTCTGGGATAGTGCTGACATCATGGTATCGAGTCCTTGATTTCTGACGCCAGTGTTCAAAGCCGATCTGCAGATTCAGCAGAGCGGCAGGTGTGTGAGGGGCCACTTTGGTGACCTCCACACACCTTGGACATATCAACCTGTCACAGAGCAGCATGTGGCCACAAAGGCCTTTAGGAACGGAATTAAAAATGTCCTGATGTGGACGGACGTGCATTAGAGGCTCGACTTTATATGTTCCTCTGAGCGGTGAGGTACTTCAGAGCAGCAGCTCCATACTTTCGGGAAAGGTCTTGGTGAAACTCGTCCTTCAGTGTGGTCAGACAGTGCCGGTAACTCGGACTTGAGCGGAACTTTGAAATGTCGAAGCTGGGAGCGTGGGGCATGTGGATCATGAAGGCGTTGGGCAGAACTATCAGGTCATACTCCTGTTGGGGAAAGAAGTGGAAATCATTAATCATCTTTCTTGCCAGAAAACAGAACAAACCAGCCCAAGTTTTAAGATTCATTATGATCATTTATGGATAATTGCTGATTTTATGCTGCCCATGTCGTCAGAAATAGCTTGAGGCCACTCTTAAACAGTTTTTTGTAGACTGGTTTAGCACAAAAAATTTCAGAACACATCATAACCATCTCATGCATGAATTTTCATACACAGATTTAAAAAATGTTTTCACACTGGCTGAGAATGTTACTAGCTTTACTATTTTTTCAGCAGCTTATTAGTAGCAAAGTTGCTAGCTTTTCATGCTAAACTTTGGCAAAAAGCATGGCTAAATGCTACATTGTTACAAAAAATGCAATTATTTTTCTGTTTTTCCAGATGTTTGTGATTGGTGCCTTGTTAAAGATGGTGAAATTGCTTAGGTGTAGTTAGCTATTTTCTTTGTAGCTTGTAGTGTAGCTAACTATACTGGCTACAGTTTAGCTACTTTTAGTCATAAGTAGCTTGTAGCTTGTATCCTTTAAAAGTAGCTTCCACAACACTGACTGATCTCTGAATGTTTCCATCACTCACTTCTGATCTGGTCCAGACAGCAAATAATTAAATGTAAAACAGCAATCCATTCAAGTGAACACAAAGCATGAAAGGGTTAAGCCACTCACAAGTATAATGAGTCTTTATGGATCAGATTCAAATAGTGTTTTTCATACCTGGGCATCAAGCTCCATTATGTGGGAAACTTTGTTCCAGCCAAAGCCCACAAATCTCTGGTCATACTCTGGGCAGTCTCGGTGCACCACCACATAGGGCTCAAAATCCGCCTCCCAGTCTACCTTGTACGGCGTCGTTGCTGTCCTCCATTTCCCGTAGTTGGTTGGGGCGTGACCTTTTGTCCATACATGGTACCTGTGGCCAGGCAGCAGCAAAAAATAGTACTATTATGATTGTTATTTCTGCAGTGTAACTGCGTTAGCATGTATACTTCTGTGAAAGTCAGAAAACGTATCAGACAATTTGTAAATCCCATTTTAACTAGTTTTATTGTAAACTCCTTTTTGTACAAAGGAAACATTTAATGGTTTGTATTATTGTATTAAGACTTGAGTCAATCAAAATTATGTTAATCAGCAATATTAACTACCAAATTCTTTTTGCCTTTTACATTACCACATTAATGCAATTATTTGGATACAATCCAATTGACAATTTCAACAATTATACAACACTTTTAATGATATTTATCTTGGATATCTATTTTAAATATACTGTATGTCCACAATATGATTTTGATTTGATTATATTCAAGAGCCAGCAATCCAACAATATGAGATATTGTGTGATGTGCGGCACATTGGGGCAGCTGGTAGTCTAACCAAGGGCTGTGATCAGAGGCTTGCCAGTTCAAGTCCCAGATTGGTAAAAGTACCACTGAGGTACTCATGAGCAAGGTACCATCAACATGCACTGCACCTTAGGTGCTACCAAAAAGTTGTCACTGCTCTTTCATGGATGGTTCAAATGGAGAGGTCACATTTCGTTGTGGTGCACTGTTGTTCTGTGGTGTGGTGGGTTCACAATGACAAAAATATCACACACACATTTCACACACATTTAAATTGTACCTGAAGGTGTAGAGAGTTCCCATGTCCAGCATCGACAGCAGCTCAGCTTTGGATTTGGGGAATGAGAGGCGATATCTCAGAGTCTCAAAGGCTGGAACCACGAGAGCCTTTTTGGTATTAGCCATGTCCAGTTGGACAATAGACTTTCTGCATAAATCAGATGAGTGCAGCAATTGAAATTGCCATTGAAACAAATATAAGACAAACATAATATATCTCAGTGAAATACACTGTTGTTTAATTATGTTATGTTTATTGTATTTTTAGTGCAGTTTATGATCTATTTCCTCATCCTGTCTCACCTGAGGTAATCGTAGAGCCCATACATAGGGAGGAAGTCTACATCAGTGAGGAACACATAAGGGGTTTTGGCATTACGGAGGGCCACGTTGCGCACCAGGTTCACGGGGTAGAACTGACCCTCTTTGTAGACGATGTGGTAGCCTACGTTCTTACGGTTCTTTAGGACTTCTGAGGCTTGAGCGTAACGCAGAAACTGTTGGGCCTCTGCATCAGACATGTAGAGAGCCAGACTGATGGGACCCTCCCAGTGCTTACAGATCGCCTCCAGCATTTGTAACCTGCATAGAAAAAAATGTTATTGAGCCATAAAGAGCCTCAGGGCAGGAAAGGTGTCAGAGATAGGTTCCATTATGATGCAATATTATCTGATTCAATGGGCAACAATTTGATGTCTTCTGATTTCACTGCCACAATATAATTTAGATTTGATTCACTTCAGGAGCCAGCAATCGATATGAAACTATATCATATGCTGATTTAACACAGTCACTTCAATTTATATCAAATTACGAAAATATAACATAAATATAATAAAACTAAAATATAATTTGACATTTTTATTCCTGAGCTATGGTCCACAGTAGCCACACTCAATAAAAGTGGTTATGAAACCAGATGATGTCTCTGCGCTTGCTTGGCAAGGATATGTATGTCTGATGTCTGATCAATATTATAGGCTTGATAATAATTTAATCAATGTATCAATGTAGATCAATGTATCATTACACCACTAGTCAAAGCAGAGATATCTATTCTCTAATGCAGGAAAGAAAAAATAGTTTAAAATATTTAAAAAAAAACTGAAAAATGGGAACATAAAAATATACCATCATCTAGCCCGACTCATTTTATTATGTGCGTTGTATAAAATATGTTATATAACATGTATACAGTGTTTATGAATTGATGATATATTTTTATACAACGTCATCATAGTGGCTATTATTCAACAGTTTGCTGAGTGCCCTCTTCTCCATCACCTGTCCATGGAGAGCTGAGCCACGAGTGTGACGTCCGTGTCGTCCTCTGTGGGCGTGTATTCATATTGCAGGAAATACAGATGCACACGATGGACCATAATCCGCTCCCTCCGGAAATCATAACACTGGTCATCTTCATCCAAATCCTCCAGAGCCTTCTGAAGCTGGAACACAGGAATCCACGTGAGCTTTAGAGACCGTAAAGGCCTGGAGAAATCTCACATGACTCATACACATGCCGTATTTATCCCATGTTACATGGAGTCTGTAAGAAATGCAGCAGTTTAACAAATATCATTAAACTAACATATATATTTTACACAAAATTCAGCTTTGAACAGCCAAAATGCTGTCATTTGGTTTAAAAAAAAACATCAAATATTAAGACATTGGCATTGGCTAGCAGATATGAACAATAGCAACAATACCACATTAAGATTGTGTTCAACATCAAGAGTTAGGGTAAGAGAAGTAGGAGTAAGGTCAGCTTTAGCAGTAATCATGTTACAATGTGGGTGACAGGTTAGAAAGTAAAATAATAAAATAAAATCCTTTAGGGAAAACAATAATTCATTCATTATCTGAACCACTTAATCCCAACCGGGGTCGCGGGGGGACCAGAGCCTATCCCAGAAACTAATGGCGGGAAGGCGGGAAACAACCCTGGGGAGGCGCCAACACACTGCAGTGCACACACACTCACACAATCACACTCACATTCACACAGATCATACAGATCTACTCACCCGTGTGCTCTCTACGCTGGCCTGACTCGGACAACCAAAGAGTTCCCTCCGGAGAAGATTCCCATCATACTCCAGGAACGTCAAGTAGAGGTTGCGGAAAAATTCCACATGCTTGTTTTTCACCCGCAGCTTTTTAGGAGAGTTCCAGTGTATCACCTGTAAAGTGAACAGTGTAAACAAAACCAGTACAAAAACACTCAATAACACTTAATATTAATATCCCGCTAAATTATAGATGATATTATAGGAAATGATCTGTAAATGGTCAAAGATCTGTTATTTACATATGAACGGATTATCCTTTCTTTCCATTTTTGAAAAGCATCATAACATATAACATTATATACATTTTTGATACGACAGTGACGTGTTCTCATTCTTGAGCTGCTGTTGTTTCACTATAAAACCTGCTATTCTCCATCTTCATTGATTCATGACTGAACCTTTAAGGCTACAAATGCTACAAAGTGTAAATGTTTTATTGTTCCTCACCTTAAGGTCTGACACTTCAGTGTAGCACTGCTCAGATCGAGTGTGATCTGACAGCTGCACGTTCCAGAAACACGGAAGCTGGTGCACAAGGACGGGGTTCTGCTTTATAAAAGCATTGAATATGTCCTACACACAAACACACACATATACATTTTAACTCCAGTGTTTAAAAAAAATCTAGTGTTAAAACTTCAGTTAAATGTTTTTGTTCTCTTTGTTATGGTAAAATTGGAATGTTTTTGACATTGACAGAAGTTTTCTCCTGAAAACTACCTGCTTGTTAAAATATTAATGAACCATATATTTCATTACAATCATTTTGAGATGTCAGAATGTGGTTGACATTTAATGCTGATAATTAAAAACTGATTCAACACCAAATTCATTATTCTTTGCTATCTTTATAAGTTTTGACATGAATGTCTCTCAGAGAAACATCTAATACCTTGGTCTAAATGCACTTACCTGGTCAGCAAGTGAGGTGGACAACATGTTCATCAGCTCTCTCTCAGCTGTTAGTCTCCACATCTGCTCCCATCCGATCCTCCGCAATCTCTCCAGGTAGAGTAAGATTACACCTATAGCATTATGGCAAATATCAGTCTCCAAGATTCAACAGACACAGGACAGAATTGTTGTGTAGAACTAAATTTTCAGGTTAAGTGAAATCTATTGTGTAAAGGTGCCATGTGTAGAGTTATTCAGATAGAATATTTAACATATATTTGCGAAAGAATGTCAGTAATTTGGTTGCATTTCAATTCCTTTCTCTGTGTCTTGTACAGCACTTCTTACAAAACACAAGCACTCCAGGTTTTGCAGTGATAAGGAAAAACATCCTCAGAGATTGTGAGGAATAAAGAGGAATGAAGATTCAACAGGGGTTGCCATCCTCCGCCGGGAGACATGGATGGGTAAAATCGTTCAGGCCTGTTTTTGTTCAAAAAGGTGTTATACTGCTGTATTATGATGTAGACACATGCCGTCAGCCATATCACCTGCAGTTCAGACTTCGCAGTCTATATGAAACACAGCCTTAGGGACACTGCATGCAAAAATGCAAACCCTTCAGATCAGACAAAAGACAAAAAATCCTGGCTCTCGTAACTAATAGTCGATTTGTGGGCATCTTTCTAAGGGCCTGTTTACACGTATGTGGATATTTTTACAAGCGCATATTTTTTACGTTTATTTTTTAAATTGCGTTTACACGACATTCGGCTAGAAAAATGCCTGTTTACAGGTATCCCAATATTTTTATTAACGCATATATTTTTATACGTTTGGGCCTTTCGTTTACACATATCCACAGAATCTAACATTTTGAAAAATCTTCACTTTAGAGGGCGTTTTAAAAAATATGAGTTTGAGGTGGCTAATACTCTGTTTATCTGTAAATGAAAAAATATGTGTTTATAAAAATATCCACATACATGTAAACAGCCCCTAAAACAGTAGAGGTAAAACTCTGAAGTCCTGCTAAAATCAACCTCCCTGATCCATTTTGATCTTGCCTGTGCAGAATGGCAGCTGGAATACTATCCAAGTGGAGCTGGTCCAATCACCTGGCTGTGGTGGTGGTCTAGTGGTTAGGACACTCACCTCTGGACCAAGAGTTTGTGGGTTTAAATCCTACCTCCAACACTACCACCACTGGGTCCCTGAGCGAGACCCTTAACCCCAAGTTGCTCCATTGAAATTAGGAAAAATGGAAGTTGCTCTGGATAAGAGCTTCGGCTAAATGCTGTAAAATGTAAATTCATGTCGGTTAAATTGGAGAGTAATAAGACTATGACAAGATGTCAGTCAGTCAGTCATTATCTGAACCGGTTAATCCCAACTGGGGTCGTGGGGGAACCCGAGAACCCGGAAACTTGCGGGCGCAGGCAGGGAACAACACTGGGCAGGTGCCAACACACCACAGGGCACCCATACTCACACAATCACACCTTACGGAGGCCAATTTAGAGTCACCAATTAACCTATATTGCATGCCTTTGGACTGTGGGAGGAAACCGGAGCACCTGGAGGAAACCCACATGAATAGGGCTGGGTATCGTTGCTGATTTCCTGAATCGATTCGATTCCGATTCACAAAGTCATGATCCGATTCAATTCGATTCGATATCAATTTATTTAGAGATTTCTTTGTGTCAATACTAGTTTTGCTTGGTTATAAAATAACTTGTTTTGAAACCGAAGTGTTGCCAAACATCGGCCTTTAGGCCAGATGGTGATTTGAGCGGAGCAGCTTCAGCCATGGCTTTATTTGGTTTTGGTTTCGCGGGTCTCACGTTTTTACAGCTCTCCTTGCGCGGTCACGAGAAGTAGTGCATAGTCGCAGGAAAAGATCGATCCACAAATCTTTTAATCGATATCGTATTTCTCGAACGAGAATCGATATTGATCGGTGAATCGATTTTTTGAAACCAGCCCTACATGCGAACATGGGGACAGCATGAAAACTCCACACAGAAAGGCCCTACAGCCGTCCCTGGGGTTCTTCATGCTGTGAGGCGGCAGCGCTAACCACTGTGCAACCGTGCCGCCCTGACAAGATGTCTACAGCCTAATATTGAGAATGTCTGAAACTATGCCGCCCCTTAAACAACAAAATGTGATATGTTCTATTGGACCAAAAGTCAACCTTCTGTTAAACCCAGCATTAACAGTAGCTACAGTAGCTATTCTATGGGACATGACAACCTTTGCTCATCATATGCATCAGTGAATCTTGGCCGCCCATGACCCTGTCGCCATTCCACCAGTTTGCCCTGCGCAAATCACTTTTGTTCGGTCCTGCCCACTTCAGACTGGGAACACCCACCAAAAGCTGCAGATTTGGAGATGCTCTGACCTGATCTGTTTAGCCATCACAATTCGTCCCTTGTTAAAGTCACTCAAATCTTTACGCTTGCCGATTGCTTATGCTTCCAACACATCAACTTCAAAGACAAAATGTTCACTTGCTGCTCAATATATCCCACTCATTGTGAGGTACTACTGCAAAGAGGAACTCAATGTTATTCACTTCACCTGTCAGTGGTCATAATGTTATGGCTGATCAGTGTTTGCTAAAGTACATCTCACGATTCAGGTGAAAGTTCTGCACCTGATGCATGCAAAAATCCACACATGGCACCTTTTAACTGAAAATATCCTCATGTTTTCTTCCTCTTACCTGTGTTGAATCCCCGTCCCAGAGCAGGCCACGGTTTGTGGTTTTTCCACAGGTTGCCCAGGTACCAGTCACTCTGATTCTCCACGAGTCCAATCACCTGTTTCTCTACAAGGACAACAAACGGTTCAAGGATTCTGCTCCCAACAGTGAATGTGAATTCATTTGAAACTGCCATTAGGGTAATTACCTGTGAACTTTCTAAAAATAGCCCACAGCTCAGCAATGTCTGTGGCGAAGGTGATGTCGGTGTCAAGCACGATGACCTTTGAGAGGTCAGAGGGCAATGCTTTGGTGAGAGTGAGTTTCATCAGGCCATAAATTCCTGAATAGTGCTTGTTGGGTATCCAAGATACCTCCGACTGGACACAGGAGACAGAAAAGAGAGAGCAGGAGAGAGGGGGGAGTGAGAGAGATTTTTTGTTACATGCATGTCCAAATTGCAGCATAGTCTTTTTGTAGCTCACTTGGACTCCTTTCCTTCTGTAACGGCTTCACTGCTTATAGAAAAGACCTTACACAAGTGTGCTGGCATTAATGTCTACTTCTCCTCTCTACATGCATATTTATCGATGTGATTCTGGGCCCAACGGTGTGCTGGAGGACAGATAAATGGACGGATTTGCAGGGATGGAACAGACAGAGAGCAAACAGGTTCCTATACATTGTGATTAAAGAGGCTCAGAGTGGGAGAGAGAGGGGAGGAAAGAGAGGGGAAGAGCGAGAGGACAAGGAAAGGCAAAGAAAGAGAAAGAGCAAGAGCATAAGTGTGAGTAAAAGAAAAGAAAAGAGAATATGTGTACGTGCCTGCATGCATCTGTGTGTGTATGTGTGTGTGTGTATGTGTGAAAGAGAAAGAAAAAAGTCCAGAGTGGAAAGTGAAGGATGACAAAGAGAGAAAAAAGGAAAAGCATTAGTGGTAGTAAGATAGGGGAAAAATAAATAGACAGAAAACAAACAAAAATGAAAAAGGCATGACAGAAAAATGAAGTGTGAATGGAAAATTGGAAAAAAGTAAAGTCAGAGAGAGTCAGCAGAACAGAAAGAGGAAAAAGAGTGACTGAAAATAGGCTTGTAATGAATTTTCACTGCTAAATTTGTCTTTAATATGGGATTAATTAATTTGCATCATTGTAATATCTTTTCTGTGTTGTAAACACACAGACCAATATGCATTTAAAATGTCAACACACACATTCACATCCACACACACACCCTCACTTACAAACATTACCATGCAGTAAAACCAAAAGAAAAATGAAAAGAAAAAAACCCACAGAAACACGTTCTGAATAATTTAAAGCCGCTGCAGTGGAATTGGTATGCCAAATCTCTCTTTTAAAAAAAAGCCAGGCTGTCACTTTAGATGTACAAACAAAAATGAATAATTCCGTACTCAGCGCTCTTTTAGGGCAGCTTCCCTGCTGGGATTGAAAGCCTTCATGGGGAAAGAGAGAGTGCTTGAAGTGTTCTGGAGTGAACACAACCCGACCACGTCCATTACAGCAGCGACAGCTTTCGCCAACATCACTCTCCCTGACCTGCTATTATGCCCCGTAAGCAGCATGCCGCACTCGTGGAGAGAGGAGAGTTTTTACCTTCCTTCAAGTCAGTCAAGGTCAAATTCGGCCTCGTTATGTAGAGTTGCTGTGTGGCCTATAATTATTCCTGATTGTAATGTGTCACGACCCTCGTTTTAAGATCCTCTGATGGCGCTAAGGCGATGTTGACGTGCGGCGTACAGTGTATGATTGGAGGGCTGGAGAAGTTTGAGTTGGTTATTTGGAGTATGAAACCAGCAAGACTGGGCAAGACTCTTCACCACAAGAAGCCCACTAGAAAGACCTGTTGAACAACGAACTACGAAGAGCTTGTAGATTTCAACCTGAAGCTACTGCACATCTAGCTTTACCCGCTTTTGGGGAAACAAGACACTTAATCCCAAGGTCTTCCAGGGAGATTGTCTCTGTCACATCCTCGCCGCCTTCCCCTTGCCTCCACTGTTTCCAGTTACTGGAATACTGAGTCTTGTTTTGCTTTTCACCTTCTTCTCCTTAGGTTTCGGCTTCTGTTTTATCTGTTACACATGTCGCTCCTTTTGTTTACTCATTATTGTTAATATGCCTGTTAGTTTTAACTAGAGATGGGCCAATACCACTTTTTTATATCCGATACCGATATTGTAAATTTGGATATCTGCCGATACCGATACATATCTGAATACATGACTGAGATTATTCTGTTATGCTTAAGGAAATGCTTGATTTAAATACTGTTTTCCTAACTAAAAAATGTAATAATTACACACACACACATTAACGTGTGTTTACATCGCGAAAAATGTTGAAAAATGCTTTTTATGCATTTACTTCTATTTCAGTTCACGGAACATCTCACAAATACTTTCACATACAGAGGGATCAGGTCTTGTCTTGATCGAGCCACTGAAAACGTTGTGTGTCACTATTAAGCCTCCGTGTGAAATACAAGCGGAGCTGCTCTAGCGGGTAAAATGAATTAAACCAAGCTTCGATTCTATAAAAATTGCCTCGACCATTGTTTGTAATAGAATTATTCGAGTTATTGGAACAATCGTTTCAGCTCTACTTTACCGCAGTACCACTTCCCATGCATAATGAATCGAGTGTACACGCATTTACAGATTGGCTCCATAGAACTGCCCAATGCCACCGATACCCAATCCAGCCGTTTGAGCCCGTTATCGGACCGATACCAATCCACATATCGGATCGGCTACATCTCTAGTTTTAACCCACCTGTTTGTTGTCTATTGTTGTTGTCTCCTGTGCATTTCCTTTCTTTTATTAAAAGCCAGCTCAACACTTACAAAAACAAAATGTTTTCATCAGGTTTGCGACAAATTTGTGTTTAATTAGTGGAGAACAGTGGAGTTTGATAGAATATGTTGCCACATGTTTGCCACTGCAAACTTACAGCAATGTCCTGGCAACAATGACTAATTGCCAATAGAGGCAAATGTATTTGCCAGTGATTTGCCGAAAACAAATGACCAGTAATGCCAAAGTTGTAGGGAACTTTTGGTGACAAATTTGCCAGGTGCACACAGTCCACCGCAAGTTTGCCATGTTAATTAATTTGCACATAAAAAATAATTTTGGTCAGATTTTTATTACATGGTGGAGTGTTGGATGAAACTGGTAAACTTGGTGAAGTGCAGCACATGTTCATGAGCGTCAAGTTACTAGTGTGCCATAATTTGGGGGGTGAGGACTAGTGAAATCCAACCATCATATTGAGAGGGGGAAAAGGAGTTACTGTTATTTCCTGAAAAAGATTATCTATTCGTCATATTCATCATGTATTAGTGGCCATAAGAAAGGTTTTTACCTTAAGTTCCTCAGCGTCGTAGAAGCTGACCTGCACAGACGGCACCATCCACGACTGGAACAAGTTGCTGAGGATCTGATTGGCCACTGAGTCAGTGATGAAATGGAAATGCAGTGGATTTCTCCTACAACAAACAAGATGCACAGGGTGACGTGACTTGAAATACAGAGGAACGGTAATCAAAATGCAACACAGCGATCAGCCATTCCAGCCTAATTACACAAAGTGAATCTCCAACTCTATGTAAGTGTGTGCCAGTGTTTACTAGCTGGTAATTATGTTGTAGGTCAGAAAACAACATAACAAGAGTGATGCATTTTTTTTAACTGCGCTATGGAATTGGATTTATTACATTATGTGCAAAGAAAAGGGATTTAATTGGATTTTCATGCAAATATACCATGCATCTCCACACTCACCTGTGGAACAGGATGGACTTGACCAGGGTGACCACATCTCGACTGGCGTTGTGACCAGCACACACACATGCCACGTGGATCAGCTGTGTGAACACACATCCAGACCACACACAGTGTATCACATGAAATACTGACTTTAAATGGGTAAAGTGCTTTATATCGCCCTGTATTCAAAACTGACAAGTTAAAAGCTAAACTTGTGACCTTTCTGTGACTATTGAGGCATACTTTTTCTTATTTCACCTGCTCCAGTTAGAGCTCGCCACAGCAGATAATTGTTGTTTGCACATTGATTTGGCAAAAGTTTCACACTGAAGGTCCTTCCTGACTAAACCCTCACTCTAGGCTTGAGACAGCTCTAAGAAATACAGTGTCTTGTGCATTATCAGTGGCTGGGTTTATACTATTGAGCCCAAGTAATAATGGTTTTGCTGTGGCCAGAGACCCCCACTGACTTATAACTCCCACCCTATACTGCGTTATTGCACACCTCTGTAGTCAGGTCATGCTTCTCATACTGTGAACCTTTCACTATTGCATATCTTAGTATAAATTGTACAGTAGGTTATTTCAATCCATTCTACACATCCTCTACTTCCTCTTCTTTAGTAACATGACTTCTTTGTCATTATGTGACCTATTCATATAAACTCTGTAACTTACTGTATGCTTACACTGTCTATAAACATGCCAATTTTTAATTTATACATTGTTAGATCCTTATTTATTTATTTATTTATTATCTATTATTTAAGACCAACCACTAAAAACAAATTTCTTGAATGTGACAAATTGCAATAAACTTCATTCTGATTGTGGTTGCGTGGTTCTAGAAAGCTCATAATTACAACATGAAAAGTAGCAAATATAACTGTCTCAATATGGAGAATGCAGGGTTTGTGATATTTTTGCGACTTGGTAATGGATTCAGTTGCAGCTGTTGGCTGCAGAAACCCTGTTAGTTTTGGTCATTTTGTTATCATTGGATTAGCCTTTAATAGGCTTTAAGAGAAAATGTATTAGAAATGTATTCATCTTAGAAACAAATTTATCTCTATATGTGATTACGGCAAGATTATTTAATGTTCAGTATGTCAATTTACTCAACGAAGCCCACATATCCCATGATGCTTCAGGAGTTCCACTGACAATGACACCTCCATATTTTTGTCGATCGGGTCTACTTTTCCCAAAATACCCCCATGTCCCATCGTTTCTGGCATTAACAAGGCTGCACCCATGACGGCCTCACCTCACATCTCTCGGCGGTAGGCGACCTCACACATTCGCTGTGGTTGCTGCGTTCCTCCGCTGTGTTCTCCACGTCCTCGGGTCCCGTGTCCGCCGACGCCACCCACTGCTGGTTGCCGTAGTTGCCATCGGCGGGCTGTGCAATGAGGCCTTGCGATTGTCCGAGCTGCAGGCGGATCTGTCGGTTCTCCTCCTCCACCTGCCTGACCCGCGACTCCAGCACCTCCCGCTCCAGCAGTCTCGCCTCTGTCGACTCTACCAGGCACGGCGACAGCAGCAACGAGCGCCCGTCTGACACAACACACACAAACATCCGGACATGACCCTCTTTCATACCACATTTTAACATTTAGGTACATTTTATAATTTACATTTGATCTACATTGTATTGTATTGTATACGCAATGTATTGTCATGCAGCTCATAACATATTAAAAAACAAAGCAAGTATTTTTATACCATGTGTCCACAAAATCCACAAAATAAAAAATGACCTTCCAAGAAAAAGACAACCATGTCTCATTTACCACATTCATTTATTCATTCATTCATTCATTATCCGACCCGCTTAATCCCAGTTGGGGTTGCGGGGACTGGAGGCTATCCCGAGAACTTCCGGGTGGAAGATGGGGCACATTCATTTATGTCCTTAATTTTTACAGTATAAAAAAAATATTTCTACTTTATATTTTTCTGCAAATATAATAATAATAATAATAATAATAATAATAATCTGTCTATAATAATAATAATAATAATAATAATAATAATAATTCTGTTGTTAATTTTATAAAATAATTATTACTAAATACATAAGAACAATAATAGTATTAATAAACATTGTTATTATTATTAATAATATTGTATTATTATTGTTTGTATACTAATTTTATATTATTATTATTATTATTATTATTATTATTATTATTATTATTACAATACACCACAGCACAGCATATAGTGTACTACACTGAAATGACCTCTCCATGTGACCTTGGCATCGATGACCCATCCGTGAAGGAGCAGTAGGCAGCTAACATGGGCAGCACCCGGGGAGCAGTGCTTGGGGATAGTACCTTGGTCATAAGTCAGTGGTACCTTTACCGGTCCTGGGAACCAGCAATCTTCCGATCACGGGGCAAAAGCTCTAACAGTTACGCTACCAGCTGCCCTGGGTGTGAGTTCTACTTTTCTAAGCCTGGTATTTAACACAGAAAGAGAAAATTAAAAATAGAGAAAATTCAAAACCCAATAATTGCTGTTTACTTAATACTTGAGTAATCCTGTAATAACAGCAGCATTATAAGACAAAACAGGTAAGTTTGTAAGTTCAGTTTGCTGTGCTGTGAGTCATGATAACCGCAGAGGGATTACCTTTACCAAATCCCCAAAATCCAAAGTGGAATAAGTGGGAGGCTGCCACATAGAGGGAGACCGACGCCCTAGACTCTACAGCTGCACTTTATAAATAATGGATTTAAAGATAATATTTATAATAAAGCTGCAAGCCTTAGTATTTCTCCTGTAAATGAATCAACTGGAAGATGCAGCATAAATGAAGAAATGGTGAATGGTTTAAATAAAATGATGCTGTGACCATTTCAGTAGAATACATTATGCAACATGGTGATGACATCAGAAAAATCATCTACAATATCCGTTTGTGATCAGTTATTGCAACTGTAAGAAAGTCTGTTTCTCAGTGTTGCAATACACATTATGCAAGAAGAAGCAGAAGAAGAAAGAAAAGTTTGAGCTTAAACTCTGTTTAAACTTTGTGCTTTGAGGCTGTAGTGCAGCATATAATTTAGGCTGTGGTGTTTTTTCTAAACGAATTGGAAATACGTTTAACGGAACAGTGTGTCAGTTGTAAAGAACATGTTTCAGCAGATGAGATTTGCAAAATCTCTCACTCACACACACACACACACACACCGTTTAAGGAGATGAGTCTCTGGTTCCAGCCAAATGAATAGTTCACATAATAATGGCAAATCAAAAACACATGGCTCTAACTACAGTTCACACAGCAGCCATCGCTCAAGAACACAGCTGTCTGAACATACAGGAGCTAACCCTAACCCCCCCCCACTCTGATTCTTTCACTTATCCCTCCATTTTGACATCTCTATCTCCCTCTCTCACTATCTTGCTCTCTCTATCTTTCTTTTTTTTTCTACCTCTCCCACTCTATTTTTTTAAAAATCTTTTTGGCACCTGCCTCTCCTCTCTTTCTGTCTGTATATCCATCTTTCTCTCTCTCTCTTTTTTTTCTGTCTATCTGTCTCTCTCTCTCTCTCTGCTACTCAGTCGTTCCCTCTTTTACTTTGCTTATTCTCTCTCCTTTTGACAGTTTTCTCTTTCTCTCACTATTTCTCCCTCTTGCACTCTCCCTTACTTCTCTTTCTCTCTCTGTCTGTCTATCTATCCCTCTCGCTTTCAGTCTATCTCAGTCTCTCTCTCTCTCTCTCTCTCTCTCTGTAAATCTTTCATTAATACTGTCTCTTTTACTTCACTCTTTCTTTTGACATCTCTCCCTTTTTCACTCCTTTTGACATCTCTTCTCTCTTTCTGTCTGTTACCCCTTCTCTCTCTTTCTGACTGACCTCTTTCTCTCTCTCTCTCTCTCTCTCTCTCTCTCTATTTCTGTCTGTCCATCCATCTCCCTCACTATGTCTCTATCTCTCTGTATGCTTTCACTCTCTCACTGTCTCTCTGGTTTGCTCTCTCTGGTTTCAAAATCATAAACTATAATGTGATTTCTTTACTTGTTGCACTTGTTGTCTTGGATACAAACCCAGCTCTATCCTACCTCTGGCACTACCACCACTAGGCCCCTGAGCAAGAGCGTTGGCCCCAAGTTGTTCCAGGGAGACTGTCTCTGTAAACATCAACTTTGCTAAATGTTGAAATAGTAAAATGCACATAAACAGGCTGTGAAAATTTTTGACCCAAGTGACTCTGGTTCTGAGATAAACCCTTGTGTCGTCTTCAGTGCTGTACATACAGAGAGAATTGTAATCTGATGCTCTCTGATATTGAATCATATTGCTTCTGTGTCCCCAAAAGGCCTTTAAAGTATGCTTTGGTTTTACATTTCAAGCCTTTTCCCCATCACAGCTCCGACTTTCATGTTCTCACTACCATGTTGGAACGAGTTTCCACACTACACGCCCACTCACTGGCACTTTACAGAATTTATCAGTGTATAACACACACACACAGCTGCCATAAGACATCATTCCTCCTATTACCAGTGGAGAAAGTGAGAAACTCAGGAGGTATTCACACCCTGTTCCAAGAGACTCAGAGACATAACACATGCACACACACACAGCACCAGTGTGAAAAGAGCCTAAGGTTCAGAGGAAAATATTCCAACTTATTTGGATCCTTATAAAAAAAAGAACACAAACACGCTTTGCATTTTTATCAGCATGAAACGCCAGCCCAGGCCTCATTTACGTTGCCGGGCCATTAGCCGCCCAAATCCACACTGCACCTTATGCAAATGACTTTAATGAATTTCGTACTTATTTTCAGATTAACAGTGGTGAAGAACACTCAATCTGTTTTCCAGCCGCGTCTCCACCATCACTCAGGTGTAAACAGAAAAGACGTCGTTCTCATCTATCCACTTTCCAAACACTAATGATGCAAATGCTTTCTTTATTTATATACTTTTTGTTTGTTTCTTTGCTGAGGCTCCACATTTTTCCCAAGAATAACTTTGTTAGTAAAAGAAAAATGAAGGCAAATGATATGAAGTAGCAGCAGGATGACAGGTTGCTTCATCATCTGCACCCCTCTTCCTCAGAACCGTTCATTCCATCTAACACAAACCAACACCTTAGTAGTGATGTCAGCCTTACAGTGCTCATTAGATCTATCAGACGGGTGGACAGGTAGACGGACGGATTGGGACAGGCTGAGAGATAGATGGATGAGGGGCTAAGTGGGAAATTAGATAAACCTGTGGACGAATAGATGATAAGACAGACAGACAAAAATATAAGGTGGGTAAATTAATCTAGGCCTGGCCTATTCAAATGACAGTCCGCTCTACTTAGCTACTTTTTCTCTACAGTTTGTAGTGCAGCTAACAGCTATAGTAAAACAGGATCATGGCTGAATCATAACTTCTTTAATTATTTCAGTTCGATTCAAATTCTAATCAGAAGTAGTTTTTAGCATCCAAAGCTACTGTTTACAAGCATCTGTTTCCTAAACATTCATTTGTGTTGGTTTAAAATGTGTCATTACACACTGCTTATCGAAAACTGGTTCTGATTCCATCAGAATTTTACACCTCCAACGTTATCGATTCTTTTTAAAGATCCTCTCATTTCCCAGCACGAGCATAAATGCTATTTGTCGTGACAAATAGCATTTGTTTTAAAATATATTTTTCGCGATGTAAACATGCGCTGTTTGTTAGCATGTACGACTCTCACAGTCCAACATTCCCTAAAACGCTCCAGTTCTGTCAAATCTTCCCATTTATTACAGACAACACTTCAATTTATGGCTGATAAATAATAAAAACAACCAGTGTGCTAGTCACAATACAGCTATTTATTTGGTATTTATTTATTCAACGCGTCCACCGCGTTGCCAAAACTTCAGTTTCAGTATTTCTTTATTTTCAATTAATCAAAAAATATTTTTCCATTCCATAATGTTAGAGAGCAAAAAAAAAAAAAATAGAAAAATGCATGATTTGTTATCAAATCATTTTATTCTATATCCAGATGGATTCCAAATGGATAAAGAAATGTTCCCGCAGCAGTCTATTATTTTATTTAGGCTACATTCAGGCATACATAAAACTACATTAATCGATAAGAGAATTGATAAGGAATTGGATTTACAGGCAGAATAGATAGATAGATAAACAACGAGCTGGATGAATTCATAAACAGCTAAAATAGGCTGGATCAAAATCTGTGGTGGAAGTGAAAGTGTGTGTGTGTGTGTGTATAACTCACTTTCCAGGTTCCCCGAGAGCAGGTACAGCCAGGTGACCAGAATCACACAACTCAGAGACGCCAAGAGCAGCTTCAGCCTCCCTCGGCACGGACAGTGCATCGTGGGACGGGGTTGGTGGAGGGGGTGGGGTTGTGTGGTGGGGGCGAGGGATGGGGCTCAGGTGGGACTCAACCTGACTCGGGCTCTCTGCAACATCGCTTTATCTGCAAGGCGAGAAGAAAGATACAGGTGTTGCATCTTAATTGAGAGTTTGAGGGCAGTAATATGAGTGTGGTGTATATTAACACAAAAGCAAAATTAACATGCTATAGTTGCTTTGGCAAATTGCTGGGAGCAAATCTCATAACATTGTCACTACCAAGTGTGAAGAGAGATAACCAGGGGGTGCGGTGGTGACACTTCATTGAATTGCTTGTTATGTGACTTGCTGAAGTTCAAACCAAGCTGCCAGAAAAAAGGCTTGTGTTGTTTTTGGAAAAGATTATAATGTTGCAAATGGTACAGATTGTAAAATGAAGGATTAATGAGTGAATGATTTTGTTGTAATTTGTTACATTTATTACTTAAGTAAATAAAGCAATTTTATTTAAACATTAAAAACAACCTGCCTATATTATTTGTGGATATATTCCTATATTATATATTGCGCATTTTATGGGAAATGTTTTGATTATGTTTTGCATTTCTGGGAAAAAATAATCATTTTCATCGTAATCAGATTTTTTAATTATCCCATTTTTAAAATTGATATTACTCTTAAAAAGTCCTCTATCAGTCCAGCTATACCATCAACATTATCAATCTTAATTAGTGAATGTAAAAAGTTACATCAGGATTCTTGTACTGTACTGTCCACACAACCGGACTCACTTCTCTGCCTGACCTCGCCGGTGTGGTGGTGCTTCTATGAGAAAATTTACGCACAGTGTCACTGTAGGTCATGCTAAAGACACTCTCTGTTGTTTGGTGGGTTTGTGCCAGTCTTTCTACCTCCAGCACCGTGGCCTTCCCCTCGTGCCAGAGACATGAACACCACTGCTGTTTACATCATTCTTAATTAAAGAGTGCACGCTAGGAGACTCTTTCCATCACTCCAGCTCAGAGAGAGAGAGAGAGAGAGAGAGAAAGAGAGAGCGACATCCCTGCTTTATTATGAGCTTAATTTATCATGCTTCACTTTAATTAGACACTTGCCTGCAGGAAACAAGATCGGGTGCTGCCAATAACACAAAACATCAAGTTTATTAAAAGAAGGACGCTGTTCAAACAGGGTGGGTGAGAGAGAACATATATGAGAAGATGAACTTTTTCTCTGTAGGGTTCTGTGAGCTACTATTTTGTGTGCTGACTGTGCAATGACCATCTTCATTAATAAACAATCATGTCTCATGGAGGAGAGCTACACTAGGCTGAGCTGTAGAGCTCTGAGGAGGAAGGCACTGTGTGTTCTGCTGTATGATGTCTAAATGCAGGATTCTAGTGTCATATTCATCGCATTCTTCGGCAGTTATTTGATCACAGTATTCAGGGCATTTGCTAGAGTTAGGGTTAGGGAGCTGGACTCGTGATTGGAGCAGTAAAGGTGCCACTGAGGTCCTCATGAGCAAGATACCTTCCCCAAAAGCTGCCCACTACTCCTTCACGGATGATTCAAATGCACATTTTGTTGTGGTGCAGAATAATCAGAATCAGAATTATTTTGCGGCTTGTTTAAACCATGCCACAGCAGAAAGGTCCACTATAAAAAATACAATATTTCCACAAAAAAAATATCTTTCCATTTGGACCTAATGCTGTCTGACCAAACACAAATTAATGATGATGATGAATCATTTCTGTTTATTTACAGTTTTCATTTGCTCTTCTCAAAGGTCAACACTCTCCCTCTCTCTCTTACTGCATCTCTCTAATCTTCCTGAGGTGCATTATTCCAACGTTATTAACCCCTTGCTAACCAAATTACATTGGTGCTTAGCCGATAGGTATCGGCAACCTGATATCATCGGCCGATATAAATTATTTGTAGATAAATATCCTTATGAATATTTATAACCAGTGACAAAAACAAAAAGACAAAGAGACAAACAAAGCAAAACAGAAGTAAACAAGGAAAAACAAACAAAAAAGTGCAATCAAACAAAAATGCTACTCCACTGTTTTTCTACCATTGACTGTTATTCCTCAAAATATTAACATATTTGTTTGTACAAATGTACTACTGTATTCATTCATTTATTATTCTAACCGCTTAATCCCTATCATGTTGCAGGATGACCGGAGGCGAAGGCGGGGACCAACCCTGGGCAGGCGCCAACACACCGCAGGGCCCACACACTCACACAATCACACTCTCACTCAGACCTTACGGGGCCAATTTAGACATGCCAATCAACCTATAGAGCATGCTTTTGGACTGTGGGAGGAAACCGGGGTACCTGGATAAAACCCACGCAAAATGGGGAGAGCATGCAAACTCCACACAGAGAGGCCCTACAGCTGACCCGGTTGCTCCGGTTTCCTCCCACAGTCCAACAGCATGCTCTATAGGTTGATCGGCAACTCCCAATTGGCCCCGTAAGGAGTGACTGTGAGTGTGATTGTGATATCCAGGGTTGTGCCTGTAGTTCCCGGGATAGGCTCCCGTTGCCCCCGTGACTCCAGTTAGGATTAAGCGGTTCAGATAGTGAATGAATGAATGAATGAATGAATGTTTAAACTAAACTATGACTTGATATCATTATGTGGAGTCTTAAATAACTACATTAGTTTTAAATGTTATAATAAATATTTGTACATGTTTTCTGTTTCTGAAAAAAATAGATATGACTGGATATTAAACTATGTCTGTTCTAACACATATTAAATTAAAGATTTAGATTTTAGGGAGCACCAATTTTTCCCTACAGCATAAAAAACTCCTTTTCCATAAAATCATTTCATTCTCACAAAGAGCACCTCACACACTGCCTCGCTCTCCCTCTCTCCCATCTCTCTGTCAGTCCTCAAGGACACACGGCTACAGTGACCTCAAATGAGGACATAAAATCCAGCTTTATAACTAAGTTCCAGACTAAAGTCTTTCTGCTCGTCCACACGGAACGCCCACAACTTGAGGACACACAGGGTTCGGCTTCAGTATTGGCCTGTACGAAAAATAATCCCACATAATTAACCATGAGGGGCCTGAACATCGCAGTTCATCAAAAAAGCCTTAAAAACAACAAGAGCGAAAGCTGTTTTTAATCATGTCTGTATTAAAGAGGCGCTGTCCTGAAATAAAGATCAGCAGACAAGGTTAATGGAAGGAAATTTGATTGTGGACACCTCTCAAACTCCATTATGCTAAATCATTCTCCGTAAAGCAGCAAACCCTTGCCTATATAGACACACACTCACACACACACTCACACACACACACAAACTCACATATTTGCATCTTGATATCTTTGTGGGCTCCTTCTAGACCATAACCATTCATTCATTCATTCATTCATTCATTTGTTATCTGAACTGCTTAAACCCAAATGGGGTCACGGAGACCGGAGCCTATCCTGGGACTTTGGGCATGAGGTGACGACCAACCCTGCATGGGCACCAACACACTGCAGGGCTCACAGTGGATGATTTTGGATTTTGGAAACCGTAGAACCTGGATAAAGCTCACATGAACACGGGGAGAACTCCATGGCGGACCCAGGGATCATCCAGGCATCTACTAGTTTTTCTCATAAAACCTGCAATTTTTCCCTAAAAATATTTTTCCTTCTTGTCCTCACATTCAAAGATGTCCTCACAAAGCACAAAAATTACAAAATCATTTTCTTGTAGGGGACAAACTGATCATCACAAATACTTAAAACATATTCTGGGTGAGTTTGCTCCTACACTCCTCAAGTAGAACAACTCGATTATGGACACACACAGTCAAACACTTGATTGTTAAACTAATGCTACAATCACAACCAAACTCTCTCTCTCTGACTTTCATATGACTCTCCCCCTTGGCTGCTGTGCAGTACAGCAGTTCAAAGGTCATGATGCCAAACAGTTGGGTGGCCGCTTCGTGCCCAGGGGCTGGGTTGGGTTCACCTTTCAACTTATGCCAGACTGCCGCCTCGCTTGAGCACCCTGGCCACTAATCAGCCCCAGCCCCTCAGCATCATGTGGCTGTCCCCCGACGCTAACGAGGAGATGCGCTGCGGGTGCCAGTCATGTGATCTGTGGGAAGTGGTCAGAAAGCACAACGAATGTCTGAGTGACTCACGCACACGTAAATTCTTTTATCTCGGTTCGGCAGAGTGAGATGTAACAGTATATCACAAGATTAGAATAAAGTGGAGGTGAAAATGGTTTGGAAAGCACAAAAGGATTTTTAACAGTTTTAAAACAACTCTGCAACTTGCAACTCTGATCTCTTTACAAATATATGAAACGCTTCACAAAGACGTTGGTCCTGAAATATGTGATTACAATGAACTGAATGCACACTTGAATAATGGGATTTTTCAGGTCTAATGAAATGGTTCCCAAACTTTTTCTGTATGACTCCCATTTTGTAAATGAGAATATTTTCAAAGTACAGCACAGTTGCGAGGTGGTTAGTGCTGCCACCTCACAGCAAGGAGGTCCTGGGTTAGATCCACAGGTTGGCCGTGGGGCTTTTCTGTGTGGAGTTTGTGTGCTCTCTCTGTGTTCATGTGGGTTTGCTCCCACAGCCCAAAATTGTGTGAATGTGAGTGTGTGTGCCCTGTGGTGTGTTAGTCCCCACCTCTCACCCGATGTCTCAGGATAGATTCCGGTCCCCACAACCCTGATAGGGATTAAGCGGTTCAGATCATGAATAAATGAATAAATATTTTCAAGACACCCTACTCCAGACCCCAAATTTTGAACCTACCCCCAATATTTCAGGGGCCTTTCCTCCTTATCCATCACCTTTTTGCTTCTTTCAGTGAGATTTCAGGCAAGTTTTGTAAAACTGGGTGGGCCTGGTTAAAAGACTACTTTTCTGGGTTAAGTACAAATGTATCAAAATTTTATGTGTTGCTTAAACAAGCAACAAGAGCGATAAGAGCGACAAAAGTGATGACCGTCAAGGTTAAGGTGACTAGAGCGACAAAAAAAGATAGCTTAACTTTATGCATATTAGTTATGACGCGTTTTGGCTGTAAACAACATGGCAACCAATCTGACCAGCGCTTGCGAGGATTTCAGAGAACATTCTCGGAAACTTTGGTTCCTACCGTACTTTTGTTCCAATCAAAATGATGCGTGACAAGCTGATCACGGCGATCGCAGGGCACCCTGTCTTGTACGATCTGACCCTGTTCGTCTTCTGTTCACCTCCAGAGATCGTAAGAACAGGCGTGGGATGAAGTGTTTGACTATAATACTACTTTGCAATCTGAATTATTATTGCACAATATATTTACTAAACTACAAAACTGTAGGTAACTTACGTAATTTTGTTCTTGGCTGTAACTTGATCGATTAGCCTCTGCTTGTCCAGACCTCTTGTATTTAAGTACCTCATATAGTAATTTAGGCAACCGCAACATCAACAACAGGAACAACAGCACAGCTTTCTGTGCGGCTCCTTTAAGAAAGACTGAACATTCAATTGACGTCATGAGTGACATTGGTGACAAGAGTGAACAAAAATATTTTGCCAGCGATGCTTTTTGAGCCTCTTAAGTGATTTTACAGCTTTAGTAGCTCTTGGTGTGAACGTAGCATATCTGATAAGCCTACAACTTGAACATTCAAGGATAAATGAGGTTCACAGCTGTGAGACTGTCACTCTTAGATCATTTTCTATACTAGCTACACTATGGGTGGCCATTAGACTTCACTCACTGAACTACAAGGAAGTAGTCGGCGTGGTCGGAAGTATAAACAGAGGCTTCTTCTCGTGGCTCACCGCTCAGTCATTGAGTCAAGCTGGCCCAATTCCGATTCACTTCAGCATCAACTGTGAGTACTCCAGTTAGTTGGTTAATCTCCTCGGTTGAGTGTGTGTCCTTAGAACGCGGATTCTGGTGGGAATATTTACTCTATCATGTTAGAGAGTTCTTACACCAACTCGCATGGCTCGCCTACCTATTCGTGTTCTACTCTGCGTTTGGGTTAACCATCCACGCTACACGGGCTATTGGTTAACGGCTAGCATTTTTGCCATATCCTAACCAGATCACTGACAAAATGTAAATTCACTGTAACCAACATTAGCTCTTTGGCTTGGTTGCAAAGTGCAACTCTACTTTTTGCACACCTGATTGTTCCTCTTTGGAGTACCGTCATCATCCTGGAATTCACCTGAAAGTCTTTCCTACATGTCTTCCTGATTAACATGCCCACATCAGCGAGCTCACAGTCACAGGCGGAGTATGGCGACGCTTCGCTGTTCAACATCCGACCACATGAGTCTCACCTCTAGTTAACATTTTAAATTACAGAGCGAAGAACACTGGTAAAGTCAAAAGTCATGCCGTCTGTCAAAGCTGCCTTTCGGCACAATGAAGAAGAAGCAGCACGTTGTCAGTTCTGCCTTTCATACACATTCATATTCTTTTAACATGTAGAGAGATACTGCGATGATAAAGCTGCAGGTACCTAAAAAGAGGAAAGAGAAAAAGGGAGAGAGAGTAAGAGGTGAGGATGAAGACAGCAGAGAGAAAGAGTGAAGAAGATGAAAAAAGAAAAGCGATGATAGAAGATAGGAGAGTGAAAGGAAGAAAGAGATGATAATTAGAGGATTGAGATGGAGGAAGGGAGTGAAAATATTGAGGTGAGAGAGAGGGCGAGAGAGAGAGGGCGAGAGAGAGAGAGAGAGAGATGAGGGTGAGGATGAGTAGGATAGAAAATGAAGAGAAGGAAAAAAGTGAAAAAGAAAGATGGAAATGAGTAAAATGGGGATAGAAAGAGATAAAACTAAGGGCTGGAGAGCGAAGAGTGGAGTGAAAGGAGTGTGTTACATGTGTATGGAGGGAGATGAGAAGAAGGAGGAGAGAGCAAGAGAGTGGTAAAGATGAATGAAATGAGAGAGAGAGGTGAGCAAAATAAAGTAGCTATAGACTGAATCAGCTATAGACTGAATCAGGGAGGAGGAGTGTGTGTGTGTGTGTGTGTCCATGTATTTATTGCATTGTGGGGACCTTTTTGTCCCTTAAAATCACTTTTATCTGTTTTTTTGGGCTTTGTGGGGACATTTGAGAGGTCCCCATGAGGAAAAATGTGCTTGTTTTATTTGAGAAACTAAAAGAGGTAAAAGATGTGCTTTTGGTTACTGAGGTAAAAGTTAGGGTTAGGATTAGGTGTAGGTGTAAAATTATATACATCTAGTCATTATGGGAGCCTATGGAAAGATACTATCTCACAAAGAATAATACAGAGACTGTGTGTGTGTGTGTGTGTGTGTGAGGAGGGAGGGGAGATGGAGGGATGTGAGAGACCTGCTAGCTGTCCAGCCTTAATGAGGATCTTTTGTCGAACAAGCAACAAAACAAAATGCTTACAGTCCGCTGGGACATGAGCTCGAGTAAAGCCCAAATAAAAGAGAGGAAGGAGGGAGGAGATAAACAGGAAGAAGAGCCATGAAGCTGAAACACACACCTCCAGAGCCCTGTGTGGGCTTTATAGAACCTCAGCCCAGCCCATCTGCAGTGGGGCCTCACATCAGTCTACAAAGCCCTGAGCATGCAGACCTGCGTTCCTGCTCTCACACACGAACACACACTTCCTCTCTGCCTCAACCTATCTCTACTGATTCTACTTCTAGTCCTCATGAAGCTAGTTATCATCTACAACTTCCAAGGTGTATATAAGGGCAATGTGGGAACGGTACCTTGCTTAAGAGCTTTACTGGTCCAGGACTTGGACCGACAACCTTCCGATCACGGGGCCAACTCCCTAACCGTTAATCTTCCTTTTGTTTTCCTTTTGTATCAACAGCAAAAAATGTGGTCGTTTTCTTTTGTCTTACTTAAAAAAGACTTTGTTACACATCTTGATGACGTTGCTGAAATGTTATATCATGCAGCCTTACTATGAGCTTCCCTCAAGTCACTTGCCTGCTCCTCTACTTAAAAAATGTGATTAAAGTAAAATGATAATGGAGCAAGCCGAGGACAGAAACAGAAACCCTTCACCAGCTCTCTAAGGTCATTGTGGCTTTTAGAAGTGTACTTTCATACATTTTTCTCTGTGTGATATCAGAGTTTAGGTCAGATGTTTTCCAGCTTGTTTTACTATGTGACCATTTTTCAAATGATACTCATTCAACATACTGCAGATGGAGGATGGCTACAGAGAGCAAACTGTGCTGTACGATTACCTCATAAGTGGCACCTCGATCGGAGATGCACTTTACACTCACTATAATGACCTGATCTGATTCCCGCAGATCTGACTTCCAGCATATTGGGCAGTCAGTGTGAAATGACAGAAATATTCCTCAGTAAAATATAATACAGTAAAATAATACTCAGTAGCAACTATAATTTTTTTTTTCTTCAAGAGTACAACCTGGCTGAGCGCTCAGGATTTCATTTGATCAGTCCACTTTGTTGAATGATACAGTAACATACAGGCATTTTCCACACTGTCCATGTGCATGTGAGCCTGACTCACGCCTCCCTGATGTCAATCAAACTGCTCTGAAGTGTATGATAATGTGATTAAAGAGGGACGGAATAATCTCTCTGAAGTGGACCCCGCATTAGCACAGCGTTGCCCTTTTAAATGAGGGGCTTTTTAGCTGGGCATATAATCAGAGATGAGATCGCACTGATTAAGACATAATCACCTCACTGCAACATCCCACCCCCCTCAACTCACACACACAGATATTTCTTACACACAGACATACGCACTGAATATCAAAACAGATGACAGTTCAGTTAGTTAATAAACCTCTTTTACGGACTTTAACCTTCACCTAAATGCCACCTTTAAATTATATATATTAAATACTGCATTCATTATTTTGAGTTTTTAATGTATCATTAATGATTTATATTTAAATCCATACGAATGTGCCATTGCTAGGTTAACAGAACGGGTACTAGTACCTTGGGAGGGCTGCTGTTGCTTTAATCCAGTGTTTTGATTAATAACATGCTTGTTAAAAAGTATCTTAAAGAAGAATCTTTGATGGTGATGCTACATATCAACCAGTGTACAGTGGTGTAAACTGTGTAGTCTGACAATGTCACAAAGTAGTGATTCCACATCAGACCACTTGTGGTCTTGCTGTCACGTTTTACCCTCTGTGTCTGTGGTTTGATTGCCCTAATCTACTTTCGCCTGTGTCCCTATTTAAGCAGGTTTCTCTCATTTGTGCCAGTATCTGGAACAAAGGGCTGCTGGCTTTATTGGGTGATTTCGCTTTTGATTTGCATCCAATAAAACCACAATTTATAGTACTGAAAACTTGATATTCAATGGACCCTCAAGTCAATGGATTGAATAAATTATTAAAGGTTAGGTATTTTAATAAGCTCTGACATTATTGGTACTGTTTTAGGGCTGGTGAAATTAGGAAAATAAGTGTATTATTCCATCATAAAGTTATCTTATACATTTCGTCTGACCAGATCTCACACTGATTTTTGCTATACCATATACAAAAGAGGGCTCTCTGCCTCCCCCCTCTCTCTGTCTCTCTCTGAGTCTGCTCTTAATAAGGCTAAAGGACAGAATGAAATGCTCAAAAGTGTGGTTGAACTTCAAGAAGGTCAGTGCTGACAATGATCATGACCGTAAGAGCAACAGGCCTTTTGCTAAGGTAGAAACACAAGCAATCTCCTGAAAAATTTAGTGAAAGTCCATTACATTCAGAAGGTGAAATGATCTCGTCTAGCTTGGAATTTTATTGCCCAGCTCCAAGAGTAGTAGTACAGTTAAAATCTTAACCACACCCATCAATTAACAACTGTTAAAATACAGCTTTTGGACTAAATATTGATCACTGTAGCTATCATTTAAGTGTTACACAGTTACTAAGAATTTCTAATTTTGCTATACATTAAGTATATTAGAGAGGACAGGCTAAAAGAACTAGCTGTATGTCAGAATTCTTACCTAGAGGGCTATATAAACCAAAACAGGAACCCCCCAACTAAGAATATGAACAACTAATTCAAAAAGAATAACATTACAGACTGACCTGTTGTATGTACAGAATTCTGCTCAATGTTTACACCTATTTCCACTGTAATGCAAATCAATCAGTAGTCATGGGCAGTTGGTAGCATAACATTTAGTCCTGTGATCAAAATGTCACTGGTTCAAGTCCCAGACCAGAAAAGGTACCACTGAGGTACTCATGAGCAAGGCACAATTCCCAAGCACTGCTCCTCAGGCTCTGCCAAAAACAAGCTACCCACTCTGACATTGATGGTGAAATACAGAGGTCACATTTCGATGTTGTGCACTGTGTGCTATGCTGTGGTGTGGTGTGGTGTATTCACAATGGTAAATAATAACTCACTTTCACTTACATTGATACATCTATTCCACAACCAACAATCCCATAACATAATCGTACATATTATATTTAACATTTTATATTTAGCAGGAGGTCTGTTGTTATTACTGTGTGCTGTGCTGTGTTCACAATGACATTCACTTTAATCAACAAAAATGTGTAAAGATGAGACATTGTGGCAATTTGGTCAATGTCTTCAGTTCTCACTTCCTCACTGGGGCATTCTGAGAGCAACAAAATTAACTAAACTGAAGGTCACTTTCTGTTTACACTCAAACGAGCCATTAAATCCAAGCCTAAGCATGGCATCAAAACATTAAAATATTTAATCAATACCGCTATAATACATTATCCACGTGCTCCACTCATGGCTGAAGTCTGGATTTCTGAAGAGATTCAAAGTTCTTTTTTTCCATCTCTAAGTCACCAGAGCAGAACTGACAGGCGGCTCCTCGCAGGGGGATCATGGGATCTCAGTCACACCGAGGCAGAGCGAGTCCATCCCAGAGTCTCACACCCAGCGCATTATAGGGCTAATCTTTAGAACCCCTCTTTCTCTCTCCATCTTTCTTTTCCTCTTCTTATGCCTCGTTCTTCTCTTATTATCCCTTTCACATGCTTGAGACTCTCTGAGGCCTTAAACCACAATAATCTGCCACTTTTCTCTCTTGCCAAACATCGCAAATCAGATTGTCACATCTTTCAGGTCCTGGGACCGCACCAACCACTGCCAACATCGAGAGAGAGAAATAGAGAGAGAGAGAGAGAGAGAGACCCAGTAACCTGCCTTAAAACAAGAAGCACTTTAAAAGACTTTTAAGAATCAGTGTGCTGAGATCCTACCGAGTAAAGCACTTCCTGCGGTCACAGGTTAGATTTTCTAATGGACAAGTTCCACTTTCTTCTTAAATGCCAGACAGAAACATCAATCCGCCTGCCAGAACTCTAAAGAAGCTAAAGCACGCAGGGAAATGGCTTTCTCTTTAGAGAGCAGGAAAAGCGATCATACAGATATAGTTCCACCACAAAACCAGATCAGATTTTGAGATGCCTCGAAGGAAAGTTGCTCACACTGCAATATATGATGAAAAAAGATAGCTTGCAGCTTGAAAATGGGCAAATATTTCTGTTTTTCATTTTGAGATTTACAACAAATATAGAGGTTTTACTTAATTTAAAAATGACATTCAAATATATTTATTTTATGTATTAATAAGCATCAGAAATATTTAAATAAACAAGAGTTCTCTATCTGCACTGTTGGTGTAATTTAAGCATTAATGCTTGTATTTAAGGCATAAGTGCTTTGTATCCCTAAAACGACTACACTTAATTACCACGGGGCACTTTTGTGGCACAGTCACCAAAACTCATTTGCGAGGTTTCAGAAAATGGATGTTTTTATTGATTAGCCACAATAAATGGCTAATTAGCCAATTGGCAACAGTACAGGAAGGTGCAAATTATGTTAAATTAATGGTGCAGTTTCTCCAGAGCTGCTGGGAATTACATCCACCATAACACACACATACACAACATACACAAACAAAAACAGCTTCAAATGCAAGCAAATTATTTAATGTATTTATTATTTAAATCCAGAGAAAGTTAATGTATCACTAATTCAAGATGTTTTTCAAACACTTAACTGCACATGCACATTCTATATAAACATATTTTATTCTTGCTGGCTCAGTGGCTCTTATGTTGTTTCATTATGGACAGGAAAAAACTAATGCATTAATAAGTAATGCTAATGGCATCCAGTGCCAAATATAAAATGCATTTTGTTGATGGTGATCTTGTGTAAAAATGTACAAGTGCAGTTTTAAAAGTGATCTCTTTAAAGTAAAAATGTAATGCTACATAACACCGGAAAAAGTGTGTGAGACAAACCTCTACGAATTTACACAAATGCTACAGCCCCACTGGGGAGATACACACACACACCTTCTCATGGTCTACTGTCTGCTGTGTTGTCTCACACACACACACACACACACACACACAGAGCTTTCAAAATGGATCTCGAAAGTAGAACATAGACTAACTCCGCAAGTGAATCAGAGGATCATATCACTAAGCGAAGAGAGGGAGAGAATACACAAAGACTGCATTGAAAGAGGAGAAAAGGGAGAAGGAGTACACTAATCTTTACCTCTGCACAGTTCCTCTTTTTCCTTTTTTCTTTCTTCCCTTCTTTTTCTGACTTTCCTCCTCGTTCTCGCTGCTCGCGGTCTCTTGTTGGACCGTTTGACAGTAGAAGGAAACTGCAGACTGACCTGCAGAGGTTTGGAGTCAATACGATTTGCCTGTGGCAAACTTTGAACTTTCCTACCTTAGAAAAAGCGGGAGGGAGTGAGGGAGGGAGGGAGGGAAAGAGAGCTCCTCCCTCTCCCTTTCCACTCTCCTGTAAGCATGCCTTGGCAGGTTTGTGTCTCGCCGTAGGATCAAAGACTCCTCCAACTCTCCTCCTTTATTCTCTCTCTCTCTCTCTCTCTTCCCTGAATTCTACAATGAACTCTCTCATTTGATGACTGACATGTATGGGGAAAAAAGTAGGTAAAGACGAAAGAGAGGGTGGAAATGAGGAGGAGGAGTAGTGGAGGAGTGAAGGAGAGTGGAGGAGGAGGGGAGGAGAGTCACCTTCCCAATCACTACTGCTGCATGACAAAAGACACGGATATGCTGGAATGCAGAGACAGTGCAAAGTCTAAGTCCAGCATTAACCTGAAAACGATCTGGCAGTCGTCTGTGCGTCAGTGTGAGAGTCTGCGTGTGGTAAAGGAGATCAAACGCTTGTAATATGTTTTTAAAAAAAGACAAATTTTGGAGTCAGTCGAATGATACAAAGGAGACAAATAACAACAAAAACCTTAGGACTGTGCACTACATCCAGTTGTCTAATGTGATGTGATCTAGAATAAGGACATATCTTCCTGGCTAGTTCACTAGCTAATGCTAATTTTGGCTAGCACTTTTGCTAACATAGCAAGGCATTGTTTGCTAGCAGAAATGAGTGTTTGCCATTAGTTATTGCCCTAGCAAAAGAGGCTTGTCCTTGCTCTCATTTCATCTAAAAACGTGACCGCCGAATCCTACGTCACCTACAGGCTTATGATCTCATATCTCAAAAAGATAGCGAAACAAATGTGCGAGTGTGGTGCTTGAGGTTTGTGAAAGACCTTTACGAAAAAGAATTTCAAATTCTTGTGTGCTATTGGTATGCTTCTTCCAACCTAATAATTTGTGTATTCTCAGTGAAGTTTTTATGTTCTTCACAGCGACAGACTGCACTTTGGAGCAGTTGATAAGCAGTGAAGGAGTTGGCCGGTAAAGGTACCACTCAGGTACTCATGAGGAAGGTGCCATTCCCAAGCACTGCTCCCTGGGTGCTGCCAAAAAAGCTGCACACAGCTCCCTCACAGATGGCTCAAATGTAGAGGTCAGCTCAAATGGTAAACCTAGAAATTAATTTTAAGGTAAAATACTAAGACCTTCATTTATAAATGCACAACTGTACTTACTTAAGTGTACAGTTTATTTATTTGCAGTATTAAATAAGACTTAAAGACTATTAAATATTAAATAAGACTAGTCAACTCGTCCAAACATACTGTTCTTACACACAAACATTGACCTGTTATGAGATAAAAAGTAAGTAAATTTGGCCCCAAAGACTACTGAAATAGTGCACATATGATAATAAACTCACTAGAGTTTAAAGTACACTTGAAAAATATACTTTAATTTAATGAAATGGCCAGGGGGACATGAGAGAACACTAATTGTAAACAGTAGCTGTTGCAACTCAGCGTAACTAAACATTCTTATCAGACAACTAAATGACTTCCCTTGTTGTTCTCTCTTAATTCATTAGTGCTCTATCAGCCTGACTGATGGATGCAGGTCTCACAGCAGCACGCGTAAACGTTACACTACGTAACTCTCACCCACACGCTCAAATCAACACCAGTTTCTGCCCACGCTGAATGAACACGGCCTTTACATGCTGATGCTGTCACAGCCTAATTCCCTGCTGTTTGTTTGTCTCCTCGTGACCTGGACACCAACGCTGGCCAAACACATGACTGATAGGTTAACATCTCATGTTCAGCCTCTGTTAAAGGGTTAAAGGTCACTGAGGCGGCTGGGAAAGGGGGGGGGCGCGATTGGTCAGACCCCGGGGAGGTGCAGCAGGGCATCTGTGTGGGGGTGAGAGGGATTGAGTTACCCGAGCACCTGTTTAATCTCCCTGCAAACACACACACATACACACACACACACGGAATACTCTCCCTTTACACAAACCCACACACATAAATCTCTCTCTTCCTCTCTCACACACCAAATAGTCCACCTCTTATATACACAGACATTAAAACACATTCAGCAATGATTCTTAAGAAAAAAAAAAGTTCTTAAAGTATAACATTTTTCGAAGATCCTGACATTCACCAATGTTTTCTTATTTGATATTTGTTCTTAATATAATCCACGAATGCTGAAGAGCGTTCTTACATAAATTTTATTGCAATGCATGTGCAAAACATTTACTTATTGCAATTTAGGAACACATCCTTAATCCAACACAGGCTTTTCTTATTAGCAAATTTAAGAAAAAACATAAGAAGATATTGGTGAAATAGGCCCAGTGTCTGTCTGTCTGTCAGTCTGTCTTTCTCTTTCTCTCTCACACACACACTCTCACATAGGCTCAAGGGATGGGCAGCAGCTGTTGAACTGCAATCCAGCATCTACAGCTTTGCCAGAACCTTCCAGGCCCTGTGAGAGTGACACCACAAACAGTTCTGACTATTATGCCTATTTGTGAGATCCTTCATGGCTTGAACACAGTCTGTGTGTGTGTGTGTTGGTAAATGCTGCCTTAGTGCTGCACTGGCATGTTCCAGCAGAGCGATATTAATGATTGTGATCTAGATGAGGGCTGAGGAAAGTCCCTGTTCTCTCTTCAGGAGGAGTGAGTCTGCAGGTTGTGAGATTAAGCTGTCAGCTCAGCAACTCATCACAGCTCCTGCAGGTCAGTAGGAATGCAACACACACTGAGGTCCAAAAGGTCTCCAGCAGCATACAGACAAGTCACTGTAGATCAGCCAAGAGTTTGCAGGTGATTCTGGCTCCTGAGCATGTTGTTGTTTTGCTATAATTTTTACTCTAAACCAGAGTCTAAATCTAAATTTAACCATAATCAAATACTTGCCATAATCATAATCTAACCCTAACCCAGAAATCTAATATGTGACCCGAGCTGCCGTAATGAGTCAGAAGTCGGTGTTCTATTTATTTAGATACATTTTTTTTGACAAACATCAAAAATATAGATTTTTCTTTTTTGGTCTTATATGAAAGAAAAGGTCTTCAAAATGAATCTGGTCTCCAAAAAAGAAAAATCACTATTTTTGTGATGTTTTTCAAGATAATCGGCCCGTATCTAAATAAATAGAACGCCGACTTCCGACTCATTACGGCAGATCGGGTCACATATTACCCTGAAACCTAAGACTAAGCCTAAACCTAGTCTAATCTAAGGATAACCGCAATTACAAACCATAATCTAATCCTAAATTTACCCACAATCTAATCTTACATCTAAATAAACACCATAATATAATCTTAACCCTAAACTTAGCCATAATTTAACCCTGACCCTAAATATCAGACATAATTTAATCCTTACCCTAAACCTAGTCATAATCTAAACCTAACTCTAAATATAAACCATAATCTAATCCTGACCCTTAATATCACGATTTAATCCTAACCATAAACCTAGTCATAATCTAAACCTAATTCTAAAACTAATCATGACCTAAATCTAACACCAAGCTTAAGTTAACCATAATCTACTCATTACCAGACACTAGTCTAATCTAAACTCTAACCTTAACATAACTAGCCCCAACCCTCAGCCTGACCATGATCTAATATTAAACACAGATTTAACCTTAAAACAGGCACTAAAACAGTATCACGGTGGCCATGTCCAATGTCCTCGCCACCCTCTTAGTTGTTCTAATGGATTCAGACATCTTAGGACCCATTCTCTCTCTCTCTGTCTGCCTCTCTCTCTCTCTCTCTCTCTCTCTGCCTCTCTCTCTGTCTCTGTCTCTCTTTCACACACATAAACACATACAGACAGATGAAATCTGCCACCTTATTTCGTTTCGACAAGTGCAGGATAAAGCTTTCCGTCTGTGCTATAGTACATCACTGTCCTCAATCACCTCCACCCCAATCTCCAGCCCCAGACAGCTTTCACAAATGGACAAGCCCCTAACTACTGTGTCTCCCGCCTGCTGTCCCATCTTGATGTGATGGCCGGAGGCTCCTGCTTTCACAGACATGACTAAAATAACTCTCACTCTCTTACTTCACTTGTACTTGTGGCTCATGGACCCCACAGAAAAGATAATCTAAATAATTCAGAGTTTCTATTGTCATAATGCATTGTGATATTGCGAGAGTTTAAATTAGACATGAGTTTGTATGCAGTTTCCAATTCCCCTGTACAATCCCTGTAGAAAGAACCCTTTGGAGTTCAGGAACTTTAATAAAAAACGTTACCATTTTGTTTAGTTCATATGTGTGATTTTGGGGCTGTACACTGATAAAAAAGTTTCTGAAATGCTCCGAACCAGTTTGGTTCTTCTCAAAGTCACTTAAATCTTTAGGCTTTGTCCTTCCAACACAATTTCAAGGAGAAAATGTTCACTTGTTGCTTAACATATCCCACTCACTGCCAAGTTGCCATTGTAAACAAGGTAATCAATGTTTTATATTTCTATGTGACATTGTATTTATATTTTTTATATACCTTTCACTGTAGAACCCAGAGCCACGTCGTCTCGTCTCTCTATGTACGTGTACATAGTTGAGATGACAATAAAGTTTACTTTGAGTTTGATTTCAAAATCTTATGGCTGATCTGTCTTTGAACCATTTCATGTTCCCTTAAAAGAAGCACCTGAACATCTGCTCGCTCCCCAAAACAATTGTTTTGTGTTTCCACTATTATTATTCGAGATATACTGTAGATTAACCAGCTCCAAACAGTGGAACATTTCAGTGAAGTCTTGTTATTCCACACTCTTCTTTAAGGAGATTCGAATTTGTTTTATGTTTTGCAAGCATTAGCATGTTGTAAGCAATGTGCTCTTTTTAAGACATCACAGATTGATTGAGTTTTCATTGTTATCCATTTTCTAAAATCCCTTTAATAAGTTTTGTGTTTTTGTTGAAGGAACTGGAAGCATAGCAAATCATTAATCATATTGGTTAAAATATCACTCAAAATGTTCTCCTGATATTAAGGCAGACTTTCACCTCAATTACCTGTAATCAGCAATATGTTTATGTTTAATATGATTTTGGTTCTTTTTTAATGAGGTGGAGAAATGTGGCTAAATGTGTTGTAGTGTTTTAACAGGGGCAATTAATTAATGCAGGCATTTGGTCATGTATTTGTTGAATAATCAGCATGAATTGATTTTGTCAGAAAAGTTTCTAAATGTTGGTTTCAATACATTTTCGGTAATTGCCATGCCCAACCTTAGACCTTTGAAAACGGCCCCCAACTATCATTCCAGATTACCCCTAGAGTCGGAATTTCAGAAATTTCTCTGGAATTCTATCATCCTCAATTAAGACTGGAGTTGGTAGGTGAGGCATCCACCCGCCTCCTGCTGTTCTCAAACAGGTTGTCATTGCCGTGGGGAAGGGTTTATCAGCCATCAGCAGCTGTTTGGCCCCAGATTGGTGGACACAGACACAGTGTGTTTCCACACACACACACACACACACACACACACTCCCATCACCATGGTAACCTGTCCGTGCCTGTTGTGTGTTCTGGACTTGCGGAAATAGGTGTGGTTTGAGAGGGCACTGAAAGTTAACGACGGATTTTATACCTGCCTTGCCCTTCTCATACGTCTCATGGAGGTCACACAGACAATCTCAGGAGAGCCAGTTATGGTTCAAACAAAAGACTTTAAATAAAAAAGTGCTTTGGCCACAAGATCCGCTGATGTAAACTCTTCTCTGTTTAAGACACTGACAACAAATCAGGTGAAAGATAAACAATACCTCATCTTGTAACGATGAAAAAATGGCTTTTTGCAGCACACTGATATATAAAAAGCTGTAACTATCAAGTGGAGCCAAGAAATATTTCTCTCTCCACACTTTGAGCGGATACCCAGCATGACCTTTTCAAATTGGATGTTTCAAAGAACAATTTTTTTATTCTAAATCACTAGATGCCATTTTTTACAGGCCTTGAAGGATGTGTACAGATAAAAACAAGTTCCACACCACAAGTCAATGCCTTCTCCATTAACAAGCTCTTAAAAGCGGGCTCATGTATGAATAGCAGACGGCGATCTTGAAGGTCAGTGAAACTTTAGTTAAACTCTGAGTAGCCCGTCAATCTATATCCTCAAGTTGTTTTCATCTATTTTCCTCAAAGAAATATTGAAATGCTTTGTGCAGAGTAACTGTTGATTCGGGTAAGCAAGACCCAGAACTGGCCTGGGCTTGAGTGGATAATGATATATGATGGAAAAAAAATCAAACAAAATAATGATTAATATGATTATTAGTTTGCTTGCTGCATGTGAAGCGAATGTATCAGGGAGGTGGATAAAGTCCAAACCTCAATTAGCTTTTGCTCACATTCACTATAGCAGAACTAAAATTAGGTCTACCCATTTTGTTTTGAGTGCCTCTATAAATGTGAGATCCTGCCTTTATGAGCTTATAAAAGATCTCTGGGCATTTTTTTTTTTAAAAAGTAGGAATGGAACCCTCGTGTATTGCTAAAATGAACCACCATGACCCTTTCAGATCTGGCCTCCATGTCATCCTTTAACTGAATTCTCTCCTGTTTTAGATGAAGGCAGCCACACACCTCCAGTTCAGACAGAAGCTAAACCTGATCAAGTTTGATCATCTCAGGGATGAGATTACCTAGTTTAGTTGGTTGCTGCTGTGAGAAGTGTTATTTCAACATGGGGAACCCAAAGCCCCAGTGCAGTGAGGAGGGCACTGCTGTAAAAATGGTGCTGTCTTTTAGAAAAGACTCTCTGAGCTCCTAAAAGATCCCTGGACATCTTTTTAAAAGAGTATGGGTGGAAACACAATGTCCTGGCTAAAATTGCCCACCATGGTCCGTTCAGATCATCCTTGATTTCTAATAGATAAACACTCTCCTAGCCCTTAGTGCCCTTAGCACCTTAGCTAATGTGTGGTGAGTGTACAGGTACAGAATGGCTGCTGGAGCTGCACACTGCAGAAAATGCTTCTAGAGTCAATGTTTCTCCACTCCAACCAGCACCAATTTGAAACTCCACATTGGTGTTTTCCTCTTGAAAGTGGTAAAAATGGGCTTCATTCAACAATAATTTCTGAGTTTTTTTCTTGAATGTTTTTAAAGATGTTAAGACATTTAAACAGTATAAACTGTACAACTGAAGAAAACCCAGAAAGCTGGGAATGCAGTACAATTTTCAGAATCTTTGAGAAAACTGTGGGATTTCAGAACAAATTTCTTCTTAGAAACAATTGGTAAATGAGACCAATTGACTCTAGAAAGCACCTTAAAAATGCAACATTCTTTTACTCTAGGGCAGAGCTTCTTAAAATACTAAAAAATGGCAACTTCATTTTCTTTCATGCTTATCTATATAAATAAAAGCTAGAGAGCTTCTCTTTAACCTGACGGTGAATTCTTTTTGTAATCCCTGAAAGCTAACCCTGTGCAAACACATCCTCATCCACTATTCACTACGAGTCTTCTCTCCCCACCTTTGCTACACAATAGTTAAAGTAGGCTAACCCCTCCTCCATGCTCGCTCAGTGCTCTCGGAGCTTTACAGGAGCCAAAGAGCAACACGCCTGGGCACAAAGCGGCATTTGGATGGTTTACAGAACATTTTCTCTTGATCCCACATTAATATGGAGCAGTATAGTCGAGATTTTCGATCTGACAGTATAACCCCCTACATACATAAAAATTAATGGCAGCAGCAAAGACGTTAATGTGTGGAAGGTGATGTTAGCCAAGCGCAAGCTAAAGAGAATATTTAAAGCTTAGCGTGTGTGAGAATGTGTGTGTGTGCATATGCGTGTGTGTGTGCGTGTGTGTTGTAGGTTGTCAGAGAAAATTAATTCCAAAGACAAATCTGAGAGTGGAAACATGTCCTCTAAATTGAAATGGCAGGATTACAAAACCATCCTTTGTCCCTTTTTCATTCCTTTCTGTTTCTTTCTTTCTTTCTCTCTCTCTCTTTTTGTGATGCTTAACAAAACCTGGGATATTCCAGACTTAGTTTAGTGCATCTCAAAGCATTTGAACCCTGCTTGAATTGATCCAATGCACATTCCACACCAGCGTGCAGACTTAAAGTGGCACTCTGCCCAGAGACATGGCTTACAAAGAATTAGCACTTTTTATTCATCATTAGCCACATCTTTGGGCACATAAGCGTCTTTAGCCAAACTGAAAAGCTGCGGCTAATAAAGAAGACTATTGGCTATCATAGCGTAAGTCAAGTTCCAAAAGTTCCATTAACCTTTGATTCATTCAAATCAGCTTTAATGTGAGGCACTGCCTTATATACAGTCATCTACAAGTCAAACTGAACTGAAATGAACTGATTTTGAGAAGATGGCTCAGCAGCGATAAAACACAGATTATTTCATTAAAAATGCAGGTCTGAAAAGCTGTTATGCATTTTCCGGCTGTATGTGAGCAGGTTAGGGAGGAGACACATCCTGGGCCTGAGAGATAGGAGTGGGAGTGTACGGCCTCAAGTACGTTACTCAAGGGCACTCAGAGACGTCCATTAGAGACGCATGAATCATGGCTCGGGTGCCAGCTCTGCACCGCCCTTTCGAGAAACAAACCAATCTCCAGTGGCTCCTCTGAACCTGCCACTGCAACCTCGCTCTGCTAGAACGGGCTCTGTAACACTGGAAGTTTCACCCCTCCTCCTTCTCCTCCTTCCCAAAAGGCTCCTGAGCACTTCAAAAGGAACCGAAATGCAAAGAGCTGTTGAACACGTCGCTGCAAGCAGATGTTCATATGCACATCACAACCTTGGGGCATGTTTGTTTAATGACACAGCAAACAGAGACAGTAAACGTGAACGTAGATGAGATCAGCGCATAAATAAACCTCAAGTAATCATGGCTAAGTGCCAAGGAGAAGTACAGAAATTCCCACAAGGTGCCGTATGTCTGTGATTGGTGCAATATATGTTGTTTTGCTTTTAAAACACAAAATCATGGTTGATGAACGAACAATTAAGGAAATAGCATGTTGTGATGGCTGACTATCCCAAAAACACAAATGTGGTGTCTGAACTAAATTTGTCTTTTATCAGGTGCGATATATGGCGGAAAAAGTTCTATTGCACTGTTAAATTTTTCTTGCGCTTATATTGTTTAGCTAGCAAATTACCTTGCAGACATGAGCATGTTGGTCTTAAGCTAAGGTGGAGAAAGGCACATTGTTGGCGCATTGCTATTTTAATGTGTCTTAAAAAGATTAGGCCTCACCCCCAAATATATTCTTAAGTGTTTCACCTAAATGTATCTTAAGAAAAGGCTACACTGCTGGGCAAAAAATGAGGCAAACACAATGTATTGCATGTTTTATGATTACTTGTTTAACAAATCCAGGTGAAATAAGTAACAGTGTTTCAGAATATTCTATGCACTGTCTGTAGCCAGTGTACAGTTTAAAAGGGGACAGCTTTTTCCTTGTTTGTCTTTAGTAAATGCAGCTGTTTGGGCGAGCTGTCTTACAGCCTTTCACAGTGTGCTGCTTCAGTGCTGTTCCATTCATGTCTGATTGCTTCACACAATCTCTTAGTGCTCCTAAATGATCTGATATTAAGTGTGGTCTTGATGTGTGCCAATGTGTAACTTAATTGGACACTAATTAAGTAGAGGTTAATGACTCTTCAACTACACACTGCCTGCTCTCATCGGCCATTGCATTGCACTAAAATGCGCACTGGATGTAAACAATACTGTGTTACACAGCTGCTTCATGCTTCTTGCACTTGTATTTGTTCAAATAAAAAGCTATGTTTAGAAACAGTGATAAACTCTGTCTGCCACTGCAGCATGGTGGAACAGTGGTTAACGCTGCCATCTCACACACTGAAAAAAAAAAAAAATCTGGGGAGGTGTAAATATAACAATTAAAAGTGTGATATCAACAATAAAAAACACATTTTTATCTTTATGAATATATCTCGTTTTTAAGTCAAACTGCTTTGTTTGAAATACAAGACATTGTGCATCACTTCCTTAAGGAGATGTATGTATGTATTCCCAGGAAACCTTTTTACATACACCCACACAGCAAACATTTTTTGTTTAATTTACTCTGTTCCGTTAATAGCCATTAGAAGGACATCACACCTTTCATTCTGCCGGGCGAAAAGGAGTGGAGCGCCACACCATGCCACTGTCCATGGTCCACGGAGAATGAACTTGAGGTTAAAAAATAAAGTTGGGGATTTATTTTCTTAAATGCTCAAAGACCGTTTGTGCTACCAAGGATTTGCATGTTTTAGAAAATTTATTATTTGACTTTAGTTTTTTTTATCACCAAAACTTCCATTCTGTTTGAAGGACTGCACCACACCATCTTCGCTATCATCCTCGACCATGGCAAGCTGACATTACGGTAAGAATTATTGGATTAAGCAGGTTCAGAACATAAGTTTGCAATGTTGCTTACATGCAGCACTTCTGCAGCAAGTTTCATTGTTTTTCAGAATTTTAACAAAAAACACTTTCGTGTTATTTGAAGATAACATTCACTCATGATTTTGGCCACAGTAACTTGATACTAGCATTAGCATAAGGTGATTATAAGGCAAAGGTGATGTTAGGCTACAAAATGTGTCTTGCTATTGTATTTTGGAGCTATTGTTGGCATTGTGGCCGTGGAGAGTATCTGTCCGCAGCTAATTTCATACTGTTTGTTGCATCAGCCTCAATTTTGTGCACATATGACTGTATGCTCAAGCTTTAGAAAACTTATTTGACTATCGCCTTTTCAGTGCCAAGCTGTCCACATTTTTTGCGACCTGAAGGCCTGCATCACTCCATTTTCGCCACCACCGATCACGGTGTCAACAGTCAGCAGGTAAAAATGAATGACTGAATGAATGAAGCAAGCGATGTAGTTGCTTATACGTTAAATATACTCTAGTTTTTGTGTTGTTTTAATTCTTTAAAGCGAAAACACTGGTGGTTTATCAGGTTTACTCATCATTTACCTTGGTGAAAAGATGACTTGATCAGGTAAGAAAATATATCTCTTCCTCTTCTCTGCTCTAATGCAAATTTGCAAACACAATTGTAAATGTATGTATTTAGTTAACAAAGTGAAAATGATTGATTATTTGTCATTGTGAACACAGCACAGCACACAGTGCACCACAAAGAAATGTGACCTCTGCATTTGACCCATCCGGGAAGGAGCAGTGGGCAGCTAAGAAGGGCAGCACATGGAGAGCAGTGCTTGGGAATGGTACCTTGCTCACGAGTACCTCAATGGTACCTTTACTGGTCCTGGATTTGAACCTGCAACCTTCTGCTAGTACATAGTATCAATCTGATGAATCTGGTCAATCTGAATTATATACATCCTTCAAAAAGTAAGTTTTATTGTCTTTGGTGTGTTGTGCAGGTTTTTGAAGAAGAAGATGATGCTACAGCCATCTAAGAGCCCCTTATTACATTTGTCCTTAACATCTTTCTGGTCAGCAAATCTGGGGATGAAGCAGTCTCTGTAAGCAAGCTGGAATAGCCATTGAAGGAACAGAGGTCACTTTTGGTATTCCTGATGTGGCATGTGCTTGTACCTACCTAATGGGACTTTTCTATACCATGGGGCTAATCTACCCTAAAGTCACTAAAATGCATCTTTGAGGTTTTTCTGAACATCTTCTTAGAGCTGGAGGATGTAAAGTTCTGAAATAAAGTTTTATATATATGATGGTGGGGCTGCCGCCACACAGCAAGAAGGTCCTGGGTTCGAACCCCGGGGACAGCCATAGCCCCTTTCTGTGTAGGGTTTGCATGCTCCGGTTTCCTCCCACAGACCAAAGGCATGCACTATAGGTTAACTGGTGACTCTAAATTGGCCCTCGTAAGGTGTGAATGTGTTTGTGAGTGTGTGTACCCTGCGGTGTGTTGGCGCCTAGGGTTGTTCCCGGCATAGCCTCCAGTCCCCCCGCGACCCCAGTTTGGGACAAAGTGGTTTAGATAATGGATGAATGAATGAATGAATTAATATATTATGGTTGACTTGGGTTCAGAGAATCGAAAGTACCATTCCTGGAGTGCATCCACAATGTATTACCAGAGTAAATACATAACCATCATAAATAATTGCATATTCGTTGTATAAGAAATACTCAGTTATTGGAAAGTAAGAGTAAATGTATTTAAAATGACACTAGCAACAATAAAAAAAATAAAAATAGATTCCACTGTAAAAAAGTTGCTGGGAAATAAAAAAAAAAAACTTAAGTAGATCCAACTTTAAGTTCGTAGTATGGAAATTTCAAAATGAAGTAAATCACACATTAAAAGAACTGACGAGAGGAATGCTAAAATTAAGTTGACATTACTTGCAAATTGCAATTTTAAGCACAAACAAATAAGTAGTTTATACAAAGACTAGTCCTGTTTGATGAACATAAAATGTGATGCAAAAAGTTGCAAGAACCTTTTAAAGTAAATTAAGCTGTTTTTATCAGTGCAATGAGAAGGTTTAATTCCTGGGTCGGGCCCCAGTTGGGACTAACCGGTTTGGATAAAGAATGAATGTTTATCATACAACCATATAACTATCAACAACAATTGATATAAAATGTATGCCTTTAAATCAAATAGAAATGACACACTGATTGGCTTATTTCACTTTATACCCATAAAACCTTGTTTCAGTTAATGCCAGTAACTATCTTGTTGTCCCCTTAATTTTTTTACATTTATAGAATTTCCCAAATTTCCATTTGACCTGGCCCTTCATGTGCTTTTGAACCAAGTGCACATATCTTTCAAATATAGCTCACAGCCTTTAACCTACATCTATTCAATGTGTGAATTTGTGCGTTTTGCTGTAAGAGCAGCTTGGTTTGTGAAGTGTGTGTTCAGCATTTTACACTTTCTCTCTCCTCCGACACACACAATAATCACTGTGGGAGAGGGTGTAGGTGGACTAAGCTTCGGGTGACGGGGAGGGGCTGCAGCAGAGGGAGGTCAGTCTGTAATAGCAGCACTGGCCTCCTGAGTGACCACGAGGACCAAAGGCTTTGACCTGCTTTTGTGTGTTTGGCCTTTCCTTTAACTAATACACAGCACTCCAGCTAAACCTCTTCCACCTCCCTTACACCCACTTTGTCCTCTCTCAGCCTCGCTGGAGCCAAGGTCAAGCTGAAGGTCAAAAGAACTAAAAATAAGTAGTATTGGCCGATCTTTTACACAGCAGTAACACCATCAGGCGGCACAGAAAGAGACAATATGAGAGATGTTTTTCCACCACCTTATAGGGTTATTTTTATTCTAGTTCAGTGTACAATCCAGAGATGGGGAGTTGAATCTGAGACTCGAACTCGAGTCGCACTTAAGTCGCACATACAATGACTCAAGACTTGACTTCAGACTAACCCTGGAAAGACTTGAGACTTGTGAACAAGTCTCAAGTTTCATTCATTTCAGTTTTTCCAGTTTACTGGCGTTAGGGAAACCGATGGTGAGCGGAATGTAGCAGGGAGGCTTCACCGTTGTATATGGTGCAACCACTATAATCACTGGTGTAATTCCCTCCCTTGATATTATGTGCAGTGTCACGTATGCGTGCAGCCACACTGACCACCCTGTATCCTGTGTGCAGAACAAAAAAGTGCACAAATATTTCTAAATACATTTATCAACTTCAAACAAAGCTTTCATTGTGTTTCTTCACATTGTACTCTTAAGTGACCACACTGTGATCAATACTGATACTGTGTATAATAATATATGACAGTACAGTTCATGCTTTCACTTCATAACATACAGCAACGCAGTGTTATCTAGACCAGATGGCATGCATCAGATGCATCCGGAGTTCATTTCAGTCATGAGAGACATGAGACTTAGACTAGGAAAAAATGACTGCTGAACATGTCTGGTAACATGTAAAAAGTTTGATATAGCAAAGGCAGATTGGAAGCATCATGTCACATGACATGCTTATGGAAAACGAATCAATGAATCAATAAGGATCGATATATCAATACACCTCTACATTTAGGGTCAAAAAGGGGCCTTTTTTGAGCCCTGTTTTCAATGGTGTAGTTTAAAAAACAAATGTTTGACATTGCAAGCCTTGCCAGCGCAGAGCGGGAAGCGCTGTGCATCTGCTGAAACCAAAGGCAAGACAAATTCCAATCGGAGCATCGTAAAAGCCTGAGTGTAAAGAGCACAATAAGAGACAGAATGTGGAGTCTGAAGGGCTTAATGGGGAAGTATCCAAACCCATTACCATGGATAAAAAACAATGTGTGATAATCAATATTTCATGAGTGCAGCTAATGCATCCTTTTATAGGATCTGGATACAAATGTCAGGCCAGTGCTTGTTTGCCATGGAGTGGGTAAACAGAAGACACTGCAGAGCTTAAAGAGGCTGAAACACAGCCCCGGAAAACCTTTTAGAGCAGGCGGACTTAGTAGGCGGACTCTGGTTTCAATTCCAGACCAAGAACTAAATCTGCTAGCTAATTTAACTGTCATCTACAAATGTTTTACATCCTGGGTTCTTTATAGATTCCATGCGGTTTTACTTGTCTCTAATACATTGAATATTCACATGATCTTCTATGACAGCATCACTATGCGCATTTCAATGCAATCGAGTTAGATAGGTATTAAGTCTGTATTATCCATTAACCAGTCTTTTGCCATCACAGAATTGAAAAGCTTGCAATGCTGCCCTAAAAATTCCAAGACTGGGCTTTTAAGACAGAGTAACCTGAAAAATATGTGTTAGAAGGAGTTTCAATCAAAGGTTTCACCAGGGGTGGTGGTCTAGTGGTTAGGACACTCCCCTCTAGACCAAGAGATCGTGATTCTGAATCCTACCTCTAGCACTACCATCGTCGGGCCCCTGAGTAACACCCTTAATCCCAAGTTGCTCTCAGAGAAGCTGTCCCGGAAATTAGGAAAATGGAAGTCGCATTGGATAAGAGCATCTGCCAAATGCCGTAAGTGTAAATGTAACATCATCACAATGTGATATTATATTGATTCAATGGACAAAGCTTCAACGTTTGCCGATATCAAGTCCGCGACGATACAATTTTTATTTTTAATATCATATGGTGATATTCACACAGACACTTCCATTCATATCAAATCACAAAAAGCAACTAAAATATCTTTGGACATTTTCTCCTGAGCTCTTTCAATAATATATGCCTCCTATTCAACATAAAGTGGTGTTACAATAAGTATGATGTCTGATTGATGTTTTCATTTTGGATCAATGCTATGGGCTTGATCACTGAATCAAGGTATTGATGCAATCAATGTATTGCTACACCTCTAATGTTAAGTCATAATGATATGCTGGTAGTTCTGTATGTCATGGGACTTTGTATAACTGACCTGAAACTCCCTGGACTTTTGACTAAGTGTAAATTTGTCAAGAGGACCTCTATGATGTATATTTGGGTTCTCATGCTTTAGAGCATAAAGCAGCATTATTTGTGGCTTCTAAAAACACAAACGAAGGAACTGCCTCTATTTTGCAAATATGCAACCTTCCAGAACCACAAAATGACTTACCAGAACTCTTTTTCTCCTCTCCCGGGAAAGTTTAGGTACAAAGCGTTCCACTCAAAGCCTGGAAAAGAGGAGACAGCAGCTGTAAGAAATTTCTACCTTTATGTATCATTTGTTGAGTCTCCAGCACATTTACTGAAGCTCTGTAGTATTAATATCCCAGCTGAAAACTAAAGAGTGACTTTCTCTCCTCTCTCGTGCTCTTATGCCCTGCAAATTATTAATGATCCCCATTTTTCCATGATTCACTTCTACTTTGTTGTCTGCACATCGGAAAGATTTCTGTGAAGTGAAAATGTAGTCGGGAGGATTTGAGAACTTCCTTAATGTAAATAAAAGGGGATTGATGGAAATGTAGGGAACTAGCATGATAACAAATGCCTGAAATAACCCAGAGCATTCGTCTTAAAAAAGAACACAGATAAGATAGCTTATCTGAAGCTGTAAAAAGTTTGGCCTTGCTGAGTCCTGCTGCAAACATTTGTTAACTGTGTTAAGTGTTAGTGACTCCAGAACATGTGCATGTAAAACTGCAATCAAAATTTTAAGCATATTTAACTGAGTAAACAGATAAAATAATCAACTGAATCAATATATGCACAGAGAAACAGAGAATGAATATATGTCTCTCTGTATCTCTCTCTCTCTGTATGCTTGTTGCCAGGGTCTGCTGAGAGGGTGGAATCAGGATAAGTACCCTGTTTGCCAGGGTGGATGAATGCCCATTGCTCCTCTATAATGGCCTTTTACTGAGGCTTTGTGCTAAACAGCACTGAACAGTCTGGATCACCTTTCTTATATGATTAACAGCTACTTAATCACATTACATGACTTGTGGTGATCCAACACATCTAAATCAAAAAGGGGAACATTAAACATTAAATCACAGAATAAACTCAGAGTGTAAAATGATGTAAATGAGTTTTGTGCCCAACATGCAAAAGAAAGCATTGCTGTAAACTCAGCGCACTTTTACTGAGTCTCTCTATAAGAGGCACACAAGCTGTGAACAATGTGACAACCCAAACTTAAAAATGTTGGATTACAGCAGCTTCCGCCAGCCTTTGTGCTGAGCTTTAATGGTGAATCTCAGAATAAAAACACAACACGGAGCATCCTGCCTATTTACACCCACCCACCGGCTGCTGAGCTGCGTCATTATGTAAAAAGTTCAACTCGGCCGAGCTCCTGTTCCACAAACTTGAATCAAATCTGATAATAGGCTGTCACGCTTCGACCCAAACCCTGTCTTTTGCACATATTTCTCTTGTGTCAGCCCAGTGGCTTGAATATATTTAGCCAGGGTCTTTTGTAGCACTGTTAAAAAGATCAGGAGCTATAAGGGCTTATCTTTTCTGAAAGTAGGTTTGTTACGTTATTATCTACCATTAAATTGACAGTATACTGCAGGCTGGTTGTAAATGTAAGGACGGTCTCATTTGGGTTAACATATAGTCACATCAGTAAATGTTTTTTGGGCCTCAACATGATGTAATTGCATGCATGGAATAATGATGCTCACTGATCTATCCTGACATATCTTTGAAAAGGCCCACATTCAGATGCTGTAAATTATGTCCTGTCCACTCTTTCTCATTAACACCCTTTTAGGGTGAAAATTACTGCTTTTCAATTCCACATTTTTTAGAATCGACTCAATTTCCTGCAGTTGAGAACTGATGCAATCGATTTAAGAGCTGATTCCCAACAGTGATTTTCTCATCATTTTTCGGGATCTGAATTAAAGGAAGAAGATCTTTTGGAGCCATTTAACCTTCCTTCCATCCTTTAGTGTTCAGTGTATATTTTAATTTAGTAACAGGGACAAAACGTTTCCAAATCACTGCTAGGCTGTCGTTTCCGAATCACTGCTAGTGTCATTTTAAAATGGTGCTTTCTGATTACGTGATTATCCCTAGGGTAACTAGAGCAGGGGTCGGCAACCTTTAACTCTCAAAGAGCCATTTGGACCCTGTTTCCACAAAAGAGAAAACACCAGGAGCCGCAAATCCTTTTTGACATCTAAAATGAAGATAACACTGCATATATTGTTTTTTACTTTTATGCTATGTATAAAAAAACTAGGCTAGTGTGTCGCTTGTGAAATTTTATTTATGCAAAGAAAACATTTTGAACATTTAGAACTCTGTAAAAAAAACACTCTGAGTTGAAGGTCTCTTTCAAATGAAATAAAAAGCCGAACTTAAAGTATCCATGCAGCAAATTAAAATTGCCGCATGCCATAATCCTTTCATCGCCTGTAGGCTACCGGAGAGTCGACCTGAAGTTAAATTTTTTTTGTAAAAAAACCTCACTATTTCACTGAACAATGTAAAATACATATTTGCAAAATATCTGATTAAAATATTTATTTTACCTGGTTAATGCAAAGCGCAAAAAGCGTCTGCAAATTCGGGCTGTAAGATATCATGCAAATGAGTCTGCCCAGCCATCATTATATGTTCTATTTTCTTCAGATATTTTTCTTTTCTCATATTTATCCATGGTTAGCCTACCTGGGGTCGAAAAGCTTGATAAATACACAGCGGTTTGGCGGGCATATAACGGCTTTTGTGAGGCATATTTTGAGCGACAAAAAATTTAACATATTGTATTTTAATGTTACATGATCACAATAATCTTCAAATTTCGAACTACAATTTTTTTTCAAAAACAACGAATAAAAATAAAATACACTTAAATTGAATACTCATTATTTATTTTCCAAAGCCACAGGGAGCCCCAACATAAGGATGAAAGAGCCGCGGGTTGCCGACCCCTGCCCTAGAGAGTCAATGTAAGTCGCTCTAAATTAGATTATCAGGTAAATGCTATATATGTCAAATGCTATATGTGTCAGAGCATTTTGAAAATAAAAGGTGTGAGTTGAGGTCAACAATGCACTGCTTCACAATATTTTGTGATTCTATAATATGAAGAATGCTTAAGTGAGGAGATCTCGAGATACTATTTTTGCATTTTGCACTGCAGTCTGTATAATACGGGGAAAACTGCAATAAAAAATAATTGGTTTGAACAAATGTACATCCTTATAAATAATAGGAATAAATAATATATCCAAGTCATTGTTGAATGTATTGTGATTCAGTCCATCAGTGATCCCTAAATCCTGTATTAAACAGAATTGTGAGTTGTTACAGGCCGAGTTGTGTGCTGCACTGATAGTGCAGGGGACGGGAGGCAGATGAGGGGCAGGATTTCGGCCGCTCCCTGGTTCCATGGGCGGTGCATCAGCAGGTTTGACAGAGGTCTGCAGGGGGTCTGTGTTTCTCTCCCTCCCCCTCAGCACCTAATTACTGTTTCAACGCCTCTCGCTGGAGCACAAACAGCACAAATGGGTGTGATTACAGGGCCCTGTGGAGGAAGGGCTTTACAATCCCAGGGGAAAGCGTCTCTTGATAGCGAAGGAGACTCCGCTCTGTCTACTCAGCCTACAAAGGAGGACTGTGGCCAAAAAGTGTGTTTGGGTAGGCTAGAGACAGCTGGGGAGCTGCAAGCGGATGTTTTGTTTTCTGAAGTGGGCTGGGTGGGCTTGTATGGCCCTCATCGCTTGGGTTACATCATCTGTTGAATAAGTAATCAGTCACACAGAGCACTAATCAATCAATACATCAATAATTTGTAACAACTCAATGACCTACACTGACTGATTGATTGACCTGGACAATTAACCCACAGCCATGGGAAATCACTTCATAATGAAGGGGCGATTTCAAAAATGCCTCATCAAGGAATGTGTGGGATTGTTTGTATTTCCTGAAAAGTCCATTAGAACATAAGGTATAAAGTGAGTACACCAGGCATGTACTGATGGTGTTTTAAAACTTAAAAGGTTAGGTTCAGGACCAGGACTAGACTGAAGTTAGGTTTAGGATTTGGAAAAACACTGGTGAGTGATTATTTGTCATTGTGAATACAGCAAAGCACAGCACAGCACACAGTGAACCACAGCAAAATGCGACCTCTGAAATTGACCCATCTGTGAAGGAGCAGTGGGCAGCTGACATGCAGCAACTGGTGGAGCAGTGCTTGATGACGGTACCTTGCTCATGAGTACCTCAGTGGTACCTTTACCGATCGGGGACTTGAACTGGTAACCTTCTGAATACAGGGCCAAGTCCCTAACCACTATGCTACCATCTAGACCTGGGGATATGACCTAAAAACAATATCACAATATTTTTAAGCTATATTGCGACACACAGTATACAGGGTTTCCCGCAGTGTTTTATAGTTAAGGCGGATGCCTTGACAACAAGTGCCTCCCACCTTGACTACGTTCCCCAGGAAAAAATGAACATAAAAATCCTGCCACATCCATGCATCAATAGACAGTATAAGAAGACGGCATCACGATGAGGCCGAATAGCAGCATCTAAACTACTGATCTCAAAGGAACCCGTTACAATGTTTACCTGACATCGGAACAAAGGTGGAAGTGCCCGATGACGATTTTCGTAACTTAGCAACAACAACTGTCTGAGTTGAGAGGGTAGAGAAGTGAAACATGAAAGCGAAGTACATGCAGTCTGTTTAATGTTAATGTGAGGATTTTGTACTCGATAGTCACAATATAGTCATTTACTACATCACACGTGGAACAAGCTGAGATATATTGAGTATATTTAATATATTGACCAGGCCTACTATCAAATACCCCAATTTGACTTGCAAATGGAATGCAAGAAAATTTGTGTGAGTGACAATATGTGATTTTGCAAGTGCGTGCATGCGTGACTATCTACTGGTGTGAGGGGATGGTTTTGGAGTATTTGTGAGGACCTGACTGTCTGCTAAAAAACTGGAAACCATGACATTTGTCAGATTTTGTTGCCTTGTGAGGGCATTTTTCTATGTCAGGACCAGTCCTCATAAAGGAAAGTGTGTGTGATTGTCACTTCTCCACTCCACAGAGCCCCGTCACCCTGCTATGCAAGCTCACGTATCCCATTTAGACCCCAGACAAGTTCCCCAAAAGCACTGGATGTTGGGTAAACACAACCCTAATCAAACATGCAAAGAAACATGAACTACAACCCAAACCATCAACTGCTTCAACCAGAGCTATTAACACTATTAACTGATGGTAATGTGTGTGTGTGTGTGTGTGTGTGTGGGCAGCCAATTTCCTGACTCAGACCTGCTATTTGCAGCTGCTCTTGCAGACCGATACTCAAAATAAAAGCCACGCGCTCCGGCGAGTGAAGCGAAGCTAAACCGAACTTGCTGCTTACAAGCACGATGGCAACATCATTATCTAACAGGGTGCTCTCTTTTCAGGAGCGAGCGTCGGGTTAATGAACATGGTCGCGTCTCTCCATAGCTCATTAGATCTTTACATCTCCCCACAGCGCTGATGCTATCGAAAGCGGAAACACCAGCCCCTGCAGAGAGACACGATTTACAGCACAAACAACCAGAAAACATCCGGGAAAACTATACAAACTCTCTACAGTGCTGGGGTTAGGGATGAAGGCTGATATATTACAACGCACACACATACACAGATACGTCTCACTATCTTTCTGAGGTCCCTCCTTTGAGTCCTTTGACCAATGACTGGATGTAAAAATACATGAAACTTTCCTAAAAAGTCCTTTTTATAAAAATGTCAAATTTGATGCAAAAGTACCACACACATCTCTGCTCTCTGAGTTTATTCATTCATTCATTCACTCGCTATCCGAACAGGTTAATCCCAATCAGGGTCGCAGGGAACCGGTGCCTGTCCTGGGAACTTACGGACGGGAACCAACCCTGGGCAGGCGCCAACACACCGCAGGGCACACACATTCACACCTTACAGGGCCAATTTAGATTCAGTAGTTATAGTACATGCTTGTGGACTGTGGGAGGAAACCGGAGCACCCGGAGCATGCAAACTCCTCACAGAAAGGCCCTGCGGCCAAACTGGGGATCGAACCTAGGACCTTCTCGCTGTGCACTAACCACTGCACCACTGTTGCTTAAACTGCTTAAAAGTCTTTGAATGTGTTGACATCTTCAAGAACCTTTCTCTTCCTTTCTCTCTCTCTCTGTCTCTCTCTCTCTCACACACACACACACACATCTCCATTTGCTTCTCACCAATTCATCTTGCTCATTTTTCTCTCTCCTCCTTGTTCTGTTTCTCCTGCTTGTTCTGTCTCCTCCTTGTTCCTACTTCCTTCCTGCCTTGTTTTTCATCCTTTCTCTTTCTCTCTCTCCCGCTGTCATTTTTTCCCCTTTAATTTGATCTCCTCCTTTTGTCTCCCTTTATCCTATCTTTTCTCCAAATTTCTCTCTCCTAACTTCCTTCCCCCTCTTCTCCATTCTTCCTCATTCTCCCTTTTTCCTTTCCTCCTACACTCTTCTGTATCTCCTCCATCTTTCTTTTATACCCCCCTCTATCCCCTTCTCCCCTCTATCCTCAACTTTTCTCCTTCCAATCACTCTCTTTCTCTCATTCACACAGCCACATTCATTCATTTCGCTCAACATTTCACTTCAATTCAACTCTCCAACTTCTCACTCATTTTCCTTTTGTTCTCTGTTCCTAACGGGTTCTCTCCTTCCCTCCTTCTCTTTGTCCTCATTTCTTTCCCTTTTCTCTCTCTTCTCTTTCCATCTCCCCTCTCCCTTTCGACTCCTACTCTTCCTTCCTTTCTATCTGTATTTCTCTCCTTACTCCTTCTACCTCTCTTCCCCCCTCTCTTTATCACTCACGCCATGTCCGTTCTGTCGCTCTCTTTCTTAATCTTTCTCTCTCTTCCCATTCTTCCCAGCCTACCTCTGCCCCTCTCCCCCAATATTCTTCTACCCTGTTTTATCCCTCTCTTTATGCCTCTCTTCCTCCCTCCCTCACCTTTTGTCTCTCTAATGTCTTCCTCACTCTTTCACCAGCTCCTGAAAATTCCCTTCAACTTCCCCAGAATGTAATTCGAGCAGCTCCCGGCGGCTAAATGAGATCAGCACCCAATAGCCATTAGCTCCTTCATTTAAAGAGATCTATGCAGTCATAAGGGCTGCTTAGAGTTAATTACGCCGCCGTCAGCGTGTAGCCAGCGGCCGCCGCGCTCTCCTATGGCCAGATTATTGAGTTTTATCACACTTTTAATGGCACACTCCCCCTCTCTGCTCACCTTTTACTCTGGCCACAGGCCGCTCGCTAAACCCCCTCCTCGTCCTGGCCTCTGTCCTGCGCCGATAAGGAGACACGACAAAAGACATCAATTTAGCTCATGAGGATGAAAGAAACCAGAAAGTGAGTGATTATTTGTCATTTTGAACACGCCACAGCACAGCACAGTACACAATGCTCCAGAACGAAAGGCGACCTCTGCATTTGACCCATCTGTGAAGGAGCAGTCGGCAGCTATTTGGCAGCACCCACAAGCAGTGCTTGGGGGCAGCGCCTTGGTCAGGAGTAGCTCAGTGGTACCTTTAATGGTCTGGCAACCCTCTGAACATGGGGCCAGCTTCCTAAACATTACACTACCAATGGCCAAACTACCAACTCTACATGTACGTTCATGCCAGGATCCTGCTCCACCCTAAAAGCTCAATTATTCCCCCAAACAAGATGATATACAGTAAATATTACAGGTGTAAATCACAAGTTTCTTCACTTCATAACATTATATCTGTTCGATGGAAACAATTCCATGTCTGCCAATATCACAAATTCAGCTTGATCTGATTCAGGACTCAGCAATCGGTATGAGACAATGTCATGTGCTGATCAAACCATGACACACAACTAAAATTTTTATGCCTGATTATGACCCAGACCCAAACAATCTTCACATTTAATAGCAGACCTCCTGCTAAATATAAAATGTTACAATATGTACATTTTGTATGTGGGATTATGTGGGATTATTGGTTGTTGAATAGATGTATCAATGTAAGTGAAAGTGAGTGATTATTTATCATTATGAACACACCACAGCACAGCACACAGTGCACCACAACGAAATGTGACCTCTGCATTTGACCCATCTGTGAAGGAGCAGTGGGCAGCTAACATGGGCAGTGTCCAGAAAGCAGTGCTAGGGGACAGTACCTTGCTCATGAGTACCTCAGTGATAACTGTACCTTCACGGGGCGAACACCCTTTCCATTACGCCACCAACTGTCCCACTAATCATACATGCAGATCGATGTATCATCAGTGAATATTTTAGAACAGACTGAAATATATTTTCTTATTTGTCATGGCTTCCCCCAGACTGTTCCCGAAGCTTCCACCAGATGCTGCTAATGTTCGATTTGTCTGTCCTATCATTTTGGTCTTGTCAATCATCCTGTTTGTCCTGCCCCTTCTTTGTGTCTGATTGTTCATTCATTCATTTATTCATTCATTTCCCACTCAGGTACTCATGAGCAAGGTACCGTCCTCAAGCACTGCTCCCCAGGTGCTGCAAGTCTGCTGCCCACTGCTGCTTCATGGATGGGTCAAATGCAGAAGTCACATTTTGTTGTGTTGCACTGTGTGCTGTTCTGTGGTGTGTTCACAATGAAATATAATCACTCACTTCAACTTTAACTTTAAGGTCCATGTTATCATAGAAATAAAGTATAAAACAGATGCACTCAAGTCAATGGTAATGTGGCGAACAATGCATGAAAGGTAAATTCCATTTGCATTGTTCGTGCATCAGCATCTTCCGGTTGTGTGTCCAATCACGATCTAATTTTTTAAATTACTGCATCTAGTTAATGAATTAAAGATCTGGCTACTTAATTAAGACCGGATACATTACGAATGACGCCTGCATCTGATTTTAAAAGGCAAACATATTTATGTCTGAGGCTGTTTGAAAGCTTAAAGGAGAGGAACAGATTAGAAACTCAGTAAGGGACAGAAACATGAAAAATCTCTGAGGAAAAGCTCAGCTAAAAAAAGCTTCTTTTTGAAAGACTTGAGTTTTTTTCAAAGACGAGGAACACAGAAAACACGCACACATACACACACAAACACACACACACACTCGTGCCTTGCTATCTTTGTGCGGTCCATCCTGTGACTCCCATAATGAATGGATCTAAATAATACAACAGCTACACCTAAAACAAGTTAACCTCAGTAACCAATAGCAACTCCTTTACCTCTTAGTTGTTTTTACACATAAAAGCCGAAACTTTTCTAGAAAAGTGTCCTCATATACAATAATGTCCTCACAAAGCCATGAAAATCTTACAAAGCTTTTTTCTGTCTAATAAACAGGTCCTCACAACCACCTAAAAACCGTCCCCTCACACACACTCACACAAACTCACTCACACTTGGTTGAACCATAAGTGAACCCAGCCTGAGTGGTGGGACACACACCGCCTGTTCTGGATGCTGTATTACCCAGAGTGCACTGATTGCCTCACATGGGCAAAATGGGACCTAAATAATTTATAGTGCCACATTAATTGAGACAGACACACTCACACACATACACACACACAGCATGTGTTAAACAATTTCATTGCTTTTACACTTTCGCCCCCTTCCTGCCTTTCCCCTTTTATGATCAGCCTTTCGTGAGTGAACTCTGGCTATATGTGAGCCTATCCATGCCTGAAGCAGCTCTAACAGCCCTTCTCTCCACACACACACACACGCACACACACACATATACTCCCACACTCACTGCTTGTACTCCTCCGTTGCGCAGCTTTTGAGCAGGAACAGGAGCAAAGATTCTATTTAAAAGCTTCATCGACTCCCACAGTCAGTTGGAGGGCAGCACGCAACACACCATGAGTCGTGCTGGTGTGTGTGTGCGTATGTGAGAAACCACTTTTAGCACTTTTCCCTAATACAACGGTTTGCTCCGCTTTGACCCCACCATGATATCACACCTTCAAACTCAGATCACATAAAAATTCTCTGTGTGAAGATTTCTCTGAACTGAGAGAAAACCTGAAAAAAATAATTTAACTTCAACCCGTTAAATATAAACAGCAACCTGCTGAACAGCTAAAGGTCATTTTGAAATGCCTAATATTCAAAATCATACAACAAATGATAAAAAACACTCACTGATTTAATTCATCAGAAATTCAACGTTACTGAACAACCACGGTGTGTAAACATGAAGGGTCAGTGCCGGTCAGTGTGTAGGAACAACGAAGCCCTACATAATATTTCCCCTGCGCTATTCAACTTTCTCTCTCTCTCTCTCTCTCTCCGTCTGGTAGCACAGCACATGCTCAGCACCCAGCCTGACCACTCTAAACCCTCTGACCTCCTGTGAATACTCCTGCCCTCACCCTATAACCCAACACTCCTACCACACACCGGCGCCCAAACACTCCCCACGGAGTGAGTGAGTGAATGATTATCTGTCTTTGTGAACACACCACAGCACACAGTGCACCACAAGAAAATGTGATGTCTGATGGGAGCAGTGCTTGGGCACGGTACGTTGCTCATGAGTACCCTTGTGGTATCTTTACTGGTCCGGGACTTGTAGCAGTGACCTTCCAAACACAGGGCCAACCCCCTAACTGTTACGCTACCATACTGACTATATTGTAAAATGAACATTACACACAAAATCTGTGTATCATTCAGTGTTTACTTTTTTTTTTGTCAGGACAAAAGATGTTTATATCAATACTCATTATTCAAAACTAAAAAGAAGTATAAGCTGTCTTATGCTTTCCTGTTTTGCAACCAAATAAAAAAAAATATTTATCTCTAGTTTTCTTGCTTTTTTAGTCCTTGCCATGTAACAGTCACAAATCACACTACTCATGTTCAATTAAAAAACAAAATAGAATATGAGAGCATGTTCTCTCTTTTTTCCATTTCCAAATATTTCTCTTTTAATCAACTACATTTAATCAACTAGATCATATAACCTCTAATTCATGTTTCTGCTGAGATATTTTCCTGTTCTCAGTGTTGCTTGTGAATGTGAATGTGCATGTGTGTACACACGTTTTGCCTATGGGGATTAAAATAATCCACAAGAAGGCACCACCATATTTTAGTTACGTAATTAAATGTTCATTTGAATGTGCGCCACGGTGGAGCAGTGGTTAGTGCTGCCACCTCACAGCGAGAAGATCTTGGGTTCGAGCCCCGGGGCCTTTCTGTGTGGAGTTTGCGTGCTCTCCCCGTGTTCACGTTGGTTTCTTCCGGGTGCTCCGGTTCCCTCCCACAGTCCAAAAACATGCACTATAGGTTAATTGGCAACTCTAAATTGGCCCCACAGCGTGTGAATGTGAGTGTGATTGTGTGAGAGTGTGTGTCCCCTGCGGTGTGTTGGCTCCTGCCCAGGGTTGTTCCCCGCCTTGCACCCGTGAGTTCCCGGGATAGGCTCCGGTCCCCCCGCAGCCCCGTTTGGGATTCGACGGTTCAGAAAATGAAGGAATGAATGTTCATTTGAATAAAATAATTTCCTCAAGCAACCAAGAAAGTGACAAAATTTCAATTTATCATTTTGCAATTTTCCAAATATACTGTATGTGATTATATGATGCATACCATTGGGTCCACATGAAGATATAAATTCATATGTGTGAAAGTGTGTAAATCAAGCATCATGAAAATGAGTGGCACAGTTCAAACGCACTAATGCTCTTCCTTAGTTTTGAGTAGCAGCTGTAGATTTTTTTTGCATCCAAGCAGATATCTGGATGACAAACAAAAATCAATATATAAATAACAAATGCAAAAAAACTGCATCTCTCTTTCGCTGCCAGTCACGGTTCACTCCAGCACTCAGAGACTTCAAGATAAACATTCCCAGCCCTACGTGTCCCCTTCCTCACCCGGAGGCTCTCCCACTCTCCCTCGTCTCATTCATCTCCCTCAGCATGAGCAGAGGACGGATGAGTGTGTCTTAATATAGTCTTCTGCTCCACCCCTGCACTGTCCCGCTGAGAAATGAATCACTCCCACCCGACACAACGTGCAGGCCCTTAGAAAAGCAGTGAGGATGAGGAGCTGCGATCTCTACGTGCATCATCTCCCTCCTTACATAAACACGGGTCCCTGCATCTGCGCTGTAAAAGTCAGGTCGAAGGGCCAAATTAACAAACTGAGGAGGAAATCGAACATTTATGTTTGGTCACGAACGATAAATTACTGTGACAGTTTTATCTGCCAGTATGATCTAACTGAAGATACACTGAAATCTGCTTTTGTAATACAGTAAAAAAAATTAAAAAGCTCCATTTGGAAAGAACTAAACATTGTATAATGTTCGAGGTGGTGATCTTCATGGAAAATCCTCATTTTAAAAAGCTGATAAGCAACAAAACTGGCAAACAATCACACTTTACTCTTGAAAACATTTTGATTGTGGATACTCTTTTCCTAAGTGAGTGAGTGAGTGATTATTTATTATTGTGAACACACCACCGCACAGGACACAGTGCACCACAACAAAACGTGATCTGTCCGTGATGGAGCAGTAGACAGCACACATGGAGCAGTACTTGGGGATGGTACCTTGCTCATGAGCACCTCAGGGGTGCCTTTACCGGGCCGGGATTCGAACAGTCAACCTTCTGATCACAGGTGAATGCCCTAACCATTAGCCCACCACCTGCTTTTGAAGCTTAAACAAGGACACTTACATATGAATAAATGATGTTCTGTCAGACACACATCTCTAGTACACTGTGAGTCAAAAAGAGACATTTGTACCTGGGCCCACAACTTATCCAAATATTGACTGATTTTCAAAATTCTCTCACTGTTTCATTCAGAATTAAATCTGTAACAATATGGGGAGCTTCGCCGGTTCAAGTCCTATATCGGGAAAGGTACCACTGAGGTACTCATGACCAAGGTACCATCCCCAAGCACTGCTCCTCACATTCTGACTCCAAAAAACCTGCCCACTGCTTCTTCACGGATGGGTCAAATGCAGAGTTCACATTTCATTCTGGAGCACTGGGTGCTGTGCTGTGTTCACAATGACAAATAATCACTCCATCACTTAAATTCATTTAAATGTCACATCATTTTAATTTGATGAGCTGGTCCAGTGTTGGATATTCATAGTGACCGAGACACTGAGATTAAATCCAGCTCAACCCTACTTCCAGAACTACCACCATTAGGCCTGTAAGAAAGGCCCTTAACTGCAAGTTGCTCCACAGAGGCTGTCGCTGTAATTAGGAAGTAGAGTAGATAAAAGCGTTTGTTAAATGCTGGAAATGTAAATGCAATCAGGTTTTGCTCATGTTTATATAATGAAATGAAATTTTAAGACTGGACTCAAAAGTTAGAGCATCAGTAGAGCTGGCATTATGCAGTGGAAGCAAACACTTGCATTATCTCTACACTGATAACATTAGAACAACTGACAAGTGAAGTGAATAACATTTATTACTTAGTAATAATGGCACCTAGCAGTGGGATATATTAAGCAGCTTGTGAACATTTTGTCCTTGAAGTTGATGTGTTGGAAAAAAGATTTGAGCTCTGCAGTGGTCAGAACTAAATGTGACTCTGCACGGCAAAACCAGTCGCTTGTCGCAATGGAGGTTTCCGAGAAAAACAACTGATGCAACTTATGTTGCGTGGGGTAAAATTTTGGATTCTTTATTTTTAGTGTTTTGAAACAGTGGAGGTCTATACTGTACTCTTGTGAATAAATTTAGCTGAAAAACTTACCCTTTCCATCCTAAAAACGTGACTTTCTTGAGGTGAGGTGAATTCAATTCCAGCAGAATGTTAAAAGTTTCTCTTTTGACCGCTCTTCTTCAATATTTACGGTAAATGCACTCGTTGACTAGCGTAAAGATATTTCTCCAGAATCCATCTTCGTCTCTCGAGTTCAGTTCACCTAACGCAGGTAGGCTATCCGTGTGGCTGTGAATGCTGCGAAGGCTACCGTAAATGCAAACGTAGCCGCGACCGCACCAAGCGTGCTATGGCGATAGTCAACTTCAAAGGCAGATTTCTCCGTTTCTCACTTGGCGTGACAGGAGAAACCCGACTCCTTTGAATGTTGATATCTCAGTCATATGTCATCCGATTCATTCGATATCGTTTTGAAGGTTGATTTATGCCCTTTCATGAAAACATAATAACTCAACTTATAATAACTAACTCAATAACTTGAAAATTTGCGACAAGCGACTGGTTTTGCCGTGCAGAGTCACAAATGTTAATGCTGATTGTATCAGCAACGTATCAGAGCATCACAGTTTGTTGTATATGGCGCTGTGTAGGCGCAGATTTACTCAATACTCAATGTTGCATGTAGAGTTTTGTTATAAAAAGCTCATGAAACCCTGTGCTACGTGACTCAGCCAAACGGGTCAGGGCGGCTAACTGGCAAATCTGTTGTTCCAGAAAACACCTATAAAGCATCGAGAATCAGAGAAGCTGACCACGCGCATTCTACAGCACCTCCTACACGCAGCAACACCACTCAGCCATGCAAAGGTCAACAAAGAGCCTTTATGCACATAAATCAAGTAGAGCCCCTAAGACCGGTCCCAGGAGGACTGAGGTATAGGAGGTGGAACAGCAGGAGAATCTTAGCAAAACTGATTATTAATGTCTAGGAAGAGTTTGAATAACACTGATTAAAAGGCCGGCGGGCAAGAATTTCTCTTAGTGGTTGCTAATAATCAAAAATTAAGTCTTAGTGAGAAATTTATAAAATGTGATTTCACACTTACCCCAAAGAAATCATTAGCTTTCATTAAAACTGTCATTCTCAGCATTAAGACCTCAAACAGGGTTTACTGCCAGGTGCTCCTTTAATTGAGTGCGTTAATATTTAACTGTTATGTTGCAGGTCAAAGTGACCCATAAAAAAATAATAGTTTAAAGTATTTTTTCAGTATGAAACTTCTTGTGCTTGGATTAATAAGGGTAATCAACATATAAAATTAAAATGGTTCATTTCACATATGTGCAACCCCCCGCCTGCATGTTTATATTAAATAGATACTGTTCGGGTCAATTTGAATTTAAAATAATCAATTTCATGTAAAGCTAATGTGTTTTATAGGTCTTTCTTTCTTTATAGGTGTTTTGTAGGTCTTTCCAATGTACATAAAAAAGAGTTTTAAATGCATTTTTTATGGAAAACGAGTGAATTGTCCTCATTAAACCATGATCTGTGAGAGGTAAATAACACCATTACACCAAATATTAATTAAAATGGTTAGTAATGAAGTTAATAATGAGATACAAACAATGTTTACTAAGATTTTTTGGTTTCTGATACTTTTGGATAATTAAACTTGCCCCGGGTCAAGTTGACCCACGAAACATCATTGGTGTTCCTGAGAAACAAACATAACAGAAGGGATAAAAAATGGCGGGCAGTTGCTTCTGTGATCGGAGGGTCGCCAGTTCACATCCCGGAACCACAATTGTATCACCCGTAGAGTTATTTGTGAGCAAAATATGATCCCTGCCAATGAGGATTATATGGAACTCCACTGGGGCAGTTATTAGTGTAACGCTTAGTTCGGGAGGTCGCCCATTCAAGTTCTGGACCAGTAAAGGTACCACCAGGGTACTCATAAGCAAGGTATGGTCACCAAGCACTGGTCCCCAAACACTGCCCAAAAAAAGCTGCCCACTTCTCCTTCACAGATGGGTCAAATGCAGAGTCACATTTTGTTCTGGAGCACTGGGTGCTGTGCTATTTCCAAAATAACTAATAATCACTCACTCACTTAAATTCACTTAAAATTCACATAATTTTTCTTCCATGAGGTGGTGGTCTAGTGTTTGATTTTCATAATGATCAAGAGGTTGAGATTAAATCCAGCTTAATCCTACTTCCAGAACTACCACCATTAGCCCTGTAAGAAAGGCCCTTAACTGCAAGTTGCTCCACAGAGGCTGTTGCTGTGGGGGGTTCACAATAAAAAATAATCACTCACTTTCACTGCAGTAATATATCATGCTGCACTGGTAGACTGAGCATTAACACGTTTGTTAAATTTCCTAAAACAGCACTGTCTAATGTAAAATGTATGCCTTAACCACATACTGTAATTCATAGCTTATTACGTATCTTACTGTATTTACAGTTTTGCTGTTACTATTTAATAAACTGTCTCACTTTGTTTAGAGACAATTGTATAATGAGTGAGTGAGTGAAGGATTATTTGCTGTTGTGAAGCACATAGCACATAGTTCACCACAACGTAATGTGACCTCTCCATTTGACTCCTTCGTGAAGGAGCAATGGGCAGCTTTTGGCATCGCCCATAGAGTAGTGCTTGGGGACAGTTCCTTGCTCATGAGCACTGTGAAGAAAAAGCTAATCTTTAATCTTTTAGTGTTTCACATAAAAACTCATGAGGGTTGATGCTCGTACAAAAATATTCTCACAAAGCCACAAAAATCAGACAAATCTCAATTATATTCTCTGCTGATCTTGCACCTTTAAGAGCATAGCTTTGCCCACTGTGACTTTCCCCTTGACCCCCTCAAAGGTGACTTCAAGAACACTACTCTGAGACTTCACCACTGGCCGGATAACACTCTTCCATGAACGTACGAATGAGCGGATGGCCCATTAGTGCACTGCTAACCCAAAGCAGCAGGAGGGTATCGACAACGAGTGAGAAGCGCGAGTCCGACTCGTTTATCATCTGCACTCATGCTCAATCACTCATTGTTCCCCAGGAAAACAAACAGCAGTCTCCTGACGGAGGATAAAAAAACAGCACTCAATAAAGCACTCAGGGCCTCATGATCTAAAGCCAAATCACTGACGAGTCGCTCCTTTTAACGCAAATAAAGCAGCGCGATACAAACGCGAGGTGAGTGTGGCGTGTCGAGCGGGCGACGTCGCATCAATGTTGGATGAGCGTCAGACCGAGTGCCACAACAATCTCCCTCTGTTCTCAGCTTTGTGTTGCTTTCTTGTAAAAGTGTGGGGACAAAAGCAGTTATAAAAGGCCTAAATATTTAATGGGAAGATTTATATCAATTTTTAATAGCGGGCCCTATTTCCCTCCATTTTTCCCCTGCCTGGCCACGCTCCCGGCCCCGGCGCCGCACAAACATCAAGAGGCCTGACGTCTAATGAAATAATTGAGCGTGGTACAAGCGCCAGGGAACTTTCACCACACTGTCCAATAAATCTCACCTAACTCTCTGCGATGTGCTGTAAAAAAAAAAAGCTGGCTTTGCCTTTACTGCTCGACCGACGCAAGTTTGATGTCACTTATAATCAGCCAGTATGGATTCTGTCTACAGAAGCACAGGACAAATTTAGCTGCTTTTGCTGATTGTTCACAAATTAGCAGCAAATACTTGCAAGCAGTTTATTTGGCCAAAATATTATTTGGGGTTTTAAAGAATGTGACACGGAAGAAATACCAAATATATTACTGAAAATTTCACTTCTATTCTTAAATGGTCTCAGAAATTTTTATTACTTTTTAATTACTAGGTTTAATGCATTATCCAAAACAGGCCTTCAGTAATAAGGGGAGATCCCATTCATTTGCATTTGACCCATCTGTGAGGGAGCAGTGGACAGATGATATCATGCGACTGGCTAGGAGTGCTTGGGAATGGTACTTTGCTCATAAGCACCTCAGTGGTACATTTACCCGTCTGGGATTTGAACCCACAATCCGCAATCACGGGGCCAACTCCCTAACCGTTACACTGTCAACTGCTCAATTTAAGCTTAGTGCATTACCACATAACATCACTGCTATTAACACCAAAGAACCAAGAAGAATTAGTGAAATTTGAAATGATTTAAGATGTGAAAGTCGTAAATCTTTTGAAATAACTCCTAATTTAACCTGCCGTAACGAAAGTGGTTGTTGTAATATTTAAACAAAACCTTACATAATTATAACATAATTATTACAACGTCAGTTTCTGCAAGCCACATCTGCTAATAAATTATAAGTTAAATATACTTTGCACTTGATGCAGCGGGTAACGTAACGGTTAGGAAGTTCGCCCAGTGATCAAAAGGTCACCAGTTCAAACTGACTGGTAAAGGTACCACTTAGGTACTCATGAGCAAGGTACCGTCCCCAAGCACTTCTTCCCGGGCACTGCCCATGTCGGCTGCCCACTGGTCCTTCACAAATGGGATAAATGCAGAGGTCACATTTTGTTGTGGTGTACTTTGTGCTGCACTGTGTTCACAATGACAAATGATCACTCCCTCTCAGAAATAAAGTAAAAAGATAAGAAAGAGAAATAAAGTAACTTGCTGTGTGGTGTAAGAAGAAAGAAGAAGGAAAATGTGATTGCTGTTACACTGTAACAAATGTACAAATAGTGTACATTTGTGTAAATAGTGTAAAGAGGTTTATCAGAACTAATTCACCAGGGATGGTGGAAATCTTTCTGCATATTGACCCTCCAGGACTGGAACTGGACACCCCTGCATTAGATAACTCATTACTCAGTAGTCAGTTATGATTTTAACGGTAGTGGAGTACATGGCTTGGGGCTATTCACATTTGAGTAAGCATAAAAGAATAGACTTGAAAAAAATTCCTCTGCAAATTACAAGGACCTTCCACAACGATTAATTATATTAATTATAGTAACAGAAGTAGTTATAATACCTTTCTTCCAAGTCTGCAATAATAGCTTAGAAGGAGCTTTTAAAACATGTTCTGACACTAACACAGGTAACAATGAATAACCGTTAGTCACAGCTGTTAGCATGCTAATTAGTAATGCTAATAGCCCCCTTACCTTTCAGCCATTGTTATGCACTAAGGACTGGAATTAGATTTTGAACAGGACTTCAGTCTACTACAGCGACTCTTTTACATTTTATTCTTCAATGCCAAGCACTTAGCATGCTTTAATCACACAAAAAACAGACACACACACTGTGATAGCAATACATATTTCTGACAGTTACTTTAATCTACGTATTACATTTAATATATATATATATTTATTTTCACTTTCTCAATCTTTATTAGTGATAAACAGTCAAATAAGTGCCCAGAGCACATATTATCTATTACCATATATTATCTATTATGGCAGTAGTTTGTAGGAAAGGTAGTCTGTGTGTGCATAGTGTATGAAACCTCATCACTGTTGGAAAATCATTTAAAAGATGTTTGGTGTTATTTTAGATGATTAAGAACTAATAAAATAACTAATAAGTAAGTAGGTTATTACTATTAGTCAAAAGAAGAAAAAATAGCTATACTAAAGACGTCAGGGGGCTGCACGGTGTCGCAGTGGTTAGGACTGCCACCTCACAGCGAGAAGGTTCTGGGTTCGATGCCAGGGTCGGCCATAGGGCCTTTCTGTGTGGAGTTTGCATGCTCTCTCCATGTTTGCGTGGGTGAGCTGGGTGCTCTGGTTTCCTCCCACAGTCCAAAAACATGCAAAAGTGTGTAAGGTGTGAATGTGAGTGTGACTGTGTGTGCCCTACGGTGTGCCCCGCCTTGCACCGTAGTTCTCAGTATAGACTCCGGTCCGTCCCCCCGCGACCCCAGTTGGGATTCACCAGTTCGGATAATAAATGACTGAATTTGTGTGTAGATATTTAAGGGCACCCATCAATATGATTGGAAAAATGTGCAATATAAATATTGGCTCAAATGTATAAAATTTTAACCACCAGTGAACTTGCAGTGGACACCACAACAAAATTAATGCTTGAAGGGTCTGTCTTCTGTTTAAAATGTTACTTGTTATTTTCAGATTTATCAGCCTGTAATTAGCTCATAATAATAGGCTAATAATAATAATAATACAATAATATTAATACATAATCTACAGTTCAAATATCTGACTGCTTTTGTACAGCATGCAAACAGCAGGTCAGCATAGAAATGACATGACATGTAATTCACTGTGTGTGTGTGTGTGGGTGGGTGTGGGTATAGGTGTATGTAATGCAGCTCTAACATTGCTGATCCCTCATAAACACAAGCTGATGAGTGATGGGCTGTAAAACACTGAAAGGAGTTTAAAGCACAGAGCTGTGTGTATGAGTGAGTGTGTGTGTAGCAGAGTGGCTTCAGGTAGATCACACACACACACATCGCCTATCCAATAAAGACCACACCACACCATTCCCAACCATTCCCCAAACTCATCCCAAACTTGACGCATACTTGTCAAAAAAATGTAATACACTTGTCCCACACACAGACAAACCACAGCACATGGCTAAACATCAATAAACTATGAATAGTAAGTTTCAAATAGCTGGTGAGGTGTGTGTATTTGTGTGTGTGTGTGTGTGTGTGTGTGTACAAAAGCCCTTTTGTGAGCACCCATGGGTGAAACAAATCAATTTGAACCTGTGAGGTGAACAATGAACCAAAAATCACATGCATGAATATGAACCAAGGTGTATGTGTGTGTGTGAGACATGTGTGAGAGATTTACACTGAGGAAAAACACATCAAATAAGAACATATTGCTGCTGCAGCCTGAATGTGGAAAATAATTAAACATGATCAGAATTAGAAACAAACATACAACATATGTTATTAGTGATGTAATATCACAGTTGTTCTCTCTCCCCCTCCCTCAAGCCATCTGTCATTCTCTCTGTGTCAGAAGGAAGGTAAGCAGGCGTCTGGTAAGCTCTATGTGGGCATGAGCGTGTGTAGGTGACCTCTTGCTGCACTTTATCTAACAGAGCTCCTCATAATTCGAGGTGAGAGTTGCTGTGGTGCAGGTACCCTGCAGTCACACTCGTTTGCCAGCATTTACTCGTTTGCTCACTACTGATCTGCGTGTGTGTGTGTAATTACAGCTCTGACTAAAGGCAGCAGCAACGTGCCCGTGATATTAACACAGACACAGCACAGGCAGAGTACAACACCTGCTACTGTAGTGCTGCATCCTGCTGAGAGCGAGAAAAAGAGAGGAGGAGCAGGAGAGTCTTCAGAAGAGTTCAAAATTAGAGGGCGACCGATATTCATTTTTCAGGGTCACTATTGATACTGATTATTGCCAGTTAACAGGGCCGATAGCTGATACCATCACAAAAGTTAATTAAATAACTATATTGTATATAAATACTTAAACTTTTTACATTATTTTAATTTAACTCTTCTTCTTCTCGGCGCTTCACGTTGGGCTCGTGTGTGAGTGTGGTGTGAGTGACAACAAGGCTTTAGCATTGATTGGCTACCACTCATGACATATAGCCAATCAGAAACTGTTGTGGTCGGTACATTAAATCAAGCAGCGAGTTGCGAACAAACAACACAGAGAGAAGAGCCGGCAGTGGAGCCACAGTAGCGCACTTTGTAATTACTTACTATTGGTGATGGTCAAAATGAAACACTGATACAGATAATTGGCAAACTGCCTAATATAGACCCCCAATAATCGCCCTGCCGATAATCGGTCGACCCTTATTCAAAACCCACCAAATGTTTCAAAGGGAGAGATAAAGAAGTGGTCAGAGTGAGTGCGTGTGTGAAAAGAAATATTATGAAAAACGAAGAGATTGAATGACTAACTACCTTCCGACTAAATAATCTCACTAAGCACAAAGAGTCAAACACACACACAAAATCACTCCTTGCTATCTCTATGAGTTCCTCCCAGTGACTTCCATAATGTCCAGATATAAATAATACTAAAGCTGACCCTAATACTAACCCTAACTATTTAAATTTTTCATTTAAACATTAAAACTTTTCTATTAACTCCTTTGTTCCTTATGAGGACCGGCATCACCTACAAAAATGTTCTCATAAACCCACAACAATATAATTTTCCCACCTGTTGTTCTAGTACATGTATCTGATGTGCATATTAAGAATGTATAATGTAACAGGGAACAAACACAGCTTGTCAACTAACACATACAGTTCTGAGCTCAGATGTATGTTTGGGATGAAAAACAAAGATATGCATCTGAAAATGTGATCATTAAAAACAGATTATATTAGAGCGAGAAAGTGGAGGTGTGCAGAGAGTAACAACTGTGGTTAGGTCACACAGGGAGTTTGCGCTCTAGTGGAAAAGAATGTGATTTAATTAACAGTAGCCTTTTATATACCTAGAGACCAGCTCAGACCCCCACAAACCCACCCACACACACCAAACCATCGAAATACTAACTCACTTTCTCACCGAGTTATGATTTCAAATCTCAGCAGCTAAATTAATTCGTCCCTCCTTCTCAGGTGCGTTGTGTTGTGACTAAGTGAGAGATAGTTCCTACATTTCACTCACCTTTCTTTCTTTCCAAAAATCTCCTGGGTCAGTTGGCGTGAGGAAGAGAAGAAAGAAACAGCGATCCACCAAAGGAGAGGTGGAGCTGTTTAAATCCCACAGAGTTACATCCACATGGAGGTCAGAACACACCGCTCCAGCACTTCATGTCCAGAAGCGTGGACCATGAGCATGGGAGGAGAGAGAGAGAGGAAGAAGCGAAGCTACTGCCCTGAAACAGATTTCAATGCTGACTCTTTGGATTCACACACTCTCATCACACACCTTGCAGAAACGTCCTTAGACAGAAATGAAGATAAGTAGAGTTCCTCTGGCTATGCTGCAGTCCGAGTCCCACAGCACTGTGTCCAGACTGGAAGCAGAGTCTTCTCTTCTCACACACACAAACACACACACACATCCACTCACACACAGAGAGGCAGGAGTGAGGGGAAACCTGCCTTTCAGGATGAATGAAAGTAGAGTTCCTTGCCTATGCTGTGATCAGAGAAGTCTCACAGCACGGTGTCTAGACACACACTTTCTCCCTTTCCCACACACTCACATACACACTCATCCATTCGGACACACTCGTAGGCGAAAGCAGTAGCCGGACACAGCGAGCTGGATGAGAGATCCTCCTAAATCATGTCTCTTTCTCTCTCTCTGCTGTTATTATTCCTCCGTCTCCCTCCAGCAGCGACACGTTGGCTCTCTCTCCCCTTCTCTCTGCTCTGTGTTCTGCTGCTGAGAGGCTTAGCGAGTCACGGCCCCTCCCCCAGCCATCTAACCCATCCCCCTCTCTGCCCTCCCCATGGAGGCAGCCAATCAGAATCAGGCTCACTCTCCTGGACCGCCCCCAGCTCTCCGCCCCTTTAGTGCCACAGGTTGCCAATACGCTGGTCAAACTGATACACCAACAAGCAAGTCCAGGAGCTGGGAATTAGGGCTCTTAAAAAGAGACAGACATACAGCTCCACTCATGCAGGCGAAATTCTGACATTGTATCTCAAAATTCTGACTTTTTCTTTTAGAATTCTGTCTTATTCTGACTTCTTAAGTCAAATCTTGTATTTTCAAGTCAAAATTCTGACCCAGTAAGTTTAGAATGGTCACTGCGAACACAGCACAGCCCAGCACACAGTGCACCACAATGAAATATGACCTCTACATTAAACCAGCGACCTTTTGATGCTAACTCCATTAACCATTATACTACCAACTGACATAATAAGTCAGAATTTAAAGTCCCAATTTCCACTTATCAGAGCTGTGAGATAAATGTGTTTTTCCTTCTCCAGATGGCGGAAACAGACTTCCACTGCTTCTCTGTCTTTTTAGGGCTGCACGGTATACCCCTTTAACATCGTCACAATAATGTGAGCATGTGCCGTAGTCACACGACAAGTACAAACTAAATAGAATATGTCATGCTACAGCTCTTCTTGCTGCTTGACTTTCCCAGTTCTCATTTTCTTACTAATCAACAATAGGAATCTGCCTGATATTACATCATTTATTCTGAGGTAAGAGTTTAAGGATGACAAACTCAAAAAATCTTGTCAGCTTTTCAGTTATCTTTACACAGTAATTATAGATAGTTGTACTATAGTAATATAGTTAGTTGCTAATATCTATTTAAATTATATACCTTCAGATTTACACCCCTCAGTTTTTTTTTAAACAATAAATTTTATTTTCTATGCAAATGCTAGTAAATGCTAGGAATGTTAAATTCTTTCCAAACACAGCTGAGAGGAGTTTTGGGCAGGCAGTAAAATTTGGGCAGTATTAAAAAAACATGAACACTGAAATATGATGACTCCCTTCATATTAGTTCTAAAGAACTCTCTTCTTTATTTTTCCAAAATAATCAATTTGTTCATGATCGTCATTATGAAATCTGTTTTGAAATCGAAATTACTATGTAAAGTCTTTTAGTTGTTATTTTTCTTCGGTTTGTGATTTTCTCATTTTTTTTACATTCTGATGGATGTACAGACGTAAGTACTGTCCTCTTTCCATCGCCCTCTCCTAACCGCATAATGAAGGTTTACTGGAGTTCAGACAGCAGAAGGTGAGGAGGGAATTATGGTCCATATGGGCCTGTCATTATAGCACACAGGAGGGCAGGACCTCACTGACAATGTGTTTGTGTGTGTGTGTGTGTGTGTGTGTGTGTGAGAGAGAGAGAGAGAGAGAGAGAGAGAGAAAGGGAGGAAGTCCTCCCTTTACCACCTGCAGGGAGATGTTAATATGTGAGATATGAGGACACAGACTGTAAAGACATTGTTCATTTTTGAGTCTAAAAGACGTAGAGGTTATCTCTTATCTTCTCCTCTTCTCCTCGGTATGTCTCTTAATCCTTCTGTCTCTCTCCTCTCCTTTCTATCTCCTCACTTCTGTTCCTTCTTGTCTCTTGACTCTTTGTTTCTCCTTACTCTTAGTCTTTTCTTGTTTTTTCTCATGTTTATTTCATCTACTCTTTCCTTTCTTAACCTTTATCTCCTCTTCTCTCACTTCTCCCCTCACGCTCTATTTTCCTAAATTCCCCTCAGTCTTTTCTTCTCTTTGCATCCATCTCTTCCTTCTTCCCTCTCTCCTTCCTGTCTCCTCTCTTTTATCATATCCTCCACTGTCTCTTCTCATCTTCTGCTTATAGCCTTGATTTTTTGCCTTTATCTCCATCTCCATCTCCACTTTATCCAGCATTCTCCACTCTGTCTCTTCTCTCCCTATCCCTCCTCTCCTGTCTCATGTCTTCTTTCCTACTTTCTGCCTTTGTCTTATCTCCTCTCTTGTCATGTCTACCTCCTTTTCTCTCCTCTTTCCACTCGCTCTCTTTCTCCAGTCAGGCAGCGTTATTTTCAGCAGACGTTGGCCATCACGCTCTTCACGCTCCAGAAAGTGCCATGTTGCACCCAAGCGCTACATGCTTAGGTCAAACACAAACAACACAGTCACTCACAATACACACACACAGCCACACACACACGGACACAATCACATCATCAGTGTAGTGTGAAACCGATCAATTTGATGGCAGCTGTTATCCAGGCTGGAGGTTATTGATTATCTCTTGGTGAGCAGTAAAAGGCCGTCCTTCTCTTAGAATCCCCTCATCCTCCCGCCCTCTCCTCCCTCTCCTCCCTTGCTCCATGTGGGACGGGGTGTCACTACCCAACCGCTCCAGACGAATGCTGAATTTTTGATGTCTCCCTGGGGGCGCTGCGAGTGTGTTAATGGCTATCTTTAACACACGACCCCAGCATCAAAGAGCTGTCAATCACACACCAGACATGCTTTATCAATAATGCACCAGCACAGACCCGAACCCAAATTAATACAGCAACATACACACTCACAGAAAATGTGAATAAAACCAGAGAACAGAATTAGAACGAAGCCTGAATCAGAGAAAAACTGTTGTAGACACGAGTTATTATAATCTCTTATGTCCCCTAAAAGATGGAAAACTATTTAAATATGTTCCTAAAAATGGGCATTAAGCTTAAGCACACGTTCAGTTTATGACCTTAATATCCTTTAGAGGGCATTTTACTATGTTATACTTGTATAACTATATATGTGACAAGTAATGAAACTGGAATCTTGGAAAAACCTGCCAATTGTGAGTATTTCGTGGCTTTGTGGGGATATTGCAAGTATACAGGTGTCGGTCACATGGGTAGATGTGTGTGTGTGTGTATTTGTGTGTGAGTAAGAATCATCTAGTGATAAGTCATGCATATGCATGTCCCCTGCATTGCTTGCTGTATAGGGTGCATTTAAATTGGTGAGTGGCCCTTGATCATGTGTGTACAGATGTGTGTAGGTGTGTGTGGAGGTGTTATGTACACAGTTATGTATGTGTTAAGGCAAAGTGTCACTGTAGCTTGCCAACATGACGCTAACATGCTATAACGCACTAACAAGTTGTAACAATCTTGCATGCTTTATACTGACTGTACGCAAACAAGAGATGAACAAATCAATAAAATACAACTCCAACATGTGTTAAATGCTAGGACTGGGCTCTCCAGACCTCAAATCATATCTCTGTATTTTTTAGGCTGGATGGCGATACTCAATATTACATTTAGAAAGTATGCTAGAGGTTCATTTTGTAAGACAATGTCATGTGAGATGCTTTTAAACCTAGACTAATTCAAATAAAATACAAAGAGTAGTTCTTTGATTTCACAGAGAGAGAGAGGGAGAGAGAGAGAGAGAAATAGGGCAGTAGATATGGACTACTTTAAGGAAACACACACACGCCAGTACTCGAACTCGAGTGAATAAAACTCAATAGTTGTGAGAAGACAAAAATCCTGTAATGAGTCACTTGTGTTTTCAGGCAAATTTCAGAAATTCACTCCTCTGTCACACTACTGTCTCTTTTAGTGTGTGTTTGTGTTTGTACCGTGTTTTGGAGCAGTTGGTGGCATAACGGTAGGGTGTTCTCCCCGTGATCAGAAGGTCGCAGGTTCGAATCCAGGACCGGTAAAGTTACCACTGATGTACTCGTGAGCAAGTTACTGACCCCAAGCACAGCTCCCAAGCACTGCCCTTGTTAGCTGCCCACTGCTCCTTCATGGATGGGTCAAATGCAGAGATCACATTTCATTGTGGTGCACTGTGTGCTGAGCTGTGGTGTGTTCACAATGACAAAATAATCATTCACTCACTTTTCATGGGAACGTTTTGGGCCTTTTTGTCCTCTAAAATCACTTTTATTCATTTTTATGGCTTTGGGGGGATATTTGAGCGGTTACTAAGGAACACTAAGGTTATGTTTAGTGTTAGAGTTAGGATTAGTTGTAGAATTATATACATCTAGTCATTATGGGAGTCTATGGAATGGGCCCAGAAAGATACAAGTTTGTGTGTGTGTGTGTGTGTGTGTGTATGTGTACATTTGTGTGAATGTTTGAGTGTGTTGTTAACTTTTGTCAGAACTTGATTTTTCCCAAAAATATTGAGCAGCTAAGATTTGTCCAATTTGTGTGACTTTGTGAGGACTTTTTGTGAGGACTGGTTCTCATAATGGAAAATTCTTTAGGTTTGGTGAGTAACAGAGATAAAGGATTTGATTTTGGTTAAGGTTGTGGATCAGATGTTACTGTAGTGTTATGTACTTTTTACATTTTGTCATTATGAAAGTCAGTGGAAGGACCTCACAAAGAATGCATGTTGTGACTCTGTGTGCATTTGTTGGTGTTCTTATGCCATGCTATTACCGCACAAATTCAGAATAAATACATACAAACCCCACCACACACAAGAAACACACACATTTACCACTGCACAGTTGCTTCCTAGAAGCCCAGAACACACTTATTGAGGCTGAAAGAAATGTGGTAAGAAGCCAAACCAGGGGCATAAATAAATCAGATGCCTGTATGATCATATGATCCAGGTGACTATGGTCTTCATCTCATACAGACTTGCAGAACACAGTGTGGCATCTGACAAGGACATTTATGGAGTTACACTTCTGTTACAAACTTGCTTGTGTTAAAAGTTTCAGACTGTAAGGGCACAGCGCTTGAAGTAAGTCACCATGATCTCACACACACACATAGACATACGCATACACACACTGTGTTCAGCCAGCGTGTTACGGTCTCACTACCCGCAGAGGGAAAATGCTCCCTGACACTCGGCGCTTCACTGCACCAATTAGCATCAGTCCGGCTTCGAGTCCTTCAGCGACAAGCCCATCTTTGGCACCTGTTTTAGCCAGACGACTTTCGCTACGTTATGTTTTTTTTTAAACCCCAGGATGGTACTGAGAGCGCTGGCAACAGAGCATGTGGTGAAGTACAGTAAAGTGAGTCTTAGAGGTGGGCGGCAGCTTCACGCTGCGGGCAGCACCGTAGAGGTGTTTTGGAGCTCTGGAATGTCACAGCAGATGGGCACAGATGGTCATTCATATTCTTGAATCTCATTAACAGCTCCTGAGATTCATACGATCACAATAAAGTCCCCAAACAGATGCATTAGTCCATCAGTGTGCAGTCCATTCAGATGGGCAAGAGCTTTTACTGACCAAGAGGGGCGCTTTATACGCATTCCACCCACACTTTCCCTCTGACACACACACACACAGCTTTCATGTTTGTGAGGTTGGGATTATTCATGAATATAATACTGAACACCAAATGGACTGATGTGTGGTCATAGAAATGGGCAGATACGTTGATGGACAGGTGGAGAGATGGATGAGAGGGGTGGAAGGATAGATAGATGAATGGATGGGTGTGTGAACGGACAGTTGGATGGACAATTAAACAAACAGATGAATCATGTGTACAGAAACATTGGGAAAAGCTAAAGCAGTGTAATGGATGGAGGGAAGGATTGATGGACAAAAGGGCAGACAGAGGGATAGATGGATGGATGGAAAGAGTGTTGGCCAAAGGGAAAGACCAAAACTGGTTAGTATTATTTCATGCATGGACAAATTAGGAAAAACAAAAATAAGGTACATATGGGTGGATGGTTAGACAGACGGAATAACAGACATGGATTGACAGATACGGAAATGAATTTGTCCATCCATTCATCAGTCCATGGATGGATGGACAAATTAATTGATGGGCTGATGGATGGATAGACAAACAAAAAACTGGATGGATGGAGCTCAAACACGAATAGACTAGGAAAAATGCAGCAGTGTATACAGGGGCAAAAGAGCGAGTGACCACACTGACTTTCTGTACAGGAACAAGGCTGTAAAGTTTATCCTAGAAACTCAGCGGGACCTCAAACGCTCAACTGCACATAAAACTTCAGCTTCACTGGATAAAGGTCACTTTGCTGTCCGCCACAAACAATACAATCTGGCCAGTTTACTGATGACCCACACAGACAATGCACTTGAGGCAGACATTCTCAGAAATAGAAGGCACTTTACCATTGATTTTAAAAGGATGATCACAAAAGGAAACTTTTCCCATTGCAACCATACCTTAACATACAAGCCCATGTTCTATTGGTTTCTCTTCAGCTGGAGAACCGAGTATAACAAACAGAAACATTAAGACAAAGCCAATGACTTTCTTACCACTGAGACGCCAGACACAGAAGCTTGAATCACATTAATGTATCTAACATAACATAGTCAGATTTGCTGACCTGTTTTCTCTTTACAACAACCTCCCCATCTGCATTGTCAGCTGTACTCTGCTAAAGTATCTCCCAAAGTTTCTTTATTCTTTACAACAGTTCTCACAGTGCTTGTGTTTTTCTGATCTAGGGGAAATGTTTGTCATGCTTCTTTAACTGCTGAATCATGAGATTTTATTTAAATATGTATTATTTTGTTGTGGATAATCACAGGAAAAGAGTCCTACTGAAATCATAATATTCAGACATCAGGGTTCATTATGTAGAGTTAATAACACATAAAAGAAATGTCTTTAAAATGTGATTAAAGAGGAAGATTTTTCGTTAAAAGTTCACATTAGCTTTAATTCTCCTTAAAACCCCTTTTTAAAGAAAGTAATTATTTTATGTGATTCTGAGCATCTGTTTGCCTCGAGTACAACTCGGCAGTGGACCAAAATAGCGTTGGGGTGTTAAAGCTGACGGGGAGGCGCTTGGAGGTGGTGGAGCAGGTGGAGAACAGCAAGCACTTCCTGTTTAACAGCAAATTACTATTCCCATCTGAATGTCTAGTAATCTAAACTTGTTTGCTCTCCATAACCCTCACATAGGGACGGTGGTTCTGGTCCTAGCTTTCACACTTAGCACAGAAATGTGCTGTGATCCAGTAATGTGTGTTACAGCAAGAATGTGTGTTAGGTCAGAACTGTGTTACTACTACATGTGTGTTAGGAGAGTGTGTGTTACAACACTAATGTGTATTAGAACTCCTGTACTACTGTAACACACATTACTGTTCTAACACACACTACTACTATAACACACATTGCTAGTGTAAAACACATTACTGACCTAAAATACATTGCTGATGTAGCATACTGTCATAACACACAGCAGTAAATCTGTGTTAGGAGAGTAAAGTGTACTATAGCAGCAAGCCGTGTTACAGCAGTAATATATGTTGCAGCAGTATTGTGTGTTAGTAAAGTGTACTACAGCTGTGTTACAGCAGTAATGTGTGTTACAGCAGCATCGTATGTTACAGCATTAATGCATGTTATAGTAGTAATGTGCATTACAGCAGTAATATGTGTTACAGTAGTAATGTATGTGTGCTACTGTAGTTAATATGTGTAAGGGCAGTAATGTGTGTAGCAGTAATGCATCTTACAGCAGTAATGTCAGTTAAAGAGGTAATGTGTGTTACAATGGTAACGTGTCGTAGGACAGACATGTTTGTTTTGGTTACTGATGCGTGTTAGTGTGGTCATGTGCATAAGATCAGTACTGTGAATATGGTCAGTAAAGTGTGTGTAAAGGATAAAAAAATAAAATAAATAAAAACCATCATTCATAATTCACACAGTATCTCAAAAACATTGTTACAACAGTGAAATGTTGAGAGAGATTGGATAAGATATTGTGAATGTGTCACCACTGGGAGTGTAAATAGCACATAGTAATTAAACAGGCTTTGAAAAGAAATGTCTCACACACATTACTGACAGTTAAATACATTCAGACTAAGATGCTTTCATGTTGATGCTGTAAGTGATGATGTTTCCTCTGCATTACTAGATGTATGTGGAGATGTTCATTTCACATGTCTAACAGTGATGTTTAATGACGTTTAATGACATGTCTGACTGTTGTTTAATGTCTGGTTCTGTATTGTTATGATCACTCAAAATGTTAGTCACACATAATTCTTTCTTGTACTTGTACCTTACAAACATGCATTTGGCTAGCTAACCACTGTGCTGATAACAAAAGAAAAAAGAAAGCTCCTTTCATCTATTTCCTTTATAAAAAGCTAAAAGAATGTTTTATGCTTGTGAATGTGAATGCATTTCCACATTTATTGGATGTGTGAAGGCCGTTTTGTGTTTCCTACATTTATCTTCTCCCTTTTTTGTTTAAGAGACTGCTGGGAGCGGAAATGAAACAAATTACACCCCTCTTTTACAGTTCCCTTCTTTTTTTGCAGCCTGTATTTATGTACCATGGGACAGGTGACTCGTCCCTCCTTTTTCACAGAGCTGAGGTCAGTGTGGTGTTTAGGCAAGGGCAGCATCTGAACCCCTTCCAAAACTTCGGATTTCGCATCAGTGTAAGGGTAAAGAACACAGGGGTGAATTAGGGTAACCCTGATTAACCTTAAATGTGTTTTACTTCTCACTGCAAAACTGACCTACAAATGGTGGCCTTTACAGTCAACGGCATGCTTAAAACTAGCAAATGTAGAGCTAATACCACCAGATAAGTAGCGCCAAATATGCAGTAACTGCTAAAATAAACAATATTTTTCATATTGTTTTACAAGACACACAAAAAAAATGGTGAATTACAATGAAGCTCACCAGTGCAATAATTTCTCTTCACGACTCACAAGGGTGATATGTATATCTTCGCTGTTGGGTGGAAACCTTGTGTCCATTTTTGATCATTTTTATTTTTTGTCATAAAACAATTCAATTGGTCAGTCTTCACGTTGGTCTGACAGTTTAAGAAATATTTTTCCAATGAAAAGTGTTGAAAACAGCTTGAGACTACTTCTCTCAACTCCACTGGATGCTTCAACTGTCATCAAACCCTCTTAACTCTACCCCCTTGTCAGAGGAGCCGTGCAGAAACAGAGAGCGCAACAAGTTGCGACATCTTTATTTTGCCTGTGTGATACCAATTTTGATGATGCAATGTTCATATATTTAGAATATACATTGTTTTTTTCAATTTCCTAAAAAATAACCAGTTTGGACATAAAAGGTTTCTGCCCGACAGCAATGATGTATTGGCCACTAGGGCACGTCCTGCCTCTTCTTCCACATTCTTTGTCTATGGCTGGTTTACCATAATGAGCATCACCTGTGTTTTCCCTATGTAAATTTGACTCTCTTCTCACATCTGTTTAGGTTTTGGTGCTATGTAGCGAATGTTACTCATCTGCGCTCCTGCATTCCATGATCTTCTGGCTTAATTTCTGTTTGTTTAATTGGTTCATGGGAGGCTTTTTTGTAATCTCTTGTTTCTTCATAAAGTCTATTCAACCTTGTAAATGCAAATTGTCCTTTGTTCCTACAGGACTACCATACATAACAGTATCACACTTCAGGATGTAACATTACATACAAGGGTAAATAGAACATGAAACCCATTTGTAAACGTAAAGATTCCTTACAAAAAACTCCAGTAAAAGTTAAAAGTTAAAATATGTCTTGAGCAAAAGTACTAAAGTATTAACATTACTTATGTATTAAAAGTACCACTAATGGTATTAGTAAAGGTTAGCAATTACAACAAATAATTACCCACAGTCTTAAACTTAAGTGCTCAAATTTCCTTACTTTTCATACTTGTAAAAATAAGGACCAGACTATTGCTCAAATCACACTGACACAGAAAACATGGTACATGAATCATGTTTGGGCTTCAATCTAAACGCATGTAGTGTTGTGTTATATACAGAACGGACAGTATTTGCTTAAGTATATGATTATGGCCAAGATGTAAAAGATTTAGCCAATATGACAATCCATAATCTTTAATGCATATAGCAGCAGCATATGCAGTATTCAGCTCTGGCCAACACACACACACACACACATTTACAGGAACCTACAGTGTGCTTTCTTGATAAATGGAGTATAAGTGAACTCATCAAAAGGTTTTTACTCACAACAAGAATGTTACTGATGTACTATGTGGCGTCTCACCTCCACTGCTGATAGCAGAAAAAGACTCTTGCTGGAAGCATGAAAAATGTAGAGACTCTTGCCATAGGCATGCTGCAGACACATACACACACAACAGACCAAGGTACACAAAATACAACCATACACAAAGACTCAGAACTGAATATACTGTATACTGTCTGATTGGCAGTAAATTGCTGCCTGAACAAAATATGTTGAATAGCAGAAACAACTTCTGCACTGTTCATAGGGTGAGTGGGTCTGGGGTGGAAATGTTTTAGATGAAAGGTTGTCAACAGCCATACCACCTGCAGTTCAGATGAAGATATGTAGGTTTCGGTCTGGTCAGTTCTTAAAGGGGAGATATGTGACCCTCCACGGCAAAACCAGTCGCTTGTCGCAATGGAGGTTTCTGAGAAAAACAAGCGTTTATGTTGCATGGGGTAAAATTTTTTATTTTTTGTTTTTAGTGTTTTGAAACAGTGGAAGGTCTATACTGTACTCTTGTGAATAAATTTTGCTGAAAAACTTCCCCTTTCCATCCTAAAAACGTGACTTTCTTGAGGTGAGGAATTCAATGCCGGCAGAATGTTAAAAGTTTCTGTTTTGACTGCTCTACTTCAATATTTACAGTAAATCCACTCATTGACTAGCGTGAAGATATTTCTCTGGAATCCATCTTCGTCTCCCGAGTTCAGTTAACCTAACGCAGGTAGGCTATCCGTGTGGCTGTGAATGCAGCGTAGGCTACCGTAAATATGAACATAGCCGCGACCGTACCAAGTGTCTGTGAGTGCTACGGCGATAGTCAACTTCAAAGGCAGATTTCTCCGTTTCTCACCTGCTGTGACAGGAGAAACCCGACTCCTTTGAATGTTGATATCTCAGTCATATGTCGTCCGATTAATTCGATATAGGTTTCACTTTGAAGCTTGATTTATGCTTGATTTAATTTGCGACAAGTGACTGGTTTTGCCGTGGAGGGTCACATATGTAGTGTAGCTGGTTGTTTTTGTTAGAGGAATTGCTGTGTCCAACCGAGGGCACCAAATGGTGCTCTGTATGAATCCAGTGCCCCAGTCCACTGGCAGGGACAATTCAAATGTACTGTAAAAATGAGGCTGTCATTCAGATGTGACCTCAGAGGTCATAAAGGATCCCATGGATAAATGGAGTATACAGTGGTGTGAAAAAGTGTTTGCCCCCTTCCTGATTTTGTCACACTTAAATGTGTCAGATCATCAGACAAACTTTAATATTAGTCAAAGACAGCACAAGTAAACACAAAATGCAGTTTTTAAGTGAAGGATTTTATTATTATGGGAGAAAAAAAATCCAAACCTACATGGCCCTGTGTGACAAAGGCCTCGTTTACACTATCAGTTAAATGTGACCCAATTCCGATTTTTTGCTCATATGTGACACAGATCGGATCTGTTCCATGACAGTGTAAACAGGAAAAAAATGCATGCATTCGGATATTTTGAGATCGGTTTCAGGGGTCGTTGGAAATAAATCAGATATAAATCAGATATGTGCCAATGCGACTGTCATGTAAACAGGCAGATTGGATTTTCCTAGGCATTGCGTTCTGTACGTCATTAAAACTGCGACAATTTAGTACTTCATCGCGGTTTAATGACGTCGTGTGGGAAGTACGTGTGGAAGCGCGCAAACGTCAAACAACACAAGAAACAAGGAGGAGGAAAGTGCCGGGCAGTGGTCGACGGCTGAAGTTACATGCCTTCTTAGCCTGTGGGGAGAAGAGTCAGTTCAAGATAAAATTAAAGGCTCCTACAGAAACAAATCTGTTTTCGAGGATATTTTGGCTGCAATGGAAGAGCAAGGTGAAAGACCACAATAATACAAGTGGTCATGGGCGAATCACATTCCCGTTTTACGACCAAATGGACAAAATTTTAGGGGACAAGTCCGGTGTCACACCAAGAAATGTTCTGGACAGTTCCCACAAAGAAGAGTCAATGGATGGTGAGGACACTGATATTCCTACAGGTAGGAACTTGAATGTTTGCATAGTTATAGGTTATATTAACGTTATACACCACCAGTAAATAATTTTTTAAAGAATTATTTTCTTCCTCCAAATATCAGCATTTATCTGAAATGAAACACTTTTATAACATTATACAGTTTACCATTCAAAAATCAATTTAAGGAATTAATACTTTTATTACTTAGCAATGATGCTTGAACTTGGCCTAAAGTGATCATAAAGATATTTATAATGTTACATAGGATTTTTATTTCAGATAAATGCTGTCCTTCAGAACTTTCTATTTATCAAATCCTGAAAAAAATTGTACTCTGCAGTTTTACAGATAATAATATTAATAACAAATGTTTCAACTCAGAATATTAGAATGATTTCTGAAGGATCATGTGACTGGAGAAATGATGCTAAAAATTCTCTGATGTTCTAGTTGTTACTTATGTGACAAGAGTGGATTTGTTTTTATCCAGATGATCCTCATGATTTTTCTAAGAACTCCTTCAGTGACTCAACCCCTTCAAGTGATGATAGGCCTACCTCATCCATCAAAGAAGCAACTGGTGCACGCCAGCAGGAGGGTGTACCTGGTAGGGTTTGACTATGTTTTACCAGTCATTTTGTGTCCAATTTACAAATAACTGTTTTTAGTGGTTAAGTGGAAGAAGTAAAAAAGTAACCCATAAAAAATATAGTTGAAGTCATAGTTGAAGTTTTTTACAGGTACATCTACAATCCGGAGGAAACGTAAGAACAAGATGGAAGCCACAATGGAGCTGTTTGGGCAGAAGATTGGCAATACTCTAACCCAGACGAATGCACAGAGCTTCAGCTCAATATGCAGGCTGCACAGCATGCCCATGAGTTACGTATGATGAGCATGTTGACCCAGTTCCTTGCCAGCAGACCTCCTGTGCTAAGGTCATTCCCAGATCAAGCCTACCCTCCTTGGTTTGAACACACACGCCCACCTCCCTTCTACCAAGATCAATCCCACACTCCACCTTTCCACCCAGATTATACTAATGTTGATCACTTAAACAAAGATAACACACGCCCTCCTCCCCTCCACCCAGATTATATCCACACTGCACCTCATCACCCGATCAAACACACACAACAGTTACACCTCACCAAAGTGAAGCTACCAACTTTCATACCTGGTATGAAGGTTATGCTTCTACTGGATCCTCTCTTCATTCATACCCTCAGACACACATCCCTTCCTCTCACCATGATGCCCAACCTTCGACCTCTTATCAGGGCCACACATACTCTCAGCCCATCGTTTCTGCTCAGTCAAGGCCAGGCAGCCTCCAACAGTCTTCAGCATCAGCCCCCACACCCACAACTAAAAGTGTTTAGAAATAATAATCTAACAGTTAAAGGCTAGGAACTGCATGTAGCTTGTTTTCTCAGTTGTTCATACTTTTGAAAAGGGATGGGCAAAACCTGCTTCCCATTTTGCATTTATCAGTATACTGGGAACTGAATGTTTGGAATGGCCTTTTGTTTCATTATTGTTATGTGTAGCCAATGTTCATTTGAACTATGTCAGGATACCTGGCGGAGTTTAGCTTTGTTTTAATTTCTTGTGATTTGAATACAGTTGTTACTTTCATTTTTGAACATCTGACCTACATGTGAATACTGTTGAAATAAATACATGTTCAGCAAGAAGAAATGTGGTTTTACTTTTATTTAAACACAAAAACTTGGTAATTTGAGTAGAATTGAACACCTCCACAACAGTGTAAAAGAATCAAAAACAATAAATATGAATAGGTATTCATACATTCTTTTCTTGCCATATTGCCATGTTCAGCGCTGTGTAGCAAAATGCTGGGCCAGTGCCTCCCGAACTCTCAATGGTTGAGTGTCCACAGCACCCACTGGGTCACCATCCTCACCTGTGACTTCAGGAGGGCCAGCTGCAGGGAGGTCCTCATCCTCAACATATGTTTCTTTGTGTTTCTCACATATGTTATGCAGTGTGCAACATGCAACAATAACAGTGGGGACCAAAGCGATGTCAACATCAAGACGTTTGGCTAGACATGACTGTCACTGCATGCATGGAAAAGTAACTCACGTTGGGAAAGAGAAGTCCTTTTTCTGCCTTGTCATATATGTCAGAGTTCCTGAGGACTCTGGAGTCATGAACACTTCCTGGCCATCCAACATTGATGTTTGTGAAACTATTGAGATGAAAAGGTACGCACAGATAATATACCTACATAGGCGGTATAAGGGTGATAGCTAAGGATGCAATGGATGTTAGAATGCTGCCTGCATGAAAATAAAATACTACAGTAATTTATAGTAAATATTAAAGTGTTTTTGAACCATACTACAGTAAAGTACTTGAATTTATCACAGTTTACCAGTTCACTATAGTTAATACTACAGTATGCTGTAGCATTTATTAAAGTGTTGTAAATAAGATAAAACAGTATAATACACTTTAGTATAGTTCAAAAACACTAAAGTATTTACTATAAAGTACTATACAGATGACAATATATTTCACCATGCTGTGTAATTATTTTTTTTTAATACTGTACTTGCCAAAATTGGTGGTCCACAACAGCTTGCAAAATCATAGAATGCCATCCCTTTCGATTAAAGTAGTCAGTGTGGTCTTCAGATGGAGCGATGACTGGTATGTGGCTCCCATCAATGGCCCCAGCACACTGAGGGAACCCCCAGCGGGTTTTGAAACCTCTGATGACATTCTGCAGCTCATCCAGCTGCGGAAGCTTGATGTACTCACACCATAGCTCATCTCGCATGGCTTGACAGAAGTCACTGACTATCAGGCACACTGATGCGCTGCTGATCCCAAACAGATGCGCCAATATGCGATAGCCTGCACCTGTTGCAAGCCACCAGAGAGCAACCCCGACGCGCATCTGCAAAGGGATGGCCCGGCGAAATGTCGTGTCGTTGTAAGAGAGGAATGCGGACAAACGTTGACACAGCAAATTGAAAGTTGGCTTGCTCATTCTAAAATTTTGAACCCACTGCTCCTCGCTAAAGCCTGCCACAATATTCTCCCACCAATCCTGAGATCTCTCACGCACCCAGATGTTCCTCTGAATGGTCGAGGCCATAACAACTGAAGCATATGCGCAGGCTGCAATAATCGCCCTTTTCCTTCTTCTCCGCCTCAAACTCATGGTGTTATTTGGCGAATTTTGCATATATCGCAGAGCTAGCATTAAGCATATTTCGCGTTCATCCATCTTGGCTACTGTGTGGTGTAACAACCCCCCTTAAGCAAGTGTAAACAAGCGAATCGGATATGGGTCACAATTTAAAAAAACGTGTAAACAGAAGGTCAAAAAAATCGGATATAGGCAACAAATCAGAATTGAGCATCAAGACCTGCAGTGTAAACGAGGCCAAAGTGACTGCCCCCCCCCAAACATGACTTAACAGTGGTTCATCACACCTGAGTTCAATATCTCTAGCCACACCCAGGCCTGATTACTGCCACACCTGTTCTCAATCAAGAAATCACTTAAATAAGACCTGCCTGACAAAGTGAAGTAGACCAAGAGATCCTCAAGAGCTAGACATCATGCTGAGGTCCAAAGAAATTCAGGAACAAATGAGAAAGAAAGTAATTGAGATCTATCAGTCTGGAAAAGCTTATGAAGTCATTTCTAAGGCTTCGGGACTCCAGCCAACCACAGTGAGAACCATTATCCACAAAATGGCGAAAACATGGAACAGTGGTGAACCTTCCCAGGAGTGGCTGGCCGACCAAAATTACCCCAGGAGCGCAGCAACGACTCATCCAAGAGGTCACAAAAGACCACACAAGAACATCCAAAGAACTTCAGGAATCACTTGCCTCAGTTAAGGTCAGTGTTCATGACTCCACCATAAGAAATAGACTGATCCCCAAGGATGCCAAGCCATGTAGGTTTGGATTATTTTTCTCCCTTAATAATAAAATCCTTCACTTAAAAACCGCATTCTGTTTTTACTTGTGTTGTCTTTGACTAATATTAAAATTTGTCTGATCTGACACATTTAAGGGTGACAAACATGGGGAAAAAATGAGAAATCAGGAAGGGGGCAAACACTTTCACACCATTGTAAGTGAACCCATCAAAAGGTTTTTGCTGATAACAAGAATGTCACTGACGTAGTATGTGGCGTCTTACATCCACTGCGTTCACCCCCATGATCAGAAGCTTGCAGGTTTGAATCCAGGACCAAGAAAATTAGGTATACTGAGGTACTCATGAGCAAGGTACTGTCCCCAAACACTGCTCCCCAGGCTCTGCCCTTGTTAGCTTCCTACTGCTCCTTCACGGATGGCTCAATAGCAGAGGTTACATTTCATTGTGGTGTGCTGTGCTGTGGTGTGTTCACAGTGACAAAAAGTGTCTAGAAAATTACTTCATAAACGGACTATAATTCATTCAAAAATGCAATAAAGCCAGTTACTCAGAGCATTCTGCAGTCTCCCTTTCAATACACATTCTACACAGATTTACTCTCATCATGGTGAGTCTGCTCCAGTTGGATTTTTTGAACATGAAGGTATTCAGTCAATACTGGAAGTGGTTTAGTTAAAGATGAAGACTAATCATAAATTATATGTCTCATGTAGTAACATTTCAGATAATCTGAGAGTGAACTGAGTGTGAGTGATTATTTGTCATTGTGAACTCACCATACCACAGCACATAGGGCCCCACAACGAAAGGTGACCTCTGCATTTGGTCCTTTCCTGTAGGAGCAGTCGGGAGCTGTTATGGGCTGTGCTCGGAGAGCAGTACTTGGGGATGGTACCTGCTCACTGATATCTTGTGGTACCTTTACTTGGCAGGTAAGGTAAGTTTACTCGGTAACCTTTACTTACCAAGAACCTGTCTCGGGGCCAACTCTCTCACTGTTAACTGCACAGCAACCCATCATCTTACCCATATTTGTTGTGATTATCATATTAAAGCAGGGTCCCAAAGTTTCCTCCAGTTCAGTCACAGTTAGTTTGTGTATAGTGTGATCCTACAAAACTTATATAAAAAATCTGTACATGCCTGTTAAATGTAAAATACCTCTGCATAATCTGTGTATATTATAAAGGTTATCAAGTGAAAAACCGAGCTCAAACATTACAATTAATACAAAATACTTTGAAGTGTGAAAGAATAAAATTGAAATTATGACACAATGCTAAGATTTACTGCTAAACAGACAGTGTTAGATGGAGTGGATTGTGTGTCTGTGACTAAGTTGTGATTTTAGATGTTTAACCTGAGAGTTTGTGTGAAACAGGGCGATTAAATATTCTGACAGATGGTGGAAGGCTGGAGGTTGTATTGGGAGAGGTTTATACTCATCTCTTCTGTTATTCCACTCTGACCTCCTCTTACATCTGCAGCTCATACCTTAACAGTACTATGTCTTTCTGTCTGCCTGCCAGTCTGCCAATATGTAATATTAATCTTTTATTTTTCATTCTGTCAAGATTCTTTCTCCCTCTTTGTCCATTTCTGACTGCCTAGTTTCCTCTCTCTCTCTCTCTCTCTCTCTCTCTCTCGCTCTCTCTCTTCATTCTGACTTCTCATCTAATTCTCTCTCCCTCTCTCTCTCTAATCTCCGGCCCTTATTTCCCTTCCTGTTGAGTCTATGTTGCTACTCCAGGACCGGAACGTCTCCGCCAAGTCCCAACCGTGCTCTAAAGCCTTTCCTCTGCCCGGAGAGGGATTATGAGTCCAGCTGATCATACACCTGTCCACTCCAGGAGTTCACAGCCTGTATGAGTGACAGAGACCTCGCTAATCTCCCCCTCGCTTTGTGTCTCTTTCCTTTCATCAGGAACCCAATTACCTTGCTGAAAACACTCAAACAAACAAGCAGGCCTTTATCCAGCCCGCAGCCCTGCCCCAAAATAAAATCAATCATGAGATGGCTGCTTAGCAAACCGCACTAGGGCTGAAGGAGATGTCGATATCTGCACTGGGCAGAACAGCCCTGAATTACAGCCCCGCTGCTCCTGCACAAGATTTCCTATGCTTGTTTTCAAGTTGCCATAATGGGGGATTAACAAAATGTGATTTTATGTGTTAAATTCCCTATTCACAGCACAGAAAAGTTTTACATTCCTTTACCAAGCTATGCGTGTGATAATGATGGTAGAAGTCAATGTTTCAAATTTAAAAATGTACTTCATAGAACCAAACATCCTTTCAGTGGCATCTACAGGAGGAACGTCAAGGTTAAGAGCACGGAATATTGCATTACTCACAAAATGATTCTAATGGTGCTCTTCGTAAACAGATTAAATTTTCAATTAACGAGTCCAAAAACCCATAACTTTCTACAGAACATCTACTACTTGCGATTAACGATATTCTCGTTGTGCAAAATCCTGTATGTAAAAGCTTTTGAGTTAGCCTTTTTTTTCTTCATACCTAAAAACATCCAAACTCGTCTAATCATCCATTAAAGTCTCATTAATAGTAATAAGGCTTAGAAATTTGTAGTTGCTAAAAAATGACCTTCGGACATTTGACCTGTGTGTTTTCTTTTGAGCAAGGCAACAATAGCCAGTGCAGTTGTGAAACCAGATATCATATAAATGCTTGAGTAATTTTACAGCCATAAAGCAAAACAACAAACCAGCATAAGCCAAATCTTTGCTACCACTGTGATAGCTAAATGCAGAAAGTAATTATCCTAAACTAAACTTTATTGATACACAGGACGCTAAGTGGCTGTTAAATGAACAGTTTGCTGATCATAATAGCTGTAATCGTCTAAGAGAAACTCCTCTATTGATTTGGTACTAATCAATACACACATCAATACATTTAAACTCATACATACACAAGCAATTTCATGCTTCATAGCTTCTGTATGTAAAATCCTATATACGTGAAGAGAAATGGTCAGCAATCTGAGCCAAGTAACTGCCCTGAGCTGCCCTGTGCTCTATAAGCTCTGTATGGAATCATTAATAGAAAAGAAAGAAGAATCATTAATAGTGAAGAATAGCAATAAGTTCATAGTAATGTGACCAATGTTCAGTTCAACCATAACATTCCAATGCTGACTAAGGAGAAACAATAAAAAACATATCACAGCATAAAACACACACAGCATTAAAAACTGGGTACACCAATTATATGTGATTCATGATGACCATTTACTTATTATTGCTGAAGCAATACTGGACAAGAAGATGAAGCTCTAAAAACCCTGCTTAATTAAACTGATCACAATAGAATTGTCCTTTATTAGAGATGCCGCATTATTAGTTTTTGATCTGATCCTGGCATTAATATCTCGAGAATCTGCTAATGCCAATGCTAATTGAATATTTTTATCTTTATTAATTACATTATTTGTTTATTAATGTACAGACCTAATGGGGGAGGAAGCGACCTGCAACTCATTTTTGAGTAAAGGTGGAGAATATGTACATTAAAAGTGCTTAAAATCCCCCACTGGAATAGTATTTGACAAAATAAATGTTAAAAATTTCTTAAATTAACTGGTTAAGTATTAAAAGCATATTAAAGTGCTTGTTTTCAAAATACAATTAATTTGAGCCAGTCAAACTTATGCATGGATATAACCTCAAGTAGGGACCTTGCATGAAAAGGTTCATTTCAAAAACTGATGAGGACCAGAATGTAGTCCTGATAACCATTGTGTTGGCACAGAGTAAGCAAAACATATTTTTCAGTTACATGATTTTATATCATTCCTTAAGCATCAGCATTAGGCTTGTAAGAGCATTGGTTAAGTTATTCATGAATGGGAAAACCGAGCAAATTTTTTACTTTCAATTGATTTCATTAATCTGCCCTTTCTACAAATATTGTCAGCAATAGTGAAGTTTTATGGAACATATTAAGGGGACCAGATAAAACCACAGTAATACTGTATGTCTGTTTGCTACTGATCGCCTCTGAGGTATAATTAAACCATGCTGCAGTAACAGAAGGACCTTTGGATCTGCAGGCTTGCATTTTTAGGGCAGATGCAGAAACATTAAATGCTTCAGTAGTGATCTCATAACTTCTGTTTTTCTCAAGTGTGCAATTAACATACTGACAAGTATACAGAAAGGAAAGCCTCCACAAAGCAACGGAACACGTTTGTTGACAGGTAAATACTTTTGCTGAAGGTAAAAATGTATGTACAAGCAACAAAAAAGCAAATCTAATGGTGTGCGCAATGATTTTCAAATGTGATTTAAATAAAAGTATTTTGATTGAAGGCCAATGCTAAAGACGATCCAGCTTTTTCTTATCTATTAGAGCAATCGGACTGCATTTCACCTCTTATGCTCTATAGAACAATTACAGCTTCATCTGACCTTCTACTTCTCAAGCAACAGAACAAGGCCCTTCTCAGTCCTGGCACATAATCCACACTACTAAGTCCCCTGCTGCCTTTAAATGTCAAAAAATAACCCATTTACTCAGAAAGCACCATGTTCTGAAATAATGAACAAAAACTAGTTATCTAGCAATTCTTCACTTGTGTACTTTTAATTCTGTTGCTTTTGATGTGTTAGTCTTAATTTTTACTTTAGATTCATCCAAATGCCATAAATATAACAACACCAATGCCACTCAGTTACTCGTCCTATCTCTGGTCTGTTCTAAACTGAAACTAATGCAGCCCTCTACTAGCTGGACATCTTTTGAAGGCAATTAGACCTCTACCACTAATTCAGAAGACAGTTGACAGAGACTAGTGTACAAAATTCTCACATAGCACTGCTGTGGAACCCGCACTGGATCCCTTTGGCTGCCTGCTTTAGATTTCATTCATGAACACTGGCTTCCAAGGGCAAAAATTAACATGCTCCTCCTAACTTATCAACATTGGTCATTTTTTGTCCTCATAGGTCATCAAGCAGCTTCATGCCAATTTCACTTTCTGCTACTCAAAAGGAGAGATGGGCATGCATCACAACGTTTCTGTTCTGTTACTCAATACATGGAATATATTGCTAATAGTTAGGGCAATAGTTCACTAATTAACATACTCATTCTAACTGATTTTATGAAGTTTATTGTTTCAAAAATAGTTGTGTGTTGTGTTTTGTTGCAGTGTTCATTGGGGTATTAAGTTGCATACGCTGCAATCATTAAACTCCAACATATACAAGGAACCTCATTATCTTACTAACATCCCAATCTCTACCCTCACACCTTTGATGTCCGCAAGTAGGTAAAAGAATTATTGTGTTGTGCTACTTGTCCGTCTGTGACTGCGATTGTCTGCTTTGAGGCTCAACATAAAAGCAAGTGGCAGCTCTTGTGCCGTTGTGTTAGTTTAGAGGCTGGAGTTAATTGTGTGTGAGGAGCTCCACACACACCCTGTACACAGACACAGTAACATCAGTGTGAAGGAAATGCAGGGATGAAAGAAAGCAGGAGATCAAACCAAAACACACACTGCTGACCTGGGGTGATTGGGACATCGACGACATCGAGACCTTGTGTGACCTGCAGTGATGATGTGCTATTAATCTGGTAGAACAGGAGTTTCTATGTGTGTATGATTCATACAGGAGAGAACCAACACTGAGAACCAAGAAAAAAGAGCTAGTCTGTCTGTTTCTATCTTTCTCTTGCTCTTTCTGTGTGTTCCTGTCTCTCTCACTCTCTCTTTCTATCTATTTGTCTGTCTGTGTGTCCTTTTCCTTGTAATGAAATTGTTTATAATTTTAATGTTTAAGTTGGGGTGAGAAACATTGTTCCATTTTAGCAATCCTCTAATTCAGCATTTTCTTTAGCTTCTTTAATGGAATATATTTGCTTTATCTTCAAAATTTCATCAGGTTTACCTTTCACTACATGTTGTACCTGACAAATCTTGAATCTTGTCTTTCTTTCTAGCTCTCTTTCTATTTGTCTGTCTTTCTGCGTGTCTGCATCTCCCTCTTCCTCTCCCTTTCTCTCCTTCTCTCTAGTCTCCTTCCCACATTTCCTGCAGTGCTACAAAGGTCTCCCAAATCCTGCTGCACACTGGGACCGTGCTATCTGCCAAACGATGTTGTTCAGAATGACATTAATTAACCTTGTTTAATTAGCGCTTTTGTCCGAGTGCCAAAATCAGGAGTAGACGTCAAAACAGAGCTCAGCACCAGAGCAGGAGGGTGACAACTTCAGAGCTCAAACTGTTCCCCCCATCATTCTTCGGGAGCTCCCTTCGGTCCAGAGGAGACGTGATGCCCCACAACACCTTTCAAAACGAATACATTAGTGGAGATGATGATGTATGTGTGGCTCCGGCCCTGGGCATGATGACTTTCTGCCATTGTTTTGGCAGGTCGCTTCCAATTCAATGCATTCCCCACTGAGGCGCACACAGGAAAATGAGAGTAACGATTTCTAATTGACTGTCCCGCTCATCGATACGTGTTGAGTGATTTCTAAGTGGCCTATTTGCTCATCAGTTTTGAGCAGGGAAGCAGCACATCAGTGGCCTTCTCCCACAAAAAAAATTAACAAGAGACGAGAGACAAGAGTAAATTCAGAGAAATTATTTGGGGGAGTTTTGGATGGAGGCACATTGGCTCCTGTTAGGACCTTCCACTACTGATGATGCCAGCTGTATAAAATGTTATTATAAAAAGTTATTTCCTGTTTTAATCTTAACTTAAGTAATGTGAACATTTTAAAATGTTTCATTCAGAGAGCAGCTACTTTAGTCAATTAATTTTGTTTGAAGATTCCTGCATTATTGAGCAGAATTTAAGAAGAGGAGAAATTCTGGACGCTTTCACATATTGGAACATATTGGTGTGGGATGGAACTTTCACAGCACTGTCTAGGGCCAGGAATATTTTGTTGAGGGGTGGGGGGTAGCATTATATACAGGAAAACCAAAAACAGGAATCGTTTTTGATGGAATATTCAAGCCACGGTCTAGCCTTATACCACACAGCAGAGAAACATCTCTCCCTAGCACTGATTACTCAATGTGGGTAAGCATTTAAAACAGGCTGGCTTGGGGAATAACTGTTTACAACAGTAGCAGCACTGCCAGACAGACCAGCAGCATCATCATTGTCAAAATTGTTAGCTGATCTAGACTGAGAGTCTGATCCACAAGGCTGAACATTGTCTGAACACTGTGGCCGTCGCATTGTCTCGGGTGGCTACCACTTGTTTTGCTAGCAGAAATCTATACATTGCAAGCTCAAACCAACTAGCTAACAGTAACGAACTACATTTACTTGATTAGTGTGCTTACAGTTTTTCTCAGGCGCTTAACTACATTGATCATGCCATTAGTCCAAGTTGTCATTTCCAAATAAATATAAGCAAATCAGTAAACTTTTCTGCACAACAGAAAGCATGTTGTCGTTGCTTCCACATCACTTTTCATTTCACTAGGATTTTTGCAAAACACTAGTCACAATGATCATTTGGTAACAACAAAATCACATCAGAGTGTCTGATAAAGCAATTCACTTCACACAAATAGCGGCAGCTGATAAATTCCATCCCAAAACACTACTAAAATTGGGCCAAACTTGCAATTGCTTGCACTACTTGCTGCAAATCTAACTCTCAATCACTCAAAAGTTGCTATAAAAGTATAAGTATAAAAGTAGTAATAAAGTGGTGTAATTTTTAACACACAATGAAACAAGACTGGAGATGACATGGACGTGGACGTGGAAGAGGAAACAGTGGGCAAGGCAGTGGACAGTCATAAAAATTACAGCCACTGTCATTGACCATGTTCATGGTCATGTGTTGCATCAATTATTCGAACATTCAAAAGGGAAAATAGTCCTGTAACATTCACTTGCTGTAATTCAAATATAGACCACGGTTCCTGCAGTCATCAGATGTATATTTACTGCAGTATTCTACATTACATATGTCTTTATAGACTCTAAAGAAGACCTGCAGCTTGCAGAAGTGGCACAATGTTCACTGCAGACCATGAAGTAGCAATTGTTCAGATGGTGCTGGGGAACAATACACTCCGTTTACAGGAAATACAGGTTGCTGTATTTGCAGACCACACAACATATCACATCATTCATTCAGTCACTTTATCAACTGAGATATCAATATGTACAAGTAAAAAGTCACTATGAGTTGTCCACTATATGTTTACTGTAACTCTGTGCAACCCTCGGTATAACAGGGACTAGTCCTGTTATATATATCCCAACAGTTGGGCCATATAAATCTGGAAAGTTTATTGTATTCCTTGATGAGATTTACAGAGCACTTCTGGAGTCTGAAGGGAGAGACAATGCTACGGAAGAGATTATGCAGAGTAAATCACGTGCCTTTTTATATCACATGACAAAATGTGTTTTCTTGATTTTTGCGTTTTCATACACACCCAATAAAACCACTTTCCTTCACAGAAGACGTGTTTTTGTACTTTGTTGCTCCCTCTGTGTGTGTACTGATTTTACTGCAGTGAGGGAGTATTTTGTCTGAGAGTGGTCACTGATTGCCTGTATGTGTCACCTGTTTTACTGATGTGTGTTACTGTTTGAGTTATGCAATTTTGCAATAGTGCAATTTTGCTATTTAGTGTCTTGATTCACTTAGAGGGTTTTGTGGGGAAAATGGGGAGTTCTGCCAAATTTGTTAGTGTTCCACAGGCTGCATTGGCTGATTTGAGAATGTGGTTAATTTTTTGGAAAAAGTAGTTAAGCGCCTTAGAAAAACAGTACAGTTTTTAAGTATCTGTACTTCACCTGAGTAGTATTTTTTTTGGGAAATGTGTGACTTTAACTTCACTACATTTGAAAGACAAATGCTCTACTACATTTCTATCAAGGTTCTCATTACTCGATACTTTCAAATCTGTGGATAAAGTGGATGTTGTTCTCCTGTTTCTAAACGTTTTTCTTGCATCAGTAATCAGTAGGATTACATCATGCCTGTAAACTATAACTATAAAACCAAGTTCAGACAGTTCTGCCATTTTTGTCTTGCATAAAACATTGCTGCTGTTGGAAAGTCATGAAGCTAGAGGTGTAGAGCTGGGTTTAGAATGTTAATTTTGTTTTCTGAGCAGGCTGCTTTTACAGCTTTTGCACTGTCCTCCTGATTAACATACACATATTTGTGAGCACACTGCCAGAGCTGTGACAGAACACTACCATGCTGTTTTGCGGGGGTGTGTAGTCTTACAATTAATTTAAAGAATAAACAAATGACTGGTTTTCTTTGTCAGTTCGGGTTGAGTTTTATTCTGTAACATTATTCTTATTCCTTATTCTACAGGTTCTGTCACGGCTCCTCTGGACTTTGGCCGGACAGTGCCCCCTCGAACCCAGTTCAGTCTTTGTTCTCTGTTTCTCTGGTTCTCTGGGTTCCTGTGGTGTTTACTCCTCTTCTCTCCTTGGTTAGCCTTAGCTTTCACTGTTAGCTTGCTCCCCACTTCTGGGTTTCTGTGTCTTCACTTCGTGCCCTTGTGAGTAGTTCACTCTCTGTTTAAAGCGCACCCCACTTCCGTGTATGTTGTCTGCACTGCGGGCTCCCTACCTAGTAGGTCAGTGTCAGTTTAGAACATCCCACGCTTATTATTACTTTCACCTGTGTCTCGTTTGCCTTGAGTTTGGAATTGGTGCAAGCACTGTTTGTTGAGTTGTGTGGCTTTATTTAATCCTGTTTGACCCATGTCTCCCCGTGTTTGTCACCCTCATGATATGTGTGGTTGGATTTACGTTGTTTTCTCAGTCTGGTTTTGCTCATATTATCTCTCACCTGTGTTTTGTGTGTGTGTGTGTCTCTAGGCTCGTGTCTCCCAGCAAAACTCCCCATCTGGTCAGGCTGCCAAGGTGTTTCCAGTGCCTGGATTGTTTTTGTTTAGTCTTGTGGGTCTAAGAGCATCAGGAGATTGCTCTTTCTGGTTCCCCACGGAGGAGTCCTCTGGTAACCATATCATAAAGCTGGGAGCACGAGCTCCATCTTTCTTTTGATACTTTTGTTCTCGTTCCGTTTTGCCCTGTGGATTGTTTGGACCTTGTTTTGTTTGGATTTCCCTCACATCGTTTACCTCCCTCTCTCGTGTTTCTCCCCAGGCTCGTGTCTCCCAGTAAACCTCTGTCCGATCAGGCTAGAGTGTGCCTGGATCGTTTGTTTCACCTCGTGGGTATTAGAGCATCAGGACATCACTCTTTCCGTTTCTCCATGGAGGATTCTTCTGTTTGCCGTACCCTAAGTACTGGGAGCATGAGCCGCACCTTTCTTCTGCGCTTTGTTCCTGTTTTTTTTTTTTTTGTTGCCTTTTTGCCCTGCCTTTTGTGCTATTTTGCCCCTGTTTTTGCCATCATTGTGTTTCCCCTGCCCGTTTCCTTCAATAAACCCTTTTGTTATGCCTGCAACAGTGTTCTCACCTCCTTCCTCCAACCGCAGCATGACGGGTTCTACAAGCTAGTCAGAGGCATTATGTATTGTAAGTGTTGTGGGAATCATGCAACAATGTGATGGGGGAAAAATGTACTTTTAATATTTAAGTATTTAAGTTCTTTAGTACTTTAACTTAAGTAAAAAAAAATCATTGCACAACTTTCACTTGTATTGGAGGAACATTTGACTAGTGGTATCTGTACCTTCACTTAAGTAATGAAGCTAGGTACTCTGCTAGCTAACAAATATTTAAGTTAATCATTTAACATAGCTAGCAGGCTACCAAAACCTGTTGTCTAGTTGAACCACCAATCTAGCTGAATAACCAACTTACAAGATTGTCTAAAGGTAAAAGAACCAAAACTGTTATGAAGATAAAAGATATGAAAATGTTTGATTTATTGAGTGTCTACACACAGAGCAACTCTTACTGTACACACAGTGAGCTGAGTGACCATCAAAATGTGCTCAGTCAGAATCTAATCATATAAGACTATTTAGGTGAGCACTGATTGGATGTTTGTCTCCGTATGTATGGATGTTCTAGCCGGGTATGTACAGTTCAATAATATTTTTTATTATGAATTAAAATACATTTTTTACAAGTTAAAAGAAACTGGACTGAAGGATACAAATAAAACAATTAGTATAGCGTTTAGTCCAGCACCCATACTCACAAATCTACATAAATGTCATAATTTATCATTTATTTGTCTCCATATGTTCTCCACTAGATGTGCATGCAGAGTTAATTAAAGACCCAGACAAACCATTTGGGATTCTTTAGCTTCTGTGCTCACAACCCAACATTTGTATGCTTCAAAATGTTAATAATTCCTGAGAGCCAGGCTACATGTAAAGCCGCACCAACCCTTCCTCTGCCTCAGACATGGAGACTCATGGACTAAGAGGGAGATTTATTTCAGTCATCAGCGTGTATCTCTGTGCAACAATCTGTAGCCCTGATGCTTCTAACCGGGAGGTGACTCAACAGCCTCTTCTAAATCAGCTAAATGTACATGTCCCCTCTTCCTCCTTTTTTTGCAAAGGCATATTCGTATAGAAAAATATATACTTACCAGTGGATGTTTGTGCCTATTTCATCCTGTGATAATCTCTCATTTCATCTCAATTCTACTGTCAAATCTCACTTATATTTAAATATACTGTAGATATGCCATATGGGGGTGAGATAGAACGGGAGTTTTTTAAATGTAAGGTAAAACTCTGACTAGACAGAGTTAAGTATGTTTATTTAATAGGTTTTGCTTTTGTTTAAATTCTAGGCTTTGTTGTGAGGCTTTTGGAATGTTAAGCTCTACAATTGCTGCCCATATTACATTACTCTTTTCTTTTTTCAAATTTGTGAAGACTAGATGTTTAAGAGAATGAAACCCTGTGTTGGTGATCATAAAATTGGAGGTTTGAATCCCAGGAACTCCAGTTGGACCCCTGAGCAAGGCCCAAAACTTTCAAAATTATCGTCATTATTTTGTTATATTTAGATTTTCTCGAACACATATTTTATGTCAGTTACAAGAAAATAGTGACACGGTGGTGCAGTGGTTAGCATTGCTGCCTCACAGTGAGAAGGTTCTGGGTTTGGCCGTAGGACCTTTTTATGTGGAGTTTGCGTGCTTTCCCAGTGTTCGTATGGGTTTCTCCAGGTGCTCCGGTTTCCTCCCACAGTCCAAAAGCATGCACTATAGGTTGATTGGCGAATGTAAATTGATCCCGTAATGTGTGACTGTGAGTGTGATTGTGTGTGTATGTGCACGCTGCAGTGTGTTGGTGCCCGCACAGGGTTGGTCCCCACCTCGCACCCTTAGTGCCAGGATAGGCTCTGGTCCCCGGATGCCAATAGGGATTAAGCAGTTCAGATAATGACTGACTGAATGACTGGAAAAAAATAAACATTTAACAAACACAAGTCAAGCAAATGCAAGTATTATTGTTTTAGTTTGAGGATTCCTGGGTACATAATGACAGGCTGATACTGTAACCTTTTCTTATTTTTAATTTTTCTTACACTATACGGCCCAATCAACTTTTAAACTGTCCAAAGGTTGTATCCTGACTAGTGGATTGGCTGGATTTCTAGCATCACTATTAAGATAGCAATCTATTTATTTGGTAGTAAAACTGCCAAATTGTTGCTCCATATTAATGCTAATATTAATTAGCATGTCACTGAACTATTTGGTCATGGTTTACCTGGCAAAGGTAATAGTCTATGGAGAAGATGTGGTAAAAGATGCTACATGTTCTACTAGGTTTACCTCCATCTCTTCAATCCATGTTATTGTGCTTGTTTTCTTCCCAACAATGAAGTTATGGAGGTGATGTACAAACCCACTGCATGAGACTAGGAAAAAATATCTGGCATGAAATTTATCTGATTTTTGCTCAGTAGGAAATTCAAGGCCATAAATCGTATTTAGCTGTCCGGATCAGGCAGAATTTCATAGCTAAGATCATGAGGGAACTGATCTTTCAGCAGTGTGGGGTTGATGACAAATACAAACAATAACCCTGTGAATTTTGAGAAAGGAGAAAAGTCTCTGCTTTGTTTACCATGGTGGTCCCTCAATCATGACTCTTAAAGCAGATTTTTTTTTTAGAACTTGTGTAAACCATAAATGAGTCATTTGATGACCGCTGGCTGCTGCCGTTTGCCCCCCGGAAGGCACACCGAAATGGATTTAATCAATTCTTCTATTTAAGAACAGACGGGTGAATCAGTTTTGTCTCATCCTTGCTTTGTTTCATCCCAGGCAGTATTTACGTCCTACCGAGATTTACTCTGTCTCACAAAACCGGCTGCGTCATGAGACTCTTAAAAGCAAACTTCACCTGACATCATCTACCATCATGCTCCAAACACAGTGATCCATCCCTGACCCAGCCTGATCCGTCTGACCATGTCGTGAAGGCTTATTAAAACATATTTAATTTTCAGAATCACTTCAGACACTACAACACGACTTCTTGAAGCGAGACAACAGAGGTAGGGATTTCAACTCCATTATCTCCCTTCTCTCTCTCTTTATTTTTAAAGTCACTTTGCCGCTCTGACTGAAAGAACAGAGTTGAAGGAAACGGATGGTGACGGCTTGCAGTCAGCGCTAAATGGAGAAGGAGGTAGGAGAGGAGAGTAACCCGAGAATCCGCTGACAGAAGAGAATATAATAAAGGATTCATCCGCTCGGTTACACCATTTATTAAAGTCTGATAACATTCAGGCCCGGGAAGGAAGACGGAGGACAGGCAAAAGTTTTAAACCCAACTTTCTACTCCCTCTGGGTTGTGGTCAGAAGCTTGATCCCTGAGTCTTGGCCTCGTGTGAGGACAGGTGGTGAATCCTCCATGCATGGCTGCGAGGTCATAAGCGGGTTTGTAAAGATGGCGAGTGCTAAAAGCCTAATCCTGCATGGCGGAGTGGGGAGGGTCATCAAAACAAACAGACAACAGCTTGCGTGAAGGAGTGTACATGAGAGATATCCCAGATTCATTAGGCTAAGTGATTTGGGGGGGGTTTTAGGGTTCAAATTCTTGCATTAATTTATAAGGTCAAGTGAGGTCAAAGTAAGGACTGGGTCAAGCAGGCCTAAGAAAGAATGTGGGTGGGATTGTATGACTGCATATAAATTATTATTTAAGGCTTTATGCATTAAGACTGCATATAAATGCTATTTTATTCAGCTAAAAATACTTAAAGAACCAAAAAATACAGCATGCTACAGCAGATTTAAAATGCTAAAAAACAAATTTGTTACTAATGCATTGTGCTAAATGCACATAAGATTTCTTTCACACTCGTAACAAAACTGGGATGAGCAGTTCATTATCTCATTTTGACTTCCCTATGTTCACATGTCATGTGATATTCTATAGAATAAGGGAAAAATAAGTTGTAGAGGTGAAACCTAACATTAGTCTGATCTTCTTCAACGTCTAGAATCTCAGTAACACTTGCTCCAATTTGCAGAATTTTCTGACTTACCATTGTATACCACCAGTAGGGCTCAGGTGAAGTTTTTGTAATCATTAATGAGATACAGGACTGGAGTGGAGTGTGTTTTCAACAAGGCACTTTTATGCCCATGACCAGCCCACTTGTTTCTCAGTGGGGAAGACTGGAGAAGTAAAGTGACAGTTCAGTTTTTACTGTGAAGTTTTATTGCTGGCTTACTAACACTGCCAAATTAATTAACATCAATATGTATCTCACTATTCCTTACAGAGAGGCATGTTGCACTATTGTATAAATTTTAATTAGAACTGTAAATTGAATCTAAAACATTAACAGTAAACTAAACATGAACTGGTTTTTGCAATATTGCTATTTGCTACGTATATATGATCATATTTTAACTGATTTGATATTTTCCTTTGCTTTGTTTTACGGTAAAATGTTAGATAGCAGAGCAAAGCGTTATATAGACTAATAATTACTAATCAGTCTCTCACTTTACCTTTTGTTTGTTTTCTTAGAAAATCTTGGCACATTTGGCTGCATTCTCCTCTAACTTACTTATTTTAGAGCCTGGCTTTTTCAGCGACTCATGGCCTCTTCCAATTCATCCGGTGATGCATGTCAAGTGCAACCAATTTGTAACTCCCTCAGATGGTAACACCTATGTAATCAGGTAGGCTACTGTAACAGATTAACTAAGGTGATGTTTGTCAAATTAAATTATTTTACTTCTAAACCGTTCAAAGGTGAAGTGTTCCACCAGAAATATACCCAATCTTTCAATCTTTTGGTCATCAAGCATTTCTTGTGTCTGGACAATTTCTATGAATGTGAAACAGTGGTGAGGTGGGTTTATAGGCTGAACATTCCCTTTAAGGTAACATTTTTTCTTGACTCTCTTTTTTGTCATCTTTCTTTTGTCATATGTGAAACAAAAAATATTAAAGAGCTTGCGAATGTGAAATGAAAAATGAATGTTTTATTATCCGCCGTGCACCAAAAATACCTCCTAGGTATTCTGTTCATGTGTTGTTTGAAATGTAAAAGTAAAAATAAAAAATAATTTTAAAACAATCCGAAGAAATGCTCTTGGTGATTTCTTCCTGTGTTGCGACTGAAACAATAGAGGAAAAGAGACTCTGTCGGCTTATTATGTAATTCTGAAAGCACAGACTGTTATCCCAAGAGTGAAAAGACGTTAGAATTTATTCAGCGCGGAGCTCTGAGATTATCTGTGAGGCTGCATTGAAGAGTATAAAAGCACCGATGACACCAGAGCGGCTCACTGGTGAGGAGCTTTAATCAAGTTGGTGAGCGTGATTGAGATGAGATATTGCTGCACAAACCGCTACTAAGAAAAGCAAGACAGGATTGTGCAGGGAATACAAATATCATAATAATGAAGATGAGTTCAGAAATTAACTGAAAAGAATCACACAAGGTAATAGCATGATTTCTGTAATCATATTATTTTTGGTTGTGCTGTAAGTCTGAGTATGGTCTAACTGTCTGGTCCTGCCAGATAGACTTAACCTGATCCATAAAGACCACATTTCTTGTGACCACATTAATCAAAACGGCAATAAATAACTAATGTCCATCATGAAGTATCTTAAAAAGCGACAATAACAAAATTAATAAATAAAATCTGGTCTGTTAGCTAGTGTGTTCTTTTGATTGAATATGGCCTCAGAGAGGAGTCTGTGCCATGATGTCAGCGTCTCCAGGGGGGCGTGGACTAAGCGTTCAGGCCCCGCCCCTCCACCCTCTCTCCACCTCTGCCCACCCCCTTAAATAGATCACCTTTGCCTTGTCAAAGATTCTGAGAAGACATTCCATAGAATTCACCACAAATGAGTTGTGTTGAGGTCCAAGGCAACAAAAACACGCCATTTTTCTCTTCCTAAGAACTTTAGGTGTCTCACTGAATTATTTTGTGTTAGGATGAAGAGAATATGAGTTTATCTAGCAGGGTGTGTGCAGTACGTTTTATGCAGGAGTCGTTCAAGAACCTGTGCATTTCTGAAACCCAGGGGTTTGTTGAGTTTGGTGCTCAAACCTGAAGCTGGACCCTCTATATATTTGGACCACAAGGTGGGGAACAACCCTGGGTAGGCGCCAACACACCGCAGGGCACACATACTCACACAAGCAGACTCTCAGGGAGAAGTTCATTTTGTGTAATCTAATCAACTGGCTAGCTAGCTGACTCAAAGGCAGTTAGGGGAGTGATTTTCCATAAGCAGCCACGCCCTAAGTACATCATGATGATAAGCAGCAATAGCAACTCTTAGTGTGCAACAAGAGAGCTTAAAACCTATAGGGGCCAAAGGGACTGAAGTTTATCCCGGGACTACGGGTACAAGGCGGGGATCAAACCTGGCCGGGCCCCAACACACAGCATTTCATATACATAATATATATATTTATGTTTACTGCTAATCAGTAATCAGTCGGTTATCATTATCTGGTTTGTTGTGATTCTAGGGTTCTAGGGTTATTTCTTTGTTTTGTAACAGTTTTGTAACTGACATGTAGTGTTCACCATGCTGTAATTATGAAATTTAAGAAAACTTCACTCAGCAATTTAGTGTAAAATCATTTAAAACACACAATATTTAAATCATGCAACAGGCTTTTTTTCAGGAGACTGCTTGCAGCTTGTTAGCCAGTAGATGTTAGAGTTCCTCTTCAGGTCTTAAACGAACAAATATTAACAAGCAATCTTTTATGGAATCAACTAAAACCTTCTTCAAAAGAGAACCAATCTTCTACATAGGCTGTAACTTAAGGATTAGAAGTCATTAAAATGCCAGTCCATAAGCTCTTAGTGTCTGGTGTCTAAGAGTATATTCAGCACATTTCAAATATACAAAATTCTGTCATTAAGTAGTAAGCTAAATACTCCTCTGTCATGCATGATTGCATTACGGTCCTCTAAATGAAGCCCCATCTCCCCTGATTTATTATTGACTAGGTCAAACTCTCACCAACCAATGATTATTCTGGACTTCAAGCCAATAATCTGACTATGAGTGTCCAAAAGTTTGATTTGACTTCAAGGTTGCTTGTGTTATATTTCCATGAAATTTGACCATAGGACATGAGCGCTGTGTGAGCTCATGATTGAACAAGCATGAATTCCAATTTTCAGCCAGCGTCACTCAGTGTCTGTATTATGCTATGTCATGACCTGGCGTCATCACCTCCCACGACTCTGTGGGAAACAACATTAAGGTTGATGCAAAAGTCTAGTCGCCATTTCTAAAAGCAACCTTCATAGTCCCCTCTCTTCTCTGGTCCTGACTGCACACACATCATCTTCCCAACCGCAGAAACCACGTGTACAAAGCAGATGGGGAGTCGGGGACGCAAGGGGACGCATGTCGAACAAACAGCTCTAAAGGTCAACTCCATCGCTTCCTGCAGCCTGCACAAAGATGGAGTCCACGCTGAGACGGGGGCCAGAATAAAAGCTATAGACTGGGGCTGGCTTCGGCCGGATCGTCCAGCTGTGAGCCTTCGACCCAAGTGAGCGCCGATGCTCCTGCTGGTCCTTTGGTGTGTTATTTCCTAACAGCCGGAGGAGGAAGCAAGTTTGGCTGCAGAAAGTTACTTTTTGTTGCTTCTTATCAGGCAGGTAAAGAACGAGAGTGGATGAGTCCTAGGTTGCAATGGTGAGATTTAACATCAATGTGACTAGATTTTTTCAGCTGATAAAGTAACATTTATCACATCTGTAGATATCTCAGAAGTTATTCAAAAACAGATTTAAAACTTACACAGACCTAATTTTCTGCATGATGGGATTGCCTTTGATTCAGCATTTGATTCAGATTTACAAAATGTGTCTTTAATAATGAAATGTATTAATTATAGTAGATCAAGATTGATCATTTCTAATGCCAAACACTTTTTAACTTGATACACTTAGCACCTATCACAGTAGCCTGGTGGTTAGCGCTGTTGCCTCACAGCGAGAAAGTCCTGGGGTGGTCCCCGGGTTGGCTGTGGGTTCTTTTTTGTGTGGAGTTTGTGTGCCTCCCCATTTCCTCTGGGTCCTCCGGTTTCCTCCCACAGTGGAAAAGCACACAGTTTAGGTTGATTAGTGATTCTTAACTGCCCCCATAGGTGTAAATGTGAGTGTGTTTGTGTGAGTGTGTGCACCCCCAGCCTCCCCCACACAACAGTGTTTTCCAAATTGATACTTTCAGTTTTTAATACTGAGCATGTACTTAAACTTCAAAGTGGGTCCTGATGTGATGCATAACAAATGATGAGTAACAGCTGTTGACTGACTTTTTTATTAAAGTTTTTTGTTTATTTGGTTGGATGAGGTTTTAAAATAACTCTGAATCCACATATATACTATATAGTGAAAACATATATAGTCTCTGCCCTCGTTTATCGCGGTTAATCAGACTCTTTCCGCGAAATAGGATTTTTTATTTATAAATCGAATATTTTCGTAGCTGGAGCATAGAAAACCTGTTTACAACCTTCTAAATGCGGGTTTTAACATTATAAGAGCCTTCTAGACATGAAATAACACCCTTTAGTCACCATTACACTCATATTACCCAATATATTATTAGACAAAATAAGAGAAAACAAGACATATTAGATGTTACAAATATCATATTATTATTATTGTACATTTAATTACATATAATGAATATATTTGAAAAAAACGTGATAGAGTGAAGCCACGAAAGTGGAAGCGTGAAGTGGCGAGGGACGACTGTATAATGAATATTGAATTGACAGGGTAGTGATAGTGGTAAGGATACTTGTCTCTGGATGAAGTGTTTCGAATACTACCATTATTGAATAGGACCCTTAATCCCCAGTTGCTCTAAGGGAAACTTTCCCTGCAATTAGGAAATTGGAAGTTGCTCTGGATAAGCGTCTGCTAAATGCTGTAAATGTAAAGGTAAATCAGAGTGTAAATTATGCCTATCATATATAACTCCTGTAAATGTAAGTACATCATAAAAGAACACCATAGGTAGATGCCACTTTCAGCCTAGTTTTACTAGTTTTGAAGCTTAATTCCAAATATGCAGTTAGATGGTTTTCACTTGAATTCAGAGTGTTTTGTTTATTGGTTGTGTGTATTTGCAAGGCAGCTAATGGCCAGCAAAGTGTGTTGGCTGGAGGTTTGGGGAGAGTAGGAGGGAGGAGAGGTCAGAGCAGTCAGGAGGCAAGAGTCCACGCCTGAGCGAGTGCCAACACAGGAAGTGATGTACTCACTCAGGTAGAAAACAACAGTCCAGTATGGAAGGGAGCGGGTGGTTTTTAACGCCCTGCTGTTACCCACAGTACTCTACACTGTGGATGAATAATTCAGCGCCATACAGCGCCGTCGGGGCTGCAGGCCGGGAGGGAAGTAACAAAGTGAGTCTCCTTTAAGAATTGACATGCAATATAATTGATCAGGACAGTTTTGTGCCGTGATTATGTTAAATGCAAGGAGAGAGAAGCACAGTGGAGAAATGTAATCCCATATACATTCCAGATTACTTGTGCATGTCAGTCCAATTATTTTTGGCTCTTTAAAGGGGCAGTGTTTTTAAGATATTCAATGTGTTACTTACACACTGAAGGCAAAATAGTTATTCAATGCTTTTCATCTATTTACATGTTTACATACTCCTTCCATGTTTAAAAAACCAACAGGCAAACCAACAGGATATGAGACAGAGGGTACAATTGGTATATTTTGTACATTTTCAGTATAAGATAGTATGACTAGTAAGAAGGTCCAGTGTTAGAGCATTTCCTTCATCTCTCTATCACTGTCCGCCCCCCCATAACTGCTGCACTCCACACTCAGTTTAAAGCAGCAGCAAGAGTTGTGCTAAGGGACCAGATTTGCTAAACTGGATAGTTTCATCACCCTTTAAGGGTAGCCCAGCATGAAATATTAGTTAAACCCTAAGGGGATACAGTAAAGTGTTTCTAAGACCGATGTACAGTCAGTGAAAATTCTTATAGATCGCTCCATAAAATTGGGGTTCTTTATCGGGCAGCTAGTCCACATGGTATTAAAAACCTTATAAAAATTTTACCTTGTAATGATCACCCCTGCAATTCCCCTGTCAGGTGCTGGACATCTTGTTCAGCATCTGACTTTGTGCCTTGTCTCTCCTTTATAGTTTTATTAATTAACCGGTCACTGTTTCCTCATTAAATATGTTTGTCAGTTTAGTATGTTCATTCACTATGTATTATGTTGGGTTTCATTATTGATTCAAGATTCAAGATTCTTTATTTGTCACATGCAAATTATACAGGAGCAACATGCAGTGAAATGTATCCTGATCCGCTCTTTTGACTGTGCAATTTAGGCAAAGAATTTAAAAAATTATAGAAAATAATAATAGAAAAATAATAGAAAAATAAAAATAAGAGATACAATATACAAACTTAAACTTAAAATAAGGAGATAGGGAAATAAAATAAAGATAAATATTTTTTATATTACAATAAGTTTAACCTAAGTATTGTGTGTTTTTGTAAAATCAGTTTACTGTCTTCGTTGTCATTCTCCTCACCTGTTTAGTTTATGTAAGCCCTGCTTTCCTCATCAGTGTTCGAGAATCTACTTTTAAATGTTAGCTTTTCCAGCTGCAAGCTACTTATGATTAAAAGAAGCCAAGCTACAGGCAATCTTGTGTTTTAATATAGTAGTTACCTGCACTGCCAGCTAAGGTGTCAAAGTTGCTGACTATTTCACAGCCACCGAATCTGCTTCCAAGCTGGACTCCATCTTCCAACTGCCGAGTTAATAGCATCACAACTTTGTCAGTCCCCAGCACTGTCCCTTGTTTATCGCTACCTGATAACCGTCATACCTGTAGAAGTCGAATCCGTCTGTCTGTTTGTTAAAAGTAATAGGTTCTTGTCTTCTGTTTCTTTGTTAGTTTATGGCAATGCCTGGTGGTTGTATTCTACATTTTATTTAATTAAGTATATTTGAGTTCAGCTGCTCCTTAAAGTGCACCAGCATCCTTCAGCTCTCCATGAGTCCTACACTGATGCATAACAAACTTGGGTGCAATTATTTTAGGTGTTCCTCTGTTTTTGGCTGCCAGTGCTTTGGGCAAATTCTGCTAGATACAGTAACAAAAAGACTCTAAAACAAAAAAAGAAAATACTAGCCATATTTGAGCAATACTCGTACATCTATTTCTAAGATATCACACTTGGAAGCTCAGCTGTATACTGCATGAGAGCCAACACTTAACACTTAATAAACCCGCCTTGGCTTGAATTTCTTTCGACCTGTATCGACCTCTCCTTCCGTACGGCAGATGGTAAATGCTTGCTGGCCTCCTAAAAGTTAAATACATTTTTTAAGCCTACTATAAAAAAGTTTGAATATTTCTCTCAAGGTTATACAGGTGAACTGCCTTCAGAAACAAGATCAAACGAGTCAGAATGGTAATGAATAATTAAAGGGGTCCAGAAACATGAGTAAAAAAACCTCCCTATTATGAAATCCTACAGCGATTTCATTTAGATGCTAATGTGATTATGTTCCATAAAGCTTTCCATACATCCATCACCTGCCTCAATCTAACTGTTCTCACTTTAGTTGCTAAATATTAATGCAATATGAAATGCAAATGTGAGGATTGCCAAGTTCTCTTCATTTCTTTCACCTCAGTATGCCCGGGAGATTAGCACGTTCAAGTAAAATCCATATGACGAGCTGTGCCGGCAACGTTAGAGAAGCCTGTTCATAAATCTGCCTCGGCTCTTTATGGCTAACTGAACCCTATCGTGACCCTCAGTGCCACTTAAAAGCGCTGGCATCAGCGCTAACGGTGTGTGTAATGTGACATGACAGCGTGTCACAGCCAGAGACAGGCTGAGTATCAGTCACACATAGTTATTAGGAATATGTGTGTGTTCTCTACCATTTCTGTATACAGTATGATTACAGATCACGGTTGTTGCATCTCTGCACACTCTAACAGGCACTTTATGTTATTTGTTATTACAGCTTGGACATTATGTGTTTAGCTTCACTGAAGGCTTTTCTGACTGCTGTGAGATAATTCAGATTCAATAAAGGCAGAAAAACAATTAAAATATGTAAAAAAGGCAGACACATCCAAATAAAACTGTTTGTATAAATTAAGCAATGCAATATAAAAATGAAAGGAAAAATAAATTAAAACAAAAAACAACTCAAATTAAGAAATGTTAAATAAAGAACTATTATATTCTTGCACAAGACCCTATATTCACATTTTGGTGCTATTCATTCATCCCAAACGGGGTCGCAGGGCAGTGTTGGGGAGTAACGGAATACATGTACCGGCGTTACGTATTTAGAATACAAAATATGAGTAACGGTATTCCGTTACAGTTACCGTTTAAATAGGTGATAATTAGAATACAGTTACTTTGTTGAAATAAATGGATTACACGGCGGTCTTTTCCTGTTTCGTATGTTAGGCTATCCCCTCTCTATCCCCTCTCTAATTTTGGTAATTCCACGCATTGCTGGAAACCCAAACAAAACATGCAATAAGAGGCTCTAATGTAAGCGTCCTGTTAATGTTGGTGGCGTCAGTTACACAACGGACCCGGAGCCAGCACAACAGAGCCAGCAGTGCCCGGGCATCTTCTTACTCGGAAATTTCGTCTTTGCTCCTTTACAGTAAATATATTGTCTATTCAGGGAAATTTGGGTTTAACAGCCAATTGATAGAGAAAAACAAACAGGAATTTGCAGGATGTGATTGCTACATTCATGTAGTTGTAAAAAGCATATATTACAATCCAAAATATCTGGTGAATAACACAAGCACTACTGAGTAACTTAACGAATACGCATAAACTACATTTTGGGGCATGTATTCTGTAATCTGTAGTGGAATACATTTTAAAAAGTAACCTTTCCCAACACTGTCGCACTGTTATTAAATAAATAATAATAATAATAATAATAAATAATAATAATAATAATAATAATAATAATAATAATAATAATAATAATAATAATAATAATAATAATAATAATAAATGTAAGGGCGGCTCGGTGGCACAGTGGTTAGTGCTGCCGTCTCACAGTGAGAAGGCTCTGGGTTCGATCCCCGGGTCGGCCGTAGGGCCTCTCTGTGTGGAGTTTGCAGGCTCTCCGTTGCGTGGGTTTTCTCCGCATGCTCCAGTTTCCTTCCACAGTCCAAAAGAATGCAACATTGGTTAATTGGCCCTGTAAGATGTGAATGGGAGTGTGATTGTGTGAGTGTCTGTGTGCCCTGCGGTGTGTTGACACCTGCCTGGACCCTGCCTCGCGCCCATAGTTATTGGGGTAGGCTGCCCCGCGACTCCGATTAAGCGGTTCAGATAATGAATGAATGAATAATGAATGTAAAATTTAAAAATATATATATAAAATCTGTTTTTTAAAGGTTTTTTTTAAAATGATCTACAGGTTATATATATCTGGCTGAATTCAGTATTGCTAGACTGAGCTAAGAATGAGAGAAACCTGATTGATTTCTTACTCACAACCCAGTCTTATCTCAATCACCTCTAAAGCACATCATTTGTAGTGTGTTACCCTGATAGCTACCTTGCATCTCAAGCTGAAAACACAAGAAATATCAGACACATTTACTCTTTAATGATTAATTGGTTTGTTTAGTGCAATTGTTTGCATTTAACATAATAATCAGATCAGCGAACTACCTTGCTTCGCTCCATAAGTGGCATTCTGTCTCAAAATGGCAGTGAAAGACTCTCCCCAGGCAGTGGCCAGAATCGATTTTAGCTCCAGCCTGATCAGGAACTCCACAAAGCGGCCCAACGTTTGAAGCCTTTGGAGAGCTTTATTAACATGGTTGTCCGCTGCTGAGCCATGTTGCCTATCAATATTCTGACGTGTTTGACACATCTGATAATGAAGTCTGAAAGAGGGAGAGTCAGTCGGTTTTTAAGAGCAGTTCTCCATAAAGTGGGTGAGTAATATATACAGTATAGTGAGTAAGATCAGTTGGATATGATCACTTTGGCACACTTTTTAGTTTTATAGAAAGTAAGAACGATAGACACACAAGTGTACTTCATTTCAATCTGTTGTTGCAAGTAAATAATCAAGTGAAAACATCTTGAAGAAAAAACACTTGAAATATGATTTTTATATTTAAGAGCAAGTCTTGAAAAATGCATATTATCTACAAGGGATGTAAGACAATTCCACTTTCCAGGTTTATTGAAATATGAATACAGTTTCTAGAAATAGCTTAGTTTAATGTTTTTTTTGTTTTTTTGTTTTTTTGAACTTCTAGGTGAAAATTTCAAGAAGTTTAAATTTTTTTGGAATATACTATTTATGAGATCACTACTCAGTCACATGTTGGTTTTCTCCTCAGTTTCCTTTCAGAGGGACGGCAATGAGTTTTTTGTTTTATTTAAAGTGTAATCCATTTGTGGAAGAGACGGGTCTCGCGGCAGTGGATGCTCTCTTGGCCGCCGTCTCTATAATTCACATCCTCAGGGCCGGATGCAGACAATGTTCCCATGACAACCAGATATGACATGGGGCCATTTGTATAAACAACAGCATTTGGGCGAGAGCAGAGATTGCATGGACACACACATACACACACACTCACGCAAAGGAGCTGTATCGGACTGGGTTGGCATATGACTGGCTTACTGGGAGGTTCCACACCATCTGTTTATGAGGTTACTCTAAAAAATACACACCAAGACACACAAACACAGCTACGATCTGTCCACGAAGCCAAGGCAATCTCCACCTATAATTATCACGTCAGATGAATGAAAGGATTGTGTTCTGTAAAGAATAACATTGGCCTTTTGTTTCATCCTGTGGAGCTGTGGCTTATCTCAGTTCTCTGATTTCAGGGGCGGCAAATATAGCAGCTTCCAGGAGAGATCCGATGTCATCTGTGCGACTAGCACGAGGTGTGACTGAGCAATTTCAGACGAGTTTAAACGCCTGCTTTTCTGTGAATTGAGATGAACTGACCTGCGAGATCAAGGTTTTCTCTTTTAGCTAATAAGATTTGTACTGTTATATAGTCCTTCTCATTCTAAGAACTGTGTGTTTATCTACACTATAAAAGTATTGGAAGGCCTGAAGACTTAATGACATTGACATTGAAATGCATAAACTTTAATATGAATTTGGTCTCCTCTTTGCAGCTATAACAGCTTCCAGTCCAAAAGGCTTTCCACATGTTTCTGGAGTGTTTCTGCAGGAATTTGTACCCATTCATTCTGTAGAACATTTAAGAGGTCAGGCACTGATGTTAAACAAGAAGGTGTGGCTCACAATCTCTGTTCCAGTTCATTCCAAAGGTGTTCAGTGGTGTTGAGGTCAGGGCTCTGTGGAAGTTAGTCACAATTATCCCTCCTCCAGAAAATTTGTACAGTTGGCACAGTGCAGTCAGACATGTAACATTTTCCCAGCATCCATCAAACCCAGACTCACCTATCTGACTGCCAAACAGAGAAGCGTGATTTGTCACTCCATGGAACGTTTCTATTGCTATGCAGTTCACTGGCGGTGGGCTTTACACCACTCCATCCAGTGCTTGCCCTTGGACTTGATGATGATGCTGGGAGGCATTCAATAAAGATTCTGCCGCACACTTTTTGTACTTACATAAATGTCAGTGGAAGTTTGAAACTCTTCAGCTATGGAATCAAGAGAGCATTGGCAACTTTTACGCACCATGGACCTTAGCAGTTGTTTACCCTGCTCTGTGACTTTACATGATCTTCTGCTTTGTGGATGAGTTAGGGTTGCTCATAAATTCTTCTACTTGCCAATAATACCACAGGAATATCCAGCAGGGATTATTACAAAGATGGCATCCTATCACAGTACCATGCTTTACGTTACTTAACTCTTCAGAACCACCCATTTTGTGGGTAACTAGGCGTTTGACTTTGGGTAACTAGGCACCTTTGACCAATTTTACCTTTTAGTTCATCTATAGCATGTTGTCTACCACAAATGCAAATCTCGGTCGCTAGGTCACTAGCGCTGACTTCCACAGTGCTTGATGCTAACATGAGACTTGAAACAGATTTGAACCAGGTAGTATAAACAAAAAAATACACAACGTGTTATAGCCCCAGTCCTAATCTGTATGTCCTTCTGTCTGTTTGTATGTCTATTTATTTCCATCACTTTACATCCAACCAGTCATTTCTTTATACATTCAGTTGAACTCAATACACAATGAAATGTAAATTCCCACAACAGCCTTTGCTTCTATCCAAGTAAATCTGATACTTACAAATATTCCTAGTAATCCTTAGTGTTAGACATGACAGAAACCCTAGGGATTATTCTCCAATGGCTTAGTACTTTTTATATGACTTCATTATCAACACAGTGGTCAACAAAATCACACATATGACTCAAATGAGCTGTGGGTGAGCAAGGCAAAATTCCCTACAGATTTCCATATCTAGTCCTGTGTTACACCACACCTTGTATGATGTGTTACCATGGCGGGCTGCCTCTCCTTTGACCTGTTTCTATGGACTGTCTCTATGGCATCATAACTTGGCAACTAGGAAGTGAACAAGTGCTATGTACTAGGTCTGGGCATATAATATACACTGCTGGGCAAAAAAAGACAATGCATAGAATATTGTGAAACACTGTTACTTATTTCACCTGGATTTGTTAAACAAGACAAGTAATCATAAGACATGCACTACATTGTGTTGTCCGGTTTGGTCAGATTTTATTACTTTATTTTATCACTTATCTTTATTTTACTTATCACCACTTCTTTCATTTAAGGCCCACTAATACCTTTATATTTAATAGACAGACATTTTCTGGCCTGTTTTAAAGCTGAAATTACCATGTTGACCCCATTGACATTTCAGATTTTTGCATTTTGTATGTAAAGCAAAATAAAGAAAGCTGTAGTTAGGTTACTACACACTACTAATCTATTTTTATGCATTTTATGTGATTCCAGATGCAGAGATAAATCGTTTTGAGTAAATCATTTCAAATGAGGTGGAAGCGAATCAAGGAAAAAACACAGGCTTTGGGGAGGGGGTTTGAGAACTGAACTGTAATATTCATTTTATGTCAAACATTCACTGCCATGCCCTGTTATAAACATTCATATTCAGTGTGTGAGGTGAATGTTGTCTAGTTGCAAGATACTAGCCAATACTGTGAGAATTACCACCACTGGCCCCTGATCAAGACCTTTAACCCCAAGTTGCTCCAGGAAGACAGTCCCTATGAGGTGGAAAAGTAAGTCACTCCAGGGAAGAGTGTGTGCTGTAAATGCAAACGTGAAGTATAAATCCACTGAATAACTGAAAAAGTAAAAAGCTAAAGCAAATATCTTGCCATGAATACAGAAGTAACAAATACCATTATTTGCAATAATTCATTCATTATGAATGAATATGGGTGCATGAACCAACCTTGGGTGGGCGCCAACACAGCGCCGGGCACACACACTCAGACAAATACACTCACATTCACACCTAATTCGCACCCAGACAAAACCCACATGGACATGTGGAAAGAGGGAAACCCCATACAGAAAAGTCCCACCTGGAGATCAAATGCAGGACCATCTTGCTATGAGGTGACAGTGCTAACCACCACACCGCCCCCTATTATTTAGAATGTGTGTGTGTGTGTGTGTGTGTGTGTACATATATATATATACATAGTAAATTTAGCTTCAGCACCTTTTTCTTTAGAGTTGGGTCCTTCTAATCCATTGAACTCAAAACACATGAGTTGACAAAATAATTTAGCATGTACAGTATGTTGAATGTGTATCCTTAAATGGCATATTGACCATTCTAAAGTCCAACACTTTTTTATTGTTAGATCCAGTGCATGTACAGTCCCAGGTTGGTATATGCTCCCTTTAATAATATGCTACCATGGCTGTGGTCAATGGGAGTGACTACAGTAAAATTGTTCAGAGTATGTGTATGCATCTCCTTTCAGCAGGGCAGTGAAAGGGTCGGTGTTTAAGTAGATCTGGATGAGTGAGAGTCTGTCAGCTGTATATCAGGTTATCATGTCGCTCCCAGTCAGGCTATACGGTTTCCTCTTCCTCCTCTTAACATACATCATGTGGCGCCAGGGACGCTCGGAATGCAAACAGGAGTCAGAGAAGTGTAAAAATATCCTACAGAATCAGGTAATGAGTCTCCAACACCACATGTACTTTCATGTAATAAATAAATACTATACCATACTGACATGCTATGTCAGACATGTATGTGAAACAGAAGGCAATCCCAGCTACTCTTTCATTACTCAGTTTATCTGTCTCTCACTTGTGAAGACAGTTTCCACCCTGGTGAGGGTAAACATTAAAGATTGGTGATTGCGCAGTGGTCTAAAGTGAGTAAAACTGTCTTGATGCCCCTAAAATTGAGGGTTCGATTCTTGGGAGAAACAAAAAACAAAAAGGTGGGTCTCTGGACAAAGCCCTTAACGCCATGTAGCACCAAGAAGACTCTCTGTAAATAGGAAATGTAGCTATGGATAGAAGTGTCTGGTAAATGCCATTAATGTAGATGTAAATTAAAGGGGTGGTGGTCTGGAGGTACTATGATCTGGGAGGTTGTGGTATGGAGTATGTCCTACTTATAAATTAACACCACGGAGCAAGACACTTAAATCAAAGTTAGTATAGATGAGTCATTAGCAAAAGTAAGTCTCTCTAGAGGATCTACTGAGTAGTAAAAGTAAAAAACAGAGCAATTACTGCTAGCACTGAATGTAGATTTCATAAAAACATACCTGCAATGTTAAATGCATTAACACAGATTACACATCTGAAAAGTGGAAAAGTTTACCACATACTAAAAATGAGGGTGCCAGGAAAAAGCAATTATCATTCCGTTTCACAAGAAGCTATTTGTTATATTTAGTGATAGGTTAAATTTATTCTTATAGCTTATCTTTCTACATATTTGCCTATTTGATGCCCATATGAACCATAACATACTATAAATACAACCAGCCAAATATTACCAACCCCAATAGGGCTCCTGTGGTCACATATACTGACCAGTGGTCAAAAGAATAGAGAGGAGCTGACAGATTTTTCACGACAGCAGATGTGTTACACTTTGTGAGTGCATTTCTGAAAAGCATCATGTCATTACACAACTAAGAACAGGTCACAGAGTTTGTCTTAACTTTTGAAGCTACAGTTTAACTGTGCTTGTTAACTGAAAATGTCTGCTGTCTGTGTGTTTGCCCCCTGGTGTTTTCGTTCCCTGATATTTTAAAGACCTACAGGCCTTAGGGCTGAAGATATGAAACCTTTTACTTTTTGCCAAAATTCTGATAATTAGATTTCATCTAAATAACTGACATTAACTAGCACTGAAAATATATTTTATATGTTTCCCTGAAGCACTACTTTTCAACACATCCAATTAAGTGGATCTGAATTTGTAAATGTCTCTATAGATTAACAATTATCATTAGAGTCTTCCTTTTTCTTTTTCTCTCTTTTTCTAACTATGTATGTGTGTGTTGCATCCACCCACACAAATAAGAAATCTCACAAACACAAAGCATGAACTGGTTTCTTTACACTCATTAAATTACTATGGATTTCTGCATTCCAATGTTTTTGCTTCAGGCATTTTTGCTGGACAGTCAGAATAATCTATGCTATTTACCACTGTGTTAAACTTTTACAAATTCCAGAATAAACCACAGATCCAAACTCAAACAGAGGCTGAAACAGACAGAGAATAGCAGTATTTTGTATATCACTATCTGAAGCCAAATATCATTTGGACATACAATTTATATATGTAGGTTGCAGACTGAGACTTAGCCATCTCTCTTTCTTCTACCAAAACCATCAACCAGACCAGATAAAAAATACCAACAACAATGTGAGGGATGATGGCCACATGTCTAAAGGCCTCATAGAGAAAATGCTTCTGTAGATTTCAGAACTCCAATTGTGTAAGGTTAATGTGATAGACTGCTTTCTTTGCTTCCAATTTTCTGGACCAAAAAGGAATAACTTGTCTAAAAAGTTTCCGTTGATAAAAGGCAAAGACATCAATCTATCTGAAGCAAACATGAAGCAAGGTCTCAGTTCAGCTGCTCTGACCTGCTCACACTGCGAAGATGAAAAGTAACCAAAATGTCTGACATTACATCACAATGTCTGATTCACATTGGACTCACACCTCCCAGACTGCAGTAGAGGAGAGGTGGTGCTTTCAGTAGCATCACAAAGACACAGCTGGTGATATAGAGGTCAAAGTTCACACGTGACGAAAGCCAGTCAGTGGGTGTCGGCATGCGAGACACAGAACTTCACTATGCATTTCTGTGAAAAGGTCTCAGAGCACCAGAGGAAACAACAGCCCCATATATGATAAGTATAGATGAAGTCAGCTCATCCTCAGGCCTTCACATTGGCAAGATGGTATGTGTGTCTGTGAGAGAGAGATGGGTTAAAAATTCCCCCCGCCCACTACAGACTACAGTCACTGTAGACTGTACCAGTCTCATGTAAACTGATAAATCGTAAACACCATAACACCAAATCATAACATTATGACCACTGACAGGTAATTTATGGGGCAGTTAGTAGCCTAACAGTTACGGCGTTCGCCCCATGATCGGAAGGTTGCAGCCACCACTGAGGTACTCAGGAGCAAGGTACCGTCCCTAAGGACTATTCCCTGGGCGCTGCCAGTGTCAGCTGCCCACTGCTCCTTCATGGATGGGTCAAATGCAGAGGTCACATTTTGTTGTGGTGCACTGCGTGCTGTGCTAATGTGTTCACAATGACAAAGTAATCACTTACTAAAAACGGTTAGGGTTAGGGTTAGTGAATCACATTGGTGAAGTGGATTACCTCAATACAATAGTAGTGAGTGGGCCATATTAGTCTGCAAGTCAACATTTTGTCCTTGAACTTGATGTGTTGGAAACATAAACAAAGGGTAAGTGCAAGGATCTCAGCAACTTCAACAAGGACCAAATTGTGATGACTAGATGACCGGGACAGATCATTTCCAAAACTGCACCTCTTGCTGGGTGTTCTTGGTCTGAAGTGGTCAGAACTGAACAACAGTGGGTCAAGAAAGGGTGATGGTTGGCCAAGATATGATGCATGTAGGAAACAACGGCTTGGTCAGTTTTCTTTCAATGGAAGAGCTACCGTAGCTGAAATTGCAGAAAAATTAATGCTAGTTCAGATAGGAAGGTGTCAGAACACAGTGCATTGGAGATGTGTTTGGGGCTGTATATGGATCTTCTTAATATTAGGTGGGTGGTCATAACATTATGGCTGCTCGTTTTGTTATTTATATATTTATTTATGTATGTATTTTTTCATTCATTTATCTTCAGTTTTTCAAATTACCAACACCAAATTGCAATTCTGTTTCAATTATCTTGCTGTTTGTCACATCTCTGTCCAACAGCCAGCCCTTGCAGCGCTCCCAATCCCCGGATCACTGAGCCAGGATTCCAGTTTCACCCTTGATTACTTTAATTCCATTACCTGGTTTTTCCTTGTACCTGTTGCCAGTCTGACCTGTATGTGTCTGTTCTTTGTGTCACCACAGTGTGTGTTATGAATAAAGTGTAATTGGGACAGCCTCTATGAAGACTCTTGCCCCTCCAAGCCTTTCTTCAACACTTAACCATAACATATGCTGAGTAAAACAGAGACAAAGAGATGAGAATGGAAGAGAACGGGGGGAAGGCAATTTTTTTTTTACAAAAGTGACATTCAGAGAGAGGAGATTAAATGTAAGACGTGTTTAAAAAAAGTGATCCAGAAAGAGAGACAGGTAAAGAGAGAGACTATAAATAGACTCTTTAGTACATCATGGTTTACCTGGTGACTGTAAATGCCACAGCGAAATCTCTCTAAAGCTAATGCTGATATAGATGCTGTGTGCTCCTGTGTGTACCTGGAAACCATGACTGTCCCTCTAAATAGAATCAGACAACACAATGTCCCACCTTCTGTCCCTCACATTGACCATGTCAGTTACTGCTGCATCATGAGTCATCAAATGTCTCGTTCTATCTTAGTGACAAACAGCCGAATTTGTTCCGAATGACCTCAGTCGCAAAACTTTCAAAGTCACAAACACAAGTGAAAAGGCAAGCTCAGAAAAGATCTTCTCCCTCTCCATCTCTCCCTATCTCTCTCCAAAAAAGAACAAATGAGTGATGGTCAAACTCCAGTGATCACTCTTATTAGTGTTCATTATTATTAGTGGTTAATTTACTTGCACTCTAATTAATCTTCCATTTAAAGTCGGACCACCTCGTAATGCCACAAGTGGATTTTTTTCCATCAGTGCGGGGAAAATTAAGGCGTTTAAGTTCAATGAGAGTGAAGCATAAATACATACACAAACTAATTAACCACCAAGAGGAGAAAGAAGGAGAGGGGGGCCAGTGAACACTTATAGGAAAAATTAATCAATTATGCACAAAAGCAGTGTAGTGCTTAATCTGTGCAATGTGTAATTTTTTGCCAAAGCACAGAGCAGAATTAGACCTATTCACACAGCAAAAATACTTCCAGCACATCTCTTCGGCTCATTGTCGCAATTGTTAAGAGTAAATCGTCCCACAACAGCTTTGCTGCCTGACCACTAATTCATTCTTAGTTGTGCAAAAAATATTCCCACTTGCTGGATGAAATTTGGTAAACTCAGTATGAAATTAGCTACATTCACACCTTCATGCAAATGCACAAATTGTGTGTGACTTCTGTGTGTGAAGTCCTTATTAGATTTCATTTATCGTTAGCTGCATTAGCATCTCTGGTGTTTTCAGAGCCAACTTGTGGAGTGTTTATGACTGGCTAATTTACATAAGCTAAAGCCAACCTAAGTTCAGCACACTCAGTGCAGAAAAACACTTATGAATCGCAAACCATATTCAAAAATGGTCCAGCTCATTATATGTGTCCTCATAAATTATTGCTCTCCTAGAAGAACCAAGCTGCTCATGCTAAAACCATGTTATTTCCAAAAAAAATCCACAGCTTTAATATTGGGTCACTTTGCAGCATAAGACAGGTCAGAAAAGAAACGACATACAGGTAGAACATATCATTAGCTAGCTTTGATTTTTGCTGAGTCATTTACATCTTAAAATCATTTCACTGCTTTAAACACAATTGATTTATTTGGAATCTTTTTTTCCCCAAGGTCTTTTTATTTGGGTATCAAAGAAATATACAAAGACATTGAAATTGTTTTTTTGAATTTTTATACTTCCCAAACATCACTCCACAAAACCCCAAACCAGCCAAATCCACCCTCCTCAGCCTAAAGAATGAACAACTAATTTAAGAACTAAGAACCTTTACTGGAAAGCTGCTAGGCCTAGAATTCTAACTTTGATGCCTGTTTATAACAGGACACTTCTGGAAACTATCTGGACTATTCATCAAACAAGCCTGCCAGCGAAAATGGGGGTGTTACAAACAATTTAGACAATAACACCGGTCAGAAAATCTGAAGGAGGAACTTACGAAGCACATCCACTCCAAGCACAGCCAGTGTTCCACCTGCTAACCGCCCGGCAACAGCTCTGCTTTGAATCCATGTGGCACAGTTAAACCATCTCTCGGGAGAACCTCACGTTATTCCTGGCGTCTGTTCTAGGAGCTTTCTCAGGACAGCCACTATAAGACAGCCACAGTCCCTTGATGGGAATCACTGTCTATATACAGGTTGAGATGCCTGACCCTTCACCAGAGACAACCGAAAATAGAGCAATGGCTCTCATGCTACAATTAGCCTAGCACAGTTTAACTGCTCTTAAGGTAGCACAAGCCCAGCTAGTGGTCCCAGAAAGATTTAGGTGTCAGCTTTCACTTAGAAACACAATATGACTATGTATTTTTATTTCCATATCATACAGTCTAAGAAGTATACTGATGGAATTGTGCCAGTGTGCTGCTGGTAAATGCACTACTACTTTTAAACCAGGGGCACTGCTAAAAAAAAAAAAAAAAAAGACCTGATTCAAACCTAACATTGCTGTTCTGATTCAAACCTGCATATTGTGTGGCAAAGTTCATTGGGAATGTTCAGTGGGAAGTTTCTAGACTGTTCCTCTTCATTTGCAGTGGGCGTTTTTCAACTTGGTACAGAAATCAATGTTTTCTGATTCTTGTCCAAAAACACACTTAAGGGATTTCTCTGCATCCAACTTGCTGCCTTCCTTTATTAGCTGCTTAATGTTTAAAGTTTGTCATGTTGTGACAGTGAAGTACTAGAAAATGGGCAGTGTAGGGGTATTCCTGGTCCAAGATTTTGTCAATTGCAGATGAAACAACCTCTATTTCAACCTCTACAGTAGTTCAGAAGTTAAAATGGCACAAATGGTGGACAAACTAAGGCACATTTGAATGGCTTGAAAACAAATTTAAATGGTGAATGATTGTTATACTGCAGATTACTGCTGGTTGGATTTTAAGCTGGTGTGACAAGCTAGACTGGCAAAAAATCATTATTAAGTGTTTTAACTTAACATGGTTGCTGGTTGGATGCTGGGTTCAAATCTTTGCAAAGTTGAATTAGCCATAAAACCATGTTGAAAGAAATCAAAAGCAACTGAACATGGTCCCAAGTAAAATAGGTCTTTATGGAAAAATGTGTCGTGAGCAGATAAAATCGTGTCCTGCTAAAACCATGTTGATGGCTCAAGCAAGGTTTTTTTACACATATTGACTTGATCCTGAGCAATATGCACATACAGTATCTCATAATGCAACATAACATCATGTGATTTTCAAGAGTCAGATCTTGAACAAATGCAAAGTTATTCTGATGTTAACCGTCGCTATTTTTCCTAGGTTTTCCTACAGGACTTGCAGTGTTACGCAGAAATAAGTTGTAAAAGTTAAAAACACAGACACACTTAATCTAGAAGTAAAATTCTCCTTGACAGAGACTAGTATCAATTAGAAAATCATTAAACATACCATTGATCAGTCATGGGCACGTGGCCATTCAAGGTTGAGTACAAGCCTTATTGTGGGATAAATATATTTAAAGAAAGAGTGGTATGAATGTGTGTGTGAAATGAAATCAGACTTAGAGAGGTTTATATAGGTGCTCTTATTACATCAGCCCGTCTGAAACCATGTGTTCCAGACAGTCCAAATATAATAAGAGCAAAGCTTAACCGCACGAAAGATGATCTACTCACTTGGCCTCGTGGATCAGCCACTGTTTCGGTAATCAGCAATTTAACAAAGTCATTGTGCTGACAGTAGACCTGATAGCCACACACACATACACACAACTAAACACAGTACTAATAACACATTAATTCATAGGCACTCACATTTTATCTACTATCTTTCTGGGGTTCTTTCTTTGACTACACCTAACTATAACCCTCAGTTTAACCCCAGCCACCAAAAGCAAATATTTAACCTCTTTTTGTTTTTCACATAAAACATGAAACTTTTCTAGAAAAACATTTTTTCCTCACAATGCCACACACACACACACACACACCAGAAGGTGAGGACAGCTGTTTTGGGGACCGGCGTGCTTGTGGTCCTTCATCAGTCACCTGCATCCACTCCCATTTTTCTCTCCATTTCTTCCACTCTTTCTCTCCCTCTTGCCATCTTTTCCTGCTCAGTTGGGAAACCTGCATAATGTCTGAGTAGTAACTGGATCCTAGTCATGCCACACACACACACAGTTACATGTCTACAGGGGGCTACAGAATCTAGTTACATGCTTCTTATGTCCCCTATTAACTAATCTTGCATTGTATCCAACACACACACACCCTACAGTTACATGCTTTTATGGACTCTGTGTGTCCCAGTTTACTGAACTGTTAACTGAATCTCACACACACATCCAACAGAGCTCAGTTAATCTGTTTCACCCTTTTAAGTGTAATGGCATCATCCGTCTCTCTCTTTCTCTCATACATATTTACATGCTCTTAGGGGCTCTGTTCACCTTCTTTCCATTGAACTGGCATCATCTCCCACACATGCACACACACACACAGACCCCACAGTTACATGTTTTTAGGGGATCGGTGTCTCCTTTGTACTGACCTGACATAATGTCCCACCTTCACTCACACACACAGAGGCTCTGTTATCCTCTGTCCACTACAATAGTGTTATCTCCCACACATATTCACAGAAAACACATGCTACAACTACACTGCTCCACCACTTTGAAGAACAGTACAAAGCAATAACCTGAAAGAATGAAGCAGGGTTTTAAATTTTGGACAGAGTATGAGAGGACAGTGTGGGCACCTGTCTGTCAAAAAGCTCACACAAACTCATTCTGAGGACACACCAGGGACACTTGAGAATTCCAAAGAAATTTTGACCTTGCTTTAGAGGAAAACACTCAAGACTCTTCAGGCAAAACATTCACAAAGGGAAGAGTAACTCACATGGAGTGAATGCTGTTGACAGGAGCAGCAGTGACACAATCCTAAATCTTCAGGGATTCCGGGGATTCACCGGCAGGTTTGGGGAGGAAGGTGCAGAGTCGCTGAGGCGGCAGAGTTTGGATGAGGACACAGCTCTAGAGATATGTTCTGGAAATGCATTTTTCCTAAGGTGAACCCAGGCAGGCTCGAGAATGAGAGAGAAAGAGAGAGAGACAGACAGATTCAATTTATCTAGAAGCTGTTAAAATACTGAGAGTAAAAGGTGGGCATATTGTTAATGGGGATCTTTAATTACAGGAGAGAGGCACCAGCAGTGCTGATGGTGATTGGATTGGGGACTTCGAGTTAGATGAGGTTCTTCGGAGAGATGAACGTTAATGCTGGACCCCACTGCAGTCCCACGGCTAAGAGAGGAGCACAGACCTGGTGTATATCACTGCAATGGTGACGTTCCACTCTCCTAATTACTGCCTAATGAGCACAAATGTCTCACTAAGTGTTTTGGTGACTTTATAGGAGTGCCATCAGCTTCAACCTGGTCGTTTTGGGTCAGAGAAAATGTCTCTTTCTTACTTTGTCTTGTACACACACAAACACACACAGCCTTTTATGAAGACTTGAACCTGACACAGGCTCTTATATTTTTCCCTCTATTTCTGAATTTCCATCTCTCTCCCTCTCTGTCTCTTTCTCTTTAATGCACGCAGGTATAGACGCAAATACACACAGAATCCTTTGCCTTTACTGACATTTTGGTCCACTCTCTTCCATATCCTCCATATCTTCCATCTCTCAGGGGAAATTAGGGGAATTTTCAGGCTGGTATCGCTCACTCATTCTGACTCTCTGAGAACTTTCCCCTTCTTACCTTTCACCTTGACTCTGCCAAGACCTGCTGTACCTGAGAACTGCAAAAATATTCCTGCAGGGATTGGTAAAAAGTCCGGAACAAAATCCTGCCAGGTTTTACTCCTAACAACCGCAATTAAAAGAGCACCTGGCCAAAATTTCAATTTGAGGTGCAAATGTGGCTCATAATTAACAATATCTAACTGATAATGCCAGTTAAATTCCTCAATACGTTTTCATTAATTATTAGGGATATTAGCATGACAAATAGAATTTTTGGCTCAGTATCTATTTAAATGAGTGGCTTTGGAGGAAAACTTAAAACCTGGCAGGAATTTACTTTCTGAACTACCAATCTGCCAGCATTTGCAAACAGGTCCTATGCACAAATATGTAAGAATTGTTCCAAATTGTCTTCATTTTGTGCCATTTGTATAAAATGTACAGTACTGTGCAAAAGTTTTAGGCAGGTGTGAAAAAATGCTGTAAACAAAGAAACCTCAGTCTGCTTTGAAATCTTTGTCTGGGAGAGACCTTGCTGATGCAGTATAACTACCTTGTGTCTTGTTGCTGTGCTCAATCTTGACATGAAACTGTCTTCCACAACCTCACCTTGGTAGCAGAGTTTGGCTGTTCCTACACAGCTGTTTCTGTTTCAGTTAATGACTGTGTTTCAACCTACGTGTGACATTGATGATCATTAGCACCTGTTTGGTATAACTGGTTGATCATACACCTGACTATAATCCTACAAAATCCCTGACTTTGTGCAAGTGTACCTATAAGAATTGATGCTGGTTTGAAGGCAAAAGGTAGTAACACCAAATATTGATTTGATTTAGATTTTTCCTTAGTTCGCTCACTTTGCATTTTGTAAATTGATAAAAATAAACAATCATTATTTATATTTCTGAAAGCATTCTTTGTTTACAGCATTTTTTCACACTTGCCTAAACTTTTGCACAGTACTGTATGTGCTGAGGGTTTAGGTTGAGTGTGAGAGGTTTCAACTTCCACTTAAATCAGCAGTCAACTGGATAAACAACACATGAGGTATTGTCATATCACTAACTTTTGGATAACTTTTTGGGAAAAAAAACCTAAATCAAACCAAGAGATTGTGTTGTTTTTCTGTACCAAGGTTCTTTGGGTTTGCTTTGTTTTTTATTTCTATAATTACTGGGAAAAACACTGCTAAGTGCAGTAGACAGTGACTGAAAAGAAAGTTATTTACACAAATTTGGGAAGCCACTAAATAGCACAGTAAGGACTAATGTCCTACTGACTCATTTTAAATACCATTAGCTTTTATTCACTGTTTTATTGTTGTATCCTACAGCACAAAAGTTGGAAGGTCCTTTGTACTAATAGGCATACTTGAACTTTGCAAGTGATTGCCAGCATTGTTTGGATACCATGCCTCCATGTTTATGTGCCTGATTCTTGCCTTTTTTGACTAGTTTTGTTCTTTTGGATTTACATTTTTACACTGGCCATGCTATTGCTGTTTGTGTGATCTGATCTGTTCTGATCTTTTTTTGATATCTGATTTCAATTTGACTTTGACTCATCTTGATTTATTGCTTTCCCCCACACTACCTTTGCCTGACTTTTAGAACCCCTCTTGTACTACCATGACTCTCTCCGTGACCTCTTACATTTGTAAAACTGCTGCTTCAGAGTTCACACAGTCTCTGTTATTCTAAATATCTTTTTTTGAAAGTTATCCCTTAGGCAATAAATATGCTGCTGTATTTATTGATTTCAAACACAAGGACCGTCGCCAGCACCGAACGCCGAACGCCTCAGCACCGAATGCTACAGCACTCTCATTTATAAGCAAGTGCCGAGCGCCTCTCGCTCCTTGCCCGCCAACTCTTCTGTTTCTCACTATAAAAATGTCTCCCCCGAGAGGCCAGTATGGACACGATTCATTTAGTTAACAAATCGGTGTGATTACAGGCCCAGATTGGTGCTGAGGTGTGTCCTCCGTCATCAGAGACCTCACAGAGTGCAGAGCGAGCAGCAGAGAGGCACCTGAGGCGCAGTCAGCCCTACTTCTCTCACTCTCTCTCCCTCTCTCTCTCTCTGCTGAAGTCCAGCCTACAGACTCCTGTTTTTAGCTGACAGCACATAACTCTTTAATTAGTGCACTTATTGAGAAATATCACCCTCCTCCTCACTAGCCTGTGGGGAATTCAAGTCATTTCCCATATTAGATGTAATTAAACTTTTTGGAGTTTAGACAAAAGAGCTGATTTGAGGAGTTTCTTGTTTTGGAATTTGGTTACCCTTCTCCTGACATACACCTATTGGATTTGTGTGTGTGTGTGTGTGTGTGTGTGTGCGTGCAGGCAAATTTTAGGCATTTATGAAGACTCAATTTTCCGCTTTCCTATAGGAAAAAAGGTTTTGTGAGGACATTTTGTATTTGAGGGAAAAATGCTGTATTTCAGGTTTTCGTTTTATTTGAAAACCAAAAAGATTAAAGATGTACTTGGTTAGTGAGTTTAAGGTTAGGTATAGCTGTTTCTGTTGTACCGTTACAGCTAGTTATTATGGGAGCCAATTGAAGGACCTAACAAAGATACGGGAATAACATGTGTATGTGTACCCACCCAGTACTAATCCACCATTCTGTCAGATGTAATTGTTGGTCTCAAAGGTTTGGAGAAAGCCTTACATAACATATTTATGAGCACCACATGAGCTCTTACCATAACAACCTATTAGGCACTAATGAGCCTCTATGCATTCATTTGCATTTTAGTAATATTCAGACAATTAAAGAGAACCTGGCCACATGTTCAGTTTTTTATTTTTTATTTTTTTAGCATTTTTGTAACACAACTGAGGAAAATGCAGCTTCATCCTACAAAACCCTGTAATGTGGCAACATTCAAAAATTGAAAATCAAAAGAGTTTTGAGTTTATGGGTTTGGCTCTGGTGTGTACAGTCCAGCATGGAGTCAGTCATATGAACATGGCATGCAAATGCACTCATGGTATGTAAATGAACTGTAAATGCACTCATGTTTCAGTCAAATGCATCAAATCAATAAAACACATACGTACTTCTTATGGTCTGTAAAAGCTAAACATGCTTCATGATTGCCATTTTCCACAACAGGCAGTTATTCTTGACATAGTAAGGTCATAATTAGCTCAAATTGTAAAACAAGTTAGATGTTTTCTATTCATGATGCATAACTCTTTTATTATAAAAAAAAACAGCAGTCATTTCAAAGGTTAACTATATACTTCATAACTATAATCTATAAATGACAGTATAAACAATATTCATATGAACTGCAAATCCACCTTTTTGACAATTCTGTCATCAGTCTCTTTAATGATGTTTAAAAATATCATAATTATATTTATCACTGATTATACTTATCCAAACTTGAAAATTTAACCTAACTCTAAAAATAAAACTGAACTCATCCTAACCAAATATAATGCTTTTACGATAAAAGGATAAAAAGCTCATCAAGTAAAGTTTTTCAGAATGGTTATTGATACCTTAACTATACAGTACAAAAGAGAATATCTAGATATTCCTGACACAGCTAAGAACATAAAAATAACTTAAAAGGTATGGCAACCTGATGAAGTACATGGGTTTCAGTTTGGCTTGGCACTTAGAAGCGAAACGTTACACTCCGTGGAGTGACAGGCATGTAGCATGTGACTATAAAATGATGAATCAGAGGGAGAGACAGGGTTCCTGACATCTTTCCTGCAAGGAGACGGTGCTGGTTAATAGTGGCACTGATGATGATTCATCTAACAGACTGAGAGCGAGAAGAAAGAGATTCTAACAGACTGCCCAGGCCAAGAGAGCAAGCGAGCAGCACATGACCCAGTTTAACCACACACACACACACACACTGGGGGATTTACTGATAGATATGAGAAGAGTGTGTGTGAATGTTACACTCTCATTTCTTTTACTGAGCTGCTGCTGGAGCCGGTGAAGGGCCCAGACACACTTGCCCCTCATTGGAGTCTTGTGTTGGGTTTGTATAGACCTACAACATCCTAATAATAGTGTGGATTGAACAAACTTTCTTGGTTTACTTGGAACCTTGCACCAGTCCATTAAATTGTCTACCAAATAAAGCCAGCCATCTTGGTGCTGCTGGGAACTGTCGTGACCTCTTGAAGATGAATCTTTTGTTTAACACATGTATGAACATACACTGAACAGGCATAACATGGTTACCTTTCGCTTAAAGTTCCCATATTATATATTTTTTCTACATGTTAAAATGGGTCTTTGAGCTCCATTAAACATGTCTCTGAAGTAGTTTGCTGTAAATACCTCTCAGATTAGGCATTTCCACCTGCTTTTTACTTCTCTATTTCAGTCCCTTTCAGAGCAGGCTGTTTCTCATTAGTATTTTAAATGCAACTGAGCTGCTGCTGCCCATGCTCCACTCCAGCGAGATTTTACCTCGTGAAAATAATCGACATAGCTGCTGCTAACAAACCATCCCTACAGCCATTCATGTTCAACACAGCACTCCGCTGGTAGACTTCTTCATTGCGATTCCTACGCTAGCGCTTGCAAGAAAACATGGCGGATCAGGAAGTTCTAGCAGTTCTATCTGGTGGGCGGAGGTTCTCAGATAGGAGGGTGGAGTTATTCAAATATCCCCGAAGGTGACGTAGAAGTAGGAGAGAAATCTAAACGGCTCATTTAAGCACATATTTTCTAACATTTGAAAATTATTACTAACATAATTGACCATTTTTTATCAAATTTACAGTGTGTAGAGACAGTACAGACCCAAATAGATGTCCAAAGAACAGAAAACATGATTTTTTTTCATAATATGGGACTTTTAATATTGAGTAGGTCTGCTGCTACACATGCCAAACACAATAAACTGCAATGCACGGTATGCTATGACACCTTTCTGTCGAAACCAGCATTAACAGGTCCAGCAATTTGAGCTACTTTTTTGTAACGCTTCTGTTGTATTGAACATCATAGGCCAGTTTTCCCACACCATGTGGATCAATGAGCTTTGGCTTCCTATTAAATTGTCGCCTGTTCACTATTCACTGGGTCATTTTTGGAAGGTTCTGATCACTTCAGAGCGGGAACATCCAGCAAGAGCTGCAGTTTTAGAGATGCTCACCCATTTTACATACTTCCAACATATCAGCTTCAAGCACAAAATGTTCATTAGCTGGTTTTACAGCCCACTCACTGCCAGGTGCCCTTGTAAGGAGATAACAATATTATTCACTTCACTGGTCAGTGGTCACAATGTTATGGATGATCATATGGATTTGCACATTTTAAATGCATGAACTCAACCCAGAAAGTGGTGATGCTCCTTACAAATGGAATAAAACTGAATTGTGTGAGAGTGTGTGAGCATAACATCTGTGTAATAGATCCCACTGAACATCTTCAGAGTACTTTTAGTGTCCATATCTCAATGTTTCAGAGCTGTTTTTGGGAGCTCATGAAGAAGCAAAGTATATTACACACATGCACAATAATCAGTAATTCTGTCATCACAGTTATACTAGCACAGTGATAAGGAAAGCAATGTCAAATAGATCAAATGTACCTTCAATTTCTTCTAGAACTCTATAACATGCAGAATGTTTGGTGGAGAGGCAGGTATACAGGGCTATATTTTATGCTGTCACCACAACAGTCAGCACATAAGCTCTAAAAGTACCCAAGTTCCTGCACTAGGCAGTGGAGAAGAGAGAATATCTGAGTCAACAGTTTGAAACTTCCTCCCACACACATTTACTGTATTTTTGGAAGATTTTAAAACCAGAACGGCTTGTTAAAATCGTGCTGTTCACACGCCCCCGTGGCAATGCCTCTCTCTGTTATCTGAAGTCCAAAACAGATCAAGCTAATAAGCTTTAATGACTGTACAAACCAGTGGCTTTTAATATAATTAGTAGAAATTTCCTGTTGGGCTCAGAGCTGGCCTTCAAAGTGGCAGTAAATGTACAAATCCCATCATTTGGAACTGTTACATCACATCAGGTCTACATCAATGCAGAAAATGTGCTTCTAAGAACATGAGATTATTGTTGAAAGTGGACAGTGTTACTTTATCAGCGTGGAATGAATTAATGATTGTTGCAACTCTATAGCTCTATTTAGATCCCAAAGCACTTTTCAGAGTCAGAGTTTCTACATTTCAATCAGGACCAATGATGCACCGAATGATGCTCCAGCAGCCATTCTGCACCAGCACATAGTGTAAGTATCACTACATGTATTTACAGAGTTACATATAGACAGTGTTGGGCACATTACTTTAAAAAAGTAATTAGTTATAGTTACTAGTTACTTCTTCCAAAAAGTAACTGAGTTAGTAACTGAGTTACAGCATTATAAAAGTAACTAGTTACCAGGGAAAGTAACTTATGCATTACATTTTCAAAAAATGTTCAAATATGTCAAAGATGTGGATCCCCCTCCCCCCTTTGATGGAAATTTAGCTGTATGTTCAATTATTTGTAATAGCACTGACTATTAAATATGTGTAATTAATGAAATAGACACTTAAAATAAATAAAAGTCTAAATATAAATAAAATAATACATTTTTAACAGAAAACATTGTACACAAATCTACACTATTCTAATATCGCTGTGGGACAATGTGAGACAAGACACCTATCAAATTTAATATATCACTGTAGATTTGGTCATTACTATGTATATAATGGTAGAACGATAAAACGCAATAGATGTTTTAGAACTTTTCATATTTATTGCACATCAACAGGCCACAACTGGCAATCAAATAGGCCTAAATTAAATCTTAGCCAATCATCATCCCTTATGCGGTTGTCTCGCCCCTCACCAAAGAAAAGAAAAAAGCTTTGCCGCTCCTGTAGCTGAGAGCTTGGTCAGATGAAAACAGCTTAAAAACAGTAACGCACCGCATGTTATTGTCAATAATGATAACAGCGTTGTAACGATGGAAACAGTAATTGGGTAGATTAACCGTTACTGAAAAACAACTTTTTTTCAGTAACGCAGTTATTTTAACTCCGTTATTCCCATCACTACATATAGAGTACAAAAATTACTTTTTACATTTATCGGTCACTGTAAATGGAAATAATCATAAATGTGAATGACTGATTATTTGTCATTGTGAACACACCACAATGAAATTGTGACCCATCCGTGAAGGAGCATGGGGAAGCTAACAAGGACAGCACCCAGGGAGCAATGAATGGGGACTGTACCTTACTCATGAGTACCTCAGTGACACCTTTACGGTCCCTGGATTTGAACCGGCAACCTTCCAATGACTGGGCAAACGCCCTAACCGTTACGCTTTCAGCTAACCCAAAAATGCGTCTCTAATATACACTACAATACTAAAATACAAGTTTATTTACAAAGAAAATTAATCAAACTTGTTATACATTACAATGTCACTTGTAAGTGCTGAAGTATCGATTTTAAAGTATTTGATATTAGCAATACTTAAATATTAGAAGTATAATGAATGTAATAGTAAAGAAACTTAGAAACAATAGAAAAACCTTTCTTGTCAATTGGCCCAAATCTAATGCATGCAGTGAAATGTAAGTAATGACTGCTCTCAGCATAGGATTATCAGCATATGTATTATTAATGTCAAGTAGAGAGTGAAAATTGCTCATATTGATACTATTCAATATAAATAAGAAAGTCTCAAATGTATTGTGTTGCTGCCTTATGAGTCAGATGATATGTTCTATGCTGTTTTAAATGACCACAGTGACGTTAACATGTAAAATTAGATCTGATTTCGTTTAATTGGGCCAAGCACTTCTCATCATGTGCCCAGGCAGCACTGTGTGGAGTGAAGCACATTGCTAGAAGGTATTGAATGTGCAATATGTAATTCCTGGCACAGACTAATAAACACATCTGAAAATCTGACCTGAGAATCTGAGAATGATTAATGGTTTAAAGGGCTCCAATTAACCAAAGATCAAAAAAAGAAACAGTAGCCTGCAAGAGGGTATAAAGAGAGAGAGAGAGAGAGAGAGAGAGAGCAAAAAGAGAGAGAGATAGGAAGGGAGAATAACAGAGGGAGGAGGGGGGCTTTAATGCAGTGAGTGGTCAGGGCAGGCGGTCTGAAAGGCTGTCAGACTCTTCAGTAATGGCCCTTAATTGGAACTGGAGTCGGGCATTAGACAGAGAACCTGAGAGCAGCAGTGAATAAAAATACCCATCATGCATCTTTGTGCGTATATGCCAAGCACAGCCTGGTACCATTACAGAGGGGTGAGGGGGGCGACAGTCATTATCACCTGACCATGCATAGACTCCTGTAAATTACAATAAATAGGTGTTACTAAGAGCCAAAAATGTCAGGAAGTCAAGAAGAATACATATTCCCATCTTTAAAAGACAGTTAAAGATAACGGGGTGACAACAGGGTTAATGGCACTAATTAACACCTCTTCAGGTGTGCTAAATCCTTGTTAGTGACAAGAAAAAGCTAACTCAAAAATGCTTTCGGAGAATTATTTTTTGTTTAAATTCAGCAAAAGTGACACAAGTGCATATATATATATAAATATATATTAAATATATATATATATATATATATATATATATATATATATATATATATATATATATGTGTGTGTGTGTGTAGATAAATAAAAGTATATTGTTTATATAAATTCATTGTTAATCTTTCTTGCACAATTTTTTTCTTTTGCAAATGTCTCTCTCTTTAATTGCTCATTTCAAATTGCTCAACTGCACCCTATAGGTGAGAATAAAACCTTAAAAAAACTTACATGATATATCTGGACGTTCCCCCTAGCGCTCAGGTCACATGCTCCTGTCTGTCCCTTCCTGCCTGCTGAGGTCAGACGAGGCCTCATCTCAGTTACTCTCACAGCCCAGTCAAGTCAAGTCAGACTAGCTTCCTTAAGTAGATGCAATCAAACTGAATTTTCCATTATTATGCAAGGAAAGCCCCGAGACACCTGCAACATTGATCTCTCGGAGCTGCTGTCGCGATCACAATCACAACAGTTTGTTCTCAGCAAAATGCAAAGTGCTTCCTTGTAGTTCCTGCCAAAGCTACAGTTCAATAAGACATTAATTTGCATCTAGTAAAACTGGTTTTTATCCCTCTCTAAATGCTGTAGACAGATCACAGCCATGTCGTTTCCTCTGGAGCAGGTGGGACTGTAATTATCTGGGTGGGATTTTTTTTTCACAGCCGGCGATGGGACAGACATTTGTCTCCGAGTTAGACTATTCGAGTCAGTTCATTAAGTCTGTGTGTCTCGCCACAGAGCCCCGTTTCATTAGGTCAGTCGTAGCTTCGAGATCAATTCTACAGCCATCAAAGCTGAACAGATGGCAAAATGGAGGGCCTGTCATTGTTTTTTTTACTTTCACTGCCTAATTGTTTAGATCAGGCCCACAGACCATCAACGCGCTGAACATCTTGGAACAGCAAAAACATTACTGGACTACTACAGGACAACAGAGCTTACATCATCTTCAGAATACTGTTATGTGCAATTTAGCAGTTTGTCCTGGTACAATGGCGAAAGTGCCCACGTTCTTCAAGCCCCCTGGCATTTGGGCTGGGTTTATGTTCCCTGATGGTTTGTGTCCAGGCAGCATATTTTGAAAGATGTAAAACAGGCTGGACATGTCTCTTGGATAAGACATGAGTCTTGGTAAATGATGAGTCTGTTAGAACTGTGTTGTATTTGATCATCCATAGTTTTTACTGCATTTGGAGTACTTTGTACTTAGACTGTACTTCTATTGATTACAATCAATATTAACATCTTTATCTCTGTTATTAAATGAATTTAATATTCTTTTTCTTTTCTGATATTCCAACTGACAAATGCTCACATTTTGCACCATATTTCACTGAAAAGAATCTATCAAGAATAATCAAGTCATGGACCATGATATATATGTTTTACATGTTTTCACATAAATAACACATTTCATTTATTATTTGAAAACTGAAATTGATGAGATATAAGATCTATTCACCAAATATATTCAGCAAATACAGCACCACTGTGCCGTCCAGGGTTTAAATTCGAGCTCAGCTCGGCTTCCTCACCTCCAAAATGCATCCTGTCTGAGCTGAGTCCTATTGAAACCCTGGGCCTCACAGTGGTGCTGTGGTTAGTGTTTTCACCTTGGTGAAATTAGCCTCTTAGGTGTGAATGTGAGAGTGTGTGCCCTGTGGTGTTTTGGTGCCCACCCAGGATTCCTCTTCTTGTGCCTGCAGTCCCGGGAGGGGCTCCGGTTCCCACAACCTCGACAGGGATTAAGCAGTCCAGATTATTAATTATTAATTTTTAAGTCTTGGTGAGGATGAGTAATCTAGATAACACACATAAATCTGTTTATGTGTGTAGGGGAATAAGTTAAAAGTCAGTTGATAGGATCATTACAGCCACTATTTAGATTATCAAATATCAAAATCGGTATTTAAAAATGCTATATTAGCTTCAATACTATATCAGGCTCAAGTGTAGTGAAGTGTCTTAAGGCATTACAAACCTCAAATACACTCCTGCCAGTAGGGTTCTCGACAGTAGTAGTTTCAGGCGGCTGATGCTGTAAATGTATTATAGAAGAGCAGGAAGACAGGGCAGAGGAAGAGGAGAACAACAGCGGCACTGTTGCGATAGAGGTCCGTCTCCAGCATCCTCTGCACCCATAATGACATTAATGACCAAGGAATGGCATTGGTGAATCGACATTATGTGCTGAATCTCAGCCTCTGCACATCTTTCCTGTTTCAGGACGTTGGTGGAGAAAGAGAGAGAGAGCGGAGCGAGACCAAAATAACGTAATAAAAAAGAGAGAGTGAGAAAGAACAAGAGAAGGAAAGAAAGACAGCAAAACACAGCGAAAACAAAAGGGAAAGATAAGAGAAAAAGAAGCTCGAGAGAAATAGAACGTGAAAGTGAAAAGTGGCAGAGAAAACAAGGGAGAGGGAGAGATAAAAGTCGGACGGGAAGACAGGACGAGTAAGAGTGGAATAAGCACATTAACACACACTTTTCCTCTCACACTCACACTCTCCTCTTCCCCACCCCAGGTGCAGTTCCTGCACATTAAGCCTTCCGCTCTCAACAGCTTTAAACAAAAAATCCCCTCTCATACAGAGCATTCTCTCTCTCATAAACGGCACCTCTCTCTTCTCTTATACAGACCAACTCTTCTCTCTCTGTCTTTCATCCAGACCATCCCTCTCTTCCTTTCTCTCTCTCTTTTCCCAGAGAGACCAGTCTCTATCTCTCATACAGCCCACCTCTATGTCTCTCCCCACTTTTTCATAAGATCACTCTATCTCTCTCTCTTCCTCTGTCTCTTAAACAGACCACTTATCTCTCTCCTCTTGTCTCTGGTAGAAACCAATTCTATCTCTCTCTTTTACCTCCTCTATCTTACTCACAAATCTCTCAGAAACATCTCTCACAAAGACTTACCTCACAGATGTTCTATACAGATCTATCTTTCTCTCACAAACACTTTCTCTCTTTTTCTTAAGTGAACAAGTGAGAGTGAAAAGTGAAATTGTAAAAGAATGCATTTAAGTGAGTGACTATTTGTCAATGCCAGCACTCCACAGCACACCACAATGAATGTGACCGCTGCATTTGACCCATCTTTGAAGGAGCAGTGGCCAGCTAGACGGTACCTTTCTTTTGCTGAGTACCTCAGCGATAATACAGCACAATCCGGGACTTGAACCGGCCAACTCCCTAAGTGTTACACAACCAACTGCCCTGTGGGAAAGAAACCTGTAGCTGTTATTTAAGTTTAAGAGCTGTGACACTGATTCGTATCCACCAGAGAGACAGTTACTGAAGACAACGTTTTTGTAATGTGAGAACGATCTACACACTCCTCTCCCAACAGTGCACTCAATGGCCCCATCAGCTTCCGCAACAGAAACTGCGGACTGGTGGGGGACACGGAGGTCATCAGAACGCTCGCACTCCTTTAACCATCACCAAATCCATGAGCAGCATTATCAAGATATGAAGTGAAGTGCTGCTATGCATTAGAGAGAAAGGAGAGAGTGAGGCTCAGAAGCCCGTTTCGGAAAGTGAAAGTCCCTCCAGCTCTTGTTCACCTCGATTCTTTAAAGTTTCATAAGACACTAATGCACTGAACAAGCAGGGAAAGTTGCCAAGGACTTTGCGTTAGTTTCCTGCGACATTAAAGTCTTGATTTCTGCTGACCTGAGCTAAAATATCCCACCCGTCGGCCAGAACTGCAAAATCGTGAATGATGACAAAAGCACAGCCTGGCGTCAGGCTTTTGCCGGAATACCCCTGACGTTTTCCTAAAATAACTGACATCCTATCAGGGTGATGTTGCTGTCAGGATGAAGAGTGAGAGTAAAGTCCTACCTGGAACATCTCCTCAACTAAAGTTTAATCAGACAGTAGTCAGTCTCATACATTCTAGAAGCTTCTCTTGTCTTTTCTGTCTTATGTCTCTCTCTCTCTCTCTCTCTCTCTATATCCCTTAATTACTTCTACTCCTCTCTTCCTCCTGCCCTCTCACTTATTCTTTCTCTTTCTCCCTCTTTTCTACTCCCTCTCTCTCTCGGCCTCCCTACTTATTCTGTCTTCTCCCTCCCTTTCTACTCTCTCCCCCCTCCCTCTACCTATCTTCTTTCTTCCCTCCTCTTTCTACCTCTCTGTCTCTCTCCTCTTTTCTCACTATTCTTCTTTCCCTCCTCTTTCACACCACACTTTTCTCTGTTTGGAGTGTAGTAGCAGTAATATTAATAGTTATGCATGTGTGCTGTGTGTGTGTGTACAGGGTGAGAGAGATGAACAGAGATGAGAGTTCATTGCTTTTCCACATGCAGCTTATGGAGTCCCGGCGAGAGGTAATCCCCTTTCTGTGTGTGTTTCAATAGGGCTGCATGGGGGTCTCAGTAAGACACATGTAGGCTCTTATTGATCCCAACGTCATCACTGCTGAGGCCTACTGACACACACTAAAGCCCTTATCAAGTCGTTTCCAAGCCAAATAAGATACACATTATTTTTATATCTTTTAGGATCCAGGGGATGCCTCACCTTAATCTTAAACTCAGTAATCAACCAACTCACTTTCACTTACTGTTAAACTTTTACATAAACCTGAGACTTATTTAAAACATTTTTCCAAATGTTTGAGGGGCCTTATGAAGTTCTCACATGCAAAAAAAATCTCAAATAAAGACAAATTTCTTTTTCTTTTAAGGGACAATCAGTTCCTTACAACTAATTGCTTCTGGTGACCAGTCCTCACATATATCAAGCATAAATCTCCCTGCCAATGATACACAACCAGATTCAATTCTGATTTTCTGTATTTCTGAAAAAAACGGGTCCTCACCGTCACTTACACACACATACACACACACATATGCTCATTCAGTGAGCAAAACAAACAGTGAAATATTTACACCCAGAAACCTTTAGAGAAGAGCTTTTGCTTACAGCTGCTTTATAACAGCCACCCTCCTTAGCAGCATGATTTAGACCATTTCTTGCTTTGATGCACTTACACACATATTTCACGCCCACACACTCAGCACATGGGTGAAACTCAGAATAGTCTTCCTTTCTGTGTGCTGCGTGATTTAATTTCATTGAAGGTAGGTTAGCTGTCATCACATCTTACCCAGAATAATCACAGCAGCAATTTATAGGGCCACACTGCATCACACACACACATATATATATATATATACAGAAGTATTACAAACAAGCTGGCATGCTCTCACACAAAAAGATCTTTAAAGTGTGAAGACATGTAGATCTTTCAAATATTACAAAACATTATTTTATTGGTTCCCTCATGGATACAAATCAGTATTACTGATCACATACAGTATTATTATTACATTACCACAGTCAGCATTAGTAATCCTACATCATACACAAATAAAAACAAATAATAAATCCAGTACATCATACACAACAAAAAACAATAACCACGCCACATCATATACAACAACCCCCATGCACAACAAAACAATAATGACCACATCATACAAATATCAACTCACATCATACAACAATCCTCTTAAAGACCAGTAAGTTAAATAAAAAAAACGCTACATCATAGATAAACAAAAACACAACCCCAAGATCATATAAAAACAACCACTGTGATCATACATTAAATAAATAATAACACATGCATCATACACAACTTACATACACACAAATACACAAAACAACTGCTTACATCATATACAAATAACCCCACATCATAATAATAAATAAAACAACAACCGCTACATCATATACAAATAAACCCCTACATCATGCACAACAGCCCTACAACATACACACACAACCCCTCACATCATACACAAAAGAACCCCTGCAACATACATACACATCAACCCCTACATCATACAACAACTCATATATGGCCAACAACCCCTACCATGTTTTCTAACTGGTGCCCAATTGCCTGCACAGATTCGATTTCTCTCATCAATAGCATAGAAGGATGCCATTAATCAGCTAATTAGCAACGTAGACCAGCGAGAAGACAGTGCAGGAATACGGAAATGAGAGCGAAGCGCGAGACCAGGATTAGGAAACGCTGCCCTACATCATACACAACAACCCCTCCAACATACACAACAACCCCTAAATCATACACAACAACCTCTACATCATACACAACAACCCCTACATCATACACAACAACCCCTACATCATACAGCAACCCCTACATCATACACAAACAACCTCATACACACAACCCATCAGTGCAATAACAGCCCCTACATCATAATATATATAATAATAACCCCTACATTTAAAATAACAACCCCTACAACATACACAATAACCCCATCATACAACCCCAAGCATCATGCACAACAGCCCCTACATCATACACAACAACCCCTACAACATACACAATAACCCCTACATCATACACAACAACCTCCCTGCAGCATACACATCAACCCCTACATCATACACAACAACCCCCGTAGCATACACAATATCTAGTCTCTCACATCATACACAACAAACTGCACAGTACACACAACAACCCCTACATCATGGCACGACCACCTCACAACATACACACAACAAATCCCCACAATATAACACAACAACCCTCGGCAAAATATACACATCAAATCTCTACATCATACACACAACAACCTTTACATCATACACAACAACCTACAACATGGTTGGCCAACAAACTTCAAGAACACATACACACATCAACCCCCTACATCATACACAACAACCCTCAGGCACATACACAACAACCCTCAGAATATACACACAACAACCCCTACATCATACACACAACAACCCCCACATCAAGGCACACACACAACAACCTCGAACACAACAACCCCCATCATACACACACACACACACAACAACCCCTACAACATACACAACAACCCCTACAACATACACAACAACCCCTACATCATACACAACAACCCCTACAACATACACAACAACCCCTACAACATACACACACAACAAACTCCCCCACATCATACACATCAGCCTCACATCATACACAACCTCAAAGACATAATAAATAAAATCCCCTACATCATACACACAACAACCCCTACAACATACACAACAACCCCTACAACATACACAACAACCCCCCGCAACATACACATCAACCCCTACAACATACACAACAACCCCTACAACATACACACAACAACCCCAAGAAATAAACCCCTACAACATACACACAACAACTCTACATCATACAAGAACAATCCCCTACAACATACACACAATAACCCTCTACATCATACACAACAACCCCACATCACATGCACAACAGCTCCCCACATCATACACAACAACCCCTACATCATACACACATCATCCCCACACACACACAACAACCCCCCTTGCAGTATACACATCAGCTCTCACATCATACATGAACACCTACAACATACACACAACAACCCCACATCATACACTTCCACCACCCCTGTACAACATACACAACAACCCCTACAACATACACAACAACCCCTACATACATACACATCAACCCCTACATCATACACAACAACCCCTACATCATACACAACAACCCCTACAACATACACAACAACCCCCCGCAACATACACATCAACCCCTACATCATACACAACAACCTACAACATCATACACAACAACCCCCCAGAACATACACAACAACCTCTACATCATACACAACAACCCCTACATCATACACAACAACCCCTGCAACATACACACACAACAACCCCTACATCATACACAACAACCCCCTCACAACATACACAACAACCCCCACAACACACACACACACAACCCCACATCAGTACATAACAAATCTCCCTACAACATACAAACTTTACATCATACACACATCAGCCTACATCATACACAACAACCCTCACAAATATACACACAACAACCCTACATCATACACAACAACCCCTCACAAATACAACAACCCCCATGCTAAATATACACAACAACCCCCATATACACAACAACCCCTCGCAACATACACATCAACCCCTACAACATACACAACAACCCCTACAACATACACAACAACCCCTACATCATACACAACAACCCCTACAACATACACAACAACCCCTAAGAGCATCATACACAACAACCCCTACAAGCAACATATGCAACCCTACTTTATAAACAAGAAGACACCAACATCATAAAAATAACACCTACTGTACATCAAAACAACATTCCACATTGTTTACATAACTGCTATTTGTACACAACCCTACACCATAGACAATGACCTCTACATGATAAAGAACCAACCACATACACAACAACCCTACATGAGGCATCACCCAACATCATTCACAGCAATCCCAATACACAACAATCATTGTTCACAACAATACTCCTACTTCATGTACAAAAAACAATAAATCATTTCCATCAATCCCTACTTTATACAAAAATTCACATCAGACTTCCAACACTCCTACATTGTACACAACTTTCTACATAGTAAACAAAAACCCCGGCATCGTACACAACAATATCTACATTGTACAAAACATCTACATCATACACAACATTACATTGTACACAAGAACCTCTACATCACAAAAAACAACCCCTACATTGTACATAACTTCTACATTATACACATCTACCTCTACATCATACACAAATCCCATGTTTTACATGTTTATGGTTTACACAAGACACGTTTTAAACATGAAGATGAACAGTTCCTTCACCTCTCATCCAACAGCTGTCGCTCAACACATTATATTAAGTAGTTGTCAATGTCTGCTATACACACACATATACACTGGTCTTGACTTCACACATTGCGTGCAGCTAATTTGAGTTCTTATTATACATGAATTAATGCCTGTCCCAGTGTGTGTGTCTATCACGAGGTGCTACAAAAAGTGTGTGAAATAAGTGTGTGTGTGTGTGTGTGTGTGTACAAAAGGCTAATTAAACCAGTATGAATGTGTGAATGAATGTGTGTTACATGGACATGTGGAAGCTTGTGTGCATGTGTGTTTTTGATGTGTGAAGGTGTCGGTCACATGGGTAGATGTGTGTGTGTATGTGTGTGTGTGTGTGTGTGTGTACACATGCAGCTGTGTTTGAGTGGATAAAGAGGCTTTCAGCAGCTAATCACTTCGTTCATCACACACACTCCACACAGCCAGTTGAGAAAATTATGAAAAGAGATCAAATAAAAGAATTCAGTGTTAATTACATGTAGAGCACATCAGCCCATCACACAATGCAACGCTTAAATAAACATGCACATTCTTAAAATAATAATTACACGCACACACGGACATAACATACAAAAGGGGCAAAACAAAAAGGAGATCCTCACACAAGAGCATGCAGTCTTTTTTTGTCTTTCATTTACACACGCACACACAACACACACACACACACACACCAAAGACAGATCTAAAAGCATACAATCTCACACAAATATACAATCACCCTCACACACAAAAGCAAGTGGTCTATTTCTCAGTGACTTACCTAACTCTCTTTCCTACACAGACCCACATACACACAAATGCTGACTTAAAAGCTCTCATAGTAAGGTTTAGATACTGTGAGTGAGAGATCATCAGAGCTCAATAACTGCACACCTATAGAGGTTTAACCATGTCCGTAATCAGTGATGACACATTTCTTATGGCTCATGATGTGTGTTCTCGCTCTCTCACACACATACTATACACACCACTTCACTTCATACTCATTAAAACATCTAACTCTTCACACGAAAATAACTTTTATCCACTGCAGTGGCCTACTTTTTTATGACATTAAGTTTGTAGACAGAGTTCATCACATTATTATTATTGTCAAAGCACAGTGCGTGCTGAGTTTGTGCTGGAGCAAAGTGCTCCTGGGTTTTAATGGTGAGCTCACTTCAGCAAACACATTAACGCCATTTCAGATTGCTAATGTCAAGGTTTACTCACACATGTCAGCGCCTGCTGTCATCAACTTGAACGCTGACTTCACTGAGCTTTTAAACCAACAGCCAAATCCAATCAGATGCTTTTCTCCACTCAGCAGCCCAGCCACTTCACTTTCATCACCAGAGATCTTTCATCTTGATGACCTCATGCTGATGGAGTGGTGCGCCCACATGGACTGGACGTAAAGTGTGTGTGTCCGTGTTCATACTTTAAGCTAGTTGAATTAGCATGATATGAATTACAGGGTGTATTAGGTGTGGTCTGACCCCCAGATCAAGACCCAGACCTCCTCAAAGAGTTTTGGTGTTAATCTTTTCAGTGTTGCTAGAAGCGACCTTTTTGTTCTTTCATTCTCATCAAGTGACTTGTTCATTATCATTGTCTGTCATTGTACTGTTTGACATGTGTTGGTAAATGTAAGTAGCCAGCAGAGGTCTAAACTTAATTTTGTTGTTTAAAGTGTTTTATTTATGGATGCAAGCTATCATCTAGAAGTTGAATTATTCACTATTGCCTTTTAGAGGTCGGATCACTCAACATTAGTTAGTAAGCTAAGACAGATAGTTCTTCTAGTTAAATCATGTGACTTAAATCCATCATTGTCATTTCTTCCAAGGAGAAACCAATTTATGTTTTCATTCTCATTTTTCATGAATATATTGATAACTACTGTTTTAAAGTGAAGTGTTTTAAAATCATTGTCCTTTGAATTGTGTGTGTGACACAAGACAGGATTAAATGTAAATGTGTTAGAAAAACCTAAACAATTGACATTGACTTTAGTTTGAACAACTAAATGTTCCCTTTTTATTACTGAGATTCATGTTAAGCTTAGAGGCTGTATGGTTTCTGTGTAGAAATGTATCAGTGGAAGGACCTCACAAAGATTGCAAACACAAATTTTGCATGTTTATGTATGTATACACATTTCCACACACACATTTCTAAATCATGTGAGGGGTAAGAACATGTGGATCAGTGCTTGTGCCGGGCCATAACCCCCAGAAGCTTACCCACAATCCCTGGCTACAGTAATCAAAGTCACCAAATGTTGAATTACGCTCTGCCAATCCCCTCACGCCACCCTAATCCCACATCGGCAGCTGCACAGTCATCCTGAGTGTTATTAAAATCGCTGCATGAAAGCCACTTCCTAAGGCCCCATCGGTCCACCTGCCTCACGGCCTGAGACATACAACCTTGAGAGTTTCAGTGTGAACCAACCCCTACTCATCCACCCTCCCCAGTGAGTTATATAAAACAGCTTGAGAGGCAAATGACATTCTTTCATCATGGATGATTGCATTCATAATTGTCAGCTGATCAGCTGTTCAATACAGATTCCAAACCACGGAAGTCTAGCTGTCCCAGCACATTACTCATCATGGCACATCATCCAGCAAGGAGGGGGAATCACAAAAACAACAGATTTTTTTCATTGATCACACAAGTGCTGTTGTGAAAACAGTGGAATTTGGGGCCTCATCATCCGTAAAGCAAATTCAGATTTGACAGACTATGTCTGATGAGAAAGAGTTTGGAAACTGTGTGAAAAGAACAGCATGATAAAGTCAACAGTTAGTCAGCATTTACAGTCATGACTAAGAAATTATGGAGATGTTACAAAAATTTCTTTAAATGGTAAAAGCTGCCCACTGCTTCTTCGCGGATGGGTCAAATGCAGAGGTCACATTTCATTGTGGTGCACTATGTGCTGTGGTGTGCTGTGTTAACAACGAAAATAATCACTCACTTTAATTTCATTTTAAATATTGTATATGGTTGTGGTGGCGTACAAGGTCAAAGGTCTAAATCCAGAAACTTATATCATTGGGCCCCTGAGCAAGACTGTACCTGTAATTATGAAATGGAAGTCTTTCTGGATAAGAGCGATTACTCAGATAAATGACATAAATGTACATATATATATATATATATATATATATATATATATATATACAGTGAGTCTATTTTAATGCTCCAAGATGAAGTTTATCCGACCTCTCTGAAAGAATAATATATAATGACCTAATACTGATACCTTTACATGTCACTTGTTCAATTCTTGGGCTGACAAAGGTACCACTAAGGTACCCAAGAGCAAAATACTGTCCCCAAGCACAGTATATATGGGTCATTGTGTGGTGTGTTCACAATGACAAATAATTCCTCACTTTGTAGTTCAGTACATAATTGGCCTGCCTGATCATGACATAACACAACACAAACCACCTTAAGGAATGTATCTCTATAAATAAAGGAAAAATTGGATGTGACCTAACATTTGAACATAGGACCATACAGACCAACATTTACAGGAATATAGTAATCTAGTAATGTGTCAGTTTAAATATAAAAGGGTATCAATGCAAATTCATTCATTCATTCATTATCCAAACCACTTAATCCCAACTGGGTTCCCGGGGAGACCGGAGCCTATCCCAGGAACTGCAGGTCCAAGACGGACACCAACCCTGGGCAGCCGCCAACACACCACAGGGCACACATACACTAACACAATCACACTCCCATTCACACCTTACGGGGCCAATTTAGATTTATCAATTAACCTATAGTGCATTGAACTGTGGGAGGAAACCGGAGCGCCTGAAAGAAACCCATGCGAACACAGGGAGAGCATGCCAACTCCACACAGAGATGCCCTACGGCCAAACCGGGGATCGAAACCAGGACCTTCTCACTGTGAGGCAGAAGCGCTAACCACTGTGCCGCTGTGCCAAAGTGCTGTAAACCCACAACCTGTTGACATTGCAGGAGTTATTGCTCTGGTGGTCAAAGGATGATAAAGGTCCCGGGTCATTAATAAGCAAGGTCTAATATAGGTGATCTAGAGTCTGCAGATGGGCTTTGCAAAGAAGCATTGATGGAACTAATGAGATTCCTTGGTGTGACCATTGAGGAATAATTGCTTTTTGTAAGGTCCTGTCCAAAATCATTCAATTCCAAGAATAGTCCAGAATTACACACAGAGTCACAGTGAGAGATTTGGACCACATAAAGCTCCAGACGTACAATCACAACAAAAGTTCCTGTAAATGTCAGCACCTTCCTTTTTATAAGTCAATACCAAATGCTAATAGCTCTGAGGGTTCTCCTATTATACAGTCTCAGAAAACCAACAACTTGACAAAGCTTTGACGGAACAGTGCTGGGCTTGTTGAAACTTGGTCATTTCCCTCCACCCCTGAGGTAAATCAACATCAGCAGGCCTTATACCTATCTGTCTGCAAAAGATAAAACTGCCCCCTCCGCCACACTAGGAGGAATGAACTCTGGAAGAAACTTTATTTGTTCTTTGAACTTTCTCCATTCATTCATCACCATGTTGACAGAGGATTAAATTGGCTTGGTCCAGGCCTGTTGCTGATGGCTTTAAGGGAGGTGTTGGGTCTTCTCCTGGCTAAAGCACTCAGCCTAAAATGCACTAGAGACACTGATAGAGACTGGCACCTCCAGGGTCTGGCCGACACTTTATACACTCAGGACAGGGACATCTTAAGTGGATGGTGCTGTTCAGATGTGTGTGTGTGAGAAATGTGTGTGTACTTGTCAAAAACCAGAAGAGAAGTATGTTCCCCTGTCAAAAATACCATTACAAAAAATGTTGGTGAGACTTAATTACCAGCTAGGGATGTTTTTCTTGTCATAATAAATAAATTACACCCTCAGTAAAGGAACTCACTTTAATCACAAATTCTCACTTCTTTTCTTTTCTATTATTCCAGCATTTGCATTCAAGTGTTATCACTTAGGCTGCTTTTCAAGCCACAACTCTAGAGTTTAGGGTCTATTAACCTGAAGTTAAAATAGAATTCTAATGATATCAAACACTATATTCAATTTACTGTACTCACTTTATCAACCCAAAAAATTCCATCAAGTGTTCGATACCTAAAAAATTTAAACAAGACACTTCTCCAAGGCCCCTGGTCGTGAGAACATTGATGTCTGCAGAGGGTTTGTTTTAAATGGAACAAAGAAAGAACCACCAGTATTTTAAAGAGAGCTATTATTTGTAATTGCGAGTACACCACAGCACACAGTGCACCACAAGGAAGTGTGACCTCTGCATTTGACCCATATGTGAAGGAGCAGTTGGCAGGGTTTTTTTGGCAACGCCCGGGCAGCAGTGCTTGGTTACAGTATCTTGCTCATAAGTACCTTAGTGGCACTTTTACCAGGACTTGAACCAGCGACCCTCTGATCGCAGGACCAAATCCCTAACCGTTACACTATCAACTGTCCCACACTCAACACAAGTGAACATCTTTGTGATTGAAATGTAAGTCCTTTTTGTGCTGCTGTGTTTGTGTTGGGGTGGTTGTGGTCTTCGAATATTACCTCCAGCACGATCATCACTGAGCAAGATCCTTAACCCCAAGTTTGTCTGGGGAAAAAGAATTTAGGAGAATGGAAGTCGTTCTGGATAAGAATGTCTGCTAAATGCTATAAATGTAAATGTGACTTGGATGTAATCTTAAAGTGTCTGAATAAGTGCAGTGACACCTGCTAGATGTTGTTTGGATGATGAATATCTTGTTTTTCACATCTTAAGTCTCACACCTATCACTAAATTCATTTATAGTATAAACTATGTAAATGATATAAAATATGTGTCATTGTTAGCGCTGTTGCCTCGCAGCGCAAAGGTCCTGGGTTCCTGCTCCGGTTCCGTCCCACAGTCCAAAAGCATGCAATATTTAATTGACACCGTAAGGTGTGACTGAGAGTCTGATTGTGTGAGTGTGTGTGCCCTGCAGTGTGCTGGCACCTGCCCAGGGTTGTGTCCGTAGCATCCGTAGTTCTCAGGATAGGCACCGGTCCCCCCAAGACCCCAGTTGGGATTAAGCGGTTCAGATAAGGAATGAATAAATGTCATTGTTTTCATATTAGAATATGCACAAGAATGTAAATATGTTTAGCCGTTTAAATGGATATCATATCAAATGGCGAAAATACCAAAAAAATGGTAAAGATATCATTTGAAACAAACTAAAGAAAAATACAAACTTTTTCAGCATCATGACTCCATTGACAGCAAACTGAATATTTTTTGACAGTGTAGTCCTCTGTTGGAACAGTGAATTGGCAGCAATATTCACACGGTTAGTTCTATTCGAGTTGGTGGTGAAACTGTGAGGCTGTGCATGTGTGTGTGTATAAATGTGGCCTTAGGCATTGGAAGAGAGTGCAGAAAACCGGTTCTCTTGGTACAGATCTTAAAAGGGAACAGTTTGACCCAGAGTCGCTCTGTTTATAGGGCTTCCAGGCACAGCACTTCATCAGGTGGAATGTTTCCACTGCACATAAAGATCTCTTGTTGCACAGGAGAAATGACCTTTACAACATCAATGTTTGTTGTGAGCAAATGAACCGAACAAGTAATGAATAAAAAGCAAAATATAAACTATATTTCTATAGAAAAGTGGAACCTTCAAGAAAGAATCCTTCAAGCACAACAACTCCCACTGAAATAACTCTGATGTGCAATGAATAAAAGAAAACTAGAGGAAAAACAAATCAAGTCCGACTTTAATTAATAAGTTTAGGAAACCTCACATCAAGACAAGTGTGAGACAAGTCTAAGGAGCTGAGCAACAAACAGCAGCACTGTCGAACATCACAACAGTTTGGACAGAAGCCAATTTCAGGTAATTTTTGCTAAACGAGGGTAAGATAAGAGAGAGAGGAAAGAGGAGCTTTTGCCTGTCAGATGGAGACATGCCGAACAAGGGGAAACACAGGTTAAGATGGAGTAAATAGGCAGGAGAGGAGATGAAACAATCTTAAGATTGTCAGGCTTTTTTAAACTGCAAATCACAAAATGTTTGTGTTTTTCTTTTACCGAGAAACGACAGTGACAGATGGGTTCTGGGAAAGGCTACAAGACAGGTCTGGATGCCAGCCAGCCTAAGTCTCCATTAAAACGCAAGCTGCATGGTTCAAATCAGATTTATTTCACTGCTTTACCTGATCGGATTTGTGCATTTAGACAAGCTATCAGCAAGTCATCATTTGCAGAAATTTCTCCACTCATATAGGAATATGTTGCAGTCAGGATTTTCTGCTCAGATGTCAAGGCAATGTGTCAAACATCTATCAAATATTATTGTGCAAATCTGATTTAATGGTCTAGATAAACTGACAAAAGGTCAGCCCTGAGCCCTGATCACACACTATTTGAGAAGACTAGATAAGAAATCCATAATGTGCATCAAGCTAATACCAGTTTAATACTAAGAGGGCTTAACCTTGCATTCACGCTGTCAGCTCTTTTTTTTTACTTCACCCTTCCCACATCCTTCTGCTTTGATCACCAGTGAGAGTGCTTGATATGAAATCATTAACACTTGCCATCGTTGCCTCCAGGCTGGAAATTACAACTCTGATCTTAAATCTGATGTATTGAAGCATGGAGACAATTAGCTGGTTTAATTCTGTATACCATAAAGCAGTCATTACAGGCTCTTAATGCTTTTATCAGATATATTTGCTTCATCAGATCCAAACATGTTTGGGACAAATGAAAGTACAGAATGAAAGACAGTAAACAGGTTCAATTTGTTGAAAGCTCTTTTTAAAAATGTAAGTTGTATTGCAGTATTCTGAGTGACTGAAATGCTGAAAGACTGGACATTTAAATCCATAAAAAGACACAATTGAGCCCTGAGCAAGACCATTTAACCCAAGGTACTCCAGGGAGACTGTTCCTTTAATTATGAAACATCATCACATCGAGTAGGGGCATCTGACAAATGCCGTAAATGTAGTATGACTAGGAAAAATGCTTGAAAGGAACAAAAAACAGAAATGTTTTACTGTTGAAGAAATTAAAACAGCTAAAAGGTCTCACCCTCCTCCACACACATGGTTCCTACATCAATTTGTCACTCATTTCCATAAAACTCTGCCTACCTTCCGACATCATACAATCCTCCAGAAAAGGAGAAAGAAAAAGACCAATACTGAGGGGAAATGAATGAATGCTTGTTGTTTTATCAGGTTACATCCAGTTTCAAGAGACATGAACTGTTACTGTGGTGCTGATTTAGGTTAAGTAAATTAAAAGGTGTATTTTGTCCAAAAATGTTGTAAATTGCTGACTACAAATCAAAGGGAGCTTGAGGCATGTCATGGGGACCTTGGCAATAGTTTCAGTCTTGGGGTTTACCTGCAAAGAAACATAAAACCCTTTTCTTCTGGTTTTGGACACAAACAACAGGCAAACATCACAGGATATGAGATACTGCAGACTTAGGTGATCTATGAAAGAAAAAAAAAAAAAAGAAAACAGAAAGAGGGCAAGCCAAAAATTACCCCGATTTGTCTCTACATCACATTGTTAATTGGGAGTAATCTATAGAGAATTTGCCATGCTGTAGGCTATGATGTTCACAGCCATGGATGTAAATTCCCTCAGCACACGATCTGTCTTTCCCTTTGCCGAGCTGCTCAATGTCGATGCTAACGAGGCCTGTCTTTCTGATGTTTATGCAGCAACTAAGCCGGATTCCTCTCTAGCAGCGACGCTGACAAACTGATATTAGACTAGAAGAACATTTTGGAAAAGGGTAACAGTTGAAGCAGATCATTAAAAGATTTGTTTAGAGTGAGACCAATGTTGCTTTTAGGGGCAGTTAATGTTGCATGAAACATGTTGCATGTTCTAAAGTTCCTTATTCACATCTGAAAAAAAATTTGTGTACCCATCAGAGTTAAAGGACTATGGCATGATGAGCTAATTTCAATGGTGATATTTCTTGCTAATATAAATGTTGAACACCCTTACAAACACTTCTCCTCCCCCCAGTTTTACTTACTCACTAAGGGTGGTAGCATCTGGAAGAGAAGATGTCTCATTACAACGAATGAAAAGTTTCCGGCTCTAATTAGGGTCCTGAGGGAGAGCTGAACTTTCAAGTGCCAAACAGAGATTTCCAGCCTGGTTCCATCCTTATTCAGCCAGGTTTCTGCTAGTATGTGGGTGGGCTTGATGCTTTAGACATTGTTTTCCATCTAAGACATGTCAAGAATCCTGAAACTCTGTATACAATTCCCCTATTTTGCATAAGACAGTTTGGTTATTTCCACCTGTTGGCCATTGCACTCCTTCAGCTGTTTGGAGACTGAAAATTACTCTGTGGTTCTGCCTTATTTATTTTATCTTTGTGTTTTCAGTATGGTTGATTTCTCTATATTTTGCATTTACACCATTAATAAGACTTTTATCCAGTATAACTAGCAATTTCCTATTTTCTGTAATAGTCTTTCTAGAGCAACTTGGGGATAAGGATCTCGCTTGATTAGTCAAAGATAGGTAGGATAAAGTAAGACTTCAACCTCCTGGTCCATAACCATGTATTCTAGCCCTCGACCATCACCAACACTTATTTCTGTTCAATTGTTATTGGACTTTTAGTCCAGGCTTTGACATTCATTTGTGGAATACTCTGGATATACATTAATTTGCCGCTCCTGTTTTAAGCCAGTTTCAACCATGGTTTTGTTATTATTAAATCTGTTTGTGGCCACATGTTTTCTCACATTCCTCAAGACATCACAAGGCTAATCATTTGCAAAGATGCATTAATAATCCTGAGAATGAATTTAACTTCCAGTCAGATAACTAGAAGTTTAGAATTTGTCCAATATCCAGACATTACAGTTTGCTGTAAAGAAAAAAGAGCTTATGTTACATTTAAACATCCATCTAACAAGGCATAGGACAACATTTAAATTTTCTTGGTAAGCTAAGTTAATGTCCACCTTACTCATTGCTGTTCACACTTGAAAATTCCTGGAACATTGGTGGAAACATTGCTAGTGTCTTTTACACCATCTGGATTCTGTGATCTTAGTTTCATACCTCAGTCCAGACCAAAAGGACATTAAGCTTAAAATCTCTCTCTCTCTTTCTATACAGTTTCTCACTAAGCCAAACTCAAAGCTCCGAAACACAGATCAAAAGCAAGTCAGAGACTGGAATATAGTACAGGAGCCCAAGTTAAAGAATTCATCAGGAAACCTATGGGACGGTTCACAATTCCCAGGTATTTACAACGTGTCCCCCGAGCTGTGCTTTACACCCCTAGTAACACACTCACATTGATTCATGAACACCCGCCCCAAAAGAGGCGTATTACCCAATTACAGCCATGGGCATATCATCGATCTCCCCTCTCTTCTGACAGGAGGATTAGAGGGAAAGAGCTGCTTGTGTATTTCACATGACGCAGGGGGGTGGGGTGACACCTCGCAGGATTCGCTCTGAGCCCTAAAAGAGCTCCAGCCATTTTACGGCTCAACTGGGAGCTTAAGGATATGAAATAGCAAAAACATGGTAGGTGTGGTATAGGTGTTGGTACAAAGGTACAGTATATTATTAAGTCCATAATAACTATGTAACAATATAGGATATATTAAGTATTGTAAATAATAGTTAATAACACTGCTGTAAATGTAGCACTTTTTTAAAGCTAAATTTTGTATGAGTAACTGTTATTGCTGATGTCATAAACAGAACATAACAGTACAGATATTAAATATTAGCTCTAAATAAAAGGGCAGTCAACGTAAATGATTCAAATCTGTTTTTTGCCAAAAAATACCCCAAGCAATTAATTAGTTGTTAATCACTTTAAGAATTTGAAAAAACAAATAGCTTTCAATTGGTATGTCAAATCATCAATTATAATATTATCATATTGTGATGACTCAAGCTGCTAAGAGTCATTCTAGAGATCTTGCCACATATCTGATATATAATAAAACAGGGGAAACATTTAAAATTCTCAGTTCTCCAAGAAGATACGTTACTAATTTTTTTGTTAACACAAAGCAATGTGAATTCACAACTAAATGAACATTTATCTATGTTCGTATAAATTAGAAGTACAAAATAAAAGCTAAAAGTCATGCTTTGTGGCCACGCCATCACATCTAGTGTAACCACTGCTACTGTGAGCAATTTCAAAGAAAGTGAGAGCAGAGTGTGTGTGTCTGTTTCTCAAATCAATCACAGTGGGCTAATTTGAGCTATTTCTCCCGCCATTAAAGAAATCAAAGCCGTGCTCAGAACTTTGATATGAACAGAATGGCCCGGAAATGGCTCTTTGTTCAGCAGAGAAAGGAAATGACTGCATCTGACCAACCTGGGGGCTATTCTCTTACCCTCCACCAAATCAAAGAGGACGGGTGAAATACGCTCCATGGAGAGCAAATAGCGAGATCTCCTGTCACCCAACATGAAACCCACCAAAAGCCAGACAGTCTTCCTCCCAGACAGTGAGAGAGAGAGAGAGAGAGAGAGAGAGAGAGAGAGAGAGAGAGAGAAGGGAAGGAATGCTCCTGAAGACAGTTGCAAAAGTGCAGGTCCTCTGGGGAGCTCACTGTTTACCGGATTGTGTCAAAGTGGCAGAAGCAGAGTTTGGATTTGACAGAAACAACACCAAAGCCCTTGTCGCGCCGCTCATCCTCAATCCTCACCGCACATGCCAGAACGGTTCCTGACCCTGACAAAAGAAGTAAACTACACTAGCATAAAGGTGAGACAGCAGGTAGCTTTCACCTTTCATGTGGTGCATGCCGAGAGACAGCTTCTAATGTGACAGCTATACATATACACTTCACATGCGCGCCAGTCCAACTGTGTTTGTCTGACTGTATGTTTTCCTCTCAACATGTCACAGCATGTATACAAAAAATCCCACAGATGCATGCAGACATTGCCCCATGTGATGCAGACATTGATTTTTGTCACAAATCTAATGTTTTAATTATCGAGGCTGATGACCAAAGGGTTCTGTCCTCCCGCTAAACATAATTGAAAGTTATTGCAAGTGAAATTAGAGTCTTGTTTGCACTACCATGTTTGCATCTTGCTGTGAAATATGAGAGGACATGGCTGATGGTGGCCTGAACAAGCACTGGGACACATGTCGGATGCCCAGATTTTCCCCAAACTGACCTCCCCTGTCTTGTGTCTGTCTTTGTCATTTCTGCCACATTATGTTTGTCTTAATTGATCTGTATGTCTGTGTAGGTTCTCAGTCATCCAGGACATGGTAATCCTGAGCACTTGAACAGAAGGCGACTGGACTTCTTTTCAAAATTATTGAAGACATTTCACCTCTCATCTGAAAGGCTTCTTCAGTTCCAAAAAACATTATGGGGTTGTCACCTTGAAAGTAGTCATTGACATGCCCTGTCATTGACTGGGTCATTAGGATCAACCTGGGCAAGGTGTGGATCAAGGAGATAGTTGTTGGTTTCACCCGAGCCAAGGTGGAAACCACTGGCATGTGGTTGTCCCTCACATTTAAAATGCCTGGGAAGGGATCTCAAGACTGCATTGTTAGTGGCTGATTGGTTTCATAAGCCACCACCTCTGTTCAGCAAGGGTAATTCCAGTTGGATGTAAATGGCCTCCTTTACTCTTCTCTCAAATCATCTCTCTTCTCTGTCCAAAATGTATATATGTATCTTCAAAAGAGTCTCCCTTCTTACTTCTTCTTTAAGTGCAGATGTACAGCTGAGGCTCGTTCTGCTGAGCTGGCTCTTCTCTGTTTTACTATAGGCCTTGATTGATCATTTGGCTTTTTAATCTGTTTAATTCCTGCTTCTCTGTTCTGTTCATTCAGTGGCTATGGTGTTTAGTTCCTTCTTATTTGCTTACTTTGTCAAGTTCAAGAATGTTGGTTCTTTTTTCTGCTATTGGTTTCACCTTTGTTTTCCTATATTCCAATCTGCCTCTGTGTTTTGGCCATCAGCCATTGTGTTACATACAGTATATCTGGCTATGATCAATTTATACTCTCTCTCTCTGTAGAAAAATGTCAACATTAATGTCTTAATCTCCTTGAACATGCATACTGAGTATTTGCACCTAAGCATGAAACTCCTGCATGACATTTAAGTTGACGCTAATCACTTTACCCCACCCCCCCACCCCCATCTTATGGGTAGCATGTAGTCATTCAGTTATCATGGAAATGGAGCCATGAAGAAAAGCAGGAATTCAGGATGAAAAGCTTTTTCTTAATCCAGTTTGATGTGAGAAAATGTTCTACACCTTGTTGTATAATCCCACTGTTCCATGTAAGTACCTGGGTTTCTAAAACTCTACGTCAGCCACATTCCTTCAACCACATCACAGAAGTGTAACTTATTGCTGTATGTAAAATTAAACTGTATTTTAAAGCAACGTGATTAAGGAAAGTCCCATGGAAGATCAGAAGCTCAGTGTAGATAAAGGAATATAAAAGTCATGCCTCTCTTTCAAAACTACATAAAAACGGATGTTCAAAAGCGGCCATTAAAAGCATCAGCCTTATTGGCTCTCATCTATAGGAGTTAATTAACCAAAGAGTAATAACACTATCAAGAGTGTATGAGAGCTAACCGTCACCATGATTTATGCAGGCTAGCGTTCTTACTCTTCTTCTCTCACACACTCAGTTTATCCAACTTCACAAAAGCTACACACACACACACACACATTCTTTTTCTCTGTCCTGCCGGACACAAATTCATCAAATCGCTGAGATGGGCCTTTTTATTTTGGAGCAAGGTTGTTAATCTTCCCAGCATAGCACAGTACAGGGACAGGACTCTGGACAACGAAGTACGCTGGAGTTTAATTCTCCATGTGAACACACATCACATTCCGAGTGCTGAAAAGCCAGGTTCAGAAAATAAAGTGTCCAGCAAGGTTTTTCTTCAAGTTCTTCACCAAACCTAGCTAATTACAATTATATACACTACCAGTCACCTTCCCATTCAATGTTTTTTCTTTATTTTAAAACTATGAATGAACTGTGTAAGGGCTAGATGACCCAGAAGGAGAGTGATGGAGTGCTGCGCCACATGGCCTGGCCTCCACAGTCACCTGACCAAACCCAATCGAGATGGTTTGGCATGAGATGGACCGCAGAGTGAAGGCAAAAGGGCCAACAAGTGCTCAGCATCTGTGGGAACTCCTTCAAGACTGCTGGAAAACCATTTCAAGTGACTACCTCATGAAGCTCATCGAGAGAATGCCAAGAGTGTGCAAAGCAGTGATCAAAGCAAAGGGTGGCCAACTGATGAGCAGTGCCCAGGGAGATGTGCTTAGGGGACGATACCTTGCTCATAAGTACCTCAGTGGAGACTTTACCAGTGCCGGACTTGAGTGGCAGACCCTCCAATCATGGAGCCAACTCTGTAACCATTAGACTACCAACTAATGAAGAACATTTGGGCAAACAAACAAGAGACACAGAGGGGAAAACCAAACGAGACAGTCACCCCCCCTTACCCCCCCGTCCTGTCCCGTTGCATTAGACAAACAGAATTTATGGTCTGAATTATGGCCTTGTGTGTTCAGCAGTGGAGGAGTGTGGAAATCTCCTCATATTACACATTGTAGATTTATTCTGACAGACAAAGCACATTAAGAATGGACAGGAAAGTGAACATGTAAAAGAAAAAGAACACAACAACAACAACAAGGACAACAATAACAACCACAATAATATCAAGAGCAAAACAAATAAAAACAAAAACATACAAAAAAGACAAAAATTATATAATACATTAAACAAAAAAGATGAATAAATAAAAAATGAATGAATACCTCATATTATAACATACACCCATACACATACAATAATAATAATAATAATAATAATAATAATAACCACTAAACATACTGCACTAGCAGCTTGCATGTGTGTGTGTGTGTGTGTCTGTGTGTTCATGTATGTATCGCATTGTGGGGACCTTTTTGTCCCCTAAAATCACTTTTATCTGTTTTTTTGGGCTTTGTGGGGACATTTGAGAGGTCCCCATGAGGAGAAATAACTTTATAGAAAATGTGCTTGTTTTATTTGAGAAACTAAAAGAGGTAAAAGATGTGCTTTTGGTTACTGAGGTTAAGGTTAGGGCTGGGATTAGGTGTAGGTGTAAAATTGTATACATCTAGTCATTATGGGACTCTATGGAAAGCCCTCACAAAGATAGTAATACAAAGACTCTGTGTATGTGTGTGTGTGTATGTATGTGAACTGGTTTGTCAATTGGAAGTGGTGAACTGGACTTGATGCTGACGGGATGAAGCAGTGCCCCCCTTCCCCCCGGCCCGAACTGGGAGCAGGTAGGACCAGATAGTCAAAGCCCCCCAGCTGCCCCCATGGCAAAAGGCCCCCAGACACCTGCCCCTGAGACGGCCACCCGCCCAACCCAAAAGAAGAGTCAGCAAGGGACCAAGGGGCCGATGGCCTCTATAGAAGAAGGCCGACAAAGAACGTACAGATCTGACATTATTTTATTGACTCTCATTTATCTCTCAGTCCTTCACCTTATATGGAGCTCTGAATGCACTTTATCTCAGACTGCCTGCGTGGACCTCTGTTCCATAATGAAACCCAGCACTAATTGCAGGGAGGACGCAACTTGGCTAATTGTTGTACACAGTGTTCATTTTGAAAGTGGTAATGACTGAATTCTTCCTGTCTGAGCCGTGCATTAACAATATAGATAGATCTGAATCTTTAATGAATGTTCAGAGATGAATGAACCACTTACGAAATGTTAATTGCTTCTCTTAAATTCAATTTAGGATTAGAATTTTTTTGTTGCATTCCCACTGGACATGCTCAGATTCCTAATAAAGAAAAAAAAAACACACACATGCTGGCCAGCTGCAATGCCTGCTGATCATTTGCTAAAAACCATATGAATGTGCTCATATGGTTTCATACGGTTCAGAAATGAATGAATAATTTTGAATTCAAAAACAAAATCAATTTGACAGGAGAGCAGATGTTCGGGAGAGAAATGAATCTTATAGTCAGGACAAAGAAGAGGTCCTGCTTTAAGATGACCATGTAAACTGGCATCTGACAGAGATACACAGCAGCGCAAAGACTCCTAATCATTTCTCCTAATGGTTTTACTTGGAAATGCACCGATGAGACGAGAAAATAAAAAAACAAAGCACAACATATTGGTAAGAGTAAGACAAATGAGCATAAGGCTTTGTTTCAGGAAAGAGACATACAGTACAGCATCATTGTATGTGGCCTGCGGTAATAAACTGAGATTAATTCTTCATTCACCTCACAATCCGACAGAATTATTGACATTCTTTCCCTCATATAGACTGCCAGAATGAAATAAAATTAAATCTAGTCAACAGAGTGGAGAGAGAAGATGAGAGACGGGCAGAGAGAGGTAAAGAGAAAAGGTGAGGGGGTCTTTTATACACTAGGTTCAACATCTTCACTCCCACACTCATCTCAGTAATTGATCATTATTCTTAAAAAGAATCGCCCTGCAGAGCAAAGGCATTATCAGCTAATTACTGAAGCAAAGGCTAAATTAATTGCTGGTGTAGCTGATGCCTTCAATTACACCTTCACGTCTTTATTAAAAGCCTCACTGCCGTGTGGACTCCCACCATGTCCCAGAACAATCTGCCTGACCTGCCACAGCATGGTAACAGCTAATCAGCTAATCGGACAGATCGTGCCCAGACATCCTGGCCTCCTTCTGAATGAGGCGAATACCTGGACGGAAGAAGAGAGCTGCTTGTGTGTGTGTGGGGGTGTGTGTGGTCCTTTGGCCGCATCCATTTTCACCTGCTGCCCACCTCGGCCCAGGTGTGCGTGCACACCAACTTTCATTATGCCAAGATTGGTCAGGTGCATGTGCACGCGGGAGATTTCATTACCATGAGATTGCTTTCTCGCCTGCACGTCAGAAAACACACACATGCAGTTCTACAGCAGTGTGGGGTACACCGGATGTGTAATATTTGTAACAAGAATGTGCAACAAGAATGTTCTAACACATCTAAAGAAAGAACCTAAAAGTGTTATGTTCCTGTAGTTTTAAGTTTTTTTAAGGTGTGTTTTTGATTTTATTTTGAACATACCATGGACTTTTAATCCCCTCTCCTCCGTGACTAGCATACTAGAAAAACGCACACACAAGTGAAACGGACAGGGAGGAGAGATGAGCGACACTCACAGCTGGCCTTGTCCTCTTGATCCGATGTGCTTTTCCATCTCTATTTCCATTGCGAAAGAGATTTAGGAGGAACCCAGCAGGCCTGGTGATCTGCATACACTGTGACGGAGAGAGAAGAGACCCAGAGGAATTTCAGTAGCACGCACTCATTCTAAATGCTTGAAAAAGAGCTGGTTTTAAAGGGTTTGTGTTTCTCTCAAGTGTGTATTTACAGTCTGTACATTTTTTCTGCTTTATATACTGTATAATGCATGTAATCAGAGCAGTGGGTGGAGTAGGCTGGGTAGTGTTTGGACAGATTCACAAAAGTGGACAGATGTGAGCTGACCCCAGTACCTTTCAGACTGAACCAGCGCAGGTTTATTACATTTTCCACCTACATATAAAAAAAAGTGTATTACACCTCATGGCAATTTTGGGCCAAAACTGAAACCACTTCCAAGCTCTTATGCAACTGACGTTGCAAAGTCCTGGTGTGATTTTGTGAATTGAGCCACAGTCTTGTCCTCATTATTTTGGGAATTAAAATCATATTTTGAAACCAATTGAAGGACTGAATCTAAGACTTTATGTCAAATTATTTTAGACTTTTACTGAAATCTTTTATCAATCTTTACTCTTTTTAATTAATCTTTTCATTTTACATTTAAATCTACGGCATTTAGTAGATGCTCTTATTCGGAGTGACTTCCATTTCCTAATTCCTAATTTCCTTGGGGGTCTTGCTCAAGGACCCAATGATGGTAGGATGTAGGAGGTAGGATTGGAACCCATAACCTCTTGGTCCAGAGGCGAGTGTCTTAATCACTACACCACCAACACCCCAAGATACTTATAGTGCATGTGATTTGGCTTTAACTAAATATCATGCAGTTGCCAGAAGATAATGAACTCCAAATATTGACATGAAGGAAAGTAAATACATGAAACTGTAAACCATTAATTGTTTACTAGACACTGTGCACTATACAATGGACAATATACAATATATACATTATACAAGGAATGGACAGCTTATGTTATTTATGTTCTACAAGAGTAATACAAATTGGGGCACTGAGGTTCTACTGAGGTACTCATGAGCAAGGACCCATCCCCAAGCACTGCTCCCCGGGTGCTGCCCATGTCAGCTGCCCACTGCTCCTTCATGGATGGGTAAAAAGCAGAGGTCACATTTTGATGTGGTGCACTATGTGCTGTGCTTTGGTGTGTTCATAATGACATCTTTTTAAAATCCAGAATGATTATGGTACAGCAGACGACAGCTATTCAGTTATTTATGAAGGTGATCGCATGAGGAAAGAAATGTTTCTATGTCTGACAGTCTTGGTGTGCAGGGTTCTATAGGGCCTGCAGACAGGGAGAAGCAGAGACAGACTGTGGCCAGGAAGAAAAGAGACTGTAATGATTCTCTCTGCCCGTTTCCAGGTTTTTGATGAAGAATTAATTAATCACCATTAATCTTTTATCACTACACTTAAGCTGTCACAAAGTACTCATTTGCCACCATGGCATAAAATTCAGCAGCATCTCCAGTGAGTTGAGCAAAGTCTAATATATAATGGAACGGCAAATTTTTTACATGTAAACTGGCACCTAAAGGCAAAGTGAGAAGCTCTAAAAGTCCCTTATGTATACAACCTCTTTAACTCACCAGCAACTTTTTAGGGACACTTCCTCTTACTTTGTACTCCTTTCACCACACAACTAAGAACATTTATATTATAGATTTATACTATTCTGTATAATGTCATTCTCCATCCTAATGACCACTGAGAATAGGAGCCAGGTTGAGTTGACATTATTTAGAACTTGGATCAACACAGCAGTGACACTGACATGGCAGGGTTGAAGTGCAGCTACAAGTGTATAAGACACAGCAGCGTTGCTGGACTTTTTATACACGTCAGTATCACTGCTAAGTTGAGAGAGTCAACAAGATTGTAGATTTCCAGACTAGAAGATTAGAATATTTCAAAAACTGACTATTGATGAAGATCTAGAGCTGGAGCAACACAAACTGTGCAGAGTAACAGATGGTCTCTAAGTACCAAGAAGGTGGAACATAGATACCAGAAAGGTTTTTAATCAAGAAGGTTCAAGAAGCCAAAAAGGTGGTACTTAGAGACCAAGACGTTTCTTGGTACTTAGAGAGCTGTTGGTAGTGTAAAGTAGAGATGGGCCTCTTCTTTTTTATATCCGATACCGATACCAATATTGTAAATTTGGATATCTGCCGATACCGATACAAATCCGATACAGTCACAGTCTTTTTTTAAACATAAAATAATGCTTTAAAATGTCTAAATACATGACTGAGATTATTATGTTTAAGGAAATGCTTGATTTAAATACTGTTTTCCTACTAAAACTATGTAATAATTACACATGTATATGCTAAATTATTTGTTTCACAAACTGTTCGTTTAGACATATAAATATTTCTTCTTTCTTATTGATTACACTATAACATTATAAAATAGAAAAAAAAATTGATCAATTGAAAATGAAATCCTTAAGTTTGTCATTTTGAACCAATTTGGCCTATCAAATGAGCTGCTTTTGCAGAGAACTACATTTCCCACGATCCTCTGGGAACGCCCCGGAGCCACGTCCCAATGATGTGTTGGGCGCGCGTTCCAGAATAAACGATGGAAAATCTCTGGGAAAATCTAAATAAAAGGCAGAATTGTGAGTAGGACGCTGGTTATTGTGGTTATTTATCAGCTAAAATATGATTTGTGTCTGTAATAAAGGCAACATTCTGACCGAACTGGAGCGTTTTGCAAGTAACGGCGCTCATTAACACAGCCCGCATGTTTACATCGCAAAAGATGCATTTACTTCTGTTTTAGTGCAGGAACATCTCACAAATACTTTCACATACAGAGGGATCAGGTCTTGTCTTGATCGCGCCACTGAAAACGTTGTGTGTCACTATTAAGCGTCCGTGTGAAATACAAGCGGAGCTGCTCTAGCGAGTAAAATGAATTACACCAAGCTTCGATTCTAGAAAAATTGCCTCGACCATTTTTTGAAATAGAATTATTCGAGTTATTGGAACAATCGTTTCAGCTCTACTTTACCGCAGTGCCACTTCCCTTACAGAACGAATTGAGTGTACACGCATTTACAGATCGGCTCCATAGAACGGCCCAACGCCGGCGATACCTGATCCAGCTGTTTGAGCCCGTTATCGGACCGATACCGATCCACATATCGGATCGGCTACATCTGTAGTGTAAAGGTTAGGTAGTTGGCCCTGTGATCGGAAGATCACCGATTCAAGTCTCGGACTGGTAAAAGTACTGCCAAAAAGTTGCACACTGCTCCTTCACGGATGGGTCAAATGCAGAGGTCACATTTGGTTGTGGTGCCTGAGCGCTGTGCTGTGGTGTGTTCAAAATGACAAATAATCACTCCCTTAAATTCACTTAAATGAGGATCTGTGGCTTTCTAAAAAGTGGAGTTCAGTGTAAGTTACATAATTTGCTAATTAAGAAATAATGCACCTTGTCACATTGCATAATTAACATGCATAGTGCTGTTCATGTTTTGCCACCATGACAGCATTTTATATCAGGCATCTGAAAGTAATAATCCTGCTATTTTTTTCCTTTACGTGGTCAGTAAAATGTAAATAGAATATTTCACTCAAAGACACCAACAGAGTTCATAATGTGAAAAGTTGCATGTGTGAAAACTTGGAATCTGAACTCCTTTGAAAATAATATGAAAGAGAGCTGCCACAGTTGTGAATACTGAATATTCCTTTTAAAGTTTTTGTGCTTTAGAGAATGTTTCAGCTATGTAGAACATCTTGAGGGAATGTCACATAATCTGCAGTAACCACAAACAAAGGCTCATTCTAAAGGCTTGCAAATCCTCATGATATTTCCTTTCCATATTTAGAAGACCAATAGCTTCCCAAGACATAATCATCTGAAATCCCTGCCTGGCTTTGTTTAAGTGATAACGCTCATCAATAGAAGGCGAGTTGTTCTGATGAGGTTTAATAAAGAAACGCTTCTGGACTTTGCTGTCTGCTGTATCACGCGGCGTAAGACCAACGGAGTGCTGAACTCCCGGCTGGGTTAAATCCATTCCACTGAGTGACAGTGACCGAGAGCAGGCAGAAAAAAACACTGCAGCACTTTTGTCTCTTTCTAAGTCTCTGACAGCAGGGTCACAAGTGAAGTCTGTGAGGTTTCAGACACAAAAAGAGCAAAGATAACAGGAGCAGAGCAGATAAGAGAAGAAGAGAAATATGGATAGAAGAGGAAAGAACAAATAAAGGAAGAAATATGGGAGAGAAGCAAAAATAGAGAGTGAAGATAAAAAAGAGTAGAAAAGAGAGAAGAAGAGATGAAACAACATCAAAAAGAAGTGAAGAGATACAGAGAATGGAAAATAAGTGAAGAAATAAGCAAAAAAAGATGTGGATAAATAAGAGAAGAGTAGAAGAAGAGAAGGTTAAAAAGGAAGGAAAAAACACACCAGAAACATGCAAAAGCATACAAAAAATAGGATGAAATTAAAAGAAAGGAGAAGAAAATAAAAGGTATGCAAAAAGAAAAGATAAACAGAAAATGAGAGAAGAGAAAAGGTGTAGAGGGAAAGAAAACAGTAGTAGAGCAGGGAGATAGTGATTTGGTTGGCAGGGGCAGTAGTGAAGGGGCGATGGGGGGATATAGCAAACTTCCCCGTCTTAATGGCCACTCGTGTCTGATGGATGAGTGTAAATGCACTGCTGCTGGGGCAGAGATGTCATCAAACTGCTGTGTTGGATCACAAACGTCATCCTTCACTTTAAAATCTGCCGACTCTAGACCCGTCATGGCTCCGGGGGGAGAAGCCCTGGCCTCACCACGCAAAATGTTTCAATGGCAAAATGAGATTTTTGACTGCTCTAATCTTCTTCTGGGATAGTGCTTATTCTACACTTACAATCCATCCTCCATCAACTAGCAATCACATGAAGGAAATATTCTCAGGCAGAGCGGCAGTTATTTCTGAACAATGGATTTTGATTGTGATAATCGGCGCAATGTTTCACTTTCTAACTTTCCACAAGGGAGAGAATATATACTAATATATCCATAATAGTGAAAGATTTAAAACAATGAGGTGTTTCAATATATTATAATAAAAAATAATGAATTAAAAAAGGGAGCAGATACACATACCTTTACGTACAATTTTAATTAGAGTATAATTAAACACTATAATCCCAAAATTAGGTCCATTGGTACTTGATCCCTGATGCATTTTTTGTTATTTTCTTTTTATAAAACACCACAATGAGTTTTAAATTAAGCAGTTAAGATGTGATTGAAGTTCAGACTTTGAGCTGTACTATGAACAATTGCCCCCTTCTCAAATATATGCAGGAATATGTAGATGTAATTGTAGTTTTCTGCTTGACTGTTGTTGCAATACTTGCATACATTATTGAAATTTTCATTTAGTACCTCTAGTTAGAATGTCTGTTTAGAGTGTTCATGTTAAACTGATGCAGATCTTGTGTGTGTGTTTGTGTGTGTGCATATATACAGTATATACAGTATATGAAGTACTAGATTAGATGATTTTGGTTTTGGTTTTGGTTTTGTGTTTATTGTTTTTAAATGTTTCTATTTGTACATAAGAAGGTCTTAAAATATTCAATTCTCTGTGCATTGTATTGTGATATATATATGTATTTACTGAATCTGCTATTCTAATTCCATGTGAAATGTTCAGGATTAATGAAGAAGTCGACCAGAGCCAAGCAGGTTCAGGGGTCGCCTAGAGATCAAACAAGATCAGATTATAGAAATACCCATCGGTCTTTATGGGCTTTATACAGATAACTACTGAAAGTCATTCTCAGTTACTCAGACTGTTGTGTGCAATAGCAGCCTACGCAGTCCCTTTATGGACAAAAATAGAATAATGTGAAGGATGTGGAAAATTCGTTCTCTCTAAACCTTACAGTGTGAAACCTACAGCAGAGTGGACGGCGTGTTGTGTATAGAAACATACAACATAACAATGATTTAATACAATAATTTTTATAAGACAAGAGTTCAGAGAACAAAGTGAAGCTGTGTTTGTTTAAACAATTATCATAAAACCAAAATGCATGATGTATGAAAATACAATAACTAAAGATAAACCTCAGTGCCAATGCTCTGCTTTTGTTCTATATTTTTTAAACAATTATAGTGTTTTTTTCTGTTATAATGCATCTTGCAGCTGTGTTTTTTGCAAGAAAAAAAGTGATTGAAGCCATGAGAATGTAATTTGATTTACAAATACAATGTTACTCTTTGTGATCCTGCTTACAGTGATCCTGTTCATTTAAGCAAAATAATACATGTTTAAGGATATACACTTAGATTAAACCCTGTCTGATTTCCACTTTTTCCAGAGAATCACTCAAGTAAAAGCAGCACTGATTGGAATATGATGTTTTAACCTATTTTAATGTGTTATCTAATGTGCATTCATTGTTAAATAAAATGTTTAGAGTTTCTCTAGAAAGAGGCAGAAGGTGGTTTACACAGAAATCCATTACCAGAGAAGCAGCTGTTGTGTTTTAGTGGACATAAAAACCCAATAAACTGCCAGAAACAAACAGCCCCCACCCCACCACCACCATCCCCATCAAAAAATTCTGAGGACAAATGTTGCTGTCACATAATCTCACTCACACTTGTCTGCCAGAAAGCTGCTTTGAGGGGATTAGTGTAACATTTGGGGAGGAACTGTCTTTATAAAATATGTTAATAAGTCGTCTTCTTGTCTAGTCTAGAATTTCATATTAACATAATATTTACTGTGACAGGACCATCGAGGAAGTATTATAAACAGCTCATTATTGCCCAAGGCTTCTTTAGATGAACACATTTACAAACATGTTGCAGTATTAAAGGTTGAAAAACCGGATTGATTTCTTAAATGTTGGGCTATTTTGCATTACATCCTACTGGAGCATCAACATTTATATGCGCTGACTAATTATTAATGGAATATATGAATATTTCTTTGCTGCATTTATTTCTATTCTCAAGTCTAGAAACATTTGACAGGGTTTAAATAAAAAATAAATTGTCTACCTAATCTGACTACACTGTTTACAAAGTCCTTTCCAGTGGGTGGTGAAAGAAAGATATTGGATGCATGTCAGGTGCTGAAATATTACAAGAGGAGGAATACAAAAGTAGAAGAGGAGAAATTGGCTCAAAACACTGGCAACAAATAAAAATCTTTGATTAAAATCGTTTGCTGGTGATTGGGATGAGGGCCACAACACAGAAACGTCCCTTTTAACAGTTTTGATACATTTAAATACAAATCTCTCCACTTGTTCATGTGTGTGCAGGTAGCTCTGTGCACTTTTTTGCACAATTATGCTACCATTAAGTGCATGTAGTGAATTTTCAAGAATGACAATGACCTGTATTCTGATAACATTAGTAAATGTTTTTATGAAGATATTTAATATTACTGAATAGTGGCGGTTCCATCAAATAAAAAACTTTTTCTTTTTTCTTACTTACTAACAAACATTTATTCTCCAGCAAACAATATTTTGTACTTTGTTTTCTGGGATATGATTGGTTTGTTGATTCGGTATTTATTTTTATTTTATTAATTTTTTTATTGGTTTTTTTTGTTGGTTGTTTTGTTTGTTTCCTATTTAATTTCTTACTTCCCGCATTTTTCTTTCCTTTTTTGCTCGTACGTGCGGCTGTTCCTTTAAACAAGAGTTTGGCTTCGTCCTAAAAATACACACTAACCATACTAGCCAGTACATCCACTCACGTAGAACGCTACCGCGAGCGTGTATGCTGCAGTTCGATAAATGCGGATTGGGACGCGACCGGAATAACCGGAAGTGGCTGCTTTTGTCACAGGATGTGAGCGCTGTCTTGCGGAAGCGTCGCGGTGCGCACTTGCGAGTTTTGTTGAATGGGATTTTTCGCTTTTTTGCTGTAGTTACATCGGCACCATGTCGCGGGTTTACCTGGAGAAACTCACAAACCTGTATGATCGCTACCAGGATTACGTGACGAAAAACCCGGGCGCCACGGCGCAGCTGGAGAGCGTGGTGCGGACGCTGTCGTACCTCATAGCAGGTCAGAGGAGGACAAGCGAAAGTGAAAATGTTTATCACCGTAAAACACAAACACATTACCCAGTTATTTGAGAAATAAAATCGTGTCTTTTTTGCCACTGCAGGTCGATTCGCTGACTCTCATGAACTCTCAGAGTTGGGTAAGACGCACTTGTTTCATGCACAGATGTTCCATTAGTTTTGTTTGCAGGACCTTTGAACTCTGTGGGCTTTAGATGTATTACATGTGGGGGATAAAACCAGATATCTTCCCACGCAGTGGTCACAAAACTCACTTCTGGTCATTTGCTTACCTGCAGAGTTCAAGTCCAATCCAACCCCAGATTTAGCCCACCTGAGCCAGGTAACCAGCTGTGCTGTCAGCTTGATCAGGTGTGTGGCGTGGAGGTGCCCTAGCGTTGTGATACTCAGTTATGAACCAAGAGCTCACAAGTTCAAGTCTTACTCTGTTCTTCCCTCAGCAGTACATCTATCCCCTGAGCAAGATCCTTAATCTAAAGTTGCTGCAGAGATGATCTAATTCAGAATGTCTAATAAATGCTTTTAATGGAAATGTGTGAGATGATATGGTTGTAATGGAACTCAGGGTGGGTGAACACTGCAAGAAGGAAGTATAAAGCCTAGTGCAAGACATTTCTGATATTATTATTATTATTATTATTATTATTATTAATAATAATAACAATAGTTTTATTTATACAGTGACTGTAATAAACCTATGGTTGTTTCACAATAGATTAAATCATATGCACACAAAAAGCACAATCAGACAAAACAAAAAAACAAAACTAAGAAACATGAGAAATGATCATTAAACAGAAAGATTTTCAGTTCAGATTTTAAGTCACAGAGACTGGAGAAGTAAAGTCCAGCTAAGGAGTGACTGCTTTAGGGAATCTGCCATCTTTAATAGTCTGGAGTGAAGGTCAAGTAATTGGAGGTTTAAAATATCTGTTTTTTTTTGCCAATAGCATAAAATATGAAGATTTTCCCTAACCCTGGTTATGTGAAGTTATTTAAGAAACCTCACCAAGATAACATGATCTAATACAGTTTAATTTTTTTGTAAGAGTCAGGTCCATAAAAAGGCCAGTAGCGTATTTACCCTCTTGTGGCCCACTCATACATCATAAGCGTCAACGTTCCATGTTCTGTCCCTCCATCTTTTTAATAGTTATTTTAATTTTTTGGCTGCTTTAAAAACCATACTGCTTTGTCTGCGAATGGCTCATGTCTGATAATTCCAGAGAGACTATTGTTAGGAAATGTCAATCAGTCTTGAGAACATCATTATATAAAAGCTGTAAATGTGCATATTTGAAATAGTATACTGTATAATATAGTCTTTTTCTTATCCTAATCAGTTCATGAACGTTGTGATCATTTGTTTATGATTTGAATTGGGTGTGTAGGCAAAAGTCAAATGCAAGGAAAGAAGTCAAACTGAGACAGAAATCAAGAGCATCTGAAGTTTGAGAGCCGACTTATTATTCAAAATAGTATCATGCTCTGTGCTGTATTCTTACTTGCCCCATTCCCATAAATGTAGGTACACATCAGACCATAACAACTGTGATTGGTTGACTTGCTAGCACTGCATTTCCTCCAACATAGTTCCAGCTGTTCCTTCTTTTTCTCCATGCTACCCAGATTTCATTGCCATTATTTGAGGTACCCAAAGAACATCAACACATTGGCATGGAAACCCCACTGCCAACTAGTGTATAAGTGCATCATAATTGCATTGAATTATGAGTCCTGACTCCACTGTCTGTGCTGCTTCACAGTGTATTCAGCATCCAACCTGCTTGTTTTGCTGAACGATGGCATTCTGAGGAAGGGGCTCTCCAGGGCGCTGCCAGTGGTAAATAGCTTTTACGAAATTATCACTCAATTTAATCACACACACACATTAGTGGAACAGTTTCAGGCCCTTTATTTCTATAGTGAAATCACTGTATTGTGTTGTAGCATAACCTCTACTATCTAGTGTTCTATCTTCTGTCTTTTTTCTTGCTCCCGCTCTTCTTCCATTCCTCTCCTACTCTCTCATATATCTCTTATATAAGCCACAAAGAAAGTGGGAGTCTGTGTCGTTGGCATGGCAGCGGATATAAAGTTGTTGAGATTGGAGCAAACCGAGGGACTTTAAAAGGAACAGTCTGTCCCTGGCTCAGGAGGCAAAATTGAAACTGCCACTGACTCCACTTTCACTTTAGTATGCGACATGCAGTATTGTCTGTTATGCAACATATTCATAATTGGTCCATAATCCTTTCAGTGTGGACAGCATTAAAAAGACATTTTTGTCATTGCTGTTGGCTATGTTATTTTAACATCAGTGACTTCCTAAGTGTGGATAACACATGTAAGAATCATGAGGAAGGAAAACAACACATTTCAACCTGTGAATTCAAATGATTTCTATTAATGAAAGCAAATCTAATTGAGAGCTTTTTTCGAATTTAGAGGTGTTTGTGGTTAGCTCTGGGCTACAACTGAAGTTCCACTTTGGTGAGAAAGAAAAGCGCAGTTGAAGTGTTCCGTGCGGGGATCCTCCTTATTTCTTTATTTGTGTGTCAGGGAGACATATTTATCGAAGAGTTTCCCACCCCAGTGTTCAGAAATAAACACATTTGGAGAGCGGGTCTCTTTCAGTGGTGCAATAAAAGCTGCACTCATCCAGCGGCACAGAGGGAGAGAGACAGAATTCATGACCCTGGGCTCCTATCACACGGCCCTCTAATGGAGCTCCAACGAGAACACTTCAGTTCATATCGAGTTTACAGTGGCCTCTGAAATCGCTCTGTATCGCCAATGTTTGACCTCAGGTGCTTCACAGTGGTGTGTATTTGTGTGTGTGTGTGTATTGTTTTAGTCTCTCTCCCAACAGAGGCTGCTCACCTGGTTGTCTGTGCTGGAATATGTGGAGGTCTTCACTGAGATGGGAGCCACCAAGTTGTGGGGGGAGATGGGGCGCTGGCTGGTCATCGTCCTCATTCAGATAGCAAAGTAAGACGAAGTGCTCTTATACAGAGATGCTTCCATTTCCTAATTGCTGGGTTTACGAGCAATTTAGGGTTGCCACGGGGCAACGAGTGATAGTGCTAGAGGTAGAGTAGAGCTGGTTTTGAACCTCTTGGTTAGTAGACGAGTATTCAGATTTGGAGAGGCTACATTTAAATAGTAGCTATTCAAGCTACTTCATGGATTGCATTCTTGCTTCCAGTTATGCCTAACTCTGTCCATCCCCCAACATCTGGCAGCTGCAAAGAGCATGCTGTGTCACAATGAGTTTGCACTGCTTGGAGACAGTAGCCTATCAGAACACAACTTCTGCCAGTTCAGCGTCAATATAAAAACACATAAAAGTTGAAAATATCTGTCTTTGTAAAGAGAGAAAGGCGTTTTATTTGTTTGGCACCAATATAGCGTTTTGCCACAGATAAACAAACTAACTTGTTACTTTTCAAGCTACAGCATTGTAAAAGTAGCTGCGCTACTGATAAGCTACTCTATAGTCAAGTTAGTAGTGTTACAGGTTAGGTACTGTCCAACGCTAAGTATCCAGCACTAGACCACGACCACCTAGATGATAACAAGGTTGATTATCCCCTTCCTCACTCTCCACAGAGCCATACTGCGCCTCCTGCTACTCTTCTGGTACAAGTCTGGCATTCAGACTTCACCTCCCATAATTCCACTGGACAGAGACACACAGCTGTACAAAAGAGGTAAGGACTCACTTAGCTATGTTCTCAGAAGAGTCCCGAAAGTTCTGTTTGGAAAAAAATTAATTCTGAGATTATAAAATACACTGTTTTTTTTAACACAAATTGATGTAAAAAGTAATGAAAGTGAATGATCCCTGAATTAGCTTTTTTAAAATATGTGTAACTTTTATTTTGTGCTAATAAATAAATGTTAGCCTCAAAACATTAGAAGAGATAGGCTTAATCCATAGTAAAATATCTACAGTTAAAGTCAAATATCTGAGAAAGAGAAAATATGAACTCTATCTTCAGAAAACTCTGGTTTAAAAAGCAGAGTTAGTGGAATCACTGTAGAATAACCAAGTATCAAATGAAAAATATAAATAAAGATTCAATTATTTTATGGTATGGTGGGTGGTGATGTCATGTAAAATATTTGTTAATGAAATTTGGAATTTAAGTGGTATCACTATTTGCTGAAGATAATCAATCAGTTTTGCTGACTTTTAAATAAAAAAAGCTAAACTGCTACTGTAAGAATTGTATCAGTATATTTTTGAACATGGCACAATTTGCTGAAACACACTTTACCCCAATCAGATGAGGATGGACGGGAGTCGGAAGAAGACCCCACTTTTGTAGGACAGCGTTCGGGGAGAGTGATGAGGCCCCTGAGGAGTGGTAAGAAGCAGCGGCATCACCACCCCAACACCCTTCTCTTTGTTTTTTCTGAGTGTGTTGAACTGACGTCTTTCTTCAGCACCTTCATTGCGCAACCGGCTATGGGGTTTCCCCAGTAGAGAGACCAAGAGGAGACCTCAGGACGAGGAGCTTCACTCCAGCCCTACGCCTTTGGGCCTGCAGGAGACCATAGCGGAGTCGCTGTACATCTGTCGGCCCCTGGTGCACTGTATCCTAACATTGATTCACTTCACTTCATTCAATGTGTTCATCCAAAGTTTTGCAGACTGAATATATCAGGTGACCCTTTTAATCTATGGGTGTATTCACTCCTAGAAAGTCTGTTAGTTCACTTGCTTTAGTCCAGACCAAATATTAACTTTTTTTCTTTCGTACGGTTTGCTTTCACACTGTAGGCCATGCAAGTGGACCAGAATTTGTAAACAAAACAACATGTTTGCTAAGGTCGTTCAACCATTGGACAGAAACGTGACGGGTGAGGTAAAGCGGGAAGTACACAATCATGGAGATTTTGCGTGCTGTTCTCCTTGTCCTTATAGCGACATGGTTTATACAGTTACATACGTTTGCAGAAATGTGTGAGCGTTTGATGCAACGCCAGTTTTACAATATGATGCTAGTAATTTTGTAACAAGACGTGCTGAAAGACGGCTGGTAAGGAGAGCTCTCCTCAGTGCGCCACGTTAACCCACGGCTCATTTCTAGCACTGGCTAAACACGTCTGTGTGTGTTGTGTTGTTATGCAAATAATTATTTCCTATAATGCGCAACAACGTCGAGAGCCTGGTAAATCCAAAAAGGTATGTTTTTTGCTACTGGGTCGGAACGAGGTCGGGCTGCTTTCACACCTTAAACTAACCGTACCGAGATCACCTCTTTAGCTGGGTCTCGGCACGCTTGTTTGGTCCGCACCTGAATTCGGATGCTTTTTGCTATTTACACCTGCCCAAAAGGTCCGAACCAAGGGAGGAAACTAGGTTGGGTTTGTTTTAAACAAACTGAACAAGGCAAGTATGAATACACCCTAAATGTCAGATTATCAGTTTGTACTAAATATTTATCAGGAGTATAAAGGATCAGGGTAGGATATTGTTTTGATGCAATACCGAAGACACGGTCAGGATGGGATTTGATATCAGTGAAAGCATTTTTTTCATATAGAAATTGATTGTAGTCGGTTTCTCCTTTGTAGAAATGTTCAAGTCGTCTGTGTAGTTTCTCAGTCGTTCAGGACGATCGTTTAAGGGCTTGAGTCAGTGACAGCTGGACTTCTTTTCACATTTTTGAAGAAGTTTCACCTCACATCCAGATGTCTTCTGCAGTTCTAAAAGTCTGATGGGGAGTTCTAGGCATTTATCCTCTAGTGGTGTTGTCACCTTGAAAGGGTCGGCTTCCCAGGGGATTTAAATGTGCGGGACAACCACCAGGAAATGGTTCACACATTGGCTCAGGTGAAACCAATGGCTCACACCTTGATCCACAACTTGCTCTATGTGACTATAACGACCCATAGGAAAACAGGATATGACCACGACCACTTTCAAGAAGTCCAGTAGCCGTCAAGACAGGCCCTTAAAATGTCTTTTCACTTGTCCAGAGAAGGTGAAGTAAAAATGCATTTGCAAATACTTAGTGTCTATGGCTTTTAGCAGAATATCCAGAGTGTCTCCCATTTCCATATGTCAGGGACAGTCTGATTCTTTGGTGAAAATGAAGATTATGGAACATCTTCTCTAACAAAAACACTCCAGTCAAATCTCCTCCTTTATTACAGACAAGTCTCTGATGAATAGCTGATAAAGAACAACAACCAGCGTTCTTCTCATAATACAGTTGTTTACTTATTATCCACATCATGCACATCCATCGCATTATTATGATGTGCCTCTGAGTCGTGGCGCAAGGGATTGTGGGAAAAGTCGTTTTCTACCAGAAAGAGAGAATATATCAAGATATATCTTGAATATAGCTTATTATTATAGTTATTATTTTTAGGCCATATCGTCCAGTCCTACTCTCTATCCCAGCCTATTCCCTCGTTACCTCTGCATTCCACACCCAGTTTAAAGTATCAGCGTGAGATGTGGAATGCTTATTGAGTCCTGGATTTGCCATACTTTGGAGTTACAACATCAGTGTGTACAAATGTGTAAATGTGTAACAACCCCATGTTCTCCTTCACTTCACCCACTCACAGTAGCCAGTCTAGGCTTGTGTGGCAGACATTCCTGGAAACCCTGGTTCATCTCTGGCATTTTGGATATCACCAGGTAGGGACTTTACAGCACTTTCTGTCTCTTTGTCGCGATCACTATCCCTGCCTCTCTCTGGGTATGTCAACTCATATTACTTCTTGGTCACATCTCTGTCTAGTTTCAGCTTGTTGAGCGACACAACAAAGGCACTGAGCCGCAGAGAGAGAACGGAGCTGAGGAGACGAGCCTTTCTGCTCCTCTACTACCTGTTGCGCTCGCCTTTCTATGACCGATACTCTGAGTACGGCTGGCCTGCATACATACATACATACACACTGTTATTGGTCTGACACTACTTATGGGTTCCCTATTCAGTTTTTTTCATGACTATTTCCTGAGTTTACAATGTGCATTTTAATTAGAGTTTACTTATCCCTTAATTTTTCTTTAGCGTTACTGATAGGGGTGTGACAATACATTGATCTATATCGATACATTGATTTAGTAATCAATGAGGCCTTAGCATCAAACCAAAATGTAAACACTGGTCATACATCATAGGTATTATAACATTACTCAGTAAGCAAGTGTGTCAACATCAGCTAGTTTCATTACAACTTCTATGAGGCGCAAAAACACAGACTACAGACTGCTTTTTGTGATTGTGAAGCTTGGGATGTACACTCCTAGTTATTGAAATATTAACAAATAGTTATTATTGTCAGTATACTATAATAACAAGCAATTTTCCTCTAACATCTTTTAAGCTTTGTTTGTACTTTGCCTAAAATAGATTTCAGTACTAAAATGAAAAGTACCCATGAAAGCTGCTTTGATTGTTTTATGAATGAACTCTTTTTTTTCATTCTAGCTTTGTTTTCAGATTTATTCAAATATACATTTTTCCCATCATTCCATCCAGATTTATTTTTGCTGCAGTTGACTTAGTACTGAATAATAGATGAGTACCTTATTAAATGTTAATTATGGGTTTTTTTCTGTTTCTCACAGAACAAAGATCCTCTTTCTTCTCCGATTCTTGACTGACTACGTTCCTGGAGTTGGATTGGTTGCACGTAAGGAAGACATATTTGATTTTTTCCCACTCTGAGACACCTTGTAGCTGGGGCAGTTGATAGCGCAACGGTTGGCCGTTCGCCCCGTGATAGGAAGGTTGCCAGTTCGGACCTGTAAAGGTATCACTGAGGTACTCATGAGGAAGGTACTGTCCCAAAGCACTGCTCCCTGAAGCTGCCCATGTTAACTGCCCACTGCTTCTTCACGGCTGAGTCAGATGCAGAGGTCACATTTTGTTGTGGTGCACTGTGTGCTGTACTGCAGTGTGTTCACAATGAAAAATAATCACTCACTTTCACCTTGTAATCGTGCAATTATATGTGTTCTCTCTCCTTCCAGGTCCGCTGATGGAATACTTACCGATCTGGCAGAAGATCTACTTTTATAACTGGGGCTGAAGTTGAGAAGACCGGGAAAAAGATCATGTGGACCAGTCCACCTGTAGGAGATGTGGGGAGATCTGACCTCAGCACAACGCCACACAGGGACTCAATTTGCCTCGGCCAGAACGTGGCCATGATAATGATGTGTCTGCCCCAAAGCTGAGGTGTATTCACTGTGGAGGGGAGATGACTCATTTTTTCTTGGTGACTGGACACACTTTGTCTGAGGTTGTTTAGCTAGCATGACTAAGAAATAATTTATCAGTTAATTCCACAGATAGTGAGCCAGTTTAACATGAGGATCCTTTCTTTATTTAGGTTTTGTTTCACTTCAGCATTGCAACTGAGCCTTTTTTCCTGCTTGAGAGAGTGCCTGAAACATTGTCTTCATGTAATGTTTTTCTTCCTACAACTTGTTTCCTTTCCTGACCGTGAAATCCATATGGTTTATTTCAGTTCTGAATATTGATTCAACTGAGATTCATTTCACTGATTTATTGAGATTCATTTAATATTATTTTGCTTTACACCAATGGACCTCCTTGGTGAACAGGATGTCATGTAGCACATGCCAGACCCTGTTAGTTAGAGCTCTATGCATGATTGTAAAATATAAATGCAATGCGATGAATATTAACACACCTAATATGTAATTTACACTTAAACCAACTCCCCAAGCAAACGGTTGGTGAATATCTGGCAGTTTTCACTATGTGAAATAAAAGTTCACACTGGTAATTGAGTAAAACCTGCTGGGGGATTGTCTGATCACGCTGTATATTGGCTGAAGCTGTAGTGATTTTAATCAGGATGGCTCAATGAACGGGAAATGGAGGTTGTTCTGAATGTGAGAAATGGATGATGGAGTTTTTTTGTCAATCAGTTCAGTAAAAAAAAATTTAAGTAATGAGCCTTTGTTCGGGTTTTTTTTTCCTGTAAAATAAACAGAAGGGCCATTATAACAGTTAATAAGAACATTCAACAGCAAAAACCTGCAAAAAAGATTCTTATTTAAAGATACGTGTTTACGACATGTAAAACAATTGATGAAGACTTTAACATAACTCCAGATACTTTTCCCTGTCTCTTCTTTAAAGCACAGTCACAAACTATTGGTAAAGCAACGTTACCAAATGTAAGGCAGTGCTATTGTTTTTGTTGACAGGAATCAGGCATTTGCTGTAGCCCCCAGAGAGATGTGCCATCACTTCTCTCCCTTGAGGAAAAACAATACCCAGGATTTGTTTCTGGGATGTGCGATGGCAGAGCACTGTTTGCTTACTGCTTTGCATAAATATTGTCATTTGCATTCACAAAAATAGAAATCAAACACGGTGAGTCTTACATCCAGCATAAGTTAGTTGTCAGTACAGTAATAGGTATTTGCTTTCAAGAAATGATAAGTTAAAGCAGAGTTTCAAATTTAACTGCGATTATAACTTTTATTTGATGGATAATGAAAGTTCAATATTTCTAAATTTGAAGCAGTTAAACATTAAGATATGTAAAAATTACCTCCCTCATGCAGCTTCTGTACATGAATTCACAGAATCATAAGTTACAGTGCTGCAAGTTGTATCAATAGTGAATTCTCATTTTTCAGGTCTTGCTAGTCATGCTGGTGAAAGGCAAGTGTTCATTCAGACAATTTCTATTAATACTGATGGGGCGCAGTACGAACCCAGTAGAGTCTGGCTGTGAGGCGGCATGGCTAACCACTGCGCCACCATGCCGCCTCACAGCCAGACTCTACTGGGTTCGTAGGGCCTCTCTGTGTGGAGTTTGCATGCTCTCCCCATGTTCGCGTGGGTTTTCTCCGGGTGCTCTGGTTTCTTCCCACAGTCCAAAGGCATGCACTATAGGTTAACTGGCGACTCTAAATTGTCCCTGTAAGGTGTGAATGTGAGTGTGATTGTGTGAGTGTGTGTGCCCTGTGGTGTGTTGGCGCCTGCCCAGGATTGGTCCCCGCCTTGTGCCCGTAAGTTCCCGGGATAGGCTCTGGTCCCACCGCAACCCCGATTGGGATGCAGCGGTTCGGAAAATGAATGAATGATACTGATATGATTTTTTTTTCTTTTCTTTGTTGGACTGGGGGTCAATAAGTGATGATGATGGCTAAGGAAGAGTAAAATTTCATGGTAAGCCAACCAGAGACAGAGATGGGTGGGTATTCACACAAACACAAACACACAGTCACACACACAAAAGACGAGACACACTGCACTGGTGAGCAAGAGAATTCAAAGGTAGCGTTTTTTAAAGTGGAAGTACAGACATCACTTTGCCCTTATCGAGATGAAAGGCAAGAATGTATATGTGAAATATACTTTATGCCCAGGACGAAAGTGTTTCTCCACGTGGTTCTAAACAATCCTAATCTCATGAAGCACCTCTTATCATCACACGGACAGGGTCTTTAAAGCTTTCCTATGGATTTTACACTTGACAAATTATCATATTAGTCTCCCTGCTGTTGTTGGATCTTAGACTCGCTAGATCTTGATTCTTGAACAGGGCGTAGAGTTTTCTAGAACGCACAGATTGCCAGTCCGCCCCAGGTCACAAGCTTCTACAAAACTAGTGGTGCAGTAAGAAACGCCGGTCTTGATAGCAGTCCAAACCCATGCTAACCAACGAGACCATCGCCATCAAGGAGCCTGATGTTGTGTGCTATCCAAGTGCCATCCAAGCTGCCTGAAGTTGTGACAGTTTATTTAATTTGCACTACAGAAGATGGATGGATGGACTACAAGTACATTTTTATATATTGATTGCCGGTTGCGGCCTGTTGAGGTCCAATAAATATCAAAAGTTCTTAAAGTCTCACATTGTCCCACAGCAACGTTAAAATTCAATTAGTGTAAGATGTTTTATTTTAATAATTTATTCTGTTAAGTGTGTCGTGGAGGAATCTCGAACGCCTGATAGAATAAAAATGAAAACAGTCTTACAACAGAAAATGATACAGGTGGTTCTTTATTTTGCCAAAACAAGTAGCAAAACAGTACACAACACCCCACCAGTCCGTGGAACCCCCGATGGACTGCTAGGCATCCAATTTTATACATCTTCTTCCCCGCTTGGATTACACCCACTTTTTCTTTTGTCACTCCCCTTTTCTTTCGCCACCATTGTTTCCAATGGACGGTTCCACACCTTCATCTGCATCCCTAGTTCCACCAATATTTCTTAGCCAATCAAAAGAAATAAAAATTAAAATTATGATCTTTACTTGCATTTGACAGACAAGCTTACAGAGTTTACAGAGTTTACAGGCAGTTCATATACTGGTCAACCATAAAACATTACACCTGTCAGACAGTCAAGGACACAAACCACTCTGTGCCATCACCCATGGGTTTGTTGGGTTCATTCAACTCCTTATATGGAGACCTCTCATTAGCGCACACACTTTGTATGACAGTAATTAATTTGGGGTAACTTTTAGGTAAGATATGTAAAATAATATGAGAATTAAGTAAAAGCAGAAAGACCATAACAGGATAATGTAATAAACGCAAATAACAAGAAAATGTTATATAATGTTACACACTCATGAATACGCTAAATAGTTGAGATAAAATATGATAAATCAAAACAAAAGAAATAAAAATATGATCTCACTTGTTTTTTACGAACAAGGTTGCCCAATTAACAGTTAGTTCAAACACCGGCCATTATGACCCAGCCAAACTCGTAAGGTCAGTGTGCTTCTAGGTCGGTTACTGTATGAATATGTGCGTTGTATCAGAGCAAATGTTTTCTTAAGGCGCCCAATTAGGGCAGATGTATGTGTGTGTGTGAGTGTGTGTGTGCGTGTGTGTGAGTGTGTGTGTGTGTGTGTGTGGAGTTTGTTGGGTCAGAAGGATTTCGCAACAGGTGCATTTAAGGTCAGAAAGAGGATATGTAGAGTTATATAAAAATAAGTAAAATAATATGAAAAAAGTAAAATAATATGAAAAAAAATATAAAAATAACAGGATAATGCAGTACACTCATGACCACGCTAAACTGAAAAAATATTAAAATATTAAAATAAACATACAGTAAAAACTGCCATAAGTGTCCATTTCGTTCTTTGAGAATATTTAATATTTAACATTTTAAATAAATAACTGAATATACAGTTTAAGTTCCATTAAAGGGAAGTATCCAAATTCTTTGACATTTGAATATTTGTACAAATGTAACGCAATAGTTACCTAGATAATTCAGTTACTAACTTAGTTACTTTTGGGGATAACTAGTAACTATAACTAATTACTAAGTAAGGTGTCCAACACTTATGAGGTAGAGATTTGCTCAGTTTTCGTCGTTCTGAATAACTTTATTTCCCCAAATCTTGGTCAAGCTCCTCTCTGGGGACGTTCTCTCCTGCCTTTATTCCCGTCTCCTGCGCTGATTCGCCACTGGCGCAGCAGCTCGGTGCGTGAACGCAGCCATCTTTAGTCGGGGCGGGGTGAAATAGCCAGAAACTTTACTAAAAACTCAAGTTTGTCCATGTAGAAACACTGGGAGGTAAGTTTATCTTGTGTCATTTTGTTAACATACAATTTTACAGTTTGCATATTACAGCCACAAATTGTGCTTTTAAAATAAGACGCGATTATCCACAAATAAGTATTTATGTAAAGACGTCAAAAGCTGCTTCTGCGCAAATGTGGTGTTTTGTGTTTTTGTTTTTGTTTTTTCCTGAGCGCGCGACAAGCTTTTCCCCTTTTATGGCTCCGTATTTAGCCGTGTTCATGCCGTTTAGCGCTGCAGAAAAAAACGGAAGAAAAAAGACAATAAGCTCACTTCCTTTACAAACTCTTTCCTGTATATTTAGTATGTAGATGCATATCTGTGGTGTTTATTCTGCATTTGAAACTTTTATCTATTTGCACTACGGAACACGACTCATCGTTAAAATAAAACGCATGCGCATGAATAATGAGGTATTTATTTACTGTCTTGTGTAAATAAAGGAGGACAGCACCGATAAATAAAGCTGTGGGATTTTAACGCAGACATACTGCACGTTACACTCTTGCTTCCACTCGGCAACTGCATGAAATCACTGTGTAATGTAATGAATTAATTTAACACATTTTTAAATAGCACGGTATTGTTTGAGTTCTTCTTCTGCTCTTAAACTTCACGACATTATTTTTATGCTGAAAGAGACACATTTCCTTCTCTAATCCAAAGTAATTTGACATTGACATCAACTAAATAAAAATCTATGGATAGTTATTTATTGAAGCGTACACTGAGCATGAAATGGTTAATAGGGAATTGATAGCATAATCTCAGTTTTAGCCTCTGTTAGTAGAGGTATGAACCTTCACTGGTCCCACGATTCGATTCGATTCGATACGACATCTCAATGCATCACGATGCATGCCATCAATTTTTCTACATTACTTAACATCAGGCACGTGCTGAGGGGGGGGAGCGGAGGGGGCTTGAGCACCTGCCCCTTTCTTTTTGGGTACCCCAAGTGCCCTTTTCTTGAGGCATTTTTGTGTGTGTGTGTGTGTGTGTGTGGAGTCCTGTCTGTGCCCCTCAACAATAACATGTAACTATTAATTACAATTTTGCTAAGTAAAAGGATCTGGCTTGCATCAGTCACATGATGAGTATTAAGCAATCAGTTTTCCCGGCTGGGCGGTGCGGAGCTGTTAACTGCACCAGTAGTGGTGGTCATTAGCCGCTAGCTAACTGGGTAAGGGTTTCCTGGGTCTGTAACTCTGTCCACCCTTTTAGCGAACACATTTTGTTTTAAAGTAAGTTACGGGGCTTTTCAAGCCTTTCTGGAGGGCTTATATTTCACTGAAAACTATCTAATATGCATATCCACATAATTATGGATTATTATAATTATGATATTTTAAAAAAACAACAGTATTTTAAAGAAAATACATTAAGAAACAGATTATATTAGTTTTATATTTCAAATATGACAAAATGCTGATTTTACAGCAGCAAAATTATTGTATATTTACATTTAATAAGCTTTCTGCATTGTACAGAGTGGATAGTCAAGCAAACTGAATCACCATAAATACATTATTTTATATTTATTACTTTATTTTTGTATTATTTTATTCTATGTGCCCCTTTTTCACTTTGAGCACCCGCCCCTTCAAACATCTCTGCACGGCCCTGTTTAACATTGCAGATCGGCAGCAATAGTTACTACCGGGATGTTCTGCAATGCACTAGACCACTAGGGGGCAGCGGACCGCCGGTTGAAATCCTCCGTTATAATCGAATATAGTCTGCCACCGCATCGACACAAAATCGTCCACTTCTGTATGCCGTTGCATCGATTATGTGATTAATTTCAACACCCCTATATGGTAGGGATGTAACGATATTGTTAGTTAGTTGTTAGTAATTTAAATGTGTGGTCAAGCTCAGGAATAATAATGAATCAAGTTGCTTTTTGCTATTTGACAGGGATAGAAGTGAAGGTGTTCAATCAGCATGATATTACCTCATATTGTTTGCCAGTGCCTGAATTGAATCGAATCATTGGCAAACATCGAATCGTCCATTGAATCAATATAATAATGAAAAAGGATGAAACTAATTTACACCCTACCTTCTAGCCCAATGAAAGAATTCTGAGGTCTGTCATTCTTTTCATCTCTCCCCAACTCTAATTTTCACTCTCTCTCCCCTTTGATCTCACCCTGTCTCCTTCCTCTCTGTCTCACTCTTTCTGTTCATATTTCTCCTCCCTTTCTCTCTCTCTCCACTTTCTTTCTCTCCATCTCTCTCCCTCTATTTCCTCTTGCTCTGTCTCTCACTCCCCTGCACCCCTTCCTTTCTTTCGAGATTAGAGATGAATGAAGATGTGTTTGAGGTGCCTGAGCGGAACGAGTACCGCTATCTGGTGCAGGAGGAAGGCGAGGAAGAGATCCAGTATGTGAGGCGACACTATGTCAGCCCATTCCTGGTGGTGTCCCGGCGGTGCATGTTTCTGATCGCTTGTGGCATTGCCGCCCTCCTCGTGTTGGCTGGCTACCTGGCCTACGTGGCCCAGACGCCGCCTCCCGGTGTCGCAGACGTGCTTACCGACTGCGGCTGGCTTCGGGGCCGACAGGAGCAGGGAGCCTACTCCTTTAAGGGCATCCCGTATGCCGTCCCACCTGTTGGCCACCGCCGCTGGACGCAACCAGAGGGCCTCCGGGAGGCGGGCAAGTGTTGGCACGAGGTCTACGACGCCACCCACTTCCGTAGCGTCTGTGCCCAGGTGCAGCCTCTCAGGAAGGACGGGGTCGTGATGGGACACGAAGACTGCCTCCACCTCAGTGTCTGGACGCCCGACCTCAGTCCACATGAGCTTTTACCCGTGATGGTGTGGATCCACGGAGGCTACCTGCACATGCTGAGTGGCCAGGAGAAGGGCTACTCGCCCTCCGAGGAGCTGGCGGCCAAAACTCAAACCGTCTTTGTCAGTTTCAACTACAGGCTCAACGCTTTCGGCTTCATGGCCCTGAATATCCTGAGAGACGGGTCTCCCACCAACACCTCAGGTCAGTCGCGTCCCATCCCGCGGGTTCCGTTGTCTGATCGTTTAAGCCTCCCGTCCTGTCCAAACGGCTCGCGGGAGCTGTCTGTCATGGGAGAAACCATTGTCCACTCAAATTATCTCCCTGCTCGTCAGCTGTCAACATTGAATCAGTCATCTTAGGGCTGATCCCAGTTCCACCCCACTTTATTTTGTACAATCCTGCGTAGTGTAGAGTGTCCCATTTCTTTTGGAGATTGAGGGGTAAGGGACAAGGCGCCCTCTAGAGAGATGCTGACTTCCTGTCGAGTGGAAAATAAAAAATTCCCACAATGCTTTGCAAAGCAGAAGCATGAAGATGAAAGCATTGGCTACATGTGTGGGGATGGAAGGCCATTTAGTATATCTTCATAAATATGCATGCAAAAAATGGAAAATTCCACAGAATATCTTGGTTCAGTATAGGTAACTGAAAATGAACTTGAAATTTGAAATTTTAGAAAATGTGTCCGTACAGTATACAGTATGTGTTGTTTATGAAACTTGAAAAATAAACAAGCAGATTTTCTGTGTTTCCCTGCTTCTGTGCTGTCAGTGCACATGTAATGTGAGGGTTGACGCATGCCACATGGGTTAAGTTGAGCTCATTGCTTTTGAACAGACTCGAATGAACAAGTTGTGAATGTCATGTATTTAAGCTTCACTAAAGTGCTTTGTGAATCACATGTAATTTGCTATGCATTACTAATCAACCAATCTCTGTCATTATTATAATCATGTTGTAATATTTCAGGGACTCCTGAGTAAACAAGGAAGCTTAGAATGTCTCATGTATTCTGTGTTTGTGCAGTTGTCAACTTGTGGTGACATAATGAGTGGTGTCCCATTTTCTAGGCAAGGACTCCAACCCCTACCTACCCCTTGTGAGTCTGTTCTAAAAGGCCACCTCCAAAGCAAGGGCACTCCAAATCTAGGCATAGAGTGAAGGGTGGAATTAACATTCTTGTGCACAAATTTTGAATCTCGTCATTTTGAACACAGGAAACTATGGCTTCCTGGACCAGATTCTGGCTCTTCAGTGGGTTCAGAAGAACATCCACGTGTTTGGTGGAGACCCGGCAAAAGTCACCATATTTGGCCAGAGTTCAGGTGAAATGGATTGAATATTTCACTTTTTTCCATCATATTCCTGCAATTATTATTTACATTGCTGTTTCACTAAGATGCCTTGTCTAAAAAAATCTTTGCCCTTTTCACAGGTGGGACTTCAGTGTGGACGATGATGATGTCCCCGTTAGCCAAGGGCCTGTTCCATCGGGCGATCGACATGAGTGGCTCTTACATCTACAACGCCAGCCTGGAGTCAGCTGAGAGAGACAACCTGGTGTTTCTGAGAAATACAGGCTGCACAAATGCTGCATGTCTGCGGAATCTCAGCATGACCAAGATCCTGCAGGTGAGCTGAACATAACCGCCTTTATTATTGATAGTTTTAATCTTCTTAACCTTCAGAAAAGGAGCACTACCAAAACCAGTTTGTGCTTTAGTTCATTTTAACAGGGTTTGCACCCTCGGCTTAGCATAGTCTCTTTTACTGTAATTTGTCTTTCAAAAAAGTTGCAGTAAAATATAATTCTTGATGACATCAATTCAGCATGTGGCTTCTGTCCCAGATTTCAAAACACCCAAGAAAGGTAATTGAGGTTCAGCAGGTTTAGGTCTGACTGGGGAGGAAGGGGAGAACAGTGCAACTTTCCTTGTGGTTGTACAGGGGAGATGAAGACCTGAGTTCATTCGTTTTTTTATTTGTATTTGAAGTATCACAAAATTTCATTCCTTAGACCTATAGAGAGCGTTATGTAGTATGACCTTACAAATGATGCATCTACGCAAAATTTACTGTTTTTTGAAATCCAGAAGAACAATATAGCTGGAAAAATGTTAATCACATTTTTTTGGCTAAGAATTGATGTCACGATTTTCCTGTTTCAAATTTAAATGTTTTTTGTAAAGAAGCTGCAAAATTGGGGGAGGAGGCGGAGACAGCACGCTTGATATTCTCTGCAGAATAGTATGCCGTTATTTTTGTCCCAAAATAAACACACATTTTTGCAGTATAAAGCCAAAAAGAGCAACTTCTATACAATATCATTAATGTGATCCACTGTGGCAACCCCTAACGGGAGATGGAAAAAAGAAAAGAAGATACACTGAAAATGTATACATTTATTAAATCCCTAAGTCCCTAATTTATTCAGAAAGATGAATAACAATGATCTGTGCCCTTTCATTCTCATTTCACCACCTTCAGGCCCCACATTACAATCACACGTCCCAATATTATATTTTATTAATATTTATTTATATGTACGCCAAAACACATTTAACGTCTTTTTCTCTAATTATTAAAAAAATGAATTTATATTGAATTGGCTGTTTGTACTTAATGTTATGTGTTGCTAAGTTTACCCAGTATCCTTGTCTAATTGTATCTGTTAATGTTCCTTAAACATGTTTTTTATGTTAATTTTATTTGTGTTAATTAATTTGACAGTATTTACCCATAGGAACTATTTGCTGCTGCTTTTTAAAAATAGTCCAGTGGAGTTAATGGCTACAACTAGGCCTGGGCCGGTTACCGCGGTTTAATAAAGCCACCGTTTCAAAACCACACAAAATTTCCATCGTAGCACCTCTGCAGTATGAGCTGTTTTTTAACGCCTTGTCAAAGATAGAAAGTCTCCGCCATTTGGTGTGCAGCGTAGATTAACTTGTTCCCTACTACAGTAAGCGTGTCAAACATTGGTGAAATAAACACTATGTTTGCTACCAAGCTTAGTTTTTAATATACCATTGGCCATAACATTTATTATGAACTGCGAACTAAATTTCCACACAGTTACATAAGGAATCCACTGCTGGTGCTTCACTGAAAAGTTCATCACTGTAGTATGCGTACATAACTGGACACGTTTTTAAAATTGTCACTCAATACAAGTATGCGCAAAGTTACACTAAATTAATAATAAACGTTGACTTTTTCTGTTTATCGATGTGTTACAGTTTAAAGGTGTCACACGAGCAGACACACTCGCTCGCGTGCTCTCTCCCCCATTACATACTGTATGTGTGTATCAACATTGAATAACATTAGAGAATTATTTTAGATTATTCTTGGTAGTAGTAGCAGCTACTTAAGGTTAGAGTACCGTCAGAATTTCATATCGCCCAAAGCCTAGATGCAACTGTCTCTGCATGGCTCTGTCTCTACTATCTTCACATGGCACAGAGATTCTGCTAACGAAAGTTTGGTCGCACGCTCATAATTTTGGCAGAAAAATAACGCCATATAATAAGTCATTTAGAAATGAGATGGCATGGAGGTGTGAATCGAGTTCCTGTTCATGTTTAAATGTAAACAGTTCATATGAGTGAACACTTCCAGCAAGACATATCATAAGTGTTCTCACAATTCCTCTCTTTACGTAGGCCATTCCCTGGCAGGAATATCCATACTGGGCTGCGGAAGAGTTGACCGACATCCCAGTTAAAGGGCGATTTTGTGGTCCAGTAGCAGTTGTGGACGGTCATGTTCTCAAGGCTCCTCCGCTAGAGTCTTGGAAAAACAGAGGATCTTATAATAATGTTCCATTTTTGGTTGGCACAACAGAGCAAGAAACGGACATAAGGTAAATGTGGCACGAACTTAAAATTAATCGGGCTTCAGTTCCTTAAAGTATCAGTCCAATAAACATGTCTTCACATCTTCTCTACTCCAGTCCTCGCGCGAGGAACATCTCCTCATGGACTTGGGATGACTACAGGTGGTTCGTAACAGGTATGGGAATGTTATTGCTACTGTATTTGAAGTGTAGTCCATTCTAAAAACAGAATGCTTTTCAATTTTATGTTGCCTGTTCACACATGTAGAGAAACTCAGGCCTTTTGGAGACGAGGTTCTATCTCAAGCCCTTCAGCTGTATAATGGTTCAGCTCCATGCCCGATCAACGACCGCTGTCCTGAAAGACTCTTCACCACCCTGGTGTCTGATATGAGGGTCAGCTGCCCCATCAGTGACCTGGCCAGGCAAGCTGCAGGTACTGTGAAGTTCTTTTGATCCTTACATTTACATATACTGCATTTAGGAGACAAATCCAAATCCAGAACGACTTTCATTTCCCTAGTCTTCCAGAGAGTGAATTGGGGTTAAGGATCTTGCTCAGGGACAACCATGACAGGAGTGGTGGAGGTAGGATTTGAACCAATGACCTCTTGGTCCAGAGGCGAGCATCCTAATCACTTAGACCACCACCACTCCACCATTCAGAAGCTCTAATAAACGTAATCTTGTTGATGTCGGTTATTTTGATTATTTGACATTTTTTTGTTAATACTTTCCCAAGGGTGTGTTCATGTACCTCACTCTTAACGTATGGCTCCCCCAGTCTAGTCTGTGACTGCATCTGTGTGTTTGCTTCTGTTATTTTAAAATCACTAAGATATCTACTCTTTTATTAGAATAGACAGATAACACTATTGTCAGTTAAGTCTGAAATTTGAGCTTCAGTCTTATCCTGTTAAATTGTGGGACCCTGAATCTCCAAATAAATCAAATCTGGGCATTGCCTGGCCCGCAGGCCACATTCGGCCCTTTGTCCCTGGCCTGCCCATCTGAGGACAACGTGAAAGGAATGATAATTGAGATTTTATGTGAATCTGTTTTCTTTATGTTAATCTCTAGAGAATTGTCATCACTCCATTCAACCACTTTTTTCACTCCATGTTGATGTAATTCGGGAGCATTTGCATCATTCTTGTATCATTCTGAAAAAATAGTCCAGCTTTAATACTGGAGCATATTTACAACAAACCTTGACAGTGAACTATTAGAGTAAAAACCATATCCATATACCATATTTATATCTCCCAGACCATCAGGGTCAGTTTCCAACTCTAGGGGGTCTAGATTTGAGCTTTGAACCTGTTAATGCTTTCAAGCATCAATTTCGATTCATAGAAATTACACGCGTGCTCCAGTTCTGCTCCACATTGAGGGTATTTTATTTTAAATAACTGTCCACTCAAAAAGCGTTTATTACAGTTACGATTTGGGATGTTAGAAGAGAGCAGTTTTTTTTAAAGGGACCAAGTTTCCAGACTCCAAAATTACAGCTGGATTTTGGATTCTGGGCAACGGCTACAAGACACTCCCTATTTATGTAGCTTAAACTCCACAGATCAGAACCAAAATCTGATCCAGCCTGTTGATCATTTTAAACACCCCTGGTCAAGCCACAGAATAAGAGCAAAAGCATTGTGCCAAATAATGCCCGTTGTTGTGGTTTGGTCATAGATTTTTGAGTCATAGTTCTTTGATGGTTTTACTACTGAAAAGTGAAAAAACAAATTAACATTACTTGTTGCTATTTCTAGAGGCCCTGACGAGCCCTGTGTACCATTACCTGGTGACTTACACCCCGTCCAAAGCAGTCAATTCCACATGGATGACTTTCCCCAGCCGCTTCTCCTTCCATTTGCTGGACATCCTGGGCTTCTTCAATGGCCTGGAGATGGTACTTGGTTCAGTATCTGATAAGGACTTGGCGTTTCAGAAGGTTATGGCCAAATATTTAATCTACTTTGCCAGAGAAGGTGAGCTTTAATCGACTGCCCACAAGGGGTGTAACGATTGTCTAAATCCACAGTTCGTTTAACTTCTTACGTTTTAAGCCACGGGTTGGTTCATACACTTTGTTTGTAATTAGAAAAAAAACACTGATCAGCCATAACATTATGGAAGGCAGGGATTAAAGTTCTCCGATGGATTTCCATCAATCGAACTCAAAAGCATATTTGAGATAAATGCAGATCCGATGAGAATCATATCACTCATTTTATACGTAAAGAAATTTTGGATAAAATTACCCAAGACTTTAGTATTTCTTTATTTTCAGTTGATCAGTAAATATTTTCTCCATTCTATAATGTTGGAGAGTAACCAATAGGAAGAAATGAATATAGAAAAATTCATTATTATTAAATAATTTATTCTGTATCCAGATGGATATCAAATGGATAAAGAAGTGTTTCTGTCCGGCACTAACCTTATTTGTCCTCACAGTACTCTCACAACTCTTCTAGCCAATAAAACAGACACTGTTCTTACTGTTTCTAGTAGTTATGTCTACAGTTTCAGCATTTTTATACTACGTAAAGCTAAAACAAATAAAAATATTTAGGGCTGTAATCTACCAAACATACTCTTTTCCCATCACAGGTAAGATGCCAGAGGAATGGCCCCCATTTCCTGACCACACTGCCCTACTGGACTGGACCTTCTCTACGAAACAGAACCCTTTTGGAGAGAGGTGCCATTTATGGAAACGTAACGGGTTTTATTCATATGCATGGATCAACTGATTTTTTGGGGCTAATTAGCTTGACAATCAGTAAAGATTGCTAGAATTGTCCACCAAACATTAATACCAAACTCTTTTTTTGTAATTTAACTCTTCCGAGTTTGCTATATTACATGGCCACATATGCAGTGAGGAACTATGATGTCAGCTGTAAGAATGATTTGCACTGAGAGTCAAATGCGCTATTTAGTTGAACATTGAAAAGGTGAACAGGGAACTGTGATGTTTTTGCATCATTTACAGCCTCAAAGGTAACAGGCTTAGAGCATCTGCATAAAGATGTGGCGTCCTTTCATTGACCAAGAGCTGATAGCTAAAATGTAAATGACTGAGGAGGCCGCCGTCTCACAGTCCTATAGGGCCATTGTTTGTATTCAGGCCTGTGTGTGTGTGTGTGTGTGTGTGCACTTTTCTCCCTCCATCATGGCGGAGGGTGACGTGCTTTTATGTTACCTGTGATCAAAGGGGTCTTTGGCCACTCCAAAAAGGAGGCTATGATTATGGAATCAGCTTTAATCACAGCCTATAGGCCTGATTATCCACAACTCCATGCTGCTTCTGCAAGAAGGTTAAATAAGGATTGGATGGTTTGACTCGCTCAGCCAGCAGGAGCAGGACGGATGAAAGGCCTCGGCTGAAAAAGAGCAAAACATGAAAGCACTGACTTGTATAGAGCCCCTTTAAACCTAGAATTGTCATTCCGCGGTCACGGGGTCAGCGCGTAAGCCACTTTATATCCTTTTTTGGTTGCTTTTATGGTGTATTTAAGCTTTAATGTTCACCTTTGTTTTGCCCAAGGTGTGGGGTCTTCTAAATAAACTCATTAAAACACACTTCGGGGAGAATTTTACTTAACTTTTATTTACATAAAACTCAATCTTATTTCCACTGATCTACAATAAATATCTTTTTCAGTTTTTTAAGTTGGATTAATACCCTTTATTTTCCATTTTGGGGCTACAAAGGGACACACAGACAAAACGATGGGAGTATGATGACTGTGAAAGGCAGAAATACGTCCCACTGTCAAAAAGGGGAGATTTAATGCTTGTATTAGGCAGCAGAATCTCACACCATGCACACCGTGAGCAAACGCCTCAAACGCTGACATTCTATTTTATCCTTAAACTTGACAAGTAAAATCTGCACCGGTCTAAAGCAGATGCATGGAGGTGTTGTGTATTAAAACAAACAGGTTTCAACACCTTGAACAGTCTTACTGTGGGTAGGCCCGTAGAGACACGACTGGAGAAACGGCACAAGGGGTTTCGGAGTGGTTTCTGTTAGCGCTGAACAAAAAGTGCAATTCCCCGGTCTGCTGCTTCACCTGCGTCACAGACACCCAGAGCACATTGCACAACGGAGAGTTATGATCACTCTAAAACAAACCATCAATCGCAAGGCCCTAATAATAGAAATCCACCTCACTCAGGTGGAATGGAGCAGTCAGCTTTCAGTCGGTCAAGCATGAGAGTCCCAAAGCAGGTGTGTGTCACAAAACCAACCATTATTTTAATGCAATTCTGCATCTCGAACGTCTAAACTGTCATTACAAACCCCGGAAAATTACCGGCCTGGATCCTTTCCTTTGAGTCATAAATGCACTGTCCACACAAAATATACTGTTTAAATACAAAAGAAAAGGAAGCGAAGACATGGTAGAGCTAAGAATAAGTTTGGTTATACATATTTGATAGAGAATACTTTGAAATCAACAACTATTTGAAATCTCAGACCATCAAATGGCAATAGAAAAAAATGACAGTATTATCAGAAAGCACCGTGGCTCAGAAAAGATTTTCTACAGCTTCCAGTGCTTTTCACAATATTAAAAATAAAAGTTTTCCCAAAAAAACAAACCGAAAACTGAAAATACTGCCGGTCAGGTGTCTGTGAGAATCTCGGGAGGTCTGGGAGGAGAGCCCCAACTCCTTTGTCTCTTTTCCTTTACTTTCTATTTTGTTTCTATTTTTTTCTGGTTTTCTCTCGCGTCCGTCTTTGTTTCATGTGAATGCACTGAGAGAAAAACAAGGGCAGATCCGGTCAGCAGCGTGGTACGTCCTGTTTGATTTCATTTCCGTTCCACTCTGAAGCATGCAGTCCTTTCAGTAGGAGCCGTAGCGATCCTGAAATGGAGAAAGAGGAAGTCAGGACAATAGAGTCCAGCAGGGTGACGGGACTGAGAGAAGTTAAACCTCTCAAACTAGGCCATTTCCTCGACAAAGTGAATGTGCCTTTTTTTTTTGTTTCAAAACTGCTGCAGAATAAAAGGGAGGGATGAAACAGTAGCAAGTGGGTATGCAAAAAATAGTTTTATGGTGGTGTGAGTCAACAAACAAGTCCAAAGTATGACAGCTGATCAAATTCTTGAGCACAATCGAGCAGCACAATTAACCAGTCGTGTGTGGAAGAAAGAAAAAAATATATATGAGTGAGTGAAATCAGAAATGAAGTTTAATTTAACACTGCTTAAATGTGTAATGATGTGTGAATGAGGGCACAAATATGGCCAGTCAGACTTTCACATCCATATCAACAAGTTTTGAATAAAATGTGGAAAAGATTAAAAGGCGCGCTACTGTTCTCTCTGTGCCGTTTGCTCTCGACTTGCTGCTTCATTTAAGGTTCAAAATTGGCAGATTTTTTTGCAAATCAGTTCCAAATATTGGTTACAATATCGCTCACAGCAGACAGTGCACCACAGCGGAATGTGACCTCTGCATTTGACCCATCCGTGAAGTGCCCAAGAAGTGGGCAGCTATTTGGCAGCGAGTGTGCAACAGTGCTTGGGGGCGGTACTTTTACTGATTTCCTCAGTGGTACCTTGAACCGACGACTCTCTCTGAACCGGCCCTAACCGTTGCGCTACTAACTGCCCCAAATAAGAGATTCCTTGCCATTTAAACTGTATGAGCACCTTCTTCTGACACCAGAGTGACAATTAAGCTGAAATAATATTACTGAACTGCACTGCAACACTCCACACCCCTGTGTGCTAAGATTCCAGTAATTTTACATTCACTGTTTGTATCACTGGCATTTCTGGGCAGAGCCATTTTTGTACAACCTAATCAGTAACTTGAGACAGACTGCAAAGATGGTGAAACAGTTCACCTTTTATTAGACTGTTTCCCTTTTAACAGTGCCATCTGACCTGCATGAGATGACGGCCATGTGAGCGATTTATGGCAGAGTGTGTCCGTGTGTGTGAGAGAGAGAGAGAGAGAGAGTGAGTTACAGAGTGAGAGAGAAAGAGAGACTGACCTGAATGCTGTTCATAACTCCATTAGCCAGCACAGCCATTTTCCCGGCCACAGTCTTCACTCCCTGTTTAAACTGGGCAATGTCCGGTCCGGAGGGAAGCACACTCTCGAACCCTGACCCCCCTACAGCAAGTAGACACGAACACACTTTGGTATGCTTGGACTAAAAACAATCTGTAACTCCTTAAGTTAAAATGAACTAGAATTTCCTGATTATCTGCTGCTTGCTTAGAATTTTCTGACATCACAAACTATTTAGAGGGCAAATCTAGAATGAATCTGTTTTAATGAGCTCATAATGCTGATTTGACATGATGATTCTCACATGGGCAGTGGTGAAAACCAGCACTATGAGTCCATCATGGCTTTGTGTTAAGTAAACCAGACCCCTGAAGCTTTCTAAACTCCTAAATTCAACCCAACCTTCAGGCTCAGTCACTAGAACGGTTCTGTTTTAAAGCAGTTTTTTCCCTTTTATGAACCAGCAAAATTGTCCATACTGTCGTAGCAGGTACCAAAAATCACCTAGTAATTCTTTGTCACTGTGAACACAGCACAGCACAGCAGAGTGCACCACAGTGGGCAGCTTTTTGGCAGTGCCCAGCGAGCAGTGCTTGGGGACGGTACCTTGCTCATGTGTACCTCAGTGATACCTTTACTGGTCCGGGACATGAACCGGTGACCCTCCGATCACATGGCCAACTCCCTAACCGTTACACAACCAACTGCCTCTATAATAACAGCCCCTACTTCTTTACACTTCGTTACTTCTCCTTGGAATCCTTTCGGCTTGATTACTTTCTTCCAGTTTTTCATGAAGTCACCCTTCATGGCTATTGTACTTCTTGTCAAAAGCCCAACTTCAGCCCTCTTTTTCTGCTTTTCCTGTTAAAGGGCAGCATTCCCTAGTTTAATCACAAGGGAGCACTTTGGACCACTTTGTCACTCCCTGTTTGGACCACATAGTCTTAACAGCTAGGTCAACTATAATCATCAGTTTATCCTTCTTAACTTGACCTTTTTCATGCTTTTATGCAGCAAGTAAAAAAAATTCTTCAGGGTTAGGGTCGGGGTCCATCTAATTATGGTATTCATGCTTTCATAAACATTAACGCTCTCCTATCCAAGTGAGGATGCCTGATCCTCACAAAAGACCAAGAACAATAACACACTGAAAAGCAACTTCCAACAGTACACAACTCCGCAACACAGACAAGTATGCAGGTTTGTGTTTAAACATGCTCACCTGAGGAGCGGTTGCTGGGATCCCCAAACAGGTCAGCAGAGCTGATAGAGGTGCTACCAGACATACTCTCCAAACGGGTTTTTGCCTCATACTAAAAGACACACATAAATCAAGTAACAGTTTTAACCAAAATGAGGTTCCTTTTTTCAGTTTGTTTAACAAACATTATGTGGCAGCACCAGCTCGCTGTGACCAGGCGCCTCGTGTATATTTTTTTTATTTACCTCAGCATTGCTCTCACGGCCAAAGAACATGTCAGATGAGATCGCTTTAGCGTTGGCGAACTTCTCTCTGGCCTCGCTGGACTCTGCGACAGGAGCAGAAGCTTCCGGCTTCCGTCTGCTGGGCAACCTGAGAAATTTGATAACATTAAACCACCAACTGTTCACTCTGCCATTCATAAGGGATTAATGAGCACAAATTTCTATTTGCAATGTGTCCAGCAAAATACTGATTTATTGTCATACTGATACTGATTTATAATTAATACACCCATTTTAATAATCCATACACTGTTAAACACTGAACAGCATCATTACACAATTAACCTTTAATCATGCAGCTGCTTCATCTGTCATTGGACTCAGACAGCGACCAGTCTCTTACACATTTACAGCTGGCACATAATCATGCTCAAAACAACAACATTCTTGCACGGGTGAAATCTGAGCCCCTTTTATGCTCAAAAAGGTATCTGAAAGTAAAAGTCTCTCAACAAGCAGATTGTTTAAGATCTCGGAAACATTTATCACAAACACAAGTTGACTAACAGTTACTTCTCAGTTGATTATTATGATCAAAATGTTTGATTCAAATTTGACTGGTTAGTTTTAGTATATTGTTTTCATTTAACAGTTGGTGCATCACTGTAATTATTGTATTAAATGACATGGTACAAGATAAACATGCTACAGTTGCTCATACTGCTTGTTTAACTTGCATCGTCTTAGGCTGCAATCTTGCATTTAACTACTTTACTTTTATTTTATTCAGAACAGAGCTAATTGTTAGATGAGCTAAGACCACAGTGCTTGAGTTGATACATCGACTCTTTGAAAAAAACACATCCAAATACATAATAATTTCTCTTCAACACAATATAGGCATAAACCCTAGCGATTCAGTTTCTAATACATTTACCATGCCAACGATTCAATTCGATGTGATCACGATGCATTCCATCAATTTTTCTACATTACTTCACACTACACTCAGACTTGCCATGAATAGTTACTACTGGGATGTTCTTTTTAAGTGTAATTTTTATGTGGACCAGAAAATCATGTCATCACCACATAATCCAGGGGGTTTCAACTGCTTCAGTCCCAGGGACCACCACTCATACTAAGCAGTGTTTTTTTTTCTATTAAATTCATTATTCATAAAGATGACCAAATCATCTGGTAATGTTTTGAAAAATAAATAAAATAGTTTTTAAAAAGTGACTTCATTAGGGAAACTGGATTGCATGTCACAGACCACCTGCAATGCTCCAGCGGACCACCAGGTGGCCGCAAAACGCCAGTTAAAAACCCCCAATATAATCGATTATGGTTTGTCACAGCACTGATGCAGAATCTTCCATGTAATCGATGCATCGATTATGTGAATCATTTCAACGTCTTTATAATACAAGTATTCCATAAGTACCATAACACCAAAGTGGTGAGGGATTCACAAACCTTTCTCCAATTGGCTGGATGCTTGAGATGGTGACTTCAGTCTCCTTTGGCTCCTCCTTCTCTAGAGCCCAGGAGGTGGAGAAAGAGGAGGAGCCTGAATCTGTGTCCCACCGTGATCCAAAGCTGTCTCCCGCAGTGAAAGGGTTGTCTTTATACCTGCAATTACACAACGGGTAGAAATTACACACCAGCACTTAGCCACAAGACAGGTCACATCTCAACCATCTGCCTGCCTGCCTGCCTGCCTCAACTTAAATTTCACATCCAGTTTCCCCTGCTCACCCGTATATACTCTCGGCTGTAAATGCAGCTTAGATAACAGGTTCAATTTAGGCGGAATACGTTTGTTAAACTTCACAACTCAGGCAGCTGCTCAGTCTAAACTTGATCAACTTATTCCTCACAAAATGGAGTGTCACCCTCATTTACCCATTACGTTTATAACATTTCTCTCACCCACATGAACCCAGCTGACTGACAGTTTAGAGTTCTTACTTTGGTGGTCCAGAGGTAAATCCAGGCTCGTCAAACATGTCCAGTTTGGAGCGGGATGAGGACTTTGAGCCCACCGGGGTCTCCTGCTCAATCACTTGCATTTCTGACATCACAGAGTGCGACACCACGCTGGAGAAAGAAAAGAGGGGGCCATCAGCAGCAGCCATGAAGTGTACAGCGGCATCTGAAAAAGGGTCATTTCCCTGAGTAAGGCAAAGCTGAAGAAGGTAAGAAAGCTAAGAATAAAGTAAGGCAGCAGATCCTGGAGAAACTGTGTGCTGAAGAGTAGGAAGGGACAAAGTGGTGAAAAGGGCAAAAAGGGGAAATGACAAAGGCTGTTTCTGCTGATTACAGTTGACCTTGCTGTTATACTGTGAACTACTGATCCAGTGTTACTAGAAAGAAAAAGGGAGGGATGAACAAGGAAAGGATGGAGGAGGAGAAAAGAAGAATAAATGATCATAAATGCAGATATATAACATTTTACATAAACTGCTAAAATAAAGTACTAAAAGAACAACGCAGCAACGGAATGAAGAGGTCATTGTGAGGTCACACAGAACGCCAAGACAATTAAGATGACAGCTGTTTGGTCAGGAAAATGTCACAGAGGGAACATTTCCCCCATCACAGTCTAGGGGGAAAGTGACCTTATTTTGTGACCTAATCTGGAGGGTAAAAGAGGGATGCAGTTGGGCTGTCTACAAGATAAGTAATATCTTAGTAATAGCTTCTCGACATGCTGAGCACTTTAAAACATCAAGTGTTTCTATGACATACACGGTAGAAGTAGTTAAGTGCCAAAAAGTGTGAATAAGAAGAAATAATGAAGAGAGCAAGGTATTACACACCAAACACCCATATTTGTTATATCTCTGAATAAAAGTTGCAAGATCTTTTATCCATCGTTAGCGAGCCCCATTACAATGGAGGTGATGAACCATGGATTAAACTACAGCCGCATGGATTAACTCAAACAAAGATCTAGAAACTAAGACAAACTTACAAACAAGTATGTAAGCTCTCTATTGAGAGTTAACTGGACAGTAAAGCTTACGACCTTGTTAACTGCAGAAACAGCTACATGCTAGATAATCCAAATACTCAAGCGTATTTTGGAAACACGTTGGAGACGTGTCTGAAGCTAAAATTAGATCTGCCGTAAGTGACATCCCGTACAAATGGAGTTTCTATTGACATTGTAATCCCACCCATGCCTTACAGGGCGAAAAGCTCGTACCTCCTGCTGCCCAGACCCATGCCCAGCCTCTCGGCTTGCTCTTTCTTCTTGCCCTCCAAGTTCTGCAGCCTCCTCTCCTCCATCTTCCGGTCGATCTCCAGCTCTTTGTAGGCCAGACGCATGGACGCCGCACTGACAAGCATAAGACAGGACGAGTGGGTGAGCAATCAAAGCCAGGATTGAGCAGGCGAACTGTGTTTCTTGTATGATGCAAAGTGAAAAGGCCTCCACACAGAGAAGCTGAAAGTGAGGCGTCAATCCAAAACAGGCAGGTCTGACCACAGCACAGGTCAACTGCTGGAAATTAGGGCAATCTTAAAAGAGCCCTAACTAAAATACTTCCTATACAATCGATGAGAATGAACGGGAGCTTTTGTTGTGTTCATGCTCAACTCCTATTGTGGTCTTGTGTTTATTGCAAAGAGTTATTGTACTGATTCTGTAATATTATTAGTCTTGTTTTTCATATAGTCTTGTTCTGCAAAGGACAAAACCACAATGATATCTTCTGTTTTATTTGTACACCCACAGTGTTTTTATCAGCTATTAACAACAAAACATGTCATTATAAAAATCTTAAATATTAACCACAGAATGGCAAATGGTCACACGTCCATCGTCACATTAATACTCATAGTGAACACTCATGCTTTGTTTCTTAAAATATGAGTGTATTTTTAAAAAGGACACTCAGTGAGTAAGAAAATCAACCTCAAAAGAAGCAGGATACTTTTTGGTAAGTGATGTCCCACTGTAGTGTGCCTTTAACAAAAGTACTTCTACAGCACAGTTTAGAGAGGAAGACTGACACAGTTTGCCAAAAAAAAGGACACATACATGGACTCCTCTGCATGCTTCTTGGCCTCAGCCACCTGCTCCTCCCGCAGCTTCTCAGCCACCTGGGCTTGTTTCTCCACCTCGCTGAAGCTCTTCCCGCTGACTTTCTGGGCCCCCAGACCCTTCTTAGCACCCAGCTGAGAACACAGCAGCGCACATACATACACATCACTTCATACACAGGGCTAATGACAGATCTTGGCAGAGAGTAGTAATGAATAAACATTAAAACAATTGTTTTTACAGACAGGCAACCATAGCCATAGCTTTGATCAGATCTGTGACCATTAGCGGCATTTACTGGACTAATGCACTGGATGTGGCCACTTCAGTTTCAGTTCACTGCAGCTGATAGTCTAAGCATTTAGATCTGACTGAAGAAACATTTAGCTTAAGTGTGCAGGGCAGTTGACTCATGTATTTGTAAGGCCTTAAATAAAAGCTTAAAACAATCATTGCTGTTGCTGCTGTGGTGGTTGTCGTGTTGTTTTTCTCTTACATGTTCACTTTCCTGTCCATTCTTAATGTGCTTTGTCTGTCGGAATAAATCTACAATGTGCAATATGAGATTTCCACACTCCTCCATTGCAGAACAAATCTGCCCCAACCACACAAGGCAATCAAACCATAAATTCTATTTGTCTAAGAGGCAACGGGGCAGGACAAGGAGGAAAAAAAACAAACAAAAAAAAAACTACTTGTCAACAATTATACTGTACTTGCAGTCATAAAAGTCATGTGTAAAATATGAAGAAAAACATACTAAACCATACTACTGTAAACTATGGAAACAAACCACAGTCTTAAGAAAATATATTCTTAATATTCTTCTTAGATTTATGGGTTTTCTTTAATTATACAGCTACATAATGTACTACTCTGTCAACTTAAAAACTAAGGAATCTAAGGAAAAACCAAAGAAAATATATTGATGACAAGTTTGCTTGTCTTTAGACTGAAGACTTTTCAGTGACCAAGCTTGTAGGGCTGGCAATGTCTAGTTTTAGTCTGCCATCTGCTGGACAAATCCAGAATCCTCTCAGCAAACAAGGTAGTTGATCTGCTGTGGTGACCCCTAATGGGAGAAACCAGAAGAAGAAGAAAACATAGTAAAAAAAAAAAGCAGCAAGATGAACAGAAACACATACCCCTTTCTTTGCAGGGCCTGGCTTCTTCTTTCCTATTATAGAGGGTCTTGCTTCTGAAAACAGAAAAAAAAGACTGATGAGAGGAACATCAGAGCAACCTGCTGTCTGCCAAACCTGGAGCAACTGCTGTCCTGCTAACCAAAAGTAGGACAGCAACCTTCTCTAAACAAAAGCTCTTTAGTTAAAAAAAAACAACGAGCCAGAAAAGCGAAGGAAGCAGTTTTTCCCCCACACACTTCTGCACCTAAGCACAGCAATGCAGGTCCAGTATCTGATCACACTGAGTCTTATGTCTTAATAGCTTTAAAACACACTCAGCAATACAAATTGAACAAGGTCTTAGACCTCCCAAGACCCAGCAAAGGGAACAAACTGAGACGCTGACCCGATTAGGCACACAAGCAAATATGCAGTCCATTTACCACACAGAAAAGGAAGCATCTCTGATCTCATTATTCCAGCGAATTAATCCTCATGGGACCTCAGCACCGAATCAGCTCTATTAGGAAAGGCTTCAGGACAACGAGCTCATAGTGGGCAGGGGAGCTGCTCTCGCTGCCAAATTGCTTTGATCAGATCTGTGACCATTAGCGGCATTTACTGGACTAATGCACTGGATGTGGCCACTTCAGTTTCAGTTCACTGCAGCTGATAGTCTAAGCATTTAGATCTGATTGAAGAAACATTTGGCTTAAGCGTTCAGGGCAGTTGACTCATGTACTTGTAATGCCTTAAATAAAAGCTTAAAACTTTTGTATCAAACTTGACAACTATGATACTATACTTCCCGTCATAAAAGTCATGTGTAAAATACAAAGAAAAACATTCAGATAATCCTTGTAATCGAGGCTCAACGTTCGTTCAGATCATTTTAGTTTGTATGCAGGTCCTTCATTAGACATGAGCCCTCAAGTGTCATATCAAAAGTCAAACACGCTAACAGCTTTTTTTGATCATTAAATACAACAGACACAGTAAAACAGACCCAGAATCAAACTCATGACCCCTTGTTTGTAAACCTAGGGCTAGAAGACCACCAAAATAACTTGCTTGAGATGGAGATCTTCATAAAGACTAGGGCTCAACTGCTATGTTTTTTTCAGGCCCAAAACCAGCAGTGATTATTACTAATCAAGACCAATAACCAATATACTGAACCAAAATTGGTGTCAAAAATATCAAATACTCCAACAGAAAAATTCCTAATGACTAAATTCTGAGAACTTCTCATAATGCTCTTAACATTAAAAAGTGCAAGAAGCTCTGGATTAAGCCTAGTTTCAATGGTAAATCTCCATTGGTATTACAACTTAGTCCAAGACTAGGCTTAATCCATGAGTAAGAAACCAGTCCTGTCAGTCTTCACTATTACATTTATGGCATTTAGCAGATGCTCTTATCCAGAGTAACTTCCATTTTCTAATTTCAGGGACGGTCTTCCTGGAGCAACTTGGGGAACTTGGGGTTAGGGGTCTTGCCCAGGGGCCCAATGATGCTAGTGCTAGAATTCTATCCCACAACCTCTTGGTCCACAGACGAGTGTCCTCGCCACTACACCACCACCCCCCCCTCAACTGGCTATTAACAGGCTAAACTCAAAACCTCCAGCAAATCAATCAGAGAGACTCAAACAGACTTTGCCGCAGTGTCAAAATAGCACATTTTAAAATCAATTTATCGGCATATTGGTTTTTTTTTTATGACATACAGATAACCATAACAATGGTCAATGATCAGTTGACCCCTAATTAAGTCTACAGAGACTGCATAACTATACACTAATATTTTGGTGCTTGCTAACAATCATTACGTCTGAAAATCCTGAACTCAAATTGGTAAGAAGAGTCCACATATTTTTGGCCACGTACAGTAGAGCTAGAGAGAGTTTTCCCAATTAATTGGCCAGTCTGCAACAAGTGTGTGTACGCCAAGATGCTGCACCAAAGTTGTTTTAAGGTAGTAACACATTGGCATGGGGAGCACAGATGTTAAAAAGATACAGGGTGTGGCGTTGGTGAATTTAGTGTGATAAAAGGTGATGCCAAAGCCAGACATGTCACTGCACCCAACTGTCAATCAAGCACAGAACCACGCCCATTTCACACAGGCAGCCAGGATGCAACAAGCCATTTTCCAAATCACCTTCACATGGCTCCGACTCATCAGTGGCCAGTCTCATCGAGTCGTCTACATCAACAAAGCACAAATGGCTGTTACTGGGGTTCAACATGGAGCTTGTAAACAGGGGACACAGACACGCCTGCTAACAGACATGTGGTATTCATTGGAGATAAATAACCAAGGTCTCCACACTGTTCGTGAGGCGTGTAACAATGCACTGCATCACAATACTTATTTTGTTCAGAAAATATGAAAAAGCATCATAGGGGTGTAAGAATGCACCCTAGCCATGAAATCACTGACTATCTTAACCTCTTCACAAGCTCTGTTTATGTTGTTCGACTGAAGTGAAAACTGAATACTTTGTGTTCCCGGTGAGAATGGACCTGAAAGTGAAAGTGGAACACATGCCAGATGTGGTTATGAACTGCTTGTTTTTCACACCACTGTGTGAAGACAAACATCTTAAAAGATTTTTATACCACAGTAGAAGCAATGGTGGAAATAAAACGTTCAATTAAATAAATTGAAATTATTTTAAAATGAATGAAAAGGCCTCTCCTAACTGGTTAAGGGGTTAAAGTCACTTAAGTTAAGTTAAGCTTTTTTGTACTGAAGTCTTGAGACTGAAATGATCTGAGATGGTCTTTTAGATAAACATACATGGCAAGGAAAGAGTAAGTAAGAACTCACAGATTGTTTTCACTCTTGCTTTGTTGAATATATTGTGAGTGCATCAAACAGTAAGTCCTCCAGGAAACCAAATTGTCACGTGTATCGTTACACCCCTAATGCATGCCTTCTTAAGTCACTGATATGTCGTCTCTACTTTCACAACTATATCTGCAAAAGTCACTAGATGGACTAATCAAGGGTGTTGTTCTTGCATCCGGGAGTGAAGACCCAAAGTTAATTCATCCTTCCATGATGTGGCTTGCTTATGTAAATTCACTGAGTACGTTAGTTAAGTGACCACTGAGTAATTTGATTATAGATTGTGCTGACGAATGTGGTTGAAACACAGGGAGGTGGGACGTGTGAATGCCACGTTTCTAATAAAACAATCAATCACAATAATAAAAATCACAAAATGCTGCAACAAAGTAGCAAACATACACAGGCACACAGGAAAATCACTTACCAATAGTGGCTTTAGGATCAGTGATGCTCAACCCTTCAATACTGGGACCGTCTTCAAGCTCTGAAAGAGATTAAAATATTGATTCATTCATGTTGAGAAATTGATTGTCCCCTAAAAGATAAGAAAATTTAAGATTTGCCCAATTTTTGTATATGAGAACAGTTCTACATCAGTTTAAATTGTTTTATAGAAATGTTTCAGCATTTGAAAAATTAAAAGAATGAGAAAAACTATGTTTGGTTAGTTAAAAGAGTCAAAGAACCTAAAAAACTAGCAAGCTGTGGATGTGTCCAGTACACTTACGGTTAGTTTCTGCCACTTTGGGGCTGTCTTGACCTATCTGATGCCCGCTAGTGACAGCTCCATTCTGCTCCGATAGAGAGGGGGAGGCCATGTCCCAACTATTGGCAGGCTGCAAAATATAATCACAACTTGAAGTTAACAGTCATAGACTTCTAAATTTCATTCTTAAATATAACTTGCATTTAATAAAAAGCAAGCCTTGGTGTTTCAGTGACAATCTCTATAAGCGTTTCGTGATTCAGTCCTACTTACCTGTGTGTGCTCTTCAAAGAAATCAGCCTCTTTTTTCTCTGCCGTCGGTGTCTGAGCAGCTCCTGAACTATCAATCCACAGCTGAGGGATAAAAATAAGAAATTCACACGTCTGCCGACGGCAAAAATCTGCTAGTAACGGCTGAGCAAAAAATATTCCAAGCAAAAACAGGTGGAATGCTTTTGAGGTTGCATAAGACAGTATCAGTATCAGACTGACATCAGACTAAATAACACCGACAATGTGGAGTTTGAACTGTTCAATCAGTGCTTCATGAGGGCCAAAGTTTAGCAGAGTCTGTGAACGTGGAAGCCACAGCATGCGAGAGGACTACTAAACAGTAATATTTACATACAGTGTCAAACCAGCCAGCTGGTGCCCTCCGATATTGTTCCTGGTGGATGGGAAAGCTATAGGCATGATATAGGGATCAATATCTAAAGTGAGTCAAAATTCCAGATATGTAAGAGTGGTTCAATGCCTGAACCACTTTAATTTACATCTGCCCTTACATTTTACACAACTTTTCAAGACTGAACACCTGAAGGAAATCTGACTTGCTTAAGGTGCTTCTTACATCAGTGCCGTATTTGGAGAGCGCAGCATTGGCTAGCTGTCGGATCTTCTCTCTGTACATCTGAGCAGCACGGCTGTTGTACTTTGCGTTGGTGTCGTTGGTGGTACAGCCATGCTGACGGAAGAAGGCCGTCTTCACCCGAAGAAAAATCAGGACGGATGAGGGAGCACAGCTTGAGATTTCAGAACAGAACAACACTAAATATGCTCATGCAATATGACGTTTCAGTATTTTAACCTACCGCATTGGCATTGCCGCCAACCTGCATACATCTCAACTGGAACCAGTTCCAGTTGGAGTCCAGCTCTGTGGATCTGCAAAGAAAATTGGGGATCAAACATAATATAATCATTATCATAATATGATAATTACAGTGACAGCCTCTGTGAGAACAATGTCCAGGTGTGTTTTATTAATAAATTATGGTCTCTAATAGTGTTGGATGAGTCATTTGCATACATAATATTTACTGTCATTGTCGATTGTCAACTTCTCATTCTGCAACAAAAAGATGAAAGCACACAAGAGAACTCTGGATACTGACCTGATAAAACTCAGGTGCACGCCCAACGAGCGATGGATCCCCGAGCAGTCGATGCAAAGGAAAACTCCATAAGGAATACTAGCCCAGCTGGGGTTCTTAGCAGCACAGTCAAAGCAGGCCTGGGGAGAGGGTTCAGTTTCAGAGATTAACAGGTGGAAAAGGTCAAGGCTTTTCAACCTAGTCCTTGGGGACCCCCGGCTAGTCTGCATTTTTAATTCTGTTCCTGAAGCAAATGCCTAGTTACGTGACAAGTTAACTGACAAGTTCAGAAGAATTGAAAATGGTTTCTAAAGACTGATGCCATCAATTAAGTTTTGCCATCACAGATTCACCAGTCATTTTATTAGGGACTTTAATCCTGACACCTGACACCAGGCACCTTTTTAGTGCCTATACCGTGTTTGAAAATGTAAAATCCTGGTATGTTAAACACTGAGCAAACGTTTTCCAACATGACACACAGAAATAACTGGCTGACCTGGTTAAGCAAACGTGTAGAAACATGACTAGGAAAATGAAATTTTACACCTGTGTAGGTAGGTCACGTCACTTGACGCAAAAATTATATGAATACAATTATGCCCAGTTCTTAGTCTTTCGTCTTGAGGCAGAGAAGAGACATCTGAATGCAATTTTTGCGCCATCCTGATTCACCCCTGGTAAGAAATTTCCGGGACTGCAACCGGAACAACCGGAAACCAAAGTCTCATCCCACCTGCTGAAAATATGTAAATGTTTTAAGGCTAAATCACAGAGACTCAGCTTCTGTCCTCAGGTTATAAGACTCTCTACCAGCACGACACCAGAACCTTCCTAAGAATCCAAACCAGTAAAGTGAAGAACTTCACTTTACTGTCATACACCTGTCTTTAGGACATTGCTCATTACTCAACACACCTGCCAACTTTACTTTAACCTCAATATCTCAGAGCATGCAAACGACATAGTAATACACCATTTTCACCTCTTATACTCCAGAGGCCCATATATGACACATCATAACTCAAGACGGAAAAAAGTTGGCAAGACAAGGTGCTTTTCTTTACTAGTTATACATATTATAACGTGTATTAAAGCAAATGTGTTACTGACCATCACATCTGACCACAAAGGGACGGAAAGCCATGTACATAGATCAGCTTCATAGGGTTAGCAATTACAGTACTATCACAGAGTACTGACTGAAACAATGTGACAAATCATAACATATGGCATACAGGGTTCATGTTTGTTTTTAGGAAAACTACTCGATTTAGTCTTCATGGAGAAGTGTCTCTCTAATCCATCCTTATGCAACACATATAGACTCGAAATAAGTAGACACTCTTTACATCGAAACTCGTTCAATACACACAGTGAGCCAATTTCCCAGTCAAGGATTAAGCCTAGTTCAAGACTGGTTTTGAGTTTGAATGGTAAATCTCCATTGGTACTACAACTTAGTCCAAGACCAGGCTAAAGCCATGTTCAGGAAACCAGCCCAAGGTGCAGACAAGCTTTAATGTCGGACGAAACGTGAAGCCAGTGTTTATTCGGTTTAAAATGACTTCAGAACTCGACGGCCCAAAGCCGTTATGTAGACGTGGCTTAACTCTGATGGTGAAGCCGGTTAGCTGACCGACTGCGCACCGTTTACAACCGGAAACAGCCATTAATACTGAACAGTAGTACTAAATAGTTATACTCTCTCATTTTAATCTTGATCCGATGTTGTTTTTCATCCACTGCAATCTCTCCCTCGCCGTGTTTGTTTGTTGGCGTTGTTAGGCCTCGCAGCGACCGGCTTAACGAGCGCTACAATGACACGTAGTCCCGCGACGTGAAAAACCACGCGGCAGCGTCCGTACAAGAGGCTCAAACACGACCCCTGTCAAACCGGGCAACAACGAACATCGTCTCCGATTCGTTACCTTGTTGGTAGGGATCGACCGCAGCCGTTTAAAAATGGTGAGAATTTCAGTCTTGTTGGGCTCCGCCGCCATCTTGCCGCTTGTCAGCAGTGTGAAGCCGGCAGCGGCGCAAGTCTGGAATTTCCACTTGTGTCACCGGAAACACACTTTATCATAATTGAAGCCACCTCCGTCTCAACGTAGAATCAGACATTCAAGATTCTTTATTTGTCACATACATAGTTATACAAGTACAACATGTAGTGAAACCCTGAATGATTATAAGGCTGTACACATCAAAAGTTTTTTTTTTTAAGTCTTACGATAAACAACAAATAGTAAAAGTAAGAAATATTGAAATATTAATGAAATATATTAAAAATATAGGAAAAATGTTCTGATAAGGTTTATACTTTATACGGTAGCGATGCATGTGCATGAAGTCAGGTAGGTGACATATGAGCATAAATGAACATATGAGCATACAAGTCTAAAATAGCAGGTTGGTGACAGGTAGGAAGACTTTTGCTATTTGTTTGGGAATCATTATCATTACATCGGAATATTTGTAGGCGCTACAAATATACATTTATACATTTATACATTTTACTGTATTTCAAAACATGTGTTGTTGTTAATAATAATAAGAAGAAGAAGAAGAAGAAGAAGAATGTTATTTATGTTAATCACATGTAGACTGTTATTTACTTTTTTCAAACATTTTACTGCAAATAACAATAAATAGACTGATAAACTCTTTAAAATAGATAAACAGATAACAATCTCTTTAAAATGTGCAATGAAGTCTTCGGAAAGTCATATCTGGGAGTAAACTCTCTCGCTCTCACACTCGACGTCATTCATTGTTTCCGTTGTCAAGGAAGCGCGTCCGTGGATGCCAACATGAAGGTGCGGGAAGCGCGCGATCCTGGACGCAAAGCGTTAATCTCATGGAACTCAATGTCCTGAGGTCACTGTGGAAGAGGAATGATATATTTTTTCTGCACAGGAGCCGCGCTGCAGCGTGACAGGTTGTTATAAACGCGTTCTGTTGAACTCCCGGTGTGTTACAGTGACACAGCAGCGTGTGTGTCCTACACGGAGGCACCGCTGACATTTTAACAGCATCCAGACCAAATGACTTCTCATCTGTCCTTCAAAACCACCATGATTGGACCTGATAGGTTTGGACTGTGGGAATCGGAGAGCTAAAGAATCTCTACACACATCAGCCGACCTTCCTGTTGCTCAGGATGCAGGTTCTGAAGGATTCTCTCTTCTACTCGTATCTTTTATGGGTGATGTATTATAGCCGTGATGTCATCATTCCGCCTGTATAACTGTGAAACACATGACATTCTACCTCTTGTTCTTTTTTAAATCATACTCCTTTACAAAATATACTGTATAGTAGTATAGATTGTATTTGCCAGTGAGAGACTGTGTGGTAGTGTAGATTGTATTCGCTAGTGAGTGCTTTTAGTGCTGCACAATCCATCATTTTTGGCATCATCAATTTTTCTTGTTTTCCATCATGTAAAAGCTTGATTGATGTAACATAAGATATAACAAAATGCATTTCGATTTAAAGGTTCTACGACAGTGTTCAAAAAAGATGGTTTGCACTCATAGAAAATTAATGGTGGGCAACTCTTAGAATACTATTTTCAACTTTATAATTTTTAAAACTTTATAATTTTTTAACATTATTGTTATTTTCTACACAGAAGAATTCCCCCACAAATTCAAAATCCAATCATTCATGAATTATCCATTATTTAAGTCATTTTGTTAAAAAACAAAGCAAAACAGTGTTTTCCAGGAAACACAGATGGTAAATGACACACTGTATATAGTGGCTTTTTATTTTTTCACACATTGTAAATGACGTTTTTCTTAACATGAGAACTCTCAGGCCTTGTCTGGATGGAGGGGCTGAAGAAGAACGAGCTTTAATGGCCCTGGAACAGAAGGCATGTCGAGCTCGTGCTCGCAAGTTCTCATTGGAAACCAATCGTCGTAGGAAGTAAGATCTTATGTACTTCTTCTCATGTCTGCCGCACCCAAATTTAAAAAGCGCATAAAGAAGTAACTGCCCATCTAAAATGACCCCAGGTTGGCAGAGGTGACCCACAGTTTTCAGTGTACCCTGTTTCCGTACCAGCAGTTTAGGTTTCTGACCCGAGCTCTGTCCCTTTGCCCAATGAAAGAGAAGCTAGTACACCAGCCACAGATACTGTTATTCAACCTGTCTGTTGTCAGCCAGGATTTTCCCTCTTGAAATAGATCCTTTAATCAGTAAGGGTAAAGTAACTTATAATAGACTTTAGTGACTAGACACAGCCCCAAATAACCTTTTATAAAGGACAAACCAGGCTGACAAACAAATCCTGCTACACTTTTAACATACTAACTCAGTTGTAACACAGAAAGTGTGTGAAGAATATAAATCTGAGACTGTGTATGTGCTTGCTAAGATTTTAGGATTAACAGCATGTATAACCTTATTATACAGTTTCTTTTTAAAATACTTTACAATACTATATCTAGATTACAATATAATTCTCTTTGTTCCTTTTGATCACAATATTATTCTACCTTGCTGCTTTGTTTGCCTTGGAATTTTACTGTTCCATTAGCAAATTAATTTTGTTGAAATAGCAGCTCAGACAAGCGGTTCAGGTTTCTCCTGGCTTCGGTGATACAATGAAAGCATGCATAATAAAACTGATATAAGCAACTGAAGTAATAAAATAAAGTAATAATAACTATGTCATCTAATTAGTCCTTCATCATGGATAAGACTCTGATGTTGGCAGAAATAAAGGCAAAAAAGAAAAGCACTGACAACATTGCAGAAAAAAATGCATAATGATCATTAAGGAGTATAGCACGGCAGTTTCTGAAAAAAGAGCTAAAAGATGCATTCACTGATTACCTGAACCGCTTAATCCCAGCCGGAGTCGCGGAGGACCCAGAACCTATTCCAAGAATTTACGGGCACAAGGTGGGGAAAAAGGTCCCTTTTCCATGCTTTCTCAGGGCCCTGGAGGAGAAGAGAAGACAGCTGGATGATCAGGAGCAGAAGCAGAGGGAGGCTATATTGCAGCAGCGTAAGCAGCAGCTGCAGCACGCTACAGAGCATTTCCTGAGAGCGAACATCCCTTCATCACAGAGGAGTAGACCAGGTCAGTCTATCAAACCCCCAGTAAATGACACTCATTGATCCTATCATATTTCTGTGTGCTGTAAACTTCTGTAATAGACTGATTTATTTGACCCCGTGGAATAAAGTAAAGAAACAAAGAACGAACTCACAGGTGAGCAGAAGAAGCCTGTATCACAAAACTGCAGTTTTATATTAGCCAGCTCAGCCTGTAGGTACTCCTGAGGTGAGCTGATTCAAACATTCATTTCAGAAAAGTCTACTATTTTTCCCTAAAGAAATGCCTCTTTGCACTGTGGAAATAAAGATGTGGAACAAAAAGATGTTTGATAAAATATGTTTCTGGGCAATAATGGTAATTTATTTCCTGGTTGGTTGAAACAAGCACAATATTGAAACATTTTTGTGTACTCTTTAGTCTCTAGCAAAAGAGTGCCTAACTTGGATGAAGCACTAAGTCATATTCATGGGTCCCTGAGTCCATATGCTCACCACTCTCCGTTTTTTTCCAGTTCCTCTAACATCAGCAGGTATGACTTACACTTTGTCATTCATCTGCATTATTTACTGAAATTGTCCTCCAGAGATGTTGACTTGCTATGATTCAAATTCAAATTTACAATCCTTTAAAAATTGCTATCATTTGGTTTTTTATGTATTTAGAGATGAATTATACAATAATTTATGAATGGAACTTTGTCCTGTTTCAATCTGCTGTATTGTGCAGGGGCTTAAGTTCCTCCTCTCACACACAAGGGGGCGCTAGTGCTCCTCGTATCCTGCATGGGGTTTCAGCAGCAGAAGCCTATGCCAAGCTGATGCAAGAGAGAAGCCTGAGTGAATTTAAAAGCAGCCAGGTACTTTTCCTCAATCAGCTGCAGGGGTCAGAAGTTACCCTGAAGCTCAGTTCCAGCTCACAGGTAGACCAGGTAGGCCACAATGCAGTTCAAAATACTACACAAGGGCTTTTGTGGACAGGAATTATCTTTGAGAGATTCACATGACGAAGAAACAAATATATAATGTTGTCCCTCTCTTTGATAAAACATGCAGAATATTCATCAAGAATTTGTTTGACACTTAAAGCAGACTAAGTATCAAGACTAAGTATAGTGTTTGCATCAACCTGGAGCATTAAAACATTTGTCCACTAGATGACACTGGTCAGCAAAGAAAATATTTCAAAATGTCCAGTTGTTGATACAAATGTCATTGCCTTGCAACTTTCCTTCCTGTGACTGACCATGTCTCATTAAAACATCTCTCCCTGTTGAATTTTTTCTGTCGCTGATGTGATCACTGCTGCTGATGTCAGACAACAAATTTTAACAACATTACACTGCCCTTCTACATTTTTGCTATAATGTTTCTGTGGCATTGTGACAATATCATCCTTAGCATTAACGTTAATTTTGTTACATTACTTACAGACAGTGTTGACCTAATGCAGAATATGCATGGCAGCAAAGTTGTATATGTGTTGTTAGTATGCTTTATTAATTTCAGGAATGCCAGGACACACCAATTAGCCACACAGAAAGCCTGTCTAGCCTGGACAGCCTGGAGAATGAGGCCCCCCAGCAAAACCAGGGTAGGAACTCGCCTCTCAGCTGCATCAATGATCCTGAGGATTCTTTGGAGCTCAATGATAGACCCTCATCACCACAGAGCCATTTGAACAACCCAAGTTCTCCATCTGACAACTGTCCACCAAAGAGCTTCTTGGAGGAGGTGTTAAGTCAGCAGGATTTCCATGGGTCCAGATCTCCATCATCATCATCATCCAGAGATGAGGAAGAGTCAGCAGAACCAGCAGAAGATCAAGGCCTTGAGGATCTCATACAGGCAGTGGAACAGTGCATACTGATGGAACAGTCACAGAGCTTCTACAACGATGTTCTTCACCATTGCCAAAATGAACAAGACGACCACAATGTGATTGCTAATTCAGAGCATATGACTTGTCATAATGATCACAGCAATCAAGGCAACAAGGACACCCTAGATGCCCACAGCAAAACACCAACCATGACAGACAATAATGGAAATTATAATGGAAATAATGGAAAAACACAACTGGAAATATCTGCTCCGAGAACCAATCCAGACATTGTGAACTTGGTCTTGCAGCCAGTGGAAAAAGAGAGTTCTCAGCCTTTTAAGAACAATCTAGATGTAGGTAGTAAACAGAAATTTGAGTGCTATGAGAAAAAGTGTGTAGATCCTTCATATCTATCATATGAAACTGGTAATAAACTGGAGGCAAAGGCCAGAAAGTTTTCTGAAATTACAGAGGAGCTAGATCAAATGGCAACAGCTCCTGCAACAAGCCCCCATGCTTCTGAAATCAGTAATGTACGATTTCTTAAAGGTATACTTAAGCAGTCCAAGTATGTAGCAGGAGGCTCCAAACCCACACTGATACCAAGCCATTTTGTTTTCACCAAACAAGTAGCCATTGCTGTTAGAGACAGTGTGGAACTTACCAAGGCCAAAGCTGAAGAGAGAAACAACATTGTTAAGAAGAAACTTCGCTGGTTTGACGAGGTCACTGTTCATGAGCAAGACAGTGAGAACAGGGTAAAGAAAGCCACAAGCAAGCAGGTACCTACTAAAAGCAAAGTTATTCACCCAACTCAGCAGCCATCATTGGACCATCGACAAGGACTTTTTCGTGGATCCACAGGAACAAGAAGGAACTTTTCCTCTGACAGACCAGCTGAAGCCCATTCCTCTCGGCAGGCCTGGACAGATGTTGGACTGAAGGATGGGAGGCAGTCAGATTCTACAGAAGAACCTCAGATTCAAAGAGTTGCTCCCCGTGTTGCTGGAGCCCGGATTCCACGCAGGGTTCGCTCAGCCAGATCTGGCCAAGGTCCAACCATTTCCCGAGCCAGGAAAGGCACAATTATCAGGCCACAATCCGCCAGCGAAGCACGACTTGTAGCCAGAACCCAAGGGAAGACAATTGTCCCTCGACCCCCTCCCAGACCCGACATGGCAGAAAGCAAAGCAGCTGCTGTTTGTATTGCCAATACTGTCCACAGCGATGATTGTTCCCATAGCAAACCGGGTCTGACATCAGAACCGGTCATACATAACATCAACCCAGGCAGTCAGCCTGTACGTCAGCAACACTTTCACAAAAAAGATGAAGGTGCTGCATTCACTACTGTGCCGCCTTCCTACACCTACACATATGAGACTGTGTCCAAAGCCATTTATGCCCTTTGCCAGCCTGAAGCCCATGTGGGTGGGTCCAGACACTGGGTCCAAGGTGGAGAGAGTGGCATCTGCTTGGATCGCACACCAACGGACGAGGAGATTTCAGTGCTGTGGAATGGAGTTCGTAGTGCCTTAGCCAGTAAAGATGGTAATACACACAAAGATTTTTTGTTTTTAATCTTGGCAGTCATGTAACTTCTGTTGTTGCACATAGATAATTGTGGTGTGTTAGTGTTTTCAGCCCATTACTTCAGTACAGAGAAGTGCAAGTTTTCAGAAATCTCTCAATGGCAGACCAAACTGACCATAATTACATGACTCAGTATTAGTGTACATAAAACAATAATTACTTTATTTATCAGATGCTCTTATCCAGAGAGACTAACCTAATTACAAGAGGAGTATTCCTAGAGTTACTTGGGGTTACGGGTCTTGCCCAGGTTCTTATTAATGATGGAGGTAGGGGATAGACAGACTACAATCCACAACCTCTTGATACATAGGAAAGTATCCTACCATCAGGCCACCCCTTTCCATCAGCATAATTGAATGCAAGCAATCTGTTGATCAACCATACTTTCAATGTACTCAATCAGTCAGTCAGGATTTTTTCAGCTCAGCTACCTATTTCTGTTGGCAGGTTCGGCTGTTTGTCCAAGATACTTAAGTGGTACTTTTTCATGTCTTTAGTCAAGGCACATTTTAGTAATATGATCTGTTTCCTCTGCACTACAAAACCCAAATGCAGAGATGTAGTTCTCTAAGGAGGATGAGTTGGTTCCTGTCAAGGTATCTTCATGTTTACCACAGAGGCACTTTTTACTTGGCACTATTGTGCTAGACTCACTCATTAGGGACCTGAAAATAGCATCATACAAAAACAAATTGCATTGACTTAGTTCACTTCATAGAAGTTTTATCCATATTGTGAGTTTTATTCATTTTGGCTCTCTTCTGAGGAGATTGTCTATATTATGATTATCTCTCTCTCTCTCTCTCTCTCTGTCAGCTGGTCATCGAAGTATCGCTCACAATGCCACATTGTCTTCTTCACCTCAAGCAAGCTTGTCTCATATTACCATCAATGGTGACAGTCTGCTCAGAGGCATCAAAGCAGTCAAGATGAACGGCTTCCTTCTTGCCCCTTCCAATGGTAATGAGCTAAATGTTAAACTTGTGGAATAGTATTAATTAGTTTGTCCTGGTTAAGTCTGGAAATGGCTTTCCTGCAGAAGCTTCAGAACCACAAAGACATTTGGATTTGTTGTGAAATTATTGTTTAGGACTTCAATTGCATGATATGCTTCACAGTAAATCTATATTCAAGATTCAAGATCTCAGATGGTTCCCTGAGATTTAATTATGGAGGCAGCCATTTTCAGCATAATGTTGTTTGCACACTGTGATAAAAGTATAAGTTAATACTTAATTATGAGATCCTTATTACTCTAAAGTTTCATTCTTGTATTGTGCTACACAGCCAGGGGTCCCATTAGACCTTTTATGGAGACTAATGCAACCAACAACAGAACGTATGTGGATCACGGCCGACTCCAGACAGTAGCACAAGCGGAAAGGAAGACCCATGAAGGTTTATGTTTTTATTCAAAATACCATGCAGAATAAGAGCATTACAGAGACTATGAATGACAACATAAAAGAAAAAAAGAAAAATCTAAATCAAATCAATATTTGGTGTTACTACCTTTTGCCTTCAAACCAGCATCAATTCTTATAGGTACACTTGCACAATGTCAGGGATTTTGTAGGATTATAGTCATTATGTTATTTTGTAGTCATTATATTATTTTGTAGGATTATAGATCTGTGGTTAGTTGTGCAAGTGTACCTAGAAGAATTGATGCTGTTTTGAAGGCAAAGGGTGGTCACACCAAATATTGATTTGATTTAGATTTCTCTTTTGTTTATTCACTGCACTTTGTTGATTGATGAAAATAAATGATTAACACTTCCATTTTTGAAAGCATTCTTTGTTTACAGCATTTTTTCACACCTGCCTAAAACTTTTGTCCAGTACTGTAGGTATTCCTAATAATGTTTTCAGTGAATGTTTAAGCAAAAAAGACTAAAAGGACTTTAAAAACCCCCATGTCAGTGTCACTCATTTGTCTCTTTCTCCATCTTTTCTGTAGCTCAGGGCAGGGCTCAGCTCCAGAGGGATGGAGTGGTTGTGGAACAACAGAGGGGACGGGTGGTGGGCCCCAGCACTCTCTCTCAAGAGGAACAGAGAATCCTGCAATCCCTTGACAGACTCAACTTCCATCTGCAGAGTGAGTAACATTGCATCTCCCACCTGATTACAATAGTATGGATCAGCCATTGAAGTATTCCGTTTACAAATGCCCTGTCTTATACTGAACAGCTGTGCAAGATGTGGCTGCTGGAAACAGGGTGCTGAAAGGAATCTTTGACCCAGCATATGTGAGTATTTTTACTCTGAGCTAAAGCTACCTAGCATCCTTTGAAATCATTCAAACATACTCTTTCTCTCTCTCACTCCCTGCAGAACCAGCCTACCCAGACAAGTTCCACACTTCGCAGAAACCAGACAGGTTCAGCTGACAGAAGTTCTCGAACTCACCGCTACTGACTCTTACAATGCTAAAACACATCCTGTACTGCATTTTGTTCACACTACATGGTTTTAAGGTTGCAGACAAAAGCCATGCTGAAATCATGTAGTTGCTGACTCCCTGTTGCTGCTCACTACACAACTCTCACATTTGTGACCAGGAGTCTCAAAGTAGTGTAAACACTGCCACAATCTACTGACTTTCAGAATTGTGTAGTGTGAACAAGCCTTAAGAGGACCCCCTTTGTTGCCAACACAGTGGGCCGTTGGTTATACCCAAGTAATTGGATCCAGCATCCATAGTATTGCTTAAAATCTATGGATGCTCCAACTCTTATATAAAATGGCCTAGCACTTGTATATACATTATAAATATTGTTCCATATGCTTAAATCATGCTATTCAAATTAGACATTATAATGTTTTGTTTATGAAACAGTGTCAAGACAGAATTGATGATGTATCACGATTTCATTCTGTGCTCGGTGCACTTCATATTGAAAAGAAAATGTTATTTTTAAAAGAAAAATGTAGGATTGAATTCATGTGAGTTCTTGTATACCGAGAGCCAAATGTATCTACGTTATATTATGTGCCCCAACCTTCTCTCTTAGTTCACCACAGAAAGCATTAGTACTTACAGTATCCTTCAACCTCTCCAAGTATTGTGGAGGTTAAGGTTTTTTGCCTTCATGTCCAAAAATGGTCATGAACAATTTCCGACTCAATTTTACAATGCTTATGGCTTTGGTCACTGGCTAAAACCAAAAGCACTACAAATTCGCTGACGGTCCCGTCACAATCTAAATCATATTTTATTAGACGCTTAGTCCTTACTGACAAGCACTTTAACATTCACACTATGCCTAACAGTAGGCATTACTACAAGACAGCATACTTCTAAACAGATCAGTGCTTTTTTGTTTTAGAACAACAATGACCATATAGATCAGCCATATTATAATATTTGTGTGAAGTCAGTTTAGACACAATATTTAAAATTGTGTTTAATAGCACACAGATCATATTTTTGTACCTTAACATGAAATATTTTTGGAAACGTATGTATGTGTGTATGTATGTATGTACTGTATGTATGTATGTATGTATGTATGTATGTATGTATGTGTGTGTGTATGTATGTATGTATGTACTGTATGTATGTATGTATGTATGTATGTACGTATGTATATTTGTATGTATGGTGCACAGTAACATAATATTACTGTATTTTTGTATGATGTGTACTGTAATAAAAAAAAGTAAAGATGTTTTTGAACCTAAATTAGTCATACCAAATCAGCAGCATTCAGCAGGTCCAAGCACTAAGTGCCAGTAATGAAAGTGAGTAACTGTCATTGTGAACAACACAAGACCATAAATGTTGATCCATTTCTTCCACATATGAGAAGTAAGAAATGCCTTGTTTTCAAGCCCTATGGTGTTGACGTACATATTGTTGTAAAAACAAAGTGACACAGATCTTACATGCAAAATCTTTGGAGAAGGCAGTGTTATAACACACTGTCAAAAAATAATCTTATAAACTTTTGAATCGCACTGCAATGATACTTTATTTGCTACTAGAAAATCAACCACACAGTCTTAAAAATCTCTTATATCACTTCAAAGCCCATTAAGCCTTTAAATTGTGTTTGTCTGTGAGTTTATAATTACATTTCTTGTAAGCTTAAGCCAGGAGATGCTGGTGGGATTTGCAAAGCATGGCCGTGGTCTTTATTCACACCCAATGGGGTCTGACTTTCCGAGGTCAAGTCCCTACCAGTTACTGAATATGTCTCCCACATCGCTCGACAGCTTTCAACGAGTTAGGATTCAATTTGTTCATGAAAAAAATTGTGGATATAAACACAGGGAGCTCATCTCCTTGGAGAATGACCATGATCGATTTTATCTCATCACAATGTAAGACTGATGAGCCCTAGCTGACTAACTAACCTTGAGTGAACTAGCCACTGAAAGACAATGGTGAACAATTCAATTTATAGACCTTAGCTTGCATCCATAGATGAAACACTTAAAACAACCAAATATGTTACCTCTGCCGACTACTTACCTTTACCAACACACGTCAAACAGTACCATGAAAGACAATATGAACAAACAAGTTACTAGAAGAGAATGAATGAAATTTGCTGCTTCTAGCAACGCTGAAGAGGTTTAGAAGATGTAGATAGACCTCAGACTCTGAGGTCTCTGTGCACCAACAGAATGCACCACTAGATGGCATTATACCTGTCAGCCTAACTGGTTAGGGTACACGTGAAACCATGACAACTTTTAAAAACTTTTGCGTGTTGATCTTGAGTCAGCTTCACTGCACGTAACACCCACCCATACCCCAATCCTCTGTATTTAAATGACACAAAGTTGGCAAACCTTTTGGTGTTTCTCTTAGAACTTTACATTCTACATTAATGTTATAATTTATCTCCAAGATGTTCAATATGATCAATCAGTTTTCAGTAAGTAGGTGTGTACATCACATACACCTCAATACATTCTCCATCTGGCCCACACTCTGTCTTCTCCTCAAGCATAAGTTGTCTAAATCATTTACTACTAATCTTAAGCGTCATGTTGTCAAATCTTCCGCAAAAATTTGTTCTCTCTTCCTCAGCTCACAGGTTTGAACTTGGCAGGATTACAGGTGCTTTATCGTATAATGAGATTGTGGGATGTGTATGTGTGTGTGTGTGTGTGTATGTGAAGTATATTCTCAGTTTTTATTTTGTCTGACAAATGACCTGTATAAAGTTACCATATTATAAAATGACCTCCATATTTCTTAATATCACTGCATCTATTTTTGCAGCAGATTGCCTTTGTTTCTAAACTATAGATGGCATTTGAACACTTTGTTTTATAGCGAATTTTAACAGTTGGACAAGATGCATAATATTTTGAAGTGTAATGCAATTCTCATGTAACAAGATGAGTAACAAAATGACTTCCATATTGCTTTTTATGTAATTACATCATTTCTTGCTTTTACTTCCATTTCTCAACAATAATCTCCACCTGCATAACCGCTCCTCATTAGCTTTGTCATTAGTCAAATTAGCATCTTTGACTAAAGTACAATGCCTGGATATTAAATGATTCAGGTATTTGAAATTAAGGCAAAATGTTGGCATGCATGTCCATGAGAGGAAGGGAATTTCTGACGCACCGTCATAGCAATCTATGTGGGATGATCCAGTCTTTGTTTTGCTGACACTAGATAATTACATTAGCAATGTTGTTGCCTAATCCTCCTGACCAGGCCTCACAGACAGCTGCAGTCTGCCAAGCCAACCAGACACATTAGCAACAGTCTGGTACGAAGAAAAAAAACATGTTTAACAGCACTTCAAACTGAATGACATTTTATGTGATATAGAATAACTTGTAAATGCTACTTTGAGAAGTAAGGAAGAAGTGTCTGTGAAAGTAGTCAAATAGTTATTTTAAGAAATTGCTCAACCTTTTAGTCTATTGTGTTCTTCTTTTGACTTAAACTGAGTGGACTGGTTCATATTCTAAGGGGTTACACTGACACAGAAAGTTCTCAGACATCTATATTGCGTCATATAACTCAAGCTATAAAATTCTTAACCTTCTGAGGTCATTTCATGAAGTCTCTTTGTACAATCTGTTTTTTGACTCTCCAAATGTAATGAGCTTTAATATCAGTCTCACTTAAAGCATAGAAGGAAATGTGAAAATGTAGTCCTGTAATCAGTAATATCTGATGTTTAACTGCACATTAACTAATTTACTGTCAAAGGTGAACAAGTTACTGAGCTAATCAGTGGTCTTTAGTTTTTGTCACACTCACAGCAGTGAGACAGCACCAAGCTAAAACTATATATAGAAATTGGGTACTCGAGAGCTGCCAATAGACTTTAGACAGGGAGGACAGTGCTATAGAAAGGTTTTCTCTCAGTTCTGGCCCTCTAGTTTTAATTCTAATGTTTACTCTAACTTCTAATAACATGCCTGTGTGAACTTCCAATTGTTTTCTGTTTAGATTTTTTGCATTTAGTAGTTGCAGAAATTTAGTGATTAGTGCAAATTATCGTTTGAATTAGATTGTAAATAGTACTTTGTAGTGTTGTCTTTTAAAAACACGTTTGGCATTAAATTATTTAAGTTGGTCACATTTTTAAAAAAGTGACATTTATTTTCAACAGTACATAATGAACGCTCATAAAACTTGCAGAGCATGGGAAGGTTGGTAGCGTAAGGGAGTGGGACCCACAATTGGAGGGTCACCAGTTCAATTCCCGGACCGGTAAAGGTACCACTGAGGCACTTATGAGCAAGGTACTGTCCCCAAGCACTGCTCCCCGGATGCTGCCAGAGCTGCCCACTACTCCTTCACAAATGGGTCAAATGCAAAGGTCACATTTTAATGCGGTGCACAGTGTGACTAATAATCACTCACTTAAACTTAAACTTGTTGAAAAAATAACTGAGACCACCCAACCAAGCAGAGTCACAATCTCTTTACAATTCTATTTTAATGCATTCAGATAATAGTTTAGTTGTCTAGTCTTGCTGAATGGGGTCCTGGAGCAGAGGACCACAAACCACAAATGGGTTTGTGGTCCTCTGCTCCAGACCCATTCAGTGTGTTCCAGGTTTTTTGTACCAGGTTCTGTAAGGCTAATCCGACCCAGCCTGGCCCAGGTACGTCCCCACCCTTCCGCCAGAGACCCTAATCCTGTTAGCTGAGCCTCCTCACTGCTAATCCTGCCACTTCTCTACCTGCCCGTCCTCCAGCGCTGACACTGAACTCTGGGATGAGCGTCTGCTGCTGAACACAGAAGGTAAACCTGCAAACTTCCAACCACAGGCAAATGTAGCTCAGAAATCACCACATGACAACGCGTCATTCGGATACACAATGCAGCTTACTCTTGGATTATGAAATGAATACTTTTATTCTGAAAAAATAATGTGAATATATATGACTGGATTAACCTTAATAGAATATTAAATTGGTTTAAAAACTTAACTTCTTCTGTTTCAGACTTTTATTTTAAGTATTAAGCTGGAATGAACTTTGCATGAAAAAGTTCCTGAAATGTCTGTTTATGCTAATAAGGTTACTGTGGTTTTGAAAATTAAACGCCGAATTAGAAATGTGATTATGTTAAAGCTTTCAATAATGCAGTAATGCACATTTGTTTCAAGACAGATTTCATTATTGTCAACAATATGCACAATTCAGAATATTTACCAGTAAATCTTGAGGTTGACTGAAATTTTGACAGTCCATAATTAACATTTATGCATTTATTTACATTTGTTTTTAAATACTGCATACTATTGTTTTACTATTGTACTATACTTCGTGTTAAGTTATAATACCACTACAGTACAAAAAATGGTAATGCTGACTTAGCTTGAATATACTTAAGTCTAAAAGTTTCTTAAACCTCAGGAAGTCAAGTCCTCAGGACTACACACAACACACAACCCTAATTGGAATGTCTGACTCTCTGATAGTAAAACATTAGCATTAGCCCCAGGCCATTAGCCAGGTGTTTCTTACTTGAGTGTTTCTTTCTGCCCCCTGCTCAGGCTGGGAGATTAGGGTCAGAGGCGTTAATCGCTGATTAGCAGTAGCAGATTCCCACACAAACAGCCATGATCGTCTCTCACTTGAGTGCTTAGACACCGAGCACAGCACAGAGAGGGAAACAGGTTTGTGCTTCACAAAGCAGAAGGAAGTAAGAGTAGAAAGATCACAGTTTTAAAAAGTCACAGAGGTGCAGAGGTTAGAGGAAAACCTAATCTACTTTGACCAAAGCATCATAAGGTGACCTGAAGGTATATTTTGAGATTTTAAGAAACGATAGTAGTTTGTAAGTCAAAATGAACATTGCTTTTTTCTGCCATTTTCTTATCTCTCTACCGAAAATGAACATACATTTGCTCTGTGTGGCAGTCTGCATTTAAGATGCCACTCTTATGAAGCACTTAGGTTGAAGCTCTTCCTTCATCTATCACCTTCATAACCTCTGGACTCCACACCCAGTTTACAGCAGTAGCAAGAGTTGGGCTGAAGGATAAGACTTACCCAAATCCCATTGTTATAGAGTATTTATAGGCGGATATGTAAATTATTGTGCCAATTCAGGTGCCCTTTCTGCACTCTGTGAACTATAGCCTGATGGGTATATTCCAAACACCATGCTGAGACCACTTTGACATAATATTCAAGACAGTTTGCAGTTTGGGATACGGTATATGATAAGTTAGAGTAGTGGTGGCAAAGTGGTCTAAGTGAATGGAAGTGTGTGTTGGTGACCATAAGATTAGGAGTTTGAACCAGACCCTTAACTTCAAGGTGCTGCAGGAAGACTGTCCCTGTAATTAGAAAATGGAAGTCACTCTGGATAGAAGTGTATGTTAAATGCCATAAATGTAAGTGAATACTGCTGTTTTGAATTCTGTTTAGCTCAAGATGCCTATTCTTGTATGTCTGATGAATATGTGTATAGTGGGTGTACACGTACTGTATGTATCGATATAAGCCGGTGTTTAATCATTTTTATGTGCTTGTGTTGTAATTTTAGGTACAGGATGTTTAGCTGGGTGGTAAAAGTGGTTCCACAGCCCCCTGAGAAGCCTGGTACTCTAGGAGAGGAAAACAAGGGCAATGCACCACAGAGCCAGGTGTGATGTGCGTGTATGTTAGTGTGTGTATTGGATGAGTGCTTGAACTGTGTACAAGATATTATGTTCTTGATATAATACAAATTAAACATTATTGAGTAAACTGAAAGAGTACATTTTACACACTTTCAGATTTACTGTAGTCATTTCAATAATGATATAATAATATAAAAAAATTAAAACGATTTGAACTGCCACGGTAAGCTTTCACTCTCTGCGTAGATAGCTGCTTTTAGTCTGGGATGTGATAATTCGTTGTTAGTTGGCCTCATTATTCCATTTATATGGATCAGCGTGTGCTGTTTTCAACCCCTCACAGGAAAATAAAGCACCAGTCAATGAAGTACCAAAACCAGGTGAGCTCTCATTATTTGATGTATTGTCTAAAATAATGTTTTTTTTGTTTTTATTAATACTTGCATGGCATGATTTATTTAAACTGATTTATCTTTTTATGCAACAACAGCCAATGCTGCTAAATCAACGGAGGATGAAGTTTCGGAAGAAAACAGGTGTGTATGTGTGTGTCCTGCCTGATCCACTTCTCTGTGAGGTTCTGCCCTTTCCTGTTGACCCATTGTGTTGATGGTCCAGGTGTCTGTACAGTCTGGCTGGATCAGAGACCTGAACTTGTTACAAGCTCATCCCATAAAGACTCCTATTATCTGTTTACTCATCCCTCTCTCATTCTCTTTGTCTTTCTCTCCGCAGCACTCAGAGTGGGGTCCTCACCTGGCTGTCTCATGGCTTTGCCAGTGCACTTCCCCAACCTGTAGCCACTCCCAAACTGGGCAGGGCCAACTCTGATGCCAAGGTAAAGGACGAGCAGGAAATCTTGCTGTGGGGTTAACGTACTTTCAGGTGTTTCTGTGTGTGTGTTTGCATAGATAATACCAGGCATACCACTAGAAACTGGATGATATATAAGAATAGATGTAATATATGCTACATATTCTTTCCTTTCTTCATTTATTCAAACTTTCTTTCTCTCTCTCAATCCATTTAAATAGGAGGAGAATGCCATAAGCAACAGGTACAGTTCTGAAGCATTTGTGTGTGCTTTTGTGTGTATTTACTTATGTATTTTATTGACTTCATCCATGTAAAGTATTTGACTAGTGTTTGACTCACACGTATCATATGTTTGCTACCTTCTTCATCATGGATTGCAGTAAGACGGGTGAAGAGTGAGTAGATTCATGACTAAATCTTTACGCCAGACAGCTCAAGCTAAGGAACCGCACGCAGTACATACTTCACTCTGTTAACATAAAATTCACCAAATGAAATAATCATGATACTCAGTTATGGACTTAGAGATTGTTGACTGGAGTCTGGCTCCACACTGCTGCCATTGTGTCCCTGAGCAAGACCCTTGGCCCCAAGTCGCTCCAGGGAGATTGTCCCTGTAATTAGCGTAATTAGGAAACGAAGGCATATAAAATCAACATGGGACCTTGGCCTGCTACAGAATAAACTTCACTTAGTCTGCTGCTGCCTGCTGTCTGCTGCTGCCTCCTAGTGTCCACTTAGAGCACTGCAGCTTCCTGCTCTCAAACTTGCTGCCCTCTGTGTGTTCAGCAGAGGGAACTGAGGAAGGGATTGTTCTCCTCTCTTACAGGACTGGAATGATAAACTGGATTGTTCAGGGTTTGGGCAAAGTGGTTCCACAACCTGATGACAAGTACAAAAAGAACACAGACTCACAGGAGGTCACAGAGGTATGATTACAAAAAGGCATCAACGTTCTCACTGTAAAACTGCCAGTGGGTTTGTTTTGTTTTATTGTCTTAATTGTACACCCCTTTCTGCGAACTCCACTTGTTCCGATGTGCTTTGTAAATAAATTGTATAAATATACAATGTATAAGTGTGTTTAAATAAATTGTCCATTTTGAAAGTACCAGAAGAGAGGTCAGTCTCATGATCACAACAAGCAAAACAGTGGCATTATAATTCAGCGAAGGAACACAGCACTACTTCAATAGAAATACCAGATCTCATCCATTGGCCTTAACCTCATTACTAAGTAGTATGTCGGTATAACAAACCACCATCTGCAGCCTTCTATCTTTCACCAGTTTCACATGATTTGGGATGTAGCCTGGGTGTGGTGATAATGATCAGCCCAAAAATATAGGTGTAAATTAAAAGGAGCTTGGGGAGTCTGTTTAATTGCATCTTTAGAATAAAGTGTGGGGTGGAACGTTGCTCCACTGATCTTGGGAAGTGTTGATTGTTGAGAACACACCCAAGCCAGAGCTGAATGTCAGCTTTCAGCAAATCTGCCTCATCACCAGAACACAGACGTCTCAGACAGGGCCTTGTACAAACTTGCCGTATACATTTCCCAAGATGCCAAAACAGATCCATTCCATAAGTGCTTTGATGGTAAAAGAGAATGATACTGTTTGGGTGAGGTCTAATTAGTCTGTGACTAAGTCTAACCTGTGTCCCAGAATCCAGCATAAAGGCGTGAGTCAGAGCAGGTTTAGTATATGTGTAAATGTTTCCCGTTCCCGTCCACTGATCCAAACCCACAATTAAGACAGACTGAACATATTCATTAGAATGAAACGATGTATTTTTGTTAGCGTGTATATATAGAATATGAAGAGAGAGAGGTGTGAAGAAAAAGAGAGATTGCATTTTTATTCTACTGACTTTGAATGTAAATGTTTTTTTTACAGGTTCATGACGTTAAAGATGTATCAGGTTGGTCACTTTTGTAGATGAAATTTGAAAGCCTTTCAGCATTATTGTAGAATAATACAATTATTTGGCATTACTAATGACCTTTGCGGGACAATGGCATTGTTAAAATGTCCCGTTTTCTCTACCTAGATGCAGAGCCTCTCCCTCATGTTGCTGTGGTGGAGGTGGTGTCTGATGAAGAACATGATGAAGAAAACAGAGCCATAACTCCAAGGTACACATATGTCACTTTCTAGTCCAGTATGCAAACCTGTCATGCAAGTTGTCTCTGTCATGCAAAACTACATTTCTCTTTCTCTCTCCCTCTCAGGGTGATGGAGTGGTTTAAACATGGATTTGAGAAGGTGATTCCCCAACCTCCAACCAGTCCAGAACCACAAGTTAGGAGAGAGACTCCAACCCCAGAACCCCCACCACCACCACCACCAGTCCAAGGTAAAATATCAGCTCTTCTAATGTCCTTTGGTCACATTCAGGTTCTGTCACATTTATAAACATAGGTATAGCCAGAACATTGTAATATATTTAGAGCAGAGAATTGAGATTCCAGTTTTCATTTCTAATTTAATAACTACTGGTTTTGCAAAGACCTTTACATACATTAATGCAGATGTAAATTATTCACTTTGTATATTGTTTACTGTAATAATTTATCATATTTTGCAGCAAGTTAGTGCGAAATTTAATGTTAGTTAGTGATAAGTCGAACAGATCCAGCGTTTAGGTTACCAAAGATTCTACATTACAAGGAATCGACTAGAGACCTGGTGGGGAAATCACAGGCCAGACTGTAACACTAGTATTGGATATATACCACAGTATATACCACAGTATATATCTTACCACAGTACAAGCAGAAATGCCGAGTAACAGCTGTTGAGCTTTGTTGGTTACCATTTGACAGACCTGCAGAGTAAAAGACTGTATATAAGCTGGATGAGATTTTTCCACTGGCTATTTGCAGAAAAAAAACATTTAAACATTAACAGAATAAACTGCCATTTTTGTTTTTCATTTTTGGTGACCTTGATTGACCTTGCATTTATTTTCTGTTTAGCACCCGCTCCTACACCAGTGGACGCCCCAAGACCAGAGGAGGCTGCCAAGACAAGGTAGGTCCCATAAGAACCACTCCAACATATATTTAGAAAAATCTTCATCCTGAATGTTAACCACATCTGTGTGTGTGTGCTTAATGGCATTGCAGTGTGGAAGGAGAATCGAAGTAGGTGGAAGTTTACTGTAAATGTTACTTCATAGCTTTGCTTTGCTGCTGTCATTGCCCCAGAACCATTAAAACACTAAAAGCTAGTATAATGCAGGGTCATCTGCCTGGAGGTATCACTTGCAAAAAATCTAAGAGAAAGGATGAAAAGGAGCTTTAAAATAGTGGCTTATTGCTTGTCTTTTATTATATTTTATTGCCAGCAGGCAAATAAAATATGTCAAATGCTGCCTACTGCTGTCACTACATCTACGGCCTAATAAAAGCTTGTCCCTGGCTAATTATAGATTAGTTTAGTTAGACCATATTGCTGTCTATAAACCACTTTGTCTGTGTGTGTGTGTGTTTTTTTTTTAAGCATGGTTAACTGGATAGTACAGGGACTCGGCCGCATAATCCCACAACCTGTCCTGAAACCAAAAGAGGTAAAAGAGATTTAAATATCTTATCTGCAATGTCTGTGTTTTCAATAAGAATTAACTGGTCGCTTCTGGATTTTATGAAGTAACCCTCACAGTTTAACGTATTCAAAGCACTATTTCTAAAATATTTTTAGGCCAGAGACCATCACATTGATATCATGTTTTCGCCTTGTTTGCAAAGAAAACTGAATGTCCTGCAGCATTTTAACAGGTTGATTCAAAAGACTTTAAAATAGTAGTCTAATAAGGACCTAAAGGGCTTTGTAAAGCATCAATAACCACTTAAAGTGTTTGTGGCCAACTCTAATTTTAACGACATAAATCAACTACACACAAGTCAGAAGATGGAGTAAACTGTGCAGATCACTGAAGTATTGAAGTACTCAAATATTTAATTTTATACTCAATCATCTGCACACCTAATGTTTAATGTTAAAACCTAACAGGCAAGTAATTAATAATCAAGGCTTTATCTCAACGACATGAAACCATATAAAAACTTCAACCAATAGTCATAGACCTATAGTCAAAGACTTTGTTAAAAATTGATCAGTAAATTCCGAATTGTGCATGATCAGTGGTGATTAAAATATTACTCTCACATTTACATAACATTTACATTTGATATATGCTTCTTATTGTAGCTATTGTTGTTCACTGAAACATGACTTTAACTTCTTTAATGGATTAATTTCTGTTCACAGGAAGCCTCAGACGCAGTTCAAAGCAGTAAGTCTAAACTATTTTCTTTTTTTACTATATGCTACATTTAATTTATGCACTTAACACACATCTGGTAAACTCCATTAGGGTAAATAAATCAGTGATTCATCTTTGTTGGCTCGGTTAATTAAAACTTTTATCTTCAGTGTTTAACATGCTCATGAAGACAACCTCTCACCACTTGGTCGTTAGAGTTTGACATCTTTTTATTACTTGACTGGTCACTGGTATAAGAATGCTCTAAATGGTTAAAATATGATGGCAAACTGACAGACACTGTTTGTTGAACAAAGTTTGGAGATCAGAGTGTAAGTAAGATCTGGTTGCTCTATATTGAAATCAGGCAGATGTCTGTTAGGATGAGGAAAGAAAATTTCAGTCTTTGTCCTAATCCGTGAAGGCATATTTACAGTTTTCTCTGCTGAATGATTCGCTATGATGAGTCATGTGTGCAAGGGAAAGCTCATAAGCGTGCAGAACATTGCGTCCCCTTGGCTGGGGGGGGGCGGCAGGGCAGCAGGGTCAGACAGAGGCGTTTGAGTATTGAGATGAACTCTAACTCAGCTCCTCTTCTCCTTCTGTTTCAGGGGAGAAGGACCTGAGAGCCCCCTAAACATAAGGAAAGGAAGACTGGGAGAGTGACTTAATCTCAGAAAGAGAGAGAGAGAGAGAGAGAGAGAGAGAGAGAGAGAGAGAGAGAAAGAGGATGATTATAATGATAATAATGTTAGATCGATACACACAGACATATACATATACTGACTGCCAGTATTGGGGAAGTTGCTTTTAAATGGTAACTTTTCAAGCTACAGGCTATCAATGATTTAAAAAGCTACATCCAAGCTACTGTTTTGATATAGTAGATAGTTACACTACAAGCTACAGAGAAAAAGTAGCTAGCTACATTAAAGCTATTTCATTAAAGCCATGGATTCTTGCTCCCCTCTTTAACTCCTTTTAACTGCCAAGAGTGCACTGTGATGCAATGAGTATGCATCATGCGAGCACTGCAGCCTGTTAGCCTATTTCTGGTAGTTGAAAATACTTGTCTTTGTGAACAGAAAAATAATAGCATTTTTTGTAACAGCGTTTTGCCATGCAAAATCACTATGTGTAAAAAAAAGTTACTTTTAAGCTTTGCTACTGATAAGCTACTGAAAAAAGTAGTCAGGTTAGCAGCATTGCTCATTTTAGTTAGCTACTCCCCCAGCACTGCTCACCAATTTATGTAAAAATACATACATGCTCACACACACACGCACACTTGTTGACCCTCTAATGACTATGTGTATATATATATATATATATATATATATATATATATATATATATACAAACATACAATTCTATAGCTAATCCTAACCCATAACCTTAACCTCAGTGACCAAAAGCACATCTTTTACCTCTTTTAGTGTCTCCCAAAAACAGCCTATTTTCTATAAAGTCATTTTTCCTCATGGGGACCTCTCAAATGTCCCCACAAAGCCATAAAAAATGGATAAAAGTAATTTTAGGGGACAAAAAGGCCCAAAAAAGTCCCCAAAACTCATTAATACATGGTACACACACACACACACACACACCCAATACCTACCAGGCTACTGGGACATTTGTGCAGCTATATAACTTCATACCTAATTTTTGCTATGCTAATATAGTGCTTAGTAAAGGGAAATTTTAGGTGTGTTTTATTCAGGGCCTTCCTGCTATGAATACCTCTAAGAGCATATCATTTTTATTGGCTTTATATGTTGATAATTTACAGGCAGCAAAAACAGCCCTGAGACCAGCATAGGATAACAATGTGTTTGATAGCACAGACTTCAGTACAGTTTGTACATGTCCTGAACTAAGCTAAGAGAAGTTGTCATGTTAGATCACAGTATTAGACACAAGGTTGAACTGGTTGATGGGAACTGTTTATTTACAGCTACTGCTGTTGTTGATTTTGCTCAATAAGCTACCGCCTGCTTGGCCTTACATAAGATATGTCTGTCTTGCTGCATATAATAAAGAATAAACTATTTTGAAATGCAGAATGTTTGACTGAGTGGTGGGAGGTTCATGTATACGAAATCACAGATCTGGACACACTGGGCATATAAAAATATAGGCTATGAAAACAGAAGAGTATTGGGAATAATAATAATAATATTGCTTATTGAGAACTGGTATAGCAAAATCTAAATTGTATGTAAATTTTCTTAATTGTTCTGATTATACCACATGTCCCTGTGGAATAGTTATTAAGATTGCACATGCTTTGTCGAATCTAATCATTATTATTATGCTTATTTTATAGGTATAATGTAAAATATTAACCAACCTTAATGTCAAAGAATTTCGCCCTGACTGATGCCTTTAAGCACCAAAAATTGTCAGTAAGACTTGGGAGTAATATTAGTGCCTTTAATAACACTAATTGCAAAGCTAATTATTGTATAAAGGGAACAGGATGACCTGGCAAAATTATAGTTGAAATAATTACAATAAATGAGTGGCACTGAAATGCATTCCATGATCCACATCACAACACAGCTCTTTTCCTGCTCTACATCTGATTACAGTCATGAAATGCTCCCAATGTGCACATAATCCAGTAGAGCAAAAAAATCATTATTTGATTTAAAATGTAATAACGACTGAAATCTTCCCATTCCTGATCATGCAGAAACGAAGACAAAATAATTAATCATGATAATTATTACCTGAAAACTATGGTTTGGATTAACAAGTCTAAAACAAGATGTACATGTAGATCTTCTTGTAGTTAAAGGAATTTCTACTGTAAGAGTTCTGGTATTACCTCCACCCTTCCATACTGTGTTTTTGAAGGAACACTTTTATAAAATATAGCATAGTCTTTACAGGTAATCATATCACACTTTATCAGGTATTAACACATTTCTGAAAACATATAATAAATTTATAATAATTTGAAAACCTCACATGGGTGAGTGGTCATGACAGTTGATGCCCAGAATTTTGTCCCCTTTGTTGCTGCAGTCTGCATCTTGCAGGACCCGTCTGACATGGTGCTGGAGGAGGTGGAGTCAGACTGGGAGCAGAAGCAGGCAGAACATGGCTCTGGCAAGGAGAGGGGGGCTCTGCCCCACCCTCAAGCCATGGAGCATAGCAGTCCCTTGCTAGATGCCCTGCCCAGCATCCTGCCCCACGTCATAGCCATGGAGGAGCAGGAAGATGCAGAGACCCAGACCGAGCGCTGGACCCCCATGGTGGAGACCATCAAGAGAGAGGCGGAGGAGGCCGCCTTGGAAACCATGCAGGAAAGGTGAGGATCTGAACATAAAAACAGTTTGCATTTGCAGACAGGTCTTGCATAAAATTTGCATCATTCAAGAGGCACAGTTCAAAAGCAGTAGATACAGTTCTGCAAATCAACCAAATCCAAACCATAGGGCAAAAACAGAGAAAAATTCAGAAGCATGAAATAATGGTCGGTATACAGAAGGCAGAAAAGGCTTGGTATGCAGTGCTATCTATGATTTCGCAAAAAGACTATACTGAAACAATTCCCTTTACATACAGGACGTTTTGGATTGGACAGTTTTTTTCCATATAGAGTTGATGTAGACAATATATAATATATTTTAAAAATGATAGCTGAAGTGAATAATTAGTAATCTCTGGCTCTTACCTTTAGCATTATGCAATTAACGTACATTTTTGTATTATTATTATTATTATTATCATTATTTGTCTTGTGTTGTGTTTTTGTGGGTGGTGTTTTGGAAAAGACTGGAGCAGGAGCGCCTGGACGCAGCTCGGATGGCTGAAGATTTGGCCCGGCAGGCGGCTGAGATTGCAGTCAGACAGCTTGAGGAGGAACACACAGTTAGAGTCATGGAGCCTGAGTTGTCTGAACCAGATAACGGAGAGCAGTAAGTTAGACATACACTCACACCAGTCCTCACAAGTCCACTTTATCACACACATCTATCAGCAGCCATAGTGTAAAACTTCATTTGTTAATTCTACACTCTTAGCATAAGTTGCATATGATGGCACTGTGTTTAAAAGTTAGGGTCAAAGGAGGACAAAACCAACTTTATTGTTGTGACAGGTTTTCCTTCCACTTGTTCACCCTGTTCACTGAGATACAGTAACACCTAGATGATAATGTGTTTAATAAAAGCTAGTAGACAGAAATTAGTTTTTAATGTCCCTCACTTCTCTCTTACTTTTATCCTCATAAGGATCTTGGGATTTCTGTGTTTCATTACTGAGGATAACTTCCCAGGCTAAAGTGGTAGAAAGGAAACTTAGCCATTAAACTTTCTGAAGTTGGATTTATTCACCTCTGGTTGGGTGTGTGTGAACTCAGGGGTTCCTAATCTTGGTCCTTGATAACACTGCTCTTACAATTTTCCCGCACCAACACACACCTTTCTGCATTGTTCATTAGCTAATCAGTTTGATTGGGTGTGCTATTGTTGAGAATCACCAGTGCTGAGTAAGACGTCTGAGTTTTTAGTTCTATCCTGTCTCTGCTAGTACTGAGCTCTAGGGGTGTGACAGAAATGCTGAAATGGCTTCAGAAGATCCCGTATCTAGAACTGTCTTACACACACATAAACACACACAGCTTTCACTATTCACCCGCTCACTGTTTGTTTCACAAAGACTGTCCAATATTCAGGAGGAAGAGAATGAAGAGGATCCAGAGTAAGTCCCACTTTTCCCTCCTACCTTCTCCTTCCGCTCTACTCCCTTGCTTCTCTACCGGCGCAGCCAACAGACAAGCCGAATGAAAAGTTGCTTGTCTTTTGTTACTGCTTTGTTCTGCCTTGGATGCATGCCATATCCTTTGCACACTTTGCCCTTCTCGTGAGCTGAGGCCCTGTTTGTCCTTTCCGGCTTGCTGTACAGGTTGCAGCCACTACGAGAGGAGAGTGATGAGGACAATGGGGATAGTAAGATCACTGAGTAAGAGTAACATCACTTTTACACCTGTACCAAGTAGCTTTAATCTGACTACCGACTAACTCTATTTAGACTGTCACCTATATGTTGCCTTGTTCAATCTGCCAGTCTCTATGCTATTTACCACTGGTCAGTTTGTGACCACAGGAGCCAAGTTAAGCCACAATTATTTAGGTTTTGACTCAACACAGCAGTGATGTTGATATGGTGGTGACCAGTGTTGGGAGCAGCTAAATAAAAATGCTGCTACCAACTTTTTGGTAGCTTATCAGTAGTGATGCTACTTTTAAAGCACAGTGACCTTTCTAGAAACTGTAGCATGGCAAAATTGTAGCATTGTTACAAAATTAATATTATTAATTTTCTCTCTTTACAAAGATGGAAATATTCAACTATCAGGTGTTTCTGGTTGGTTTTGAATTCACAAAAATGTCAGGCTTGGAAGATGTAAAGTGGAGATAGAGGATGGTATCTACCTTGGTGAAGACTGAAGCAAGAATCTGTGGTCATGAATTAACTGATGTTTGATGTAGCTTAATAGTAGCTTTTAATTTTAAGTAGCTTGTAGCTTGAAAAGCTACCATTTTAAAGTAGCTTCTCCAACACTGCATATCAGTATCACTGCTAGGTTGAGAGGGTCAACAAGTCCATAAATATCCAGACAAGAAGGTTTTGGTGGTCAAAAACTAATCAGTAATGAAGGTCTAGTAGAAGACCAACACAAACTGTAAACAGTAGCCAATGGACTGCAGTGTCTAACGGGTTACCAAGAAGACAAATCATTCTATTACAGAAAAGTTTTTTATCGCACCACAGCATCCGTGTCACTAATTAAGTTTTATTGATTGTAGGCCACGTAGAGCCAAATGAGATGTGGAATGGGCTTTGGTGAAGCGTTCTGCAGGGTTGCCCCAAATGCTGGGTTCAGAACATCGATAAATACCCGATGACTACATAATATTTAGACATGGCTACATCCAGAACAAATAAAAGAACTGTTAGTTCTGCTTTGAAATGTAGATTACATCCGTTGAGGGGCTTACAATTTGCTTGTATACAGTCATCTTATTCCCTTTTTAAATTTCCTTTTTTTTAAATTTAGCATATGCAAGTTTTTTGCATCTCTGCACAGATTTTACTGATGTCATGTTTCTTGAAGAGTCTGTGCATTGAAAGTACAGTAGCACTAATGGAAGACATAATTTACAGCAGTAAATGGATATACCAATGCTTAAAGTTGGGTGGAATTGAACAAGTTCAATGACAAATTCAATGTAGTAAGTCATTCCACAATGCCGTGCAGATTAATTTTAGCTTGATCAGTAAAGATCGGAAAATACACATTTTCTGTCTTTTCTGCTTCACCATAAAATATTAAACATGCTCATCTATTCTTGTGATATTCTGGTGCAGACGTTATTTTGAACATATGATCTCAGATGCTAACTACAGGCTTCACCTCCCTCCGCTTTGCCACATGTTAATCTGAATCATCCGTTAAGAAAGTGCTGAGTCTGCATAGAGTGCTTTTAGAGCAAAACTGCGCAGGCTGTTGCATTCTGACATGAAAACATAGCTTCATGTGGAATGTACTGAACCATTTTCTGTTAATGCTTTATTTTTTGTGCAAAATTGCTCCCCAGTGTATACAGAACAGACATGAAGAGGTATGTTTCAGTCTTTAAACTTCAGATTTTTTGTTTTATTCTGATGCATAATGTGCATTTCACTCATTTCTACTCCATAAGGTAGTGTTGTTATCACACCTTACCTAACATCCACAGTAAATAAAGTTCCATCTCGTTCCGGCGCCTCCTGACACTAGTTTCCATGGTGAATTATCCATGCTCTAAGCAAACAGGATCAGATGAACCAAAAGCAATCTGTTAGGGACGATACAGAGATGACAGACCACACTTCAGCACAGATAGATTATGTAGCTGCAAGAAAAACTAGTGAGATAGACAATCTGAGGCACCTTGTCTGTATAAAAATTTCCTGCCAAAAAAGTAAGTATTAACCCCGTTGCTCTTCTGATTAGTTTTATCTGTTAAATAGATTATAAGACTGAAAAGGTTAAACAGTTTTAGTTATTATCAACAGGAACACACGTGTCAGCCCATGAGCCTATGCGGTTGCCTCCCGTAATCCAATCAGCGCCCCATTTCATATCTGCCGTTTCTCCCTACGTCTAACAGTTACTCTTTGTTTCTCATTGACTATGAGTTCACATTTGATTGCTGCCTCTTCTGATTCTTCCACTTAAACTCCATCTGCAGGTGTTTGGTGGATGTTTGTCCGGCTGAGGAACTTGAAATAGAAACAACTGAGCTGAGCGAACAAAGGGAAGACTCTTCAGAACTGCAGGATCCAGACCCTGATGTTGTGACCACTCAGCCTAAAGCTGCCCCCTCAGACCACTGTCCACTCACTGGAGTCCAGGTAAATGTTTAAAATGCGACAACCAGAGGAAGGAACAGGGGATTCTGACTGCTGACATTCTGAAATGTTTCCCACTTAAGGAGGAGGAGGAGGAGGAAGATGCTGCTGAAGAGGGATGTGGAGGTCAGTGGGGAAAATATGTGTGCTTGTTTATCATTCTTAATCTATTAATAGAAGGATCAACTATAACATTACGACCACTGAGCGGTGAAGTAAATAACATTGAATAGACAGGTTATGATGTCACCTGGCAGTGAATCAGATACATTAGGAAGCAAAAGGATATTTTGTCCTTAAAATTGACGAGATGAAAGTATAAAAAGGTAAAGTGCAAGGATTTGAGTAACTTTGACAATGGCCAAATTGGGATGGCTAGATGACTGGGTCAGAGTGTCTCCAAAACTGCAGGTGATCAAAATTGGCCCGACAAGGGAAAACTGGTTCATGGGCAGCCAAGACTTATTAATGCATGCTGAGAGTGAATACTGGCCCATTTTGAGCTGCTGCAGCTTCGATTGCTGCAGACATTAATGCTGATTCTGAAAGGTGTCAGAACATGTTTTACATACTCAATATTAAGCAAGATGTTATGGCTGATCAGTGTATATTTTATGTGCATGATTAACTATGATATTTTTGTAAGAATACTGTATTGTTGCATCAACAGAAGTTTAATTGAAAGAGCCTGATCTGCTTCATATAAGATTTGAAACTCTTTGCTGTTAAACTTGTAGAAAAAATTATAAAAATACTTATCAACTATTGGATTCTATGAAGTTTGCAAGTCTTTTTTTGATGTTTCGCGTTTGTATATGTTTACATTAACATGGAATACTTGGTGGTGTGTCTGCCCACAGCACCCTCTAGATGCTCCACAGTAAAGCACTGGATCCTGCAAATCCCTCACGCTTCCCAATGCCTCAGTAGCTTTAACCAGCTGCTGAAAAAGGCCAACTTCTCCTCCCCCAATCTCTCCTCCCTCCATCCAGACCTCCTCCTGCTCTACGAGGAATTTGCACAACTACCCAAGCAGGTCCACCAGCGCTGCCAGAACGTTCTCCTGCGTCTCAACAGCCTTAAACCCCTGTAGGATGCCTAAGCAGAGAAGTGTAGACCTGGAGTTAGAGACTGTAGCTAGTGTATTACCAGCCAAACACACTTACAACACCCCCTTACCACCTGTCATTACTGAACCCAAAATTGTCCCTTCTGACCCCTGCTTCATACCTGAAGAGCTTCAGCCTCTGATTTCTCCTTATACCAAGATTCAGCAGTTCTCAAACAAACACTCAGGTGAACAAGCCACTTGGTGTGTTAGTGGATCCCGAGTTTTTTAAGGCAGTGCTGTGCTAGATTGTGCTGTGCTGTGATTTGTTCCTGATAGGTGTCTGATATAATGGCAAGGTGGACTTTATTAACTGTGTACATGTAAGATTGAAACAGAGCACATTTTGTAATAATTTCTTTTCTCATATGACTACAGAATGTCCCCATCTTAGTGTAGAGGAGGTCAGTGATGGAGAGTCTGCCAATGTACCTCAGATCTTCGAGCCTGGAGAGTCAAACAATGCCACCCTCACTGTTCCTATTCCACCACTTGAAACCCATGCGTGAGCATCTCCCCATCTCTCAGGCTGTTTGTTATTACATCAAAAATGTTTTTCAGTCTTTGTGCTAGTCTACATTTTTATCATTTTCAATATTTTATTCACCTTAATGACCAATCAGAGATCCTTATGGACACTAGCTATAAACTTGCTTATTCTGTTTTTACTTGTTTTTGTAAGGTCTGTGATCTCTAAACCAATACCTCGTGTTTTTAGGTTAAGATACGCAGATTTCAACAAATCAATGATCCTTTTCCCATTAAAATTATAAATCATTTTCTCTTTTTGTTTATACTTTAATGGCCTTTTGCAGCAAAGCTGTGAACACAGAGTAAATTCTTCTTGATTTGTACTGTAGAAAGAGAAATGTTCTCTGAATTTGCTTCTAATGTCATTTTCTCTACTAATAAAGACCATTTGCTACTTCCAGGAAAATTCCTCAGATGGGAGACACAGAGGATGACATGGAGGATCTGGCCGATAAACCAGGCCTTCTCACAGTGGAGGAAGAGTGAGTTGCCAGACATAAATCCTCAACCGATGTTGTTAATTCTAGACATTAAAGTAACAGCTTGGCCGTAATGATTATTGCAAGCAACAATAACTGAAATAGATTTTGTTAGCTGCCAATTAGCATTAAGGAATTTGTCTAATTTGTGGCACTGCATTTTTGTTCATTGTTAGTTATGTCACAATTTCTCTACAAAATCGCTCCTCTAATAGCAAAATTGTGACTATAAAATTGGGTTGTTTATCAATCAGTTTATTTGTATGAGCCGTTCTCGACATGTTTGTGGCAGGAATGAACGGCCACTCTCAGCAGCAAGTCAAACGAGTTTTGTGATAAGCGAACGTCTGCAGGAACTGACAAGGCTTTTTAAGGAGAGAACAGAAAGAACTAAAGAGAGACTTGTGGACCCTGATGAATCTGAGGAGGATAGTCCATCAGGATGTGAGTGATGCATTGTGTTTTTATAAGTTAGAAAATATACTGTATCTGGTGAAATAAGGTTGCAAAACGTTAATGGATCTAAAGGGTAATGGCCATTTTGCCACTTTAAACTGTCCGTGACCGAAGCTTAATTGGGAACTTCTACATAAATCAAGTTTATTTTTATTCAGAATTAGCATACGTTTGTATCTTTAGGAAAAATGCCCCTTTAACCCTTCAGATTCATGGGAGAAACTGATCTTTTGACATTTAAATTTGCTTTCTCTCTTTCTACTTCTAGTTTAACGTTTATATTTTATTCTGTTTATATCTTGTTTATTCTATGTGCCCTATTGTTCTTTGTCGTTAGCACTGTGAAAGCTGGAGCCACGTCACCTCGTCTCTCTGTATATCTGTTCAGTGTATAGCAGAGGTGACAATAAAGTTTACTTTGACTTTGACTTTGCTTTGCCAGCACCTGCCAAAAAGACTGTAGCTGGACCACCGCCTCCCCCTCCTCCCCCAGAAGAGAAAAAGGAAGGAGCAACTGATGGAGAAGAAGAAGAAAATTTCCTAGAGTTCATGGGTTATCAAGTCAAAGTGCCCAATATGCCCAAATTGCCAGACTGGCTGAGAGTCATAGTGGAGTATCGATTCCCCTCCAGCATTGACCCTTACACTGGTGAGAAGTGCTTGCTTTGTGCTGTTAATGGTGCAATACGTAGGATGATTCAGCTTTCAAACATACAAAATCCTGCGTAGACTTGCAATTTACTGCTATGACCAGTGGAGGCAGAGTTTTACACATCACACCTTTAAATGATCATAATGTGCTTAACATTAGAGTTTATAGGATTGGAGTTTGTGGTGGCAATGCTAATACATTCTGATGACCCCCGTGTGTAAATCAGTTCAGTACTCTTGTGTGTGCGATGACTTAATTAACATTAAGTCACTTATCAATCAAGTAAACAGGGGAGGTTGAGCAATTGCATTAGGGATGTTTACAAAAACACATTATCAGTCATTGCGTTAACCTGAATATTTCAATAAGTCAACAGTACCTTAAAGAAATTTAAGATATTTAATTAGTATATTATTATAAAACTGTAGAATTTAAGAAAAGCTAATAAGCTAACGTTTTGCACAATCATGCAAGCAATATATTTTGTGAAGAAGTGCACATCAGAACTTTTTATTCTAACAAATATTAAATAAGAAAACACTGATGAATGTCTGAATCTTGGTAAAAGCTGCAGGTTAAGTGCGTTTTAAGAACAAACTTGACCGAATGGTGAATGAGGCCCAAGTCTTTTTAAATGCATTTTTGCTTTATAAAACATGGAGTCATGTTTGATGGTATCTCCTCTTTGCAGATCTGATTTATGTGCTATGGCTGTTCTTGGTGATGGCAGCGTGGAACTACAACGTGTGGCTAATCCCCGTGCGCATGGCATTTCGCTACCAGACCCCCGAGAACATCCACCTGTGGCTGCTGGCTGACTACCTGTGTGACACCATCTACATCCTGGACATTCTCGTCATCCAGCCCAGACTGCAGTTTGTCAGAGGAGGAGACATTGTGGTGTGTTAACAGAGATGCAACATTGAAATCCCACATGTATGCCTTACATAACTTTGTTCTGAAACACAGCACAGATTAAACATATTCTGTCCATTTTGTATGTCGGCTTCTTTCAGTGTGACAAAAAGGACATGAGAGAAAACTACATGAAAACAGAGCGCTTTAAGGTCAGTAGCAACTGCATACCAAATACACAGAGCTATTAAAGTTTAGGAATTTATTTTTTAATACTGTATGTATTAACATAACACATTGCACTTCTTCATTGTTATAAAAGTGTTAAATATTGAGTTAATTTATTTTAACTGTCCGTAACTCTGAAAAAGTACAAAGTCACTATATCCAAGTATATACATACTTTTATTAATACATAATGCCATCAGAAGGAAGGTTATAAAATTCCAGCAGAAAGCTAGAATAGACTACTACAGAGGAGATATGTTTTATCTCATCTGGACATCTTGCATTGGTCTTTCTGTATGCCTTAGATGGATGTGATTAGTCTGTTTCCCTTGGATATCCTGTACTTCTTTACTGGAGTGAAATCCGTATTACGGTTCCCTCGTCTTCTGAAGGTAATTCCAACTCTCGGGTATAAAAAGAGTAACACAAACACACATACTAGCTCTATAAAGAAGGTGGCAAATTATATCATGTCTTTACTGAACTATTCATTGAATATTTAAAAAATCACATAAATCTCTTTCCTTCTGTTAGTACATGGCGTTTTTTGAATTTAATGATCGTCTGGAGGCTGTGATGAAAAAAGCCTATATTTACAGGTAAGGAATCACAATTCAAAGCATGTTATGTATGTCACTTGAAATCTTACATGAAGACAGTTCAGTCAATCTCTCAAGATTAAATGATTCAAGATTTCATGTTTTTTATTGACATATATACAAAGTGCATGCTGCAAAATACAATTAATTGGAACATAAATGCTACGAAATACTACCAACTGATCTAAATGTAATGCAATGTAATATATACATATAATATAAAGCATGGGGTAGTAAAGAGAGATGTAACATAGCAAAGTTGCAATATAAAGTGACATGATGGATACAATAAGGGGATTAAAATAAAGAAAAAGCTGCAGTAATTGTTACAGTTTTATCTCACTCATATTTTCTTCTTTGTCTTTGTCTCAGAGTGATCCGAACCAGTGCCTACCTGCTCTACTCATTACACATCAACGCCTGTCTATTCTACTGGGGCTCGGATTATGAAGGCCTGGGCTCCACCAAATGGGTTTATAATGGCAAAGGCAACAGGTGAAGTCCTCAAAACCTCTCCTCGCACTATATCGCTCCAGTAAAAGTAGAAGTCCTTTCTTTTAAACTCCCATTTGAGTAAAATTACAAATGTATCTAAGTACCTAATGTCAAATGTATTTAAGTACCTAAATTGAAAACACAGTGATTTATTACAATGCTCAGGGTAATGTCTGATTTATTTTAACAACTGTTTGCTGCCAGTGTTAGATTATTCATTCAGAAAATGGTTTACCTCTACAAATTCCTTTAACTTGGAAGTATAATTTTGGTAAGATTAAATGATATAGGGCTGAACCAGGCAGAGAACACTCATAAAGGTATGCATAGACACCCTCAAAATATTTACACTGTCGTACTGATGTTGTACTGATTGTCTAACAGGTTAAAACCAGTTCAAAACAGAATGCATGCTGTATCCTAATAGATGTATTTGCTGCATACTTCTTAGTTTTGACTTGATGTGCTTTTATCAACTCATAAGTAAAGAAACAACTGTTTCTGAATAATATAGTGGAGTAAAAAGTAATATATTTTACTTTAAATGTAGTGAAGTTAAAGTAAAAAGTCTCCCCACATGAAAAAGCTGCTTAAGTTCAGTAACAAATTACATTCACTTTGTTAGCCATACCTCATTCACCAGTGCTTAAAATAGTCATGTGGGGGCATAATAAATGAAAGCTTATGAAGTAGTGTAGCTTTCTTACAATCAAGCTAGTAGCAATAAATTAAAGAATATCCAGCCTTGCCATGGCACTGAGATCTGTGTTGGGGTGGAGTGACTCTTTGTGTGTGGATGTGTGTTTATAAATACAGTTATATCCGCTGCTACTACTTTGCTGTGAAGACCTTGATCACCATTGGAGGTCTGCCAGATCCCACTACTGTCTTTGAAATCGTCTTTCAGTTGGTCAACTACTTTGTGGGAGTCTTTGCTTTCTCCATCATGATTGGGCAGGTGGGTGGAAGCTGGAGAGTTAAATTGAAGCTTAGAGATGCAGAGTGTGCTGCTTCTGATGGGTGTGTGTGTGTGTACAGATGAGAGACGTGGTGGGGGCAGCCACCGCAGGTCAGGCATACTACAGGTCGTGTGTGGACAGCACAGTCAACTACATGACTTCGTACCGCATCCCCCGTGCGGTGCAAAACCGAGTCAAGACCTGGTATGACTACACCTGGCAGTCCCAAGGAATGCTGGGTAAGCACAAAAGTTGTTCTAGTTTGTATTTATACCACAAAAACCAAAAGTATTGCTTATGCAGGCAAGACAGTGAAACGTTTTCTCTCGGTGGCTTCCTCTATTTGTTTCCACCACTCCATCCCTCCCTGTATCTCTCTCCTCCTGTATCTATCTCTGTCTCCCCCATCTCTCTCCTTCTCCCTCTGTCTCTTTATCTCTTTTTCTCTCTCTCTATTTCTTACCCTCTCTCTCTGTCTTCCTCTCCCCCCCCACTCTCTCTCTCTCTTTTTATCTCCCTCTGTCTTCCTGTATCTCTCTCTGTCTCCGTCTCTCTCCCTATGTTCAGATGAGCGAGAGTTACTTGTTCAGCTCCCTGATAAAATGCGTCTGGATATCGCAGTAGACGTCAACTACTCTATTGTCAGCAAAGTGGCCCTCTTTCAAGTGAGTTTTAAGAAAAATATCAACTTTTACTTTTACTTTTGTACACACATGAGTACACGTGCAGTATATGAATCTTTTCCGTCTGTCTCTTGCTGTCAGGGTTGTGACAGACAGATGATATTTGACATGTTGAAGAGGCTCAAGTCTGTGGTCTATTTACCAGGAGACAGCGTGTGTAAGAAGGTGAGTGACTACAAAATAGGCCAGTCACATGCTAACCTCACACCATATGTTATATTACACAGAATAAATGAATGAATCTAACAATCCTCTGAAAGACATTCTAGAATGAGAAGTAATAAAATTTGATGTCCACTGATACAAACTGACAATTTAAAGGGGTTTTATATACTAATGGTGAATATTCGAGATTGTACCAAAGGTTTTAGCATCAGAAAAGTAAAACTTGTGGTGTGTTATCTATAGTTTAGGCCCAGGTTGAAAAATGCATCTGGGAAAAATGCAAAATGCATCTGATTGACAAGAATAAACTATCCACAAATACCATTTAAGGTCAGGTCAAACGCTCAGCGGGACCAGGTCAAGCCTTTTTTCCTTCATTCTTTCATGTCGGTGGTCGGCCTCTCCTCGTCCACTCCTCTGTCGCGGGCAGGGAGAGATCGGCAGGGAGATGTACATCATCAAAGCCGGCGAGGTACAGGTGGTCGGAGGCCCCGATGGGAAGACTGTGTTTGTGACTCTGAGAGCCGGATCTGTGTTTGGTGAGATCAGGTGAGTATTCTGGGATGGGTGTGGGCTTGGTAGAGCTCTGCTAGAAGTCTGTATATCTGCAGGGACCTGACTAGAGACTGATATGGCATGTTGCTGCAGCATCTCTGGGTGTGGACTATGGCACTATGGATAATGTGGTCTTACCTTTATAATCCTGTTCACAAATAAAAGTGTGTGACAGTGTGCTGCCTGAAAACTAGATGTGATGAAAACTAGCATATGATGACAGTTATTGGGGTTGTAAATCACAGGTTTTATTATAATACAATATATCTGCTATGACAACAAATAATTCAGTATTTCAATATTTTCATAATTTCAAATTGATTCAACATATCACATTGGTGATTTAACATAGTTATTTAAATTCATATCAAACCAAATTAGTTAAAATATCATTTTAATTCATTTTTAAGCTCAACCAGACATTTAAATGAAAAACAAACTTCTTATTCAATGAAAACACACCTCTTCAAAATAAAGCAAGAAAAAATGCATGATGTCTGATCGATGTTTTCATTTTCAATTGATGTTATGGTCTCATTGATCATTGAATCAATATATTAAAATTAATCAGTGTATCATTTCACCTAATAACTACTGGCTATTTTTTTTTTTCAAAAAAAAATTGAAAGTGAAGTGATTGAAAGTGAAATGTGAGTGATTATTTTTCATTGTGAACACACCATAGCACAGCCCACAATGAAATGTGACCTCTGCATCTGACCTATCCGTGAAGAAGAAGTGGGCAGCTAACATGGGCAGGAGTACCTTGCTCATGAGTACCTCAGTGGTAACTTTACCGGTCTGGGATTCTAACTGGTGATCTTCTGATCACAAGGCGAACGCCCTAACCGTTACACTACCAACTGCCCCAAATCCTGATTTGCTCGTCATTACTGGTTCAAAGCTGACAAGGGTCTATAACAAAGTTGCTTTGGTCCAATACCAGTCTGGAGGGTCTTAAAAAAAATTTAAGCTGATTGGAAGTCAACTTTAAGTCACTTAAGCTGGTTGCCATGTAAAATCAGCTTGCCAGGACAAAATATTTTTTTGTTAGTGTTAAAAAAAAAATCAAATCTGTTCTGTGTTGTTTTTTCTTTAGCTTGCTAGCCGGGGGTGGTGGGAACAGACGAACGGCTAACGTGGTGGCTCACGGATTCGCCAACCTCTTTATCCTGGATAAGAAGGACCTTGCGGAGATTCTGGTGCACTACCCTGAGTCCCAGAAACTGCTGCGCAAGAAGGCTAAGTGAGAGGAGAGGGGCTCAGACTCCAACTGAGAGCCCCAGAAGCTGTTATGCTCTAACACACATACACACATCTCATTATGTCTTCACTGAGCCAGCATCAGCACTTTCTGTCACACTCATCCATGTCCTTGTGTTAGAGATCAGACACCAAGTTCCAGACCAAGAGGTTTCAACTCAGTTGTTAGACAGATGAGCTTTTGATGATGAAACTCTGTTTGTTATTATGTAAGTAAAGAGTTAAATAAGGTAATGATTAAGGTCCAAACCAACTTAGGCACGAGTCTCATGATTCCTGTTTTCTGCTCACCCGTGCATCCAATTTTATGTGAGTGTGTGTGTGTGTGTGTGTGTGAGCTGAATCTTGCCTCTCTGTAAACACTATTGGAAAAAAAACAAGACCCATTAAGATGGTCACTTGACCTACACTGGTCTTTAAAAAATCACAAGTAGTTGAAACTAGTTAAATTTACAACCATTTAAACCGTTGTTTAAATTAGTTCTCAGAGCTTTTGAGATTGTTTTCCTGCCAACTTTAATGTCTGGGTGGAATTTTAGGACATGGGTTACCTACTCCAGAGCAATGACTTGTGCGCTTTAATGTTTAAACACATGTGATGAAACAAGACATTTAGTGTTGCCATAATGACAGTGTTGGTAATTTGTTGTTGTGTTTTTGGTTTGGCACTGTTGGCGGTAATAAATATTGGTAATGAAGCAGAATATGTGCAGACTGTTACACACACAGTCATTACACATATTCTGCACACATTGCTACAATGTTGCTTTGGTGTCACTAAATGCACATTAACAAACACCCTACTTGTAGCAGTGATCTGAAGCATTCAAGGCTGATGGCAATATATTTATTATTTTTATGCATGTTTTATGGAATGTATGAACCTGAACTTGATTGTATGTCTGTTAGGAAAATGTTGACAAAGGATAAGAAACCCGCAGAAGAGAAGGGTGAGGCTAAGGAAGCTGCTCTGGTGATCCCACCACGTCCAGAGACACCCAAACTCTTCAAGGCCGCCCTGGAAGTGGGCAAAGGAGAAACATTTGTCAAGTTAAAGGAGTCATACAAAGGCACTGGAGCCACTCTAGAGGTACAAGCATTACCTTTAAAGTGACTTCAAATTAAAGTGATTTTTTTATTGTGCACACACCAGAGCACACAGTTCACAATTAAATGTGACCTCTGCATTTGACCCATCCGAGAAGGAGCAGTGGGCAGCTGAAGTGCAGCACCCGGGGAACAGGGCTTGGGGACGGTACTTTGCTCATGAGTACCTTAGTGGTACCTTTACCAGTGGGAGATATGAACTGGCGACCGTTTAACCGTTATGGTACCATCTGCCCGGGTACCTCCAGTGCAGACTATTGACCTCCCCACTCATTATAGACTTGAGTGACTGAAAAGCACAAATAAAGCATTGGGAGAGGAGAAATTGCCCAGTTTTCTGAATAGCAAATTTAAAAAAATGTTCAGTAGCTTTAGATAAAGTTGTGTTGATATACTGCTGTGTTCAAGTACGTTTTCACACTTGGTCCGTTTCAGCCATTAAAGCAAACTCAGATCAATTAGTCAGCATTTTTTCCGTACACAGTATGTGAACACGCCAAATGAACTCAGGGTGTTTTCACATATAGTCCTCTTTAAAGGAACCAAAGTGCTCTAGAAGTGTTCCAAAAAATGCAATTCAGTTATGTTCACACTGTGAGTTCATTTAAAAGGGGACTGCGTTCTCTTTCTGGTCCACTTTAGCTCAGATGGGGCCTCAGTCCTTTTTCTGTTCATACTTAATTCTTATGGAGCTCTCAGACCTTTACTGCTTTGCATTCTGGGTAGTTTTCATTTCGAACTAAAACTTGTTCATAAGGCACGAGTTAAACGAACCGTGCCACGGACTTAAAGCGAACCGGACTGAGACCACCTCCCGATGTGGTCTCAGTTCAGTTCGTTTCAGACGGCTCTGAGTTCCTTTGGCGTGTTCACATATACGTAAAATATGCTGACTAACCGATTTGAGTTCACTTTGAGGGCTGAAATGGACCAAGTGTGAAAACACCCTGTTTCATTATGGCAAGAAAGAACTAAGCTGGCTTTTCTTACCATTCTTTAACCGCCATGAGGAATTGGAATAAAATATTTATTTATGCCTTCACCACATATCAATATTTTTTTGTTTTATGTAGGTAAGAAAAAGTACTTAGACTTGCGATTTATGCTATATTTCTTTTTTAATTAATACAAATGAAGAACAAATTCTCTAGGTGGACTATAAAACTCTCCTGTACATAACTCTCGATCAAAGCATCTGCCAAATGTCATAAATGTTGACATTACATATTATGCAAAAAAAAAAACATGCTACCAATTATGAAAGTACACAACTAGGAGAAATGTTTTCCAAAAGCATAACCAGATAACCATTAAAGTTGCGCAAACCCTTACCGATAGGATGGATGGATGAAGTAGAGAGATGAAGGAATTCACTTCAACCTTGGACATTCCTACGAGTGACAATAAAGGACAAATTGTCCATGTGCCAAATGTACAAATCTATCTAGTGCCCTGCTTTTGTTATCAATACCAGAAGTAGACAAGAGTTGATAAAGCATGTTAAAACACAAGTTTGCCTTGAGTGTGTAAATAACCCATACAGTTTTTAGTCATAGGCAAGACCCCTGGACTTCTCTCACCAGCTGTTCTTTAAAAGAAATTTGTTCTTAATACCCACTTACACCCTTTCACAAAGATACTGTCATTCATCTATATTTCTCATTTAAAACTTGTTTCATAGGTAAGAACAGAATCTAAAATGGTAAAGATTGCTCTTAGCTTAAGCTTATAATGCAATTGTATTTATTGCATCCCTGTGCAAATTATTTTCTTATTGGCTTTCCCTCAGTTCTACAGTTGTAAAATATTATACAATTGTCAATGTCAATGTCTTAACTTTCTTAAGAACTGATTTATGAAAACGTTGGTGAAGCAGGCCTATTGTTAATAAATGTCTCAAATACACCTCAAAGGTATTCATACCCTTTTAATCAAAGGGTATAAAATGTTCAGTTCAGCATGTTACAGTAATCTTTCAGCTACAGAAAACTCACCACACTTTAGTGCCTAAAACAAACAGCGTGGGCAACGCTGGTCTTGCTATGTCTGGCAGCGTTCTGTTCTACCTGGACAGTACTACTTGAGATGAGCAATGGACTGGTATAGATCAGACAGGATGGAAAAACACTGGTTATTGACTCTAAAACCAAGGTCTGATAGATTACACTTTACTGTTTTACTTGTTCATTAATCACATTTGTTTAACTTGTTTAGAGGACATTCTCTATTGCCAAGCTTTTGTAACAGTATATTCTTTCTAAACCCTCACCCTCTCCATGTCTCAGCCATCTACGTCCCCTGTGCCCCCTCCCTCCCCCATGCACCGCCGCTCCCCTGTTCCCCGCCCCCAGGCGCAGGACGACGACGACATGGTTTCAGAGACAGCGGACAGCACGGTGATCATCCGCATGACCCCACGCCAGCACGGTGAGGAGATCCTTACTGTAGAGATGGGCCCCGGAGAGGACGAAGCAGTTAGGGCTGAGAAGACAGAAGACTGAAGACTAAAAGCAGTGAGGGAGAAACAGATTAAGGAAAAACCAAAGCTGGAAGCTGGGAAATATTTTGGACCATATCATTTTCTTTTTCACCATGGGTTGAAAATTCCTTGTTTTAAGTCACGCACACATCAGATTTGCTTTGATCCTGACTAAACCTGTGGAGTGTTTGGTTGGTGCCCTAATACACAGTGATTGTGTTGTTTCATGCTAGGTTATTAGCCATAGCCTTAGAGTTGCTTTTACCTTTTAAGGCCAGGTTATATTTAGTTGTCCTAGAGTTCAGTGGAGCTTTAGAGGAATATTGTGGAATCAGCTCTCTGCAGGAGGTTCTTTCCACAGCATGTGCTGCTCTAATTTCAGGACTGCTTTGCCCGCTGTTACAATTGCCACCGTCCCCTCCATTATGGCCTTAGCAGAACCGTCTAACACACACACACTCTCTCTCTCTCTCTCTCTCTCTCTCACCGCTACACATATGCTAGTTATAGCTTCTGTTGCTGTATTGAACAGTGTGTACTGTCCTCATGTTCCCCAAACACTGACATGTACAAATCATTAGCAATGACTTTTCAGTGTTTCCAGGTCACTACATACCTCCCCATGGAGTTAAAATGGTACACAGAGACAAACATGTCCAGCTGTAACTACAGCCGAATACACCAAGCGTCCTGAGCAAAAATTTTTAAAAGGATATTGTGTGTTTGTAGTGCTTTAGTGACAAGTGTATGTAAAGTACTTATGTTCATAATGCGGGTATATGGAGAGAAGATAGGCCAAGAGAATGTAGGCCAAAGTGGAACTCGGATCTAGTCAAGAAAGGAAATGGACAGGAAGCTTGAGGATTTTTTCATTGTTTCTCAAACCCTCCAGCTGACTAGAGACAGGAAATGAGAAATGACGGATTCTGGGAAACAATACTGAGCTCATTTGGCAGAGGAGGAAACAAAGTGATAAGTTCAGACTTAAAGGAAAGCTCCGCAGTGGAACGTGAAATCGGTCACTATATTAGGATGACAATGTGCTTTTGTGTTTCTCTCCAAATGTATGTCTGTGTGCATGCATCTTTAATGTAGTACATATTGTAAGGTGTTATGCATTGTTTTTCAGACATGGATTAAGCTAACCTAAGATTAAATTGCATTACTAAATTTAATTAACCAATGGAAATATTTGTTTGGCATAATCTGTATCTCTCTAACGTGAGTAATAGGCTGAAGATATATTTACTGTATGTTGGTAACCCATGACTCTAGTTAGAAGCGTTTGTAGGTTGTTCCTGTAGACCTACCCTGTATTTATTATAAGAGCTCATAGGGGTGGAAAATCCAGGTTTAGAAAGTGAAACCTAAAGGAGGTTAGACCATCAGTATGTTTCCATGTTGTCCATGCTTATGGCTCTGCCATACAAATACTGGAGGACTGACAATATAGCCAAAAGGACTGTATATAATGCCAGTATGTTTGAGGGAATTTCTTATGTCTGCTTCAATATTTCAGTGTAAATGTGTTAAGTGAATTCATAATACAATTTTGTTGTATTATTATCTAGGTGTGCATTTGCAGATGTGAATAGTGGAGAAATAATTTGATTTTGTTCTTATGTATAATTGTATATAATTAATTAAGGTATTCTGCAAAATTCTATTTGTAAAATGACATTTAAGAATAGATATACCTGTTATGGCATGTCTTGTAAAGAATACAATTTGATCAAATGTGAACCCTTTCAACTTGGAAAACTTGTCTGACATAACCAGTCCTTTTTCTTCTGCATTGTTTGCTGTGTTTGCTTTTTTGAGCTTGGACGGAGAAATATGCGAACTTGCTGTAAATCTGTAATATTTGTTGTAAAAAGTGTTGTACAAATAAAGCTAATATGAAATAAACTGAATTGAAATGGGTTGAACTGAACTGAAATATTGAAATTAAACTTATTTGACTTGAACTGAACTGAAGTAAATTAAACAGAATTATACTGGAGTAAAGAGAAATAAACTGAACAGAATTTAATTTACCTAAATGGCATACATAGAAACGGGATGAACTTAAAACTGAACAACACTAACTTAAACATCAATTTAAAGTATTAGTTGACTTCACCAAGCCTCTTCAAGTCCCTCAACCACAAGTTGCTCCAAGGCGACTGTCCTTCTAATTAGGAAACAGATGTTGCTCTGCCCTGGATAAGAGTGTCTGCTTAAGGGCATCAGTGTACATATGCATGAACTGAAGTGAACTGAAAATAAGTAGACTGAAAATAAGTAAACTCAATTGTTTTGAAATATATTAAATTGAACTTTAATTAACTGGACAAATGGTAAGTAAACTAAAATGAATAACTAGATAGTTAACCGTATAAATATTTAGCTGGACTATATTAAACTGACGTGAAATAAATTTACTGAACTTAAGACAGAATGAAAGGAACGGAAATGAAGTAAACTGAACCGAACAAAACTTAATTGAGGAATGAAACTGAATGAAATCGAACTGAGAACGGCGGTAATTTTATATGTTCATCTTTAGGTTAAAAAACATAGTTTACTTCATAATTCCCGTGTTTATGCGCATGACTGTACTGCACCATTATTCATCTATGAAATACGGATTTGCCGCGAACCGACTCTGTTGAACGATTCGTTCATAAGCGGTGATTTTGTCTCGCGGCGCTCGTCACTACAGCTGTGCGCGCGCCGTCGCCTCCATAGTGCCCCAGCGCCGCGGCAAACGAGAGACATTCCGGAGTTTAATGTTGACAGAATTTAGTCGTCGTCGGGGCGCTGTAGTTTACTTGAAAAGAGCAGGATTTCCCTGTCAGATTTACAGATAAAGACACGGACGCCGGTGGGAAAACTTTGGCGGTGTCCAGCGCGTGAGTAACTTGGTTTCTCTCTCTCGGCTTGGCGCGTTAAAACCGAATCTTTTTACAGCGAGGCGCTTTCTAACGTGTTTTTATTTCAGCGGAAAGTGTCTGACTAAGTTCGACAACAAGTTTGCAGTTTGATACAGACATATGAATGTCTCAGGGAGTGGACGTGACAGAGGATAAAGACTTTTCTTGTGACTTTCTTCCGTTTGGTCCACGTTTAGAACTTGACTAGATTCAATACTGAACCGCTTCACCGGCTCCTAGTTTAATCTTGGAGTTATTTTAATGGAGTTTACTTACAGATAAAACCAGGTGGATTCTCTGTCCTCACTAGTGAAGTTTTTAGGATACATAGCGTTATAGATGAGATAAGAGACTTTCGAAGTTTAGAAGTGGTTGGTGTTTTCAGATGGAACATGTGATGGAACAGTCAGTTCTGTGCTGCTGGTTTAGAGCAGAACAAACTTACAGCAGCACTCAAGAGAGATGTCCAACAGCAGCGTTAAAAGCCTTCTAGTGTAAACCTGTGTGTGTGTGTGTGTGTGTGTGTGTGTGTGTGTGTGTGTGTGTGTGTGTGTGTGTGTGTGTGAGAGAGAGAGAGAGAGAGAGAGAGAGAGAGAGAGTACTTTGTGTGTGTGTCTAAGACAGAATGTGCAAACCAGACAGGCTCACTAAGATCTGACCTGATGTTTTTAGCAACTTCCTGCTGCTTCTCACAGGACAAAAATGCTACTGTATTAAAAATGAACATTTTGTCAAACACTTAAATATCCAAATGGTTCTGGTTGTTGTGGTGAGTTTTGGAGGTGAAGTGTAGTGTTAACACAAATAATATGTTACATTTCTGTGATCTTGTTCCTCAGAAAGATTTGAAGCAGCTTACTTAAGAATGTAGTGCTTTTAAAGTCACCACAGCTGTTTTTGTACAACTTAGAGCTAGAACTTTATGTGTGTGTGTCTGTCTGTGTGTGTGTGTGTGTGTGCGCAAGAGAGACAGATTCTGTCCCATCTTCTGTCTTCCTTGCAAAATACATTCTTGAGTGTGAGTCAAAGAGCTTAGCTTCAGTTTCAGCTGCTAATATTGATTCCGTGGTGTGTCTGTGTGGGAGACTGCATCATATTTAGCTGTTTAAGGCAGGTTTGTCCTGATAGTCCTGTCTGTTCATAGGGACTGTGAAATTACAGGAACTAGAGTTTCAGGGCTGAGCAAGGCCTGGATAGTTAGCAATGAATGCAGAGAAAACTGTAACAAAAATAACTGCGGAATCCATGATGAAATACATGCATAGAATTTGTCTTTTGTTAAAAAAAAAATTGAAAAATCCCTCACATTTCAGTGTAGCGATCCATGAATGTTTACATATTTATTTTAAAGCAGCTCCCCACAAACTCCTCCATTGCTTCTACCCAGTAATTTGCTACTCCTGGCTTTACTGTGGGCTGCCTTCTGAAGTTATGTAATTGGCTTGATTGGGAACAGACTACGGACGTTTTTCCAGCAGGTGGTGCTCTTCTCCATCTCTGTTTGTTTACATGTGCTGGCTAAATATGTTACTTATTAGAATGTTTGCATAAGAACTGTAACTCAATGATTAATCCTGAAAAATTTAGAAAGCACATACAAACTAGGCTGGTGCTAACTATGATATTTTGAGGATTGAAATTTAGATATTGTGTATACATATATATATATATGTATGTATGTATGTCTTTTACATAAAAGGGCACAGCAAGATAACACACAATGCAGTTTTTAAAATATATTTTTACTTTAATAAATAGTGCTATATTTTAGTACTATAGGTATGTTTACTGTTTATACTTTGTATTACATTTGCTTCTTTCACCTCATTTGTTTTTCTTAAAAGCCGATTGTTTGAATTTCATTTTGAACCTTCTCTTGTGTTTCTTAAACCTGTCAGTGTGTTTAATGACTTGACTGGTGAATGTCATGTTTATTGTTAACATGATTTTTCTAATGTTAAGGTAGGCACTACTTTTTTCATCTTATTTGAGTTTCCAGCCTGGTGGTGGCCGCAGGCAGGAAGGCGGCTGACTGTTTCTATAGAAAGCACATGTTTAAAGCAGATGTTAGACAGCCTGGACATGGGCGTCCCCAAAGCTTAATGTGTCTTCCTGCCCAGCCGTCTGCCGCAGCGGAGACTCTGAATCACGCTTGAGGTCACTGTGTTACTGAGAGAGCAGAGCAGAGTCTGGATTTAAACTGTGTGGTAAGGGAGAGTGGAGTTAAAGGGGCCTGCACCTAAATGTAATAGTGATGAAAGTGTGGCTGCTAAGACGAGTGCGGGTTTTACTGTTAGCTGAGCATGTCCCAGGAAGGAGTGCCTGTTTAAAGTAGAACTTGAGACACTTTCACACAGGCACATACACTGTTACATGCAAGTTTGCAAAGGTATGTGTGAACAAAAGCTGGAATAACAAGAAAAGTGAAGCTACTCCACAAATTTGCCCAGATAGATGGTTATCAGATGGTTTATGATGACCCTTGTAAGAGAGAAACTTAAGAAATATTTAAAACATCTTTAGGAAATGAAATGGGTTTGGGAAGCTATGACATACTAAGAGTAGTGCTGTAGTCTGCTAAAATTTACAGGTCTCTCCTGCCACTGGTAAGATTAAAAAATATTTCTGACATTAGTCAAATTTCACACGTGTAAAAAGGTGTCTAGAAAGAGTTGTCATAAAAGAATTTTTAGACCAAATCCTGACTTACCTCAGTGTAGAACTCTAGTAATGAAAGCCTTGAAGACTTGAACCCACACTAGACTGTCATAGAATTTTTAAGGTTAAGACTGATGATGATTGACCATAAAAAAAAATTGATATCACCCAATCACAAAAATAATACATAATGCAGCTTTATCCTATATCTATATTAGACGTGTCTATATTAGAGATTATTATATTTTCAGGGCCAATATCGATGCTGATTAAGTGAAGCAGCGAGTCTAGAGCAAACGGCACAGAGAGAAGAGACGGCAGTGGAGCCACAGTAGCGCAGCTTGTAAATACTGTCAAAATTAAACACCAATACTGATAAATGCCTTGTATCAGCCCCCAATGATCGACCCGGCTGATAATCGGACCACATTTAAACTATGAGTGATTATTTGTCATTGTGAGTACACCACAGCACAGCACAGCACGCAGTGGTCAGATAAAATGTGCACTCTGCATTTGACCCATCTGTGAAGGAGCAATGGAGAGCTGACATGGGCAGTGCCCAGGGAGCAGTGTTTGGGGAGGATACCTTGCTCATGAGTACCTCAGTGGTACCTTTACTGGCCCGGGATTCGAACTGGCGACAAACACCATAACTGTTACGCCACCAGTTTATTATTAATATTGTTATATTTATTAATTTCATAAATAGTACTTAACAAAAAGTGCACAATATATAACAATATATTAGTGCTGGCAATCGATAAATTGCAGGTTTAAAATACTTCTTTAATACATACAGTATGTTGTAGTGGAATAAAGAAGTGTTTGTTAAGGAGTGGTAACAAAAAACACCAATCTTTTTAACTTGCATTTCCCATAACATCCATAATGAATAACAGACTAAATTAGCAGACAACCACACAAATATCAGTTAATAACCTCTACTTTACATACTGGTACTGTTTGGGTGGAAAAGTATAAACTAAAATTACATCCGGACACCTTTTAAAACGTAATGTATCGTTAAGCGGACTGGTGTATTTCTCCTTGACCATAGGTTTATTTGTGTCTTTCAGTCACTAAAATCTGGTTTATAATGACATTTCACGCAAGCCACGCATGTAGAACTATGTGGACTGTGTAATAAATGTTTACAGCCATATCTTAAGTATGAAGCTTCAAATATAAACCAGTCTTTACTCAGATAAACATCTGTGCTGGAGGTGCTGGTGGAAACTCAGGCCAAACTAGGTTATAAGATTAATTTGTAAAAATACTAATATTTAAAAGTAGGGAAAAAGCAGAGTTGCCGTTTTCCTCTCTGGTTGACAAACTACACAGTGATGGCACTCGTAGTCGAATGATAAATCCTCAGTAAATGTTTCTGTTTTAATATTATTTGTTGTCTGTAAAAAGCAGCGGTACCAATTTAGATGTTTCTGGATTAGGCTATTTTCGCGGATTGTATTGCCACACTGATTTATCATCAGGATAGGGCTGTACAATTTATCAAAACTGACCACGAATCAACGTAATCTTGTCCATGATGGATATTTATTTCGACAATTATTTTAAAAATGTAATTGCTTCAAAAGACTCCTTTTAATACTGTCCCCACTGTGTTTGTGTACTGTCCTTTTAAAAACACACTACTGTGTGTGTTGTCTACATCTGCATTTAATCCAGTTCTTCTAAAATCACAAAGGTAAGAATTGCGCTCTTTTTTTAGAAAAATTATCCCAGCTTTCTTATTTACATTACAGACCTTGCCTGTGAACTATAGGGCAAAAAAACAAACCCAAAATAAAATCATTGTTCATTAATCTTAATCCAGATAAAATGTTTAATAATTGGTTTGAAGTCATACCGCCCAGCTAATTCAGACTAACACACACCCAAACACAGAATAGTTCCTTCTGGGTACAGATTTTGTGGAATTGCAGTATGTTTGAGTTAAGATCTACCCTGTTATTTCTGAGCTTTTCACTTGCTTGTGTCACTATAATTTGCTCTCAAAATAACACACACAGGTCATTGTAGGCCAGCTGTGCCAAATGTTCTGCTAAAAAGCATTAGAGAGCTACCTGTTTATACGCACACACTCTCTCTCCCCCACTCTCTCCCTTTTCTGTCCTCCACTCTCAGTGATGGAGAAAGGCAGCACACGTCAGCTGTTCTTAAAGCTTTGTTGACTGCTCTAAAATGAAGAGCTGCGTGCTTATGCTGTAAGCTGCTTAACACTCTCTCTTTCTCTATCCACCTTTCCCTCTGCTCATCATATCTACTGCAAGTCACTGACATTCTGTGATGCTAAATCATAAATGTTGCGTGCAAAGTGAAGTAGATAACCACAGTGTAGGAGAGCATGGGCGTTTTATTGGAGCTTGTTTGTAGATTCTTTTAGCAGAGATTTGTTTCAAGTATGAAAGATCTGAAAGCATTGTATAACATTAAACCTTTATCACTTTTATTCTAGCCTTGTTGGCAAATGGTTTTGTGATGGTTAAATATCAGTAAAGGCAGTGTTTATTTCTCTACACGGAACCTCAGCCAAGTGGCACATGGCCAAATATCTAAACTAAATGTCGGTGCCTGCGATCGTCTTGTGCAAGTTTCTAAATCTCTTAATGGTTGTTTTGTGATCGTAAAATGATTGTGATCTGGCCTTGCAATACCTGTAGGAGATGATGGACCTCAGCTGAGGTGATACACACATGATGCTCTTTAAAATACTGTAATAAAGTAAAATCGGGTCATTTTGTTTAATATGCACAGAGTTAGGGTTGCACAATATAGGAATTATTGGGAGATGCCGATATTTTTCACACTTATATCATCTGTTGCCGATACCAGTGGCGAAAACGAGGACGGCAGAGTTGAGCACGTAAAGACAAGTTTTTTGGCTTGCCAAAGCTCCAATGCACACTCAAAATTTTGGCACAAAAATAGCACTATAGTTCTGACATTTCTAACACTGCGCCAAGTCAAGCGAGCGTGAATGCTGAGCAGAGCGAGTGCGGACAAATATCGGGAAAATCTAAGCATCGCTCTGAAAAAAGTAGCAGTAAAAAAGCAGTTATCACCCGATTGAGATATGATCTATGAGCTCTTTAGATCTTTTCCACTGTGTGTTGAAACAGCAGTAACATTTTTGGTCGCGCTTCAGTTGGGGTATCAAACCTATCAAGCTTGGAGACAAAAATCTAGAGACAGCTGACTGCTTAGAAGCATTACTCAGTAGTCAGAGTTAACTAAATAGCTTGAAGGTTTTTACATTAAGCAAACGGTAAAAGCACAGCTGCATAAGTGACCAAAATGATCTGTACAAGTCAATAGTTAACTCTATGGGCCAGTTTCCCAGAGTAGGATTAATCCTATGCCAAGACAAGCTGTGAGTTACGGTAGTGAGTCTTCATTAGCACTTTAGTTTACTCCAAGACTAGGTTTCATTCATGGTCAAGCCATCAACCCGCCGTGTGTGTACTGTCACAGCTCACTCACTGTTGTTAAAATGTGGTGGTGCAGCTCATGTCATCACTTTTCACCTTTCTTCATTTTGTTTATTCTCCAGATAGATTGAGCTTGAAAAGTTACAATTAAGCAAAAACACTGAAATAGAACATGTTCATAAGCTCTTGACTGCCAGTGTCTGTTTCCTTTGGTCTATTATTGTCTGTGCTATTTTGGTCAAATGTTTCTCTTTCTTGAAAAGCAGCCAGAGTAGCAGGTTTGGGAATGTGGGCCTCAGTCCGGGGCCCCTTAAAAGCTTAATCAACTGGAAGAACGTCTCTATTGTGGCTTCACGCAGCGCTGAAGTGGCTGGCAGTCATCGTTTACGCTCCAAGGCCTCCGCGCTATGCTCTTCTTATATGCTAGTGCCAACACCAACACCGGCATCAGTCAGACTTTTAATGCCACGATCGACGCTGTCAGTTCCCATCGCGGAGGGCGGGGGAGGGAGGGTGTTGGTATTGGTGGTTGTTTGGTATCTCATAGCCATGGCAGAGCTGTGCGTGGTCACGTAGCTGCGAGACAATGTGCAGACCCGCAGGTCACGCCGTATCGAGGTCAAATCCCAACCAATCAGGAACGCCCATCAGTCATCAACAGCCTCAGGGTTCTTGTTTTCATGTTACTGACTAATACCCACAGTTGAGATTTTCGCTCCATGATGGTGCCAGATGGACTGAAGAGTACAAGAGGAGAGAAGAAACTTTTGTTTCCTTAAGTTTGTCTCAGTGTCTCAAGTGTTCTCTCTGCACTCCAGATGAGGATGACAAGGCACCGTCCTGATTATCTCTACTTGAGGAGGAGAAGCACTTTCGCTAACCTTCAGTGCTTTTACAGTCTGTAATCAAAAGGCTAACAGTCCATTGGAAACTTGCACAAGACGATCGCAGGCACCAACACTCCCCATAACAGGTCACAGCTTTATGGAATTGTTTTGATGTCAAAGTTTATGATTTTCTCTGTCGCTGCAAACCCAGCGCTTTATCTCGTTCATCCGCTTAATGAGGTCCTGCAAAGCTGCCTATTGTGAGACTTGTTAAGTTAACTATTAGGGCTGGACACACAAAGAAGGCTGGACTTCACTCTAGCGCTATCATTTTTTCAGTGAAGTCTTTATCAGGGTGTTTTTCTTATACCCAGGTGAGTGATGGGTGACAGTTTGGGTTATAAAAGCAGGCGTGTATCTGCTTTCCCTCGCCACACGCACGCTCTCAGAGCGAGAGTGAGCGGCCCAGTAGTGCATCAGAACAAGTGGATTATCTTCTGCGTATTTGAGCATTACGACCCGCTCGTCAACGTCCACCTTAAAGTCTCGGACTGACAACTTGCGGTAAACTTCGCTGAACGGTTTGCAAGAAGAGCTGTCAAGTCTGGAGTGATGACATTTGTTGGGTCGTTTTAAATTCCTGTTCAGGAAACTTCATCCTCTGAGCCTTACTGCTTTGGACGAATCTCTCTTATTCCGCCTTCGTTTTTTGGTATTCGGATAGAAGGCTATCGGACACTGGCATTGCGTAAGGGCTCTCGTTTCAGTAATGCCCTCTGGCTAAGCGAGCGCCGCCACTGAAGTCACGAAAGCAACAGCTGATAAAACGGACTGAGAGCCAGCGGCGTCATGTCCTCAGCGGGGAACGGCGTCTCTGAGCGTAACTGAGGCAATTTGGATCTCGTTCCACCCACCAGGAAGATGTATGTTTTGTGCACCCTACTGGTGCTGTCCATCCACAGCTTGTTTAAAAGACCGTCAGCCTTGGAGCCCAGTGAGCCCGAAGCTGCTGTGCACCAGGGCAAGAACGCCGACCCGGAGACGCCTCAAGCTGGACGCAAGAGGAGGGTGAAACATCACCTACCTGGGAGTCGTGGAGGTTTGGGAAACAGGGTCAACAAGACATGCAGGGAGAATGCACCTGACGGCAGGAAGAGAACCCAGGTAAGAGAAGGAGAGAGTGAGAGAAGTACCATCATATTAGTGAAAGGAGGATTTTTTTTTTCCACTGAACGATATTAAACTTGCACTAAATGAAATCTTTTCTTTCTGAAAGCTCCAGGTGTCTACTTTATTGATGCTCCACATCAGTAAACATGTGACAGCTTCTTTACAAACTTGCTGCATGTGTGTTGCTTATGTGTAAAGAAGCAGGCAAATGAAATTATACAGTTTCTCTTATTGCTTTGTGTCCTCTTCTAGCATGCGGTACTTCATGTATAATTGTCTGTAAATATCAGTCATTAAGTGATGCCAGGTAGAACAGCTCTGTTTGAAAGTTTAAGGCGTGCCAAAAATTGGTATGAAGTATCTTTCTGCTCATGGGTATTATGATAGGTTTTTCATAGTGATATTGTGTGTGCTTAAGTAGTGGAAACATGTACGCCTATATGATATGTAGACAACGAGACTCTTTATGTGCTAAATCCACGCGCACAAGCAAGATATTTTGGCTCACTTCTTCACAACACCGCACAGAAGTTGGAGTGAATGTCTAGCTTGGAAAACCAACTTTAAAAAAGACTGGCTGTGGAACTGAGAGCAGATTACATTTGATTATCTTCAAGGTTCTTTTCCTTACATGTTTACAATAGAACGTGAGTGACACTTTAAATAATTGTTGCTTGTGCTGTTTGGCTTTGCATTATTAATTATATAAGTTGGATATCTTTGGGAGTGGCAGGGTGCAGTATGGCAGGGTATTTACACTCTTCCTGCGTCAGTAGTTTTGCTGTAATCAGCTGTGGTGGAATTTTAACAGCTCATTTGCCAGTGCTTACTGATGCTGAGTCACTCATTGCACCGCTCTGTGTACTGGGTGTTAACCTGTGCGCATGCACATTGTTATTGCATTAAAACAGCAGCTGGAATTCTCTCTCTCTCTCACTCACTCAGTCACACATTTTTTCTCTCACTTGATCTGTCTTACTCTGTAATTGCATCTTTTTCTTTCTCTTTCATCTGCGCTTATTCATTACTTTTTTTTGACCCATGTCGGGCTGCAGATTCCCGGTATATCGTGCAAAATCCTTTTAGTTTTTGTGATGTCTGTAAACAGTCCTGCCGCCCTACGTGAGTGGATCAGCGGTTACGTAAGCAGAGGGCTGATAAGCTGAGAGCCGAAGGCCGTGTTCTCATGCTCGTCCTCTTTAATCCCGCTTTAATTCAGCACTCTCTCTTCCTGGCGGCTGACCCAGAATCTACCTGTCCACCCTCCCTCACCTGGGACCTTTCCTCTCCTCTCCCACATCATAAAGATTTACAGCCTCTCAATCATAAGTTTGAGACTCTCTTCTTGAGAATTGCATGCAGGTTTGTAAGATAAGAGATTTGGCCGAGGTTCAAAGCTCCTTTTCTGGGTGGCGTTTACATAACATTTTTAAAATAAACTGAGTGACTTCCTTAAAACCAGGCTTTAGACCAAGCGTGGTCTAAATGGGATGGAACGGATCTCAACAGACGTAGTTCTGGTGGCCAGGCTGTTTACAGTAAGCCGAGCGCTGCTCAGCTATGACCATATTTTCTCTGGGATGGTGTCTGTGTTTGTAACCCAGTAACTAAGCAGCACTGAACAGAAAAGGGAATAGAATGATAGTCAGAAGAGATCTAGAGAGAGAGAGTTGTCTCTAGAGAGCTATTTGCAGAAGAATGGTGTCAGTGTATCGACTCTCTTGTGGAGGAAATGAATAGACAGTTCTTACACAAGCCAGAGAAACGAGTTCTGCCCCATGCATCACCGTCAAGAAATTCACACTCCTTTTTGTAACACGAGTTTGTGGTGTGTGTTTGTGTGTTTCATATCCATTGACTCGTATATAAAAGAATCAATTTTGTTTACTTCAGTGGTGAAAACAGCACTGTTTGTTTTTGTTTATTTACAGAAAATTTTAATGCAATTAAAAATACTATTTTGGTTCAAGTTATAAGAAAAGATTAAACTCATCTTTTCATCAGATATTTTTTACAGTTCAGTTTCTCGATATTGAAGGAAAACTGCAGTATGTTTATTTTTATGAATATAGGCAGTATTTTTTTTCCAAATGTTCTACTTTTGGACGAATAATTCTTGAATATTTCATAGCGGAGGACATCTGCACGAAAAGATAAAAATAATGATTAAAACAGCAAAATGTATTTTATAAGATGACTGGCTAAAATGATTCAATTTGCTTTACTTCATAATGCCTACAAGGCACACCATGATGTTCTGAAATGTATCATGCAAAACGTATTGAGAGTCTAGTATTAAACAATCTAAAACACTGTGTTATATGCTCCACGTCAGCATGCAGTTTGCTTCTTTATTGCAGTGTGTGTATGATGTGGTTTGCTGCTCCGTCCCATTCATGTGTAAGAGGTTACGGTTTAATATTTCAGTTGGAAGGTTGTGAGCATTGAGTTAACACACACACACACACACACACACACATACACATAAATATATACTGTATGTACGAACACATACACACAAACGCGCACCAACCAACAGCGTAATGGCTCTGTGGGAGGAGCAAGGACCCTGCATTTCATTTGTGGATAAAATATTTATTCCTTGGTGTTGAGAGAGGGACGGGGAGAGAGAGAGAGAGAGAGAGAGAGTAGAAGGAGGGAGGGTGGGAGGGATCATGTGAGCGAGAGAGAGCGGCAGGAAAGAGGAAGAAGGGAGGACGAGGAGGAGGAGGGGAGACCCAAAGTGGGCCGTGATGCTTACTCCAATTCCGCTGTTACTAAGGAACAGTGAGTGAGAGCAGAGGGTCTGTGACTGTGTGTGTGAGGGAGAGAGAGCGAGAGAGCACCAGAGCGAGCGAGTGCATGAGGCAGAATAAAGAGAGCAGCGTGCACATAAGCAAGTAGGAGGGCAAGTGGGGCAGCCAGTGGAGCTGGTGGCAGTGCGGCATTGCACTGGCTGGTGCGTGAGAGATAGTGTGTGTGTGTGTGTGTGTACATGTTTGCACTTTGTGTAGACCAGCGCTCATTGGTGATGATGGCGGGATGAGTAGGACCGGGAGACTGCAGGGAGGGAGGTAAGGATGCATAAACACACACACAGCAAGAGAGAGAATGTGTGTATGTGTGTGAGGAGGAGAGAGAAAAAAAGGAAGGATGTAAGCGTCTGCATCTCCTCTGCTAGTTTAGACCCTAGTCTAAAGTGGCATTTTCTGTGTGTGAGAGCATGTGTCACTGTGTTTATCTGTGCAGCTCAAGCCTCGGTCTATGCTGTTCTGAACACACACACAGACACTGCTGGAGAGGGCAACCACACAGGTCAACCTCTGCTTCATGGATCAGACAGATCTGCTCAGTACCGGATGTTAAATCATTGGATATTGTGTGTGTGTGTGTGTGTGTATGTGTGTGTGTGCGCGCAGACATATTGGAGATGGAGACAAAGGCAGACTGACTGCAGATGCATGTTACACTGCAGACAGCGACAGCCTGCTTGACCACAGGATGCATTATAGCTCAAGCTGGTGACAGACTGTGTGTGTGTGTGTGTGTGTTTAATAATTGATGCTGTACTCAGATGTAATGAATGCCAGCTATAGTTCTCTAGTTAGTCCTTCCTCAGACGCTGTTTAACTGCACACTTGGCTTTGTTGGAGTAGTTACTGTCCTTTCTCTTTTTATCCATTTATTTCTTCTTTCTGCCCATCTCTCTGTCTCTTGCACACACTCACTGTATGTATGCCCTGAAGCATCACTATGCATTTTTCCTCCTCACATACCATTTGGGAGCTACACCAATATGCTCTCGCTTGCAAAACAGCCTGGCACACACAAATGTTAGGTTTTGTGTCTTCCGGCATGGTGATGTAGGTGGAATTTCTGTGTCTAGTGTGATCATTCCTGTAATTCTGTAGTAGGTGTGTGTGCTCACAAGCTGCAGAATAGAAAGAGAGCAGAACTAGGCTAATTAGATTCACACATCCCTGTGTGTGTGTGTGTGTGTGTGTGTGTGTGTGTGTGTGTGCGCGTGTGCGCGTGTGTGCGCGCGTGCGTGTGCGCAATAGAGAGATGCAGATGTGCGGTTGGGGGTGTGATATTGAATGGAGATGTAAATGTTTCTGCTATCTGTCTCCTTATGTGAATTGAGAGCTTGATCTTTTGATTAAAACCTGTTCATTTTGGACATTAACTTGGTTTGGTCGGTAAATGAGGCCACTCAGCAGCAGCAACCATCTTCAGGACAGTCTGTAGTGTGAAGCTTCCCACGGGAGCGTTGAGCTGAAACTGGAACTCCGATAGTGTTCTAACTCACTACCTGGGTAACCTGAACTGTGTGCAGAGGGACAGAGGAGAAGTCCATCCAGTTTTGTGTATGGAAGAGAGAGATGGAGAGAGAAAGGGAAACAGTGAAGGAGACTGTGTGTGTGTTTTTGTGTACGTGTTGAAAGCATCCTTACACTAACATGAGAGCACAATTAATATGAGATTAACCTCGTTTTTGGGGGAAAGTCTTGTGGCCCTCTAGTGGACAGCAGTCAGAACTATCCTGAGCTGAAAGCTTAAGGTCATATCTTTGCTGTAGCATTTCCTAGAGCGACACAATACCAGAAAAGATGACATTGAAATCTCTGTTAAATGGTTATTAATTGAGTAAGATTTTGAGTAAGAGTTATTGAGTAAGAGTAAGGTTTCATTTTGTTGTGTGTTTTCTTTTTTTTTTTTTAATCAAACAGCTAAAGAGTGGCCTGGCTGCCCCTGAAATTAGGTAACATGGAAGTCTCTCTGGATAAGAATGTCTGCTATATGCTGTAAATGTTAAACTCTTTAGAGTCTCTTTATAAGTCACATTACAATCCTGTTTGCAACACAAGTTGCAAGTGAATTAGTCTCTGAGACATGAGAACAGATCTGTTTTTGCAGCTTTTATTCCCCTCTGATGGGGGGCGCAGTGGAGATTTATTTTTTCTTGAAGATTGGAGAGACTGACCCTTCTTGGACTTGAGTCTGAATTTGTCCCAGACCGTCTGGCCTACGTCACCCTGCATTGCAGTAACGAAAGAGGGAGTGAAGGGCCCATCTGCTGACCGGCTTAAAGGATAATGGGTAATCACAGTGGGAGGGACATAGTTCGTCATTTACCTGTCAGCGAATGGCTAAAGACTTCCTCTCTACTGTGATTATAGCGTAGCTGCTAGGTGAATGTTGTGTGATGTTAGCGTTAGCTGCTGACTTGTTCAGATGAGAGATGCTATGCTGGGTGGGATCGCTTTTTCACAAGAGCTGGCTGGACCGAGAACGAGACCACCATGGCCACCCTGCTGAGCGCAGGAAGACAGGACTGGTGTGTGTGTGTGTGTGTGTGTGTCCAAGTCGTTGTAGAGCTGAAGAATATCAGTTATAGTGTGTGTTGAGTAGCTGAGTTGGAATAGTCAGTTAGTCCAGTGCTGATGAACTGAATTTGTGGCCTAGCTAACTTAAGGTGGTCAACCTGAGAGCCAAACACTGCTACATTAGGTTAAGATCAGACTACTTTAAATCCCACCGGTTAGCAGTCTCCTGGAAAAACTTATGGTCCAAGTTGGGACTGATGTCAGCAATTGATGTGCTATTTATGGTAGTGGAGTTGTTTCTGGTGATATTAGATTAGCGTGAATCTGGAAGGTAATTATTATAGTCAGATTGATTAAGAGCCTGATTTAAATTGCTGTGCTGATTGCAGATTTATCAGTATCAGTGTTTATAACTGCCAATAAATGGCAATAAAATGAGATGGGGAGAAATGGAAAATGGGTCCTTGACCCATGTTATCTGTGTAGTTTGTGTATAAGAGGGCAACACTGCAAATGAGTTGCTGACATTAAAAAAATAATAATAAAAAATGGAATATTCTGAATATTTTAAAACTGCATTATGCAATATTATCTTGGTGAGATTTGTCCAAACTTTTTCTAAAATTAGGAGAAATTGTTATTTTGTGTTTCGAGGGAATAAAAAATAATGTTGGGCTGTAAATGATTAATATCAGTATTGGACTTAAAAAACTGCCGAGTTCAGTTGAGATATGATAAGCTGGGGTAATGCTGAGCCCCCTTTTATGTGGAAATGATGTAGGACTGAACTTGATTAAACATCACATTCCTAAATAAAATTAGACTGATTTTAATGGATTCCTCTGCCAGTATGTCTATGAGAATCATCAAGTCCTAGCAGACATTAGCATAAAGAGTATCCCTTCTAAAGCCCTCTAATACACACGTGAGCATTGACTGAAGCCGTACTTGTCTGCTAACTGGTTTAAAGAAGACTGTGTTCAGCAGATAACCGGCTTTAAGCTGCTCAGATGTGCCGTAGTGAGATCCTGCATTTTATCTGACTGAACTTTACAAATCCATCGCATCCATTTTCACTAAGTAGACGAGGATGTGAGCATGAGCCATAAAGTTACAGCCCTGCTCTGATTGTACTGTACATGGGCGGGTTGTGTGTTCGGGGTTTAACAGTTTTATTAGAGTATGTAGTTTTATATTCATCCTTTTTATAAATCATACCATTCCTCTTTTTTCATATTTGATTTTTGTTTTTTTATAATTACCATATGTTTAGTTCAAGGACTGCGATTAAGCCTAGTGTTGGACTAAATTGCACCACTATTGGAGACTAAAGAAATTCAAAGTTAGCATGGGCATGAGGTTAATCTTAGTTGGTGAAACTGGCCCAAGATGTTCATGTGAATATTGAAGTTTTCCACTTCCTGTGGAGCACATGGGAAATGTAGGAATCAGTTTTACTGCGCTTGTTTAAATGGGATATATATTGTTTATGTGGTTTCTCGGTTCAGTGACAGCCTTGCACTGTGTGTTGTAATGATTTTTTTACCAGTTAAACTTCGAGGGCTGGTTTCTTGAACATGGATTAAGCTTAGTCTTGGACTAAATGGAGTCTACCAATGGAGATTCACCTCAGAAACTCAGTTAGTCTAGGCATAAAGTTGGTTGGAGAAATTGGCCCTAAAACTCCATTGTTGCTGGGTCACTTTATTCTTTCTTTCTTTCTTTCTCTCTGTCTGTCCAGCCGGTCCAGCGGCGGTGCGGTCTGCTCAGGCCAGCGGTCATGTTTGGCACACGGAAGACCTGGGACCTCGGCCACACCCCCTGCCTGCAGGAGCTCTGGAACAAAGACCTCTCATTGGACGGTGAGCTTGGACACGTGGTTCCACCTGAACCTGCGCGGTGACATTTCTCAGATAGCAGCTACAGCGTGTGTGTGTGTATCTATGCATGCATGTGAGAGTCAGAGAGAGTGAGTGAGTGGTTGGGAGACAGTTAGGGGGAGTCTGACTGGCCTTTTCGCTGAAAGGACATGATTGAGCAGAGGCAGTCGAGCACTTTAAAAGGAAGGACAGTAAGATTCTGGATCAGATGGGCAAGAAAAATGCTCTGACGCCAGGTACGGAAGGGTAAAGCTGCTTAGAGACCGGGCAACGCTGCTGTGAACAATGGGTTTTGTGTGTGCTGCTGCATTCCTGTGCTGCAGAACTGCTTAAGATGTTAACAAGGGGCCAGAAATGTGATTGCTGGGTGTGAAAGGAAATGAGAAGTTTATGGCAGCAGGGAGAGAGAATGATAACACCGTGCCGATCGGGAGTGAAATGGTGATGATGAGGTGATTTTTTATTATTTATTTTTTTTTATGAAAACATTTTTGGACCTGTTTATGTGAGTTCACACATGCGAATAATGGCCTGCTGTTGTATCTAAAGTATGTTTGTATAAGTGTTTGTGCATTTTTAAGTGTCAGTGTTTCCGTGATGTAGCTGAGATTCTGTTATATGCTGTGATAACTAGACCTTTCCTGACTTCCTTTATTCTGAGTCAGCTGTACTTTTTGTTAAGTACTGTGTGTGAGCATACTTGGATCACAGTGTGGTAATTGTGCACTGCATGAGTCTGCACAGTGATTTGAGAAATCCACATTTCTTTTTATACACTCGCGCGCGCGCACACACACACACACACACACACCTGTGTTAAGTTAATGTGTTACATGCAGGAGACTGTTATCTGCTCCCTTATCACTCTGTGCTGGTTTCCATGACGCCTGAAGGACCTTGAATTTGTTATTGTAAGAGCAGAAAAAGAGAGCGATAAGTAGACGGGGAAGCAAGGCTTCACTGGTGTGTGGACAGCAGGATCGGTCGTCCTGTGATTAGCTTTCGAGTTTTAAAAAGCAACCTCAAACCTCCTGATGCTAGAGTGAATCCTGCTTCTTGTTCTGTGGGTTGGCAAGACATATTTTACCCAACATGTACAGAACATCACAAAAATGCAGCTTGCAACATTCAGAAAACACTAACTGATTGTTCAATCTGTGTGTGTTTGTCACTGCAGCTAGTTCCGTGGATTTCTTGATGAGTGATGGTGAGGACGACAGCACCTTTCTGACGTTGCCCAACTCTGTCCTCCAGCGCCACTGTTTAACCTCTGACCCCACAGACTCGCCCCTCTCAGAACAGCAGCAGCTGCTCATACAGGTATGAATGTCTTCCTTTCCTCTGCAGCGACCACACAGTGCACAGGACTCCCTTCATCTCATAAATATCACACAGAATCTGTAGAAACCCTCGGACACAAACGCATGGTTAAATATAATCAGTTACAATAGAGTACGTTCCTGAAATGTGTGCTGTGGTGCAACATGCACTGGCGTTATGCCTGACAGGAAAATGTAAATCAATTCTTGAATTATGAATGCACAACAAGCACTGACAAGAATCTCTTCACCCTGAGGCCTGTCACTGACCGGTTGTACTGGCTCTGTGTGTATGTCGGGTCAGTTTGTTTACTAGAGGTTCCCTTAGTAAGATCCAGCCTTTCTCTTCAGAGTTCCAAGTTGCTCATTCCTAGTATGTTCTTTAAGTCACTGTGTAGTGATGTATTAAATGACGAGAGTGATCTTTACTTATTTCTTCTGATAACTCTGATGAGCTTTGACTTGTGATTAGACTGTGAAAATGTGAGTCTGCAGCTCTGACTGCACATTTGCCAGCGGCAGCACTTTTCTTTTTCAGGCCTTTGAGATGAGAATCAAAAGCGGTGACAGTATGGAGCATGAGCACATGCCAGTGGGGTTCCTTTTCCTTAGAGTGGTAAAACTCGCTCATTAGGAGAGGAGAGAGAGAGAGAAGAAGAGGTGCAAGTGAAGAGGAAGAATTTGTGAGAGGAGAAGAGAGGGATAGAATGTAAGTGAAAGGCGAGAAAGAGGGTGGAAAAGAGAGACAGTGAGAGAGACGGAGAGGGAGGGAAGTCGAAATTAAGAAAGAAAGAGACAGAAACTGAATGAGGGGTGTGGAGGGAGGGGCGCAAAGAGATGGAGTGAGTGACCACCTCACTCGGGGCACTCCCATCCCTTCTCATCTCCTTGTCTCATGTTCAGCGCTTATTGGCTGCTGGTCACATGTTCTACAGGGCTGTATTCTTCTCTCCATGCGAGGCCTGTTTCTTTTCAGTTTTAACAGTGACTCCCTGAATGTAAACAATAGCCCCGACGCGGGCTTGTCTCACGCGCACGTCATTATAGTGTAACCTGCCCCAAAATGCCATGATACGCTGCACAGTTTAGCACAATGCTGTACTGTAGCTCTAATCCAAATCGGATTATTCTGGAACACTGGACTTGAGGCTGTCCAGCCACCTTAGGGCCCAAGACCAAGTGCTACACACAGATTAGAGATCCTGCCTTGCGGCGTGAGTATGTTTGTCACTGATATTTATTGCTGTCACTCCAGGTGTGTGAAGGCAAGGCGTGTGAAAAGAGCAAAACATGTCAGTTTTAAAGCTTTCCATGCCAAATGTAAAAAATAGTGAAATTTCATTTTCCCATGGTTCATTTGACGTCTATTTTTCTCCATCTTTATTTTTTTCTTCTCTCATCTCGTCACCTACCTCCGACTGTACCTCGTGTATTCCTCTCTTCTTGTTGCACCTGTGCAGAAGGTCACTTGGTCCTGCTCCTGGACATCAGCTTATGTAATGGCCCTCTCATTCTCCACCTTTGTGCTTAGCTGTCAGCTCTTTGTGTTCTCCACCATGCTCTAACATAGCCAGAATGTTCTCCATTCCCCCATGCTGCTGTTCTTTAGCAAAGAATATAACAACACTGTGTGTGTGTGTGTGTGTGAATGCAGTGTCTTTTTTTTTACAGGAGTGTGTGTGTTGGCTCTGTAGAACTAGTTGTAAATCTCTGCTCTCCTCTTTTAGTCGGCCTATGCGTCAGTTCTAAAGGATGCTAACATAGCTAGGAGTTAGCAAGACCTAACCATGTCTAGCTAGTATCGGTATATCCATTTACTTTTTCTCGTCTTTGACGGTACGGATACGAATATAGTGGAACTGTTGTGTTGTTGGGTTTGCAGGCACTGCAAGAGAAAGTGTGTGAATTTCAAGCTCGTTTGTGTACTGAGGACGCCACCAAGAAGCTGCTATTGCAACAACTGCAGACTCAAGACTTCTGTCAGGACCTGACAGCGGGACAAGAGCGGCCAGGCGCCAGTCCAGAGCGGCAGCACGCCAGCCAAGAGGCTCTAGAACGGCCCAGGATACAGGAGAGTCCGTTCAACCAAGCTGGATTCACATCGAGTGAGTAGAGAGAAGCAGTGTAGCACGCGGGTCACCAATTCTGTGGAATGTCGCTATTAAATAGGACCTTTGTCCTGCAATTCTTAATCTGTAACTATATCTGACTAGTTTAGGATTCACATAGGTCAGGGAGGAGGAAAAGCCAGCTGGATTAAACCTCTTGCGCCTGGTTATTTGTTATACTGTATGACACATTTGTACACGTTTGCCTAACGCTGCTCTTATTCCACTCAGGATCAGTATGTGCTTGATGACTCTTGAATATACTGAATTCTGAAGTCTTATATCTCTTTTAAATGAGATGGTATTGTGCTGTGATTTTGTGCATTTTCTCATTACCAAGATGTCTAGATCATATGAGACAGGACTGGATGCCAAAAGTGGGAACTACCTGATCTGCGTTCCAGTTTAAAGAAAATCCTGTCTAATCCTTGTAGTCAGTTTCTGATTGCCTGTATATCAATCATCTTGTTATTAAACTTGTTACTGTCCCATAGAGCTGGCTGGTATGAGGTCTAGTCAGCATCATGATTAATTGAACATTTGATCTCATTTGCAGATGAGTGTTTTTTTGCCATCGCAGTTTACTGACAAGATTTGTACTGTAGACACAGCACATAGATGCACAGGGGGAAGTATAAAGAGAATTTTTAACAAAATGTCAAGAATTTCAAAAAATAATTGAAATAATCCAGCAAGATTACATTAGAGGTTCTGATAGTCAGTTTTGATTCATTTCCCAGTCCTACTGTCACATTTTTTTTTCACACTGCTGCCCTCTTTCAAATCCGAAGACTAGCAGCAGCTCAGCCTGATACAGTACGGTTAACTTGTGCTAGTGGAAATGACCTTTGCTTTATTCCATCATCCTGCTGCACTTGGTTATCTGTGTTGATGACTGCTTGATTGGATTAAGGAAGCTGACAAAAATGTGGGCTGCAGGGGAGGGCCAGAGGACTGGGTTGATGAGAAATACAGAATGAAAAGAGGGATTAAATCAGTGAGTATATGACGACATTTGTGTTGGTGTTATAGGTGTGAGCCAATCAACAGGACCTCCGAGGCTGCGGGAGCATCTGGACGCTGCTCGTGATTGTAAAGTTCATCCACAGCACACACTGTGTACAGAGGAAGCACAACAGCTTGCTCTCATCACAGGACTGCACAAACAGGTACACACTCTCTCTCTCACACACACACACATACTCTGACAGTATGCCTTCAAGGCTCTTTATTACAGCACCCAGAATGCCTTGGGTTGCTGGTATAGGAGCTGTTAAATTGATGTCTGTGTGTCTTTCTCAGATTGAGGAGCTGGAGAAGAAACTAGCAAACCAGACGCAGGAGGTGGAGAGATTGCGCTCTGAGCTGGTGAGAGAGGAAGCGGAATTCAACATACTGCCTTTTAGTTAATGTTGTAAATTCACATTTAAATCACTTTATTACAAGTGAAATGCATATTTCTGGCAGTTGTAAAGAGTCTAATAAATTCCCTCCACACTGCAGGCTTGTTTACACTATGTGATTACTGTCTTGACTAGGAGGCTCTAACCAAGGGTTCACTTGTGCTCCTGTTGTCCTGGTTTAGTATAAGGACAGAAGAGGAATTCTTAGGTTCTGACCTAGTTGTGATACGGGAGGAATGCAGTCCTTTAGCAGGATAAAGTTTCCTCTAATGACCCAGATCTTTTCATGGCGTGCGTGTGTGCGTGTGTGCGTGTGTGTGTGTGCGTTCAGGGGGCGACAGACTTGGAAAAGCAGCTGGAGTTGCTGGAGAGTGAGAACCAGCGGCTCAGACAGGAGCTGAAGGCCGGTTACGGCCATGAACCTCCAACCACCTGCTCCACTGGAAACTGTCCCCACAGCAAGGTAGGATTTACAGACACTAGGGATGCACAATAAGGGAATCATTGGCCGATGCCGATATCCAATATTTTTCATGATTATATCTGCCGATGTCGATAAATGAGGAAGACAGAGTCGTAAAGACAAGATATTTTGCTCACCAAAGTTCTACTGGACGCTCAGAATTTTGGCACAAAAATAATGCCATAGTTCTGACATTTCTAACACAGCGGCAGGTCAAGCGAGCGTTAAAGCAGAGTGGAGCGTGGGCAGAGCATTTCGAGTGGAGTGCACAACATTTGAAGAAAAAGTCACTTCCCGCCCTATGTGGTGGACCAAGTCAAATAGGGCGCGTGTGACACTCCATGTTCCTGAGATGATTGCTACTACATAGAAAAGCATGATTCGAGCACCTTATCTACCGTACTATTGTACTAAGTGCAGAGGTACGCGGCTTGGGACACAGCACATGTCCAGCTCACATTCGCTAAGTGAGGTGCATACTGGTAGAGCTGAGCGCAAAGACAAGAGACTTTGCTTACAAACGGTCCGCTACATGCTCACAATTTAAATCCCTCCTCAGACTTTGAAGTGAAAAGTGAAAGTGAGTGATTATTTGTCATTGTGAACACAGCACAGCACACAGTGCACCACAACAAAATGTGACCTCTGCATTTGAACCATCTGTGAAGGAGCAGTGGGCAGCTAACAAGGCAGGCCCCGGGAGCAGCGCTTGCAGACGGTGCCTTGCTCTTGAGTACCTCAGTGGTACCTTTACCGGTCCTGGGATTCGAACCGGTGACTTTCCAGTCATGGGGCGAGTGCTGTAACCGTTACACTACCAACTGCCCCAGCATGCATGGCACAAGCGCTACCTTTCCAACGTACAATTAATGCGTCATAAAATATCGACTGAAAATACTGGACAAATCTAAGCATCGGTCCAATGCTGAGGACTGAAAAAGCATATATCGGGCGATTCCGATATGATTTCGATGTTATTCTGCATCCCTAATAGGCACAGCACTTGTACACAACCACATAGACTTGAAACACATACAAAAGACACAAACAGTATGTCACATAGAAGGTAACAGAAACTGGCAACAGTTAGGAAATATTTAAAGCTGATTAATTTTTTTTCCTTCTACATTCACGCAAACATGAGCTCAGTCCGAATTTGACCAGGGGAGAAAGGGGGGCCCTTTGTGAGTCTCGGTTCCATTCAAGGTTTCTTTTTATTTACTGCAGACTGACTTTTCCCTAGACACTGTCTGTAATTCAAAGAATTCAATTGATTTGTACTGGTTCCTCCAAATCATTCCAAATCTGATAAAAGCTTAAAACTGGCCCCGTCACATGCACACGAGCAGAGAGAAGTGTGAAATATTTTCCATTCCATCGCTTTAAGTATGTAGCGCAGCATGCAGAAAGTGGAAGATAGGAAAAGGTATGTTTAGTCAAGATAAAATGTAACAGGACAGCGTTAAACGGTTCTGCTTTCTCTTATCTTTTCTTTTAGTGTGTTAGTGTGTGTTTCTTTTGTTATGTTGGAGTGTTGGAATTTTATGCAGATGAACAGAATGACACTGTGTGTATGGTTTCAGGATGCAGACACCCTGCGCCGCGAGCTCTCCCTGCGTGAGGAGGAGTGCCGTGAGTGTGAGCGCCGCCTGGCCGCTCTGGAGCTGCAGGTGGAGGAGAGGACGGTCCTGGTGAGCGAGCTGCAGGAGCAGCTGGAGGAGACATCACGCCGCAGGGCCGAGAGCGAGGAGAGGCTCCGCGACATGCAGGAAACCCTCAACCACCAAGCCTCGGCGCCCCCTCAAGTCAAGGTGAGCATCCAGAACATCACCACAGACCAGGTACTGTAAGAACTTACAACCTCTATTAAGCATAAATCTCATCCTCTCTCTCTCTCTCTTTCGCCCATCATCTCCCTAGTATGTGACCAAGACGGTGGAGGTGGAATCCTCTCAGTGTAAGCAGGCTCTTATGGAGGCTCAGGCACGTAACCAGGCTCTCCAGGAGCAGCTGGCGGTCCAGAGGCAACTTCTCAGAGAGCTGGAACAACAGCTACACGAGAGCCAGAGAACCAGCAGCCAGCTACGCCAGCAGGTAACGCGCGCACGCGTGTTGGCACTGTAGAGGCGAAGCAGCCGTGTTGTGTTTTGTGTTGTAAATTGTGTTAACGAATGTGGTGAAGTGAATCATCTAGAAGTTTATCTTAAAAAGCTGATAAGCTGTGTGTGTTTGAAGCAGACCCCAGAAATGTGTGTTGTTGGTCTTTTCTGTGGCGAGATCACATGAGCCCATGCTGAGTTCAGTTCAGTACTGATGCTTAGTGTTGTCATAAAGATGGCAGATTCCAGTTCTTGTCGCTTGAGTTCTAGATGTGAAGCAGGAGTTTTACTGCGCTCTCTCTCTGCCTTTTTGTCTATCTCTACTTTGTCTCTCTCCCCATATCTGTCTCTGTTGATCTCTACTTTCTCTCTCTGTCTTTTGTCTATCTTTGACACGTTTGCTCTCACTTTGCATCTCTGTCATTCTTTGTTGTGTCTCTGTATTCTCTCTCTCTCTCTCTCTCTCTCTCTCTCTCTCTCTTGTTCTCTGTCTTCTCTCTATTTCATTCTTTCTCTCTCATGCCCAACTCCTCTATTTGCTTGCGTTACAGCTGAGCTCAGATCGGGGTCGACTCTGCGACCTGCTCTCCAGGGCTGTGGGCAAGGGCAGCCCAGAGGTCGTCGGCAGGCTCTCTAAGGTCGGCCAGGTCATTTCGCAGCTGACCAGGGCCTAGGGTCAAAAAGTGGAATCAATTGAACGCATAATTATTTCAACCTAAATGACGAAGGACTTGAAATTAATAAAGATATACTGTATACACTCATGACAAAGCATTCTTCGCCCAAAGTTGTTTGGTCATGAGCACATTTTTGACCCTTGATACCCAGTCATTGTAGAGTACCATTCAGTGAATGGTGTATTGACCCCCTGAGACCTTTCGAGTGGACCTGAGTGCCTCCCTCCCTCCTTCCCTCCCCAATGTGTGTGTTACACATTCCCACAGACCTTCTGAGCCCTGAGTCTCTAACTCCATACTGAGCTGCGATGGTTGGATGTCTCAGGATCAGTTTCCAATCTGCAGCCTGTATGTTTGTGGTGTAGGTTATGTTTAGTTACTGTAGTCAGTATTTTGCTAGACCTGTTCGTTAGATGTGTCCTGTTGATCTGTGCTTTTGTGCAGATTTGTGTTGTTTTTATGTTCATGTTGCTGTGTTTTTTTTGTCTTTAAAAGCTGTAATTTTTTTTTTCCATTGGCATAAATGGCTATGAGGGTGTTTTTGTGTTATAAACATTCACTGATAACACTTTGGGATCAGAAATATTGTAGTGTAGATATTTGTGAAAGTACACATTTCATTATGATACATTATATTATATTGATATTATATCAATGGACAAGGAAGCAAGGACTAGCAGAGACACAAACACTTCTACGATACAACTTTGATTTGATTCGCTTCAGGAGCCAGCAGTCCATGTGACACCATCATATCGTCGCTATTGGCCGGAAACCTTAGGTCCAAAACGGTTATTTTTCAGGACATTGCAACAACGATGTAAATCAAGTTAAGTCGAGTAAAAGTTACCTGGCACGATGCTGAGTTATCTCAGACAAACATAAAAACATTGTGCGCTCTCTGCTTCTGCGCGGCTCCTCTGGATAAAGAGGGGGTGGAGTTAAGAGGGTTTGGTGACAGTTAAAGCATTCAGAGGAGTTGAGAGATGTAGTCTCAAACCGTTTTCAACACTTTTCATTGGTTAAACATTTCTAAAACTGTCAGGCCAACATGAAGACTGACCAATAGAGTTGTTTTATGACAAAACATAAAAATGACCAAAAATAGGCTCATGAGGTTTCCGCCCGACAGCGATGATATGCTGATTTAACACAATCACATCCACTCATAAAAAAATGTCGTCAAAAAATGACGACATATTTATTCCTGAGCTACGACCCACATTATCGGTTTAATAAAGCTTGACAAAGCAGCTTGCTTTCCCTGCGCTTGCCGGGCGAAGGACACTACAATATACAGTACGTGATGTCAGATCGATGTTTTCATTTTGGATCGATTCTATGAACCCATTCATTTGACGTTGAATCATTGAATCGAAGTGTCACTGCAGATGTATGCAATGTATTGTTACACCACTAGAAAGTATGTGAACATTATTTGTTTGTTTGTGTGCGTTTTCTTTTATTAGATCCTGGTGTACGAGGGTGATATGGAGCGAGCTCAGAACCAGTTGGAAGCTGAGATGCAGAACCTGGAGGAGGAGAAGAACCGAGTCATAGAGGAAGCGTTCATCAGAGCAGAGAGCGAGATGAAGGCCGTGCACGAGAACCTTGCAGGTGGGTGGAGTTGGTCTTTTTGCGTATGTGTGTGTTGAAGAGAAGCTCTGACCCTTTTGTGTCCCTGCAGGTGTGCGGATGAACCTGCTGACCCTGCAGCCTGCTTTAAGGACGCTCACCTGTGATTATAACTGCCTGAAGAAACAGGTGCAGGACTTTCCGTATATGCTGGAGAAAGCAATCGCTGACGCTAAACAAGAGGTTAGGAACACACACACACACACACTTATTAATGTGAAGCATCTACCTGCGCTCATTTACTTAACTTTTGAGCAAGATGACCAACGCATTGGTGACATTTGTGTGTAGATCTGCCAGGTGATAGGAGAGGTGAGCAGCGCCAACCAGGAGCTTCTGCGTAAATACAAGCGCGAGATGAACCTGAGGAAGAAGTGTCACAACGAGCTGGTGCGCCTCAAAGGTATGGTGTTTCTTTCATTCGTTCATTTATCACACACCCTTCTCCAGAGTGTCTTATTTTTTTGATCATATTGACAGCCTAGCTGGAGCTATGTGGAGTTAAGGGATTAGGATTGATGGTAGACCTTTCGGTCACCAAAACAGGATTTTAGCTAGCGCGGCCACGTCCAGACGCCTTCCCGACCGCTCCGTCCAGACTGGCTTGTGCTTTTGTTATTTATTGATCTTTATTACTTTCTATTGTGCAAAGATCATCAGGGTCGGTTACCTATGACAGTAGAACACTACTGGAAATAGGAAATCAGATTACGACCATAATTTAAATAGTTAATTTATCCTTATTTTATTCCTTTATCTCCTTATTTGAAATTTGTGTGTTGTATCTCTATTTTATTTTTAAATTTTTTACCTAAATTGTACAGTCAAAAGAGCGAATCAGGATACATTTCACTGCATGTTGTACCTGTATAATTTGCACATGACAAATAAAGAATCTTGAATCTTAAATTATACTATAATTAGGGACATTTCCATAGCCATAAGATCTAGGGTTGCACCATTCGATTCATAATCGATTCACGATTCATAAGCGATTCATGATTCATAAATGATTCACAATTCATTGTTTCCAGATTACTGTTTTGAGTTACTTTTCCCATTTGACTGTGGCAGATCAACAAAAAAACTCTGACTGAGTCAAATGCAGTTTGCTAAATGTGATGCATATGTGCGCTTACTGACTGCATGTCCTTCATGATCACGCAAAGGCAGTCTGTCTGAGCAGATTTCGACATTGCGCCATCTATAGCTGGGGTGGGCAGTTTGGATTGACGTGAAGAGGGCCGAACCGATAGACTGTAATTAACTCTGCTCAACTCAACTTGAAAACGCACAGAATTGTCTAGTTTTGATTAGTTCCTACTGTTAGTAGTAGATGTTATGGTTAAGCTATAAATGTGCAGAGCAGGGCATATTATGTCTTCTTGGACATTTTGACTACGTTCTTTTAACAACAAAAACAATGTTGAAATAATTACATGTTCGCTTTTTTTTACCTTCAAAATAATGCAGTTGAATGGTGTGCATAAAGTACACTACTTATGTTTTATTTTTATGTTTAATTTGTCATTTCCCCCTGTCCTCAGATGGGCAGGCCAGGGACAGACAAAAGGCCGGATGTGGCCCGGGCAATGGCGAGGTCTGATCTATAAGATTGGCGAGCTGAACTCATGTTGGGGGAAAAAGTAAACTAGTGCCATTATGTTAGTTGAAAAATATGAATCGGTTTTGAATCAACAAAGAAAGACTATTTTCCCCTACCCTGATAGGAGCCGCGTCATATCTAAACTGTACTTCAGAGCTAATGCAGTTGTATCATGTGTTGCTTTTCCTTTGTGTAAGGCTTAGTCGGGGTAACAGTGTTGCTAATGTGTTTCCACACTGACCATGATGCAAATTTTAACATTTTTCATAGTGAACACACCACGGCACAGCACACAGTGCACCATAACAAAATGTGACCATTGCATTTGACCCATCTGTGAAGGACCAGTGGGCAGTTTTTTAGGCAGCACCAAGAGAGCAGTGCTTTGGGACAGTTCCCTGCTCATGAGTACCTCAGTGGTACCTTTACTAGTTTGGGTTTCGAACCTGTAACCTTCAGATTGTGGGATCTGTTCAGATCTCACTAACCATTACACAACCAATTTCCCCTAAAAAAAAACGTTGAAAACCAGGAATTCTGACCGCTAGACCATATGGTACTACTTGAGCCGCTTGTTTGCTCATCTTTGGCCATTTTTGTGTGTTCTCTCAGAGACACTTTTGTTGTTGTGGTACTTTTTAGACTTTTGAGCTGTTTTTTAGCCTATCTTAGTATTTGATTTAAGATTAAAAGGGTTAGAGTTAGGTTTAGGACTAGAACAGAGGTGGCGCTAATTTTAGGATAAGTTTAGGGTTGGTGTTAGTTTTGGACGAGATTTTGGTTCAGATTAACTAAACTAAGCTTAATTAAACTTACAGTCTGTAAACAGTGTTTATCTGTGTAATAAAAGGACATTACTAACAGCTTGCTTCTTAATAATGTCCTGGTGCACGATTTACATCCAAAAATGTACACTGAATCTCATAGACAGGAGTGCTTGCACCTCACCAACTTCCCAGGTGTTACTGCTTCGCATCTTTGTTGTTAGTTTGGAATGTAAAGAAACACGAAACGGTCTCCCTCCCGTTCCGTCTGCTCTCATGTTTTGACCACTCAAAAAGCAGTGATGCGGTCCGGACAGCTGCATTCTGGTGTTCACATGACAGCGTGAATACGGGGTCAGATATGAGTGGCTTTGGACAAACGTTCCATTGAGGTTCCATTGCTCACGATGCTTCTATGGTCACAGGGAACATTCGGGTGTTCTGCCGTGTGCGTCCCATGTGCCCCGATGAAGCAGAAGTGGACTGCAAGAGCATAGTGACCTTTGACCAAGACGACGATGCCATTCTCTACCTCTCCAACAAGGGCAAACTCATGACCTTTGAACTGGACAAGGTCTTCTCACCTCAGGCCACCCAGGAGGAGGTCAGTCACGCAGGAGGTAACCCAGCTCACGTTGGGGGTTTGTTTTCCGACGCCGAAACTGACTCGAGTCTCTTCTCTGATCCGTCAGGTGTTCCAGGAAGTGCAGTCGCTAATCACGTCCTGCATCGACGGCTATAACGTGTGTATCTTCGCTTACGGACAGACGGGTTCCGGAAAGACGTACACCATGGAGGTAGAATTATTAGCACAATCATCTGTCTGCAAGTAAGACGCGATCACGGCAGAGAACGAGCATTTAATTGTGTGTGCACACTTTGCAGGGCGTTCCCGAGGACCCAGGCATTAACCAGAGAGCCTTGCGCTTGCTCTTCTCTGAGGTGTCCGAGAAAAAGCCTGACTGGGATTACAACATCAGCGTCAGCATGGTGGAAATTTACAACGAGACGCTGAGGTAAGACCATAAACACACACACACACACATCTTGGATACACTCATACACAGACAAGTTGGGCAAGTCAGTGTTTCCTGTACCAAAAGTCCAGCCAGACTGAACTCTGTGACAAAACTCTGGAAAAATCTGTTTAGAAATATGACTGTATGCTTATGTAATTTTTCCACCGTCATTGTGTGTGTGTGTTAAGAGAAAGAGAGAGAAGGAGGACCGAGGGATCAGATTGGAGAAATGCAAAGAGTGAAGAGTAAGATGTAGGATGTGAGATGCGTGAGAAATATTCCAGATATGCTTCACAGACGTTCAGAGAGTTTTTACATAACCACCCCAATACCATGCCACATGCGGCTACGTAGAGTAAACCCTAATGAACTCAAACTCATCCAGAACTGCCCTCCTCCCTCTCATCCCTCCACCTCACTACCGTTTAACCGCAGCACAGCTGTTTGGCTCTGCAACCCATTTGACAGAACATCTAAATTTGTTCAGCGCAGTGCGATTTATAGAGTTTGTGTTCTCAGAAATACAGTGTGTATCATTCTGCTGCTGAAAACTTGCTGTAAGAGGCACTGATGCTAACGTACATTCACGTGTCCTTCAGGAACCTTTTAGGAGACAACCCCAGTGAGAAGCTGGACATTAAGATGTGTCCAGACGGCAGCGGCCAGCTGTATGTGCCGGGGCTCACAGAGTTCACGGTGGAGAGCGTGGAGGACATCAACAAGGTACGGGACTTTCACCAATACGTCAGTTCTGCCAGTTTAACACCAATCAGAAACAGCTGGGACTTAAAAAACTTTCTATGAAGAGAGAAAGATATTGTAGTGTTTTGAGACAATGCTGTTTGTAAAAACAAGTAATGAGTTACTTTTAAAGCTACTGCATTTTCAAAAGTTAGTTGCATCACTAATGTTGGTTTGCTACCCTCCCTCAACACTGTCAGAGTTGTTCAGGAGGAATTTGGCTTTTGACTTACAAGAGCATACAGGCATTAGCCATGTTGGGATTTGTGGGGAGAATGCTCATTCGTTACTTGGCAAATAATTTTGGCTTTTGTGAATCAACCCCTCACAAGACTGAAACTAGAGAAAGGTCCTGCTTAGCTGAACTTGTGACCTCTTACTTTGTGACCTGTAGGTGTTTGAGCTGGGCCACATGAACCGAGCGACGGCCTGCACCAACTTGAACGAGCACAGCTCCCGCTCTCACGCTCTCCTCATCGTCACGGTCGCCGGCTTTAACTCGTCCACAGGACACCGCACCTCAGGTAGGGCTCACAAAGACTCGCACACACCCCAAACTCATCTATGCACATAATAAATATATGAAATCCATTTAGTTTTTTCCTGAAATCACTTTTTTCCATTTTTATTCTTCTGAATTCCGTCTTTTACGTTATAATCATATTCATTCACCTAGAAAGTGTCTAATTATGGAGTAGATGGGGAAAAAAGAACAATGCAATAGAAAAAAATGTCACATTAAATGACTTATTCAACTTCAACAAAGTGCTGGGGTTCAGCAGAACATTTTCTGCTTTGGTAAAACATTTACCTGCAAACAACAAAAAACATTAATTTTTTCCTGCAAAACGAAACGTTTCTGATGGGAGTTTTTAACTGTAAGTGGTCGTCACGTGTTCCTGCGGGTGCAGTCCATCATGTGCTGGCGAAACTTACAAAAGAGTTGTTCTCCCGATTCATAAAAATCATTTGGGTATTGTTCTGCTCTAAACTTAGTACTAACACTCAAATTCCATAATTTTTTTGAGGAATTCAGTGTTTCAGACTCTTCGTCATAGCTGACCGTTGACTTTTCCCCCCTCTGTGTCTGTGCGTTTGTGTGTGTGGAACGCTGAGTCCCGTCTCAACAGGTAACACGTACAGGGGGCTGCAGTGGCCAAAATTGATTAGAAAACATTGCTTTGCTTTGGCCACACACCGATATCAGCGAATTATCCGACGTTCTGCGTTTTACAACGGATTCCATTTTATTTGTTGAATTCCGCGTTTTCTGCATCGCAGAAATCATAGGGCCCTACAAATATGCACTTCTGTACAAGCGTACTCTTGCATCAGGGCTAGGCAACTCCGGTCCTGGGGGTCCGTCCGGTGTCCTGGAGGTTTTCCATCCTACCTGATGAGTCTCTTCTGATGGTTATCTACCTGAGACCAGGTGTGAAGGTTCTGAAATTCAGTTGGATGGAAGACCTCCAGGACTGGAGTAGCCTAACCCTGCTCTACACCTAAACATTCATGTGCAAATAATGACCTATCTGTAGGTACAAAAAATTCCAGAAACAAGCCCCCAGAGAACAGAACTGTATACAAAGCACAAATCTCTACACACAGTAGAGCTGGACGTTGTGACCTCAAATTAAAATCACGATTGATTGAACATTATTCCTCAATTATAGTTAATGGGATTTGCTTTTTGGCCTCAGAGATCACTAACAAGGTTTGAACTGTAAATTATTAGCTTGGATTTTTTTCTGATGAAAGAGTTCGTATCTCGAAGAAAACACCCAGACGTAGAGACAGACTGGACGGGCCGAGTATGTTTTTAAGAGGACATTTCATGAACACACTCTGCAGAAATTATTGACAATATTTTTAAAGTATTAACAGAATGTCAAATGTTGGACACAGTCGAGATCATTTCGATTAGACGTCATGAATGTCGGTTTTGATTCATTTCCAACCTACCGCACAACAAACAGATCTATGCACACATGTACACCCACGCTGCCCGGGTTACCTCACTGTAGATATGCCTAAAATGTCGTATGTTTAATGTTTGCTTACGTGTGTTTTGGGTGTTTGTGTGCAGGTAAACTGAATCTAGTGGACCTCGCGGGCTCGGAGAGAATCGCTAAATCGGGTGCAGAGGGCAGCCGCCTGCGTGAGGCTCAGTGCATCAACAAATCCCTCTCGGCTCTGGGAGACGTCATCAACTCGCTGCGCTCACGTCACTCTCACGTGCCCTTCCGCAACTCCCGCCTCACCTACCTGCTGCAGGACTCACTCAGCGGAGACAGCAAGACCCTCATGCTGGTACAGGTACGTCAAACTAAGCCTCCCTACAAATACACACACACACAGCTGACATTCATAATTACAAACCGTTTCCTCAAGTCTAATATGGGAACTCTGCTCAAAGCTGTTCCTTCAGCTAAGGCTGAATATTAGCTTGTAGAGCCTTTATGCCTGAGCTTATTATCAGAACTCTCATTCGTGTGTGACGTAATAAAATAATAGTCACGTTAATAAAGTAAGATCCTCCTTCACGTTCATTTCCACTTTTCAGGATTGGCAACTTTAAGGCTAAACTCACCATGTGCTGTTTTACTTTACATGAAACACTGAAACATGCAATTAGCTGTTTTTCACCTTCCAAAAAAAGAAGCTAACATTATAAGACTTATAAAATGTCCTTTTGTCTGGGATTTTCACATATCCACTTCTGATATACTTTGACTAACTTAGAATCCAGAAACTGAATTTATTCTTTATTAGAAATATTTTTGTACTCATAGTCCCGAACAACTTTAAAGACCCAGTAAGGTCAAAATAATATTGACTCCAAGTTCCACATTCCAAAGAGACAGTTGTCACTAATCACCTCGTCACTTTTGAGCGAATATGAACATTGCTACATGGGTACAGCTAAGTCTCAAGGTGGTGAAAATACAGGCGGTACTTTCTACGCTCGGATGCTGTAGGCGAGACGGCTCAAAGCGCCGAAGCACCGCCCACTGCTGCAGAGCCCCTACACATCGACTGTAAAGCACATGCACTGTTAAAAAACATCACTCTAAACTCATGCAAGTAAAACTATGTCAAATTTCCCCTTGTGCCTTGGCAATTTAAGTTCCACTGGAAGGGATGAAGACAGTGGCGGGACAGCGAGCGCAGGCTGGGCTCATACGGGGTACGACGCAAGATAAGGGCGGGGAAATGTTTAAGCGGAAGGACAGCAGGGGGACAGCGAAAATGACAGGAACGCTGAAAAAACGAGAGAGTTGATAGATTAGAGCCGATAGTTTGGTGTTGGCAGTGCCAGTCATGTGCCGTGGCTGTTTTTAGGAATTGTGGAATGATGCCCTATCCCCGCCCTCTCTCTCTCTCTCTCTCTCTCTCTCTCTCAGGTCTCACCTCTTGAGAGTAACATCAGTGAGTCTGTGTGCTCTCTGAAGTTCGCTCAGCGCGTACGAACTGTTGAACTCGGCCCATCTTCTTCCTCACGGAGACACGCCGAAAACTCCTCAACGTCTTCCTCTCCCACCCACGACAGTGTGGAGGTATGCGCGCGCACACACGCACGCACAAATAAAACAGGGTAGTGTTTATTCTGCACGTCAAAAACTGGAGCAAGTGTCGCCTGAGATGTACGTGTTTATACATGGCATAAATGTGGCTACAAATCTATTTCTCTCGTCCAGCTGGACTCTCCCCCCGTGACGCCGGTGCCCCTCCCCATCTCCAGGGCCAGCAGTGCAGGCTCCACCCTCTCTTCCTCCTCCAAGACTCCCAGCACACGCAGGAGGTCTCAAAGCCAGCTGGCTGCCGGTGAGTAGACACAGACACACACACACACACACACGTCGCCAGTCCCACTGGCACTAACGGACACACCGAAACAGTAAACCCAAAGCAGTAAAAATCATTTGGTGATGCTGGTCTAGTGGTTAGGATACTCACCTCTGGACCAAGAGATTGTGAGTTCGAAACCTACCTCCAGCACCACCACCACTGGGTCCCTAAAGCATGACCCTTAACCCCGAGTCACTCCAGGGAGACAGTAGAGAGACAGTAGAAATGAAGAAATAGACGTTGCTCTGGGAAAGAGCGTCTGCTAAATGCCAGAAATGTGATCTGTGAAATGCCATGTCCTTAATTCTGATTAATTCTGCACTTTTGTATTACTGTAGATCTAGAGCTGCTGCATTACTAGATCTGTGAGCGCTAGAGGCTGCCCGAGGTGTGCACAGAGACAGTACTGATCACTTGCTATTGGTGCTTATAAAGGCCAATAAATGGCAATTCAAGAATGAAAGGAGAGGTGGAAGGTGGGCCTTTAGTCTGCCAGTGTTGTCATTCTGTAGTTTGTCCACCAGAGGGCACCAATACCAAATGTGCTTTTATACACTTGCCTTTTAGACCCTATCCACACGGGCGTTCGAATCTTGAGCAAATGAAGGCCCTGCGTTATGGAGCTGCTCTTGATTGACTTCAGTGGGGCATTACATTGGCTTTCGTTTGACACTGTTTAATGTCAAACTTGTCATTTTGTGTGTTTTGCGGACACTGATTCACTCCAATGAGCAGAAAAACGGTGGCCATTCAGTCCGCGCTCACCTACACCACGAACGCCAGAAAAACGGCTGATTCAGACGACCGTGTGGACTTGCCTTTAACTTTATTTCAGATTTTGTTCTATTGTCTATGACCAGAAAAGTAATTCATGTTCACACACTGCCTTATGTGCTGTTATCCTGGTGAGTACTTTGTTTTTCTGGAAAATAATAATATTGTCTGATATGTTGTTTTTGGATTTGTAAACCCTTACATTTCAAAACGTGGATTGGTCATAAAATCCGATATTGAATACGGGCTCTACTGTACACAGAGGAACTAATTGATCAATCAGAATTTACTAAATGGTGCTAAACATGTGCTTTCAATAGCACCTTTAAACTTAATAAAAGGAGAAGGTTTCACACACACACACACACACACATATATACTGTATATACTTCTTTAAACACAAGTGGGTAAGTTATCAAGACTCAGAACTTAAGCAAGTACTAACAGACGTGGATTTGACTGTGTGTGAAGTGACTGTGCTTATCTGGGTGGGTTTAGAGTTCAACCCACGTTAGGTGGGACCTGGGTCTGTTCTCGTTTACTGCTCGTCACTCAGTGTGTGTTGTGACCCTCTGATTGGTTGGTTTGCAGACAGACAGGTAGACAGAAGCAGCCCATTGGCTGGAGACAGTGGGCAGGTAGGTGGGGTTTTTATCTGACTGGTCTCTTGGCATGGAAACGCTCAGCATGGCATGGTGCCCCCGTGTCACCTGCTCGCTCTCCGCCCATTTAACACGCTGCTGCTAACCCCAGAGAGGGTGTGTGAGAGTGTGTGTGGATATGTGTGTATGTGGGTGTGTGTCTGTCTGTGTGTGTGCTTCATACTATGAGTCTGCACAGTGAGGTGAGAAATCCACATTTCTTTTATGTATACTCACACACACCCCCTCACACACACCTGTATTCAGTGAATTTCTTGAGAGTGTGTGAGTGAATAAGAGAGGTAGAGAAGATGAAAAGGAAGTGAACGAGGAAAAAGTCTGTGTTTGTGTTGTGAAAATTGTCATTGTTGCTTCTTCTTTTATTTTGCGTTGTGTGTTGAAATTTATTTTCTCAAGTACATTTGCCACTGCTGCTGTAGTCTGTGGCTTTGTTTGTGTCGTGTCCTCTGTGTGTGTGTGTGTGTGTGTAAGAGTGAGTGAGTGAGTGAGAGAGAGAGAGTGAGCGGTTGGAGTCTTCACTCACCCCTGCTTCTGTATGGCCGGCTTGTGGTGAAGCTCTGATTCCTGTGTTTTTGAGACAAGTATGGCATCTAAACCATACTGTGGGTCTGCACAGATGAAACCAACACACACTTCCTCCTTTTTACACACTGTACCCCTCACACACACACACACACACACACACTCTCAAGCAAACACATACCTCCAGCCTCAGATCTGCATTATGTGTAGACAAAGTCGGTTCTCATCCTCATGTGCCCTAACACCGTGGCTCATGACTAACTAAACTAAATGCCACTCGGCTTGCGTTGTTTTACTTGGAAAGAAATTTTCTGGTGTTTTTCATTATAAACCTGTTTATTCCCTTTCCAGACTGTGCTGCTGTTCATCCAAGAAAAGTCATTGTTGCATTTAATAAATTTTCAACAAGTTAGAGCTCAGATAGAATCAGACTTCGACATCTTGAAGTGAAATGCATGGCGTTAAAGCGATGAGGCTTTTAAAATATATTATCAATTATTTTCACATATGATATACAGTAATCTTTGCTAAATTGAATATATATTTTACTAGCAATATTTTCTTTTATTAACTTTGTTAGTAACTTCTGGAAAACTGTTCCAAACCACAAAACAAATCCTGAAGATGAACAGCAGCATTGTTCAGATTTTAAAACCTTTATAATGAAAAATAACGTTCTTTCAAACTTGATAACCAGCTGCAGTAGTGGTGTAAAGTAGGGTGACCAGATTACGTTGGCAAAAAAGAGGACACGTGGCAGTGGGCCGGGGTGGGTGGGTTATGTGGGCATGTGGCACCATGGCTATGTTACTTGGCCCTCCTTTACTCACTTCTACTAGATTTATGCAATAAGGCTATAAGAAAAACAAGTGGAAGTGAGTAGGGGGAGGGCGAAATGATCACTAGGGAAATGCAGCGCAAATCCAATGTAAGAATGTTTGAGGCTGAGGTAGAACAAAAATCACAGCCTATTTTAGATTTTTTTTCAGTTCTTAAAAAGAGGGAAAAGAGGACGTCTGGCCACCCTATGACATAGTAAGCCAGGGGTTTTAGTGAGGAGTATTTGAGCCGTTTGTTGTCTGTTGACTTTTATAGTCACATCTTTAGTGTGTAGCATACAGTATCTAACTAACATCCTGCATCAATGTCTCTGTTGCTCAGTGTCTGATCTCTCCTCATCTTTGCCTCTGTTCAGGACGGATGAAGTTAACCGCGTGATCCTCGTACAGAGCGGGAGTGTGGAGGGATCAGGCCCCGCCCACCAAGCGCCACGCACCAATCAGCTTGCCCCGGCTGAGGATTTTCACCAATGGAGGATGAAACCAAACCGGAGATTCGGGGTCATGTTGTGTAGATCTGGGTATGCTCAGAGACATACTTGAAGTGACCCTGCACTCACTCGCTTCATTAAGTTCTCTTGATTTTTTTTTTTTTTGACTGAAGAAGTCGGCTCTCCCTCTGAGCTCAACGCAGGGCTGCTGGACATTTCTGCACTTTAGGCTGATCTTACCATTTATGGTGTTCAACTTGCCAGGTCCTCTCACAGACAAACTAAGACTGGTATTAATTTTATGCATGTGTGTGTTTTTTTAAGGAACCGTGTGTGTGAGAGGTCTGGGACTGTTTGGTTTCCCCCCTCTCTCAAACATCCTTTTTATTTTAATCCCAAGAAGAAACTGGTTCTTCCAGAAAGTTTTGAGCTTCCTTCCGTGTTTCTGTCATTGTGATGATAAGCAATAACCCGGAGCGGTGCTGTTTTTTTCTCTCTATCTCTCTCTCTCGTAGCAGATTTCGTTGTATGTTTTTCTGTATTCTGACACTCTTCAAGTCTTCCCTTTTCAAGCATGTGATCAATGTTTTCCCCCCATCTGTCTGACAATCAGCAGCCGTGTACGAGTCATGAAATCGGTCCATTAAGCGCAAAAAACTCTTATTCTGCAGTTGCTGTAAATAGGAACGCTCAAAATTTTTTGCCCCCGGCTGAGTGAAGGTGTTTCCTCTCGTCCAGAAGCTCGTCTTCAAAGGAAATTGACTGCAGAGAAGAAAAAGGCTTTCATGTTCTGCTTGCTTCTGTACGTGTTGTAGATTTATATGATTTTTCTGTTTTTGTACTTTTTAATAAACACCCTAAACATGATCAGTCTTTCCACCTTTGCCTTGAAAGTGCTGTGCTACACAATCACACATCTAGGGAAAAGAGAAACTATCACAACATTTTCGATTTTCTTTAAGTATGTTTACCTATAACAGCATGAATGGAAGCCAAAATCTTACTTTTAGATGTCATTTTAGCAGTATTGCCTGCTTTAAGATGAATTTTAGAGGTCATGAGATTTTAGAGGTTCTATTTAGATTAATCCTATCCAACGCTTTGTACAGGAACCACCGAGTAGCAGACCGGTACCGGGCAATGGATCATTTTGTGCAGGCTGCAATTTTTTTTTACTTTGATATGCAATCACAGTGCATAGGGAGTTTTATTTTGATAAACACTTCCATCTGTGACTTGTAGGTAGCGGTAAAGCAACTCACTTGGTGAATATGTTAAATACCTAATTCTATTAAAAAAATATAATCTCCTACCTCCAGCACTATGGAACTCCAGAATGGTCAAAATTAAATAAATAAATATGACATTATGAAATGAATAACTATATGAAGAAATAAACACATATAACAATGAAATTGTACAGTAAGTGTACACATTTTAAAATACAGCTCATTATTATGAAATATATTGCATTCTGCTTTGAAAACTTATTGTGAAATATTTCATGATTATTTTCCCCAGTAACAGAGATTATTGCAGAGACCTTTTATTTAATTGTAGCAGGTTATGTGCCGAAACGTCCTGTCTTCATAACGCCGCTTTTCAGCAGAATGACTCTGTCTGTCAGTCAAGAGATACGGGGCGGGGCCAGCGGTGTGATTGGCTGATCCTTCACTCTGACGTAAGCAGTAGCACATGACGTAGGTCCGGAGGTGCAGCGCGTAAAGGCTTGAGCGCTGCACCCGGAATTTCAGGACATGGACGACCAACATTTGAAGAGCCTTCTTCTGGGGCATATTCCATACGGACACGGTGCTCACTTGCTCATGCTGACAGTGGTGTCATCGATGCGAACATCTTGAAGCGCAATTATCAAGATTCAAGATTCTTTGTTTGTCACACGCATAGTTATACAGCTACAACACGCAGCGAAATGTATCCTAAACCGCGTTCTTTTGGCTGTGCAATTTAATCAAAGAATACAAGTTAAAAGATAAAAATATGGGAAAAAAAAAAAAAATTAACTCTGAATTATAATACAAATAAACATATTTACAGGGTCTAGGTTGAAAAGATTAATGTGAATTATGATTGACACAGATTTAAATATAAAAACTTGAAATTGAAAACAGATTTCCAGATGTGCAAATGTAAACATGTATGTTATAGTTTATAGGTGTAAATGAATGATGCAGAAAAGAGAGTGATGGGGTCAGCTACATCTGTTTTAAACCTCAGTCACACAGTTCAGAATTAGTAATTTGCCACTGCTTAACACTGCTTAATTAAATAACTGAACGCTAAAGCGTGCAACTCGTCACGAAAATTATTTCAGAAGTGAAGATTTAGCCAGAAAAGGTATAAGAGTGCAAAAGCTTACAGCACCTGGTATTCCCAGGCGGTCTCCCATCCAAGTACTAACCAGGCCCGACCCTGCTTAGCTTCCGAGATCAGACGAGATCGGGCGTGCTCAGGGTGGTGTGGCCGTAAGCGACAGCTGCTTTCTAAAACAACCCATTTAAGCTATGGCGTAACATTAGACTCGCCCTCCCAACATTTAGAAGAGTACAACATGACTGTAGAATACAATTACATGTGGATGTAGGAATGCCATGTGCATTTAATTATTTAATACCGCACTCGGTTCAGATTTCTCCGACTGCTGCCATAACGTTCTTAAGTTCGAGTTAAAGGGACAGAAGGCAAAGTTTCCTCTAGCCAAAGTGTCTCTGTAAATAGCGTCCGTGTTGCCACTGGTTCCGAACAAATAGTTCTGCCCCTTGCTCGGAAAGCTGAGACCTGCATGTTTTCCACTCAACTCATCGTACGTCATTTAGAACATATTGTTAGAAAAAGAAGTGCAAATAAATCCGATGACGCGTTGTTTTTAATAAGCATTTTTATTGAATGCTACCTGTACGTATATAGCAGACTGTCTGTCGGCGTAGTGTTTAAATAGCTTGATTTGGAAGCCAGCTGTCGCTTACGGCCACACCACCCTGAGCACGCCCGATCTCGTCTGATCTCGGAAGCTAAGCAGGGTCGGGCCTGGTTAGTACTTGGATGGGAGACCGCCTGGGAATACCAGGTGCTGTAAGCTTTTGCACTCTTTTATGCATTTACCTTAAATAAAATAAAACAATAAATCTTGGTTGAGGATTCGAATGGCCTGAGCATAGAAACTCGTCCTGAGTTCATCCCGAACATTAAAAAAAAACTTAATTCAAACGACTCAAAACAGCCTCTGCTGTTTAATGACCTTTATTTGATCTGCTAAAATATGCAGAACTGAATGAAGTTCAGTGCCCTGCGGTGTGTTGGGTCCTGCTCAGGGCTGTTCCCCGCCTTGCGGCCGTAATTTTCCCGGGATGGGCTCCGGTCCCCCCGCCACCCTAGCTGGGATTCAGCGGTTCAGAAAATCAATGAATGAATCCCCCAAATGAATCTGTAATTGAAAAGCCCTGCCTTGAAGTGGCGATAAGTTTAAGACTCAGGTTAAAATTCACAAACTCGTTTTTATGACACATTTTTATAACTTCTTATATCAAGTGATTATTTATTAGTTATTCACCCAAAGAATACTCACCTGGACAATTTAAGATTTTCACAATGTCACCTCAGTATAAGCTACTACTGTTAAATGGGGTTTTGTTTCAGACCCTCGATGTTTTGTTTTTTGTCTGCATTATACTGTACTCTAGTGGAGATTCTATGTACTACAGCTGCTATGATCAGGCCTCTTTTAAGTGAAACTATCGTCATATTGTTCTGAAGAAATGTGCCAGTACAGGAATGAGTCACAGGAATGCTTCTGTTTTAGTCAGGCTGCCCTAGTTACTTTAGCGCTGCCGAAGGTTAGGTGTAGGACACTAACTCTCTTCTCTTTATCCTTATTTCAGAGCTGACGCTTCACCGGCTGAACCATCACCTGGACTCTATGGAGACCTCATTATCTGGAACCAGCTGGGACTTTTTCGAACCGAATCCTAATTTAATACTGAACTAATGTTAGCTTACTGTTGCTGACTGGATCTTGGCAAGAGCCCCAGCAACGACTCGGTATTCGAAAGCGTCCCTCTGACTATTTTTATATCTTCAGCTCTTAAAAATAATATGTTCTATAAGTGTTAAATCAGAGACTCCATCATCTGGAACCATCTGGATTTTTTTCCACACTCTATGGACTTAAACCGAAACCTAATTTAATATTAAATTGATGTGAACTTTACTAAATGTTGCTGAGTGGATCATAAACAGCCCCAGCAACAATTAATCCTGAACTAATGTTTACTTGAGAGTCTTCTCTCCAGCTGCATCACTGTTTGGTATGGGAGCTGTAAAGTATCAGACTGCAACACACTTCAGCAAATAGTGAGAGCAGCTGAGAAGGTCATTGGCCTGCCCCTACCCCCCCTGAAAGACATTTTCCAGACCTGCTGCTACAACAGAGCCAGGAACATAGTGAAGGACCACTCTCACCCACTACATGGACTCTTTACACTTTTACCGTCTGGCAAACGGTATCGTAGCCTCCAATCTGCCACAAAGAGACTGTGTAACAGCTTCATACAAGTACTCACAGTTACTGGAGTGTTGTGTATTTATTGTTCTGTCTATTTATTTATTGTGATTGTTTTGTACTGTGATGCTCTTGCACTCCGTCTGTCATAAGCTGCTTGGATGCTGATGCTGCCAATGTGCCTTAAAACATTACTAAGCAATACTTGTTTACACTAAGCAATACTTGTTCACATTCCATCTCTTCACTAAATGTCACTTGTGTACTATATTATTGCATTCATTCTGTATTTATTGTGTTGCTTGTTGCACATTCTGTCCTGTTGAATATAATGTTTCTGTGTTACTATATGTTGCACCGGGGCCATGGGGAAACGCAGTCTCTACACACTTTGTACTTGTATAAAGTGACTGATGACAATAAAGTACCTTGAACCTTGAACCTTGTGTATTAAATGTTCATGCACCCTGGTGTCCCAGAGGAGGATGGGGGTCCCCTTCCAAGTCTTGGGTCCTCTCAAGGTTTAATCCTACTAGAGGGAGTTTTTCCTTGCCACTGTCACCTCAGGCTTGCTTCTTGTGGGTTTGGGCTGGTTATATGTAAAGTTCTTTGTGACAATGACAGTTGTTAAGAGCACTATATACATAAAATTTAATTGAATTAAGCAACATAAAGAAATGATAGCTCTTGATTTTAATAAAAAACATGAAGTATGTCAAGGACTAAATGCAGTATATACAAAGAAATGTAACAGTATACATGTACTTTACAAACAAAACGTGAGCTTTTCCAGAAATAAAAAATAAGAAAGAGAAAAAAATCCAGTAATCTTTAGATGTACGTGAACCAGCACATCTTAGTTAGGTAATACAGATTCACACAGTTATAGAGACGATTACGCACATGAATGTTAGCTATTTACAACACGAGATGATCCAAAATCTTCTTCATTAAGACACTTATACTACTGAGCCCTTTAGACTGTGGTATTATTTCTAGTCTTGTACACTTCAGAGGAGTTTAGTCAATAATTACATTTAAGGTATAAACAGTAATGTCCCATTTTGAGACTTTCAGACCAAAACGTGGAAGATGTTTTTCATTTCATTTTAGATGATTGAAATATTACAGCCATTTGCGATTCTCAGAGCAATTTGATTTTACATTCTTACTGAAGACCCCATTTTAATTAACTGTATTCTTTTTTATTCAAAAGTTGTAAAATCACTTATTGTTCTTTTATTATTGTCATGGTAAGCGGCACATATCAGAAACCTACAGTTAAAAATGTTAAAAGGGTCCCTTTTACATATTACTTTTTGCCATTTTTGATGCCAATAATTCTTAAGTGGACTGTGGGTTACTTGCGTGTGTGTGTGTGTGTGTGTGTGTGTGTAAGAGAGAGAGAGAGAGAGAGAGAGAGAGATCTCGAAATTCAAAAAGCTGACTGCAGCTTGGTCAGGTTCCTCTGATGCATGCTATGATGTCTGACCAGTTCATCCGAACGAGCAAACTTCTTCTGGCAGCTCGGCCAACGACACACGAACGGCTTCTCACCTGAGAGAAAAAGAGAGCAGAGTATTAAGAGTGACGAAAACCTTTTTGATATCATTTGTATATATATTTTTGTATATAACCTCATTAACTAATGATAATAAAATCAGAACTCAAATTCGGAGAAACGTGAGAGAGAAAAGGGGGGTTTACGCACTTGTTTTACCTGTATGAGTCCGGGCGTGGGTCTTGAGGTGGTCTGAGCGAGAAAACTTTCTCTGACACGTCTCACACTGAAAGGGTTTCACTCCTACAGGACAGGAAAAGATGGGAGGATGTGGAGAGAGCACGGGAGAGATGAAGGAAAGAAGGGAGGGCTTTAGGGAAAAAAGAGCGGCAATGTCCCGCTGAGTAGAGAGATAAACTAAGAGTGGAACTGAATGAGACCGGGGAAAGGCGTCAAAGAGGCTTCAGCACGCCATTATTCTGTTCATCTGTTTGAGGATTGGTAAAGGTGAGCAAAAATAATCTGGTCAGGACTCTGATGAACCTGGATGCCGATCCTTTCCCTTTTTTTTCTGTGTGTGTAATAACTGCACTACAATTATATAACTATGATGTAACTATTTTGTGTATATATTAACTTTGAGTCGAAAACTTTGGGAAATGTTGACCGATTTTCAAAATTCGTTCACTGTAGCATTCAGGATTAAATTTGATGATGTGGCTAAATGTCTTGTGAAATGACAATTATGACTAAAAACTAAATTTACTAAATATTACAGACACATGACAATTTTAACAGAACACTAAAATTTACAAAAAATATTCAAGCCGTCCCTCCTTCACATGGTCATGGTCACATGGACACAAAGTCAAGAACCCCACTGGCCACTACCAATAACGCTTAGCTCCAGATCATTTGTAACAATTTTTGGTTCTCTTGTGGCAACCCCTAACAGAAGAAGTCGAAAGAGGAGACCAAGGTATTGCAGTTTCATGTTTACGGTGTAGTGGACACCATACAAGTTGTTGTTGCAAGTTTAATTCCGAATGCACCAGTGAAAGGTACAGAAGGTACAGATGCCCACTTTTGACTGCTATTTTCTGAACGTCACTATTGCGAGATGGAATTATGAAGCTGAGCAACGATGAGATATTTACACATTTAATTTCAACATTTCATTGCTGAATGATGGCAGTGAAATCCAGGTTTGTTAGGTTGAAGTCTTGACCAGAGTTTGGTTTTCACCATTTAAACCCCACTGCAGATTGGGATTAATAACTGGTTCGCCTGGTTTTTCACAAATTTCAGGAAGAAAAAGAGAATGAAGACCAGAGGAAAGATGAGAGCAGCGTCCAACCTGTGTGTCTGCGCTGGTGCCTCTTAAGCTGGTCTGATCTGGAGAACCTGCGGCCACAGTCTGTGAAGTCACACTGGTAGGGCTTCTCTCCTGGACACACATAAAACTGGTTCAATATGAAATTCTGTCCCTCGGTGCCATGGTTTTCCACAAGGAGGCACTGTATCATGTCCACCCCGCACTGAACTTTCACTGTGAACTGGCACTGGTCACTCTTGTAAAGTTTCTTCACTTCTCTTGCTCTGGTTGCTGTAATGTTAAACGTTGCACAATCAGACAGCAGGAGAGACTGACAAATGTTAAAGACGCAAGACACCATTACAGCTACGTTAATTACAGCAACAATTAATGTCAATTACATTTCATAAACATTAAGGCATGGTATATAAGAAGAGTGTGTTATATCATTGTAGTTATATCACTATAATTCTAGTGATTTCTCTACACATTATTACTATATATATAGGGGAAATAATTCATGCATTCATTATTGGTACATTCATTATTATTTAGCATTATTTAGCCATTTGTACTAAAACATAACTGAGTCTCAGTAACTGAGATTTCTTAATATGAATAATTGAATATATTTATTTCCTTATCAACGTCCCTTTTTACTGATACATATTTAACTGCTGATAAAGAGTTCTGACTGTATATCCTGTTAGAGCTTTTACTGATTTACTGTATGATACTGAATAAGAATGATGAGCTTACACTCAGTCTGTTCATACTTATTATTTTTAATAGATGTAAGATGACCCTGAGCACAACTGATTAATGCTCACAGAGGTTCATGTTGTAGGAACGGTGCTGAAATAATTGGGTGTGAGATAGTTCACTGACATGACCATAGTTACTACAGCAGTGTTAGCCCCTGACTGACCCAGGGTGTGTGTGTGGTGTGTGTGTGTGTGTGTGTGTGTAGGTTTTTGGGGTGTTTGTGATGTATTGTGTCCCCTAAAAAATGTGCCAGAGAAAGAGTCTGTTGTGTTTAACAGAGCCTGTGTGTGTGTGTTAGGATAAGACAGGAAAACCTAAGATTTGTCAGGTTTTTGTGACTTTGTGAGGACATTTTTATGAAGAGTTCCTCGTGAGGGAAAGGAACCTTTTAGAGAAGGTGCAGGTTTTGTTTGAAAAATTAAAAGAAGTTACTGAAGTTAAGGTTAGGTCTAGGTTTAGCTGTAGTACTATTTACATCTAGGCATTAATCTGAGTCAAAGGAAGGAGCTCACACTGATACCAAGAGGTGTGTGTGTTTGTGTTTGCATATCTACAGAGACTTTAACTTCAAAAGTCTGTTGCTACTGTTTTCTAGTACCAAACAGGATATTTTTACTTCTGCCAACTTCTCTTTGTCATGGAAAGTGAGATTGTTTGGATAAGATCGGTTGTGTCAGCAGCCTTACTTGACTTACTGCTCATCTGGGAATGTCCTTGTAATTTGTTTTTTAGGGTTGTGCGATCCAAAAATATCCTAGCCTGCAATAGCCTATTTTGAGTTCTAGATGCCGAATGTGTTCACACTGATGAACATTTATATTAATACAGCTGGACATGAACGCTGAAAATATACAAGCAATAATGTGTGGGAAACAAATGGAAAATGACAGAGTTCTGCCTCCAGTGGCTGACATGAGGATAACAGAACAGTAGGAAAGATGTGTTACTTAAAATGTATGTCTACCCTCTAATCAGCGAGTCTTTGGACAGAATTGTGGTTATCTTGCAGCTTTTCTCTTACTGTGCAGCTGTTGGCTTGTACTCTTATGGGGCCTGGAAAGATATTAACCACAACCTTGTAAGTTTGCTAGTATGGGGGGATGTTGTTGTCCCAGTCTCCCCGTGGTGCCCTGTTTGCCTTAGATCTTCCAACTGTAAAACTCTCAACAAACAGAGAGTTAAAAAGAAATGTTGTGGGGCAACTTTTAGTCATTATGCAGTTTAGGTATGAAACACATTGCCTCAATTAGAGGAGCTGAGTCACTTCCCTGCTTTTAAAATAATAAAAAACCTATATCTTATTCTATATGGAAGATAAGAGCATGGATAAGAGCATCTGCTAAATGCCATAAAATGTTAAATGTAAATGTAAAATGACTGTAGTCCCAGCAGTAGGATGGAGCTGGATTTGAACCTTGGTCTGTAGCCTACCACTACCACAACAACACATATACAGTATAGCAGTATATGTGTGTGGCAGCTCCTTCTTTGAGTGTGACAGTTGCTCTTAACATTGTTACTGTTCTCCTGTAAGAACTTGGAAGACTGATGCTCACCGGTGTGTTTCCTGCCGTGCATCTGCAGGTGGGACAGTTTGAAGTATCGCTTGCTGCAGCCGGGGTATGAACACATGAAGGGACGTTTCTCACTCCCCTCGGTAGTCTTCGCTATAGAGGGAGCGACGCTCGGCAAGCACCGGACATCCTGAAGCGCAGAGAGAAGATGAGATATAAAAATCTATTTAAACATTTAAAAAATAAAAGGTGCTTTTTAGCATAGTGAAAATGAGCAACAATTTTCTATTATTAATTCTAAGTTATTCAATAATTAAAGCTAATGGCCTCTGAGTTAATATTATCTGTATGGATGAAGAGAATAGTTGTGCAATAAGCTTCAATTACTTTCTAACACATATTTTCACGGAAGTTCCACCCGACCATTACAGATCAGCAGAGAAAGGGACAGTTTACCTAATGGAAAAGTCATTAAGAGTTTAGTGATGGAATACCATATATTTCTAGTGGTTCATATTGGCAGGTTAATGGTATGTATTGTTTCTAATAAACCCTGCACTAAAACCTAATTTCAAAATAGCCAATGGAAGCATGTGTAAAGCCCAATTTAGCCCAGTTTCCATGTGGATTTCAAAACACAATCTCATAAAAGTGAACAATGTATTTGTTTACTTAATTTTATCATGTGTTTCATTTTAAAAGTAAATGCTATTAAAGTTTAATCAAAATTGTAAACAGGAAATTAATTGATTTCCTACTGATGAAGGGAATAAGTTATCAAAGAAATGACAAATGAAAAAATATATCATTTTAAAATCTAGTTGTACAGCAAATGTCAGGACTTAAAGGTTCTATCTTTTTATTTCAGCAGTATAATATCTGAAATCTGATTGAACAAGTATAGTAGGTGTAAAAACCTTTTATTAAATTCTTCACATTTTATTCAAATTAAACTTTTTTGGGCTGTAAAAGATGTGTCCCCCAAAATACACTCACATACTCTCACACACACCAGGGGAATTCTCAGGGGAAGTTCTGCTTCTTCAGACAAGCTGTTCATTAAGTTTGAGGAACTGCAGTGTGTAGGAAGCAGGTCTCTCTGCTGTTCCACACCTCCACTCCTCCGCCTTACTAAGTGTCATGTTTGTCATGCTATGTATCTGTATCTCTAACACTTATCTCCACACTGTCCTCATGATATAGCGCTGGTCAAGCCTGAATAATCAAACGCTGGTTATAGACACCTCGACCTTGACCTAATAACCTTTGGCGAGTCTATGCTGTGGCTGGCAGCAGTGAGATGGGGGGATGGGGTTGTGGCCTTAAGTTGAACCTAAATATGTGGTGTGTGTGTGAATTCAGCACCCACCTGAATTCCTCGGAACACACTGTGTGTGTGTATGCGGTGCTGGGCGATGCGGCTGTACATGACGGAGGGAGGAGCTGCAGCCGACGTCTCGCCATCAAACCCACTACAGGAGCCGGACAACATCAACAAAGAACAAACACACACCTTCATGAACTCCATGGGAGAAAAGGGCTTTCATTCATGTACTGTAAAAGATTTCACTGTAAATATGTAGTATATTGCTGGCAGCAGAGTTGTCTGTCATTTTCAAGTGAACATGCTGTATTTTATATTTCCAGAACAATAAAGTAATTACAAAATACAGTATATCACTGTATAAATCACAGTAATACAACAGTATTGCACCGTGTTGTCTACTGCAAAAATTGTCTTTCTTTCAGAAGCAATACTTCAGATTTTCTACATTCTTAAAGATGTAGAAAAAGGACTTGCTATGAAAACATGTACTGTATTTTTTTAGAAAGCTTCACCTTCTGTCAACTTTGTTTACGTCTCTATATGCATCTGAGAATGGTTCAGTGATTTACAACTTAAACAAAATAGTCATACAAAACAAAGAAAAGCACAAAATGACAAACAGTGCCCTTTTAATAATAAAACTACAATGGAATAAGATCAACCCAACAACAAATTAACCCTAGAAGCTGTTGTCGGCTTCTTTACATTATTAGGTGCATTAGTATTTTAGGGATGGATCATTCCTGTATGAACATATCTGGAGTAAAATGCTATACTTTATTTGAGATGACTTTATCATGCATGATCATCCAACCAAAAGGACATTGTCTCCATTTGGGCCTTGTCTCAATTTTTTGGGATTAAAAAGTTGAACTGTAATAAAGAGCGGTCCAATGAAATGCAGAACACTTCAAGTGAGAAAATGTGTAAAATAGATGAAAATGTGTAGAATGTACGAAAAATTAAGCAAGCTACTTTTAAATGATTATTAAGGTGGATTAATTTGTTCATTTTACAAATACACTGTACAAAGTTAAGGCCAGAGTGCCTCCTGTCTGTGACCTCTGAGTTAATGGCAGTGGAATGGTTCATGGTCAGGGTCATTGTGGACATCTGGTGAGGAGCTGATGAACTGTTAAGGCTCCATAAAGTCTCCTTTGGACTACTGGCTCAACATCTCACATCCAGCAAACAGCAACCGGGGTGGAAAGCATGGAGATTATCAGGATGAGTGTAAATATTGCAACCTGCACCCCACACACACACACTAGAATGATCCCCAAATCTTATTTCTACACCCACTGTCTCTTTCTCAACCACAGTCTCACTTGCCACACTAGTGAAACCACAGCCTAACATCATCTTTCCCTCTCGTTTAACCTTGCTTTCTCACTCTTCTTCTTTGTTTTTCTCCCTCTCTCTCTCTCTCTCTCTCTTTCTCTCTCTCTCACACTCACACACACTGCATTCCAGCGGTGCCTCTCCACCACACCCAGTATTAGATATTTTATCTTAGCCGAGCTGCATGACTGAGCCGTAACGCTGACCTCCTCCTCCTCTCCTCCTCCCTCGCTTTCAGCACGGTGTAAGTTAAGAGGTTTTTTTTCTGGAAGTAAGCAGGAACAGGACCTTCCTAAAAACACACTCCCTTTAAAAAATGGGGGACAAAACAAAGACTCTCCATCGCTCCACTGCTCCCAGTAAGGAACATACACCCACAGAAAAAAACATGCACTGTGCAATAACACAATCATTTTGTAGCCCTTAATAGCTCCATGTAGATCTTCATGCCTGACAGACAGGGTCCCTAAGATCTGTTAAGTTCTGCCTTATTAATTGTCCCAAGAGCCTTTTGTTTTTATGCACTCTATTTTTGTTTGTAAAAGCAAACTCATGACTTACAATATGATTTAACTCTAACTTTTCCTTGGCTTGTACACAGACTTGCTTTGTGTACTGTAGTTATTAACAGTTTGTCTCTTTTATGCTGTTTATTCTGTATGAATAATTGTTATTATAATGTTTTGCATTGTATCTATGAATTGTATAATCCAAGTCTAATTTGTACATGTGCATCAAACAAACACACAATTGAATGTGTTTAAATATGATTTAGAGTGTATGTAAATAAAGATATAAGAACAAAATAAGCTGACCAAACAAATTCATTTTTGACTGATGCCTTGATTCTAGACTAGTTTTGTCTAATCATCATTTAGCACAAGTAGACCTTTACATAACTTCTCATCATTTTTCAATTACTCACTGTAAATGATGCGCACCGATCATACATTATTCGTTTAAAGATAGAATTTTCTTAAGAGAGAACACATAAAGAAACCTTTTTTTTATTTTATCACAATTGCATACCCCTCCCCAAATAAGCTCGTCCACAGTGCACATCAAAAAAATCTTGCATCCTAGGATGCGGCCGGGTTGGGTGGGGTGGGGTGTATGCCTCGCGGTGTAGTTACCCAGGGGCCCCACACTTTGCCAATATTGATCCACCATTTTGCTTGTAGTTTAATTCTGGTCTGTCATCTAGCTTCATGTCTATCGCTCCAGCTGTGTGCTGATGTGAAACTGAGGGTGATCGTTGAAGATAACCCAGACAAGCGGCCATTGAGGCCAGACCAGATCACAGGGTGTAGGATCACACTCTCCTACTGACCACTGCACTTCCTGCCAGGACAATGGAACTGCAGTCGGCACACACAGATGTGATGGCTAAAAAAAGAGCCACGGCAAACAATGGCAATAATGGAAGTGCTTAGTAGGGACAAAGTAGGACCAGCTGAATTTGGTGGCGATCAGAGAGTGAACAACAAACAAAGAATGAAACATAAATGCAACACTGACCACTGGTCTATACATCTGACGTATTGAGATGACTTTTACGTTTATTAATACAACAAAAAGGACAAATTGACATTAAGCTTCACATCTGTGTTTTAAAATGGGTACTTATCTCTCCTTTTTTTATTTGGGCAAAATCTTGATGCATTCAGTAAGTCTTTTACTTGGTAAGTCCATTGACTCAAAATGGCAATTAGACATGTAATGTATATCTTTTTTCTGTATAGCTATATCTAAAGTAGATGAGCATTTATGGCTTCTTTTTTATGATTATTAATGCACTGTGAGTGGTGCACTGTTGTTGATGATGGTGCTGTTAGTATTTCAGTGTGTCTGCAATTGTCAGTCGATAATTATTTATGTTGTCAGCGATTATAACCTCCGTGAGAGCTATCACAGCATTTCTGAGTCAGTCCACAAACTGTCAGCTAGAGAATTTACCAGAAAGGACTAAAAAGTGTATGTTTTTCTCTATTACACATCCACAAGCTGCGTAAGCTGCATTCCAAATATTTTCATGGTCTCCCATCCCACCAAGGACACAGGAACTGTGGAGATCCGGAGCCATGCCGTGCCTGGTACGCTGCTGACATCATGGGTTGATGTCATAGAGTAATTAGGGTGCTGACAGTACGGGTAGGTTTAGAGGAAGAATATGTGAAATACTGAAAACATCTAATTTAATCTTTGGTGAGGCAGCTAATGAGAAGAGGCTGAACTTTGTACAAAAATCCTATTTTAACTGGTAGGCTGGTTAGATGCTGACCAGGATTTTAAAAGGGTCCACAAGACAGCCTAAACTGGAAATATGGATTGTCACGATGACAAATAGACAAAGTATTCATTCTTTATGAATACTGGGGCATACAATCTTTTTGAGACGTTAAGTAACTTGCATGTCATCCTGGGACTGAGACAAGTATTAGTAGTAGTATGACACATATAGCAGTTTGTGTTTGAGATGTCATTCATATGAAGGTCTGATGTTGAAGCGCTTCCTTCATCTCTCTATCCTCATCTATCTCCTAGTAACCACTGCTTTGCACTCCCAGTTTAAAGCAGTCAAGAGTTTTTTTTCTGCTATTTCAGATGTACTCATACCCACTAGGGGTTTCATGCCCCTTTAAAGAAATAATCTGCATCTACAGTATATGCAAACATGGCTAATAATAAATGAAAATTTATAAGAGAGAAATTGTGGCAAAGCTCTCGAATTCTCAGAAGTTTTAGTAAACTGGCCGTCAGGAATGATTATATTCACCAACAGTCATAATCACACTGGTGATGTTTCTGGAGGGACTGTGGGTGAAATGTTGATGTTTCACCAGCATTTTCTTATCGCAAAAGAATTTTACGGACAGGGAGTGAGCGCATTTCCATTACGCTGGTATTTTGAAATTTGTTTTCCCCAAGAGGACACGTGCTTCTCAGCAGCTTCTCAAGGTTAACGCTTGTGGAGGAATAATAAGGGCTGCCTCCATTTCAGCCATTTAGTAACATGAATTTATCTTTTGTAGAGTGTGTTCATGCATTTAGCTTTTAGGTACTGTAAGGGGTACTATTAACAATTATACAATGCAGATATACGGAATCATGTTGATTATTTGGTATTATTGTTTTGGTTTAGCTGTAAATGTAGAATCTTTAGCTACAATGAATTGACAAATTTCACAAAGATAGTTATACAAAGCTGGGTGTGTATGGGAGAGAGAAAGAGAGTGAGAGAATGAGAAAAAAGAGAAGGGGAGTCATGGTGAATGGCCATATCCAACTCTTATCAACCCCAGTTTATTTTGGGTTGTCTGAGGTCCCTTTTTTTCCAAACAACATGAGAACACAATCTGAGGAATTTATGTTCAATGTTGGACTGCTGATGGTGAAAAAGTCCTGATAGACTTTACTGTTTGTTCTCTAATGTCCAGTGTGTCTGTCTAAATCTCTACTCCAGCTTCCTCTTTTCACATGTCAAGTCAAGTCAAATTTATTTCTAAAGCACATTTAACAACAGCAGTTGGCCCAAATGCTCTACAACTAAGACAACAAAACAAACTAAACCCACTCTTAAAGATATAAAACAGGGAATTTTACAAGAAAAGCGTTCAAATAGCCACAATCGAAAGCTGCAGAGAAGGAACACATTTTTAAACAAGAATTAAAAATAGCAATCAAGGAAGAAGACCTGATATGCAGAGGAAGGTCATATCAAAGTCTTGGAGCAACAACTGAGAAAGCCCTATCTCTCCAAGACTTTAGGAGTTTGTTAGTTGCAGTGAAGGGATGAAGGAAGACCAGGTGTATTATGGGCCAATGCCATGCCAGGCTTCAAACACAATGTGTAAAGCTTGAAATGAACTCTGAACTTCACAGGAAGCCAGTAAAGTGCACCCAACACAGGTGAGATGTGGTCTCTGTCAAAATTCAAACCCTTACTGATCCCTGGTTCTGCCCCAGACCACGTCGTTGAATGAACTGCATAGATCTGCTTCACCAGAGTACTAGCCACTTTATCTAACTTTAGATATTTAAACCTCTGTTTCACTCGCCACGTTGCAAAGTACTGTTTGTACCGTTTGAATTATGTTCCTGCATTACCAAGAGTTTCTCGGAACTGATTCTCAGTCTTTTGACTGTATTTATATAGCGCTTTCTCACAGCCAAAGCGTGTTAAACTTGTTTTGGATTTGTTCATCTATGTCAGATTATTGGAAAGTGAACCTTTTGCTCTGTCCCTTGACATTGCCATTGCCAGCTGTTTTAAAGTTGTCTGCCTTCCTGATACCAATGTGTTACCAATTTGTTTCTGTGTCCCCGGATAATGATTACTAAACTGCCCAATAAAGTGACAGTGTTTGCCCTCGTTCTGCACTTCTATTCTTGTCCTGCCAATCCATTTGCTTTGTGCCGGGTTACACATTTTATGGCATTTATTAGACACTTTTATCTATAGTGACTTTCATTTCCTAATTACAGGGGCAGCCTACCTGTATCAGCTTGGTCATGCTCAGGTTCCCTGTTGAGATAGTACCGAAGGTCGAATACTGCCAGACATGTGTTTTGCTCATGCCTGGGGACTAAATGATCTCAGTGCCTTTAAAATGCCCCCAGTTCCCAAATGTGCCCAAACGCCCCCTTGACCCAGGAACTGGGGACAATTCATCCGGTTTCCTTCGATCAACAATCAAACCACTCGACCACCAACTCATCTCCCACTTAGGCCTTATCCACTTTTGTTGCTCTACGCTCACCTAATCCCCGTAATCCCCCTCTCTAGGCCTCCACTTCGAACCTCTTCCTCTTTCTTCTCCCTCCATCCAGAGTCTCTTTCTTCCGTCTTTTCTCTCCACTCGGCTCCCCTGTCGTCTCAAGGGAAGGCTAGCTGGGGAAGAGGAATTCGGAGGAAGTGGACCGTAGATCACACTGAGTGTATTTTGGCCTGAAGAGGGGCTGCTGTGCTGCTCTTAACCTTTGCTTATACAGCACAGTTCCCCTGCAGGCTTACATTGGATTTGGGTGAGCCACACAGCAGAGAACGCCAACAACTGCACTGATACGGACCAAATTAAATCAAGAAGATGAAATGTGGTGCAAAGTTGTTTGGGAGCTTGAAATGGAGGGAAGGTGAGAGAATCTTTACCTGTTGTAGGTGGTCCGTAGAATCAGAGTCTGGCTGTCCGGAGAGGTGTGGCACCCGTAGACAGGGGGAGGACCTGGGAATTGTTGCTCACCTGTGAATAATGAATAATGAACACATTTATTAAGAAAAATACATTTCTATGGAATGCATTCATAAATGCAAATAATTAATTGGGTCTGTGAGTAAAGGGGACTCCAAGGAGCCAATCTCCCTAAAATTTGAAAATGGAAGTCTCTGTGGATAGGAGCGTCTGCTAAATGATGTAAATGTAAATGTGAAATGCAAAATGACCAATTATAAATGATTAATGGGTGTCATTTAAAATTTTCTAGCACAAAATGAAGAATGATCTGTGAGCAATATTTGGGACAGGAAAATCCCAATGCCCTTTTAACCCTTTTATGCACTATGTCACTCAAAAAGACTTAAGGCTCTTAAGTCATTGATGAAAGGGTTAAAATAAATACTCAATTTATATTATTAATATTAATATTACACAATATTATTATATTTTTAAATCCTTTATCTGAATTGATATAGCATCAACCACCACATCAATTTCCTTGTATATGTAGGCTACCAGGGCAATAAACTCACTTCTGATTCTAATTCAGAATCTGATTATACTTTTACATTCACATTTACAGAGACTAAAAATAGAAATGATCATACTTCCCAGATCTTCTACTGCTATGTTCCTGTTTACGTGTGAAACAAAGCGTTTTACAGGAGGACTAACAGATTGTTCTTAAGGGAGCAGAGAGCCAAGTGTGGCCGTATCCTCACTCCAGTTATCCAAACAACCTTGTGATCTCTAAACTCATAAAGCTCTCAGTCCAGCTCTCTACGCCTGAGCCAACGGCACGACTGGGGCCCTTAACTCCAGCAGGACGAAAGGTTGAGAATTAGTCTCCTGGCAAAGGTTAACATTCCTCTAAGTGCCTGTACAATGTGTTTGATAGCTAGTGGTTCTCACTTTTGCGTAATATGATTTATGTCTGGTGTCACAAATACAATCATGATATACAGCATGAAATAGTAAAAGAAGCTCCTCAAGTTCACTCACTCCGTTTCTTTCTTCATTAGATAGAAAGAGTAAAGCAGAAAGGGGGATGGTGGAGGTAGAAGACTTATTTACAATGTCTGCCTTAAAACTTTTTGACTCCTAACCTCAGTATGACTTAGAGGTAAATGGCTTTAGTTTCCCAGTTAACCTGACAATAAATTAAATTCACCCACACAAGTGAGGTGCTTTCAGTGACTTCCATAATGACTAGATATAAATAATTCTATGGATACATCTAACCCTAACTTTAACCTCAGCATAGTGCTGGGGAGTAGCTAACTAAAATTAGCGACACTGCAAACTTAACTACTTATTTATGTAGTTTATCAACAGTTTAACTGTAGTTTAGGAATACTTTAATTTTTTATCACTTTTTAAATATGTATATTGCCAACTACCCAATGTTTCTGATTGGTGTTGATTTGCAAAATAGGCATTTGAAAGGCTACTAAGAATCCATGGCTGTGAAATGGCTCCAATGTACAGTAGTTAGCTACTTTTTCTCTGTAGCTTTTAGTGGAGCTATCAGCTATATTTAAGTAGTAGCTTGGCCATAGCTTAGCTCATTTTAATAGAAAGTAGCTTGAAATGCTGGTGTTTAAAAGTTACAAATAATCTGTGGCTGTCAAATGACAGTAGTTAGCAACTGTTTCTCTGTAGCTTGTAGTGGAGTTAACTATCATATTAAAACAGTAGCTTGGCTGCAACTTAGCTCCTTTTAATAATTAGTAGCTTGTAGTTTGAAATGCTACTGTTTAAAAGTAACTTCATGAACGGTGCCTTAGTAACCAAAAGCAAATACTTTGCCTCTTTTAGCTTTTCACATGCAACCTTGCACATAAACATGCATAAACTTTCCTATAAAATCTTCTTTTCCTCATAAAGACAGGTCCTCACACACAGATATTTCTTTATGAAAATGTTTCTTTGCAATCTTTCAGGTAACAATCAGATCATCTTAAAAGCATGTACCACCTACACACACTTACACACAGACACACACTATCTAAACTGAAATAAAACATTGCTGATATAGTCTCAGAAACTCTAACTTTACAGTATATTGCATTTTTATATATGTACTGTAATTTAGCATTTACATGTGTCATCCAGAAGCTGCATTGTGTCCTTACCCATGGTGCTTTGTGGGGACATGGTGTCTTCATGTTTGAAAGGGTGTGGACAGAACGAGGGAGAGTAATGTGGAGGAGTGTGACCATAACTCGCAGTACCTTCTAAACTTGCTGTACCGGAGGGAAGGAGCGAGAGGGTGAGAGAGAAAAGAGAGAGACATGATTATTCCTCTGGATTTTGTGCCATTTGTAAAAGCTTCCCTTGAATGTCACACATAATACTTGTATGTACGTTTCACACAGCTAACTCTCATCTACTGAATTTCCACGTAGGAACGGAAAGTTGGCTAGTGTCACTTCCACGCACAACAACAGGATCTTAAAAAGCTTTCAAATCCTATTTCCACCACAGAAGCCAGCCTTCAACACTGATGCAAGACATTGAGGTTTTTTAAAAGAAAACATTATGTCTGTGTGACTGTAAACATGATATTATTATCATTAATGAGTAACTTCCTATTTTAATCTGCACAGCTCAAAAACAATACAAAGAGAGTAGGTTCATCTGACGCTAACACTTTGTGCTTTTTATGTAAATCTTTAAAAATTAAACAAATTCTACCCAGAAATCATTTCCGCAGTAATTCAGTTCTCAGAACGGAAAACATCAGAGATGAGGAGATTAATTTGAGATTGAGATATAGGGTTGTTAATCTGTTTATTGTCTATCATTGCGATGGGAAAGAGAAGGAGATGTCCTGGGGGACGGCCGCACGGGACCAATAAACCCACACCATTCATCAGAAGCGTTGTCATTTTGACGTTGTTCTTAATTTGAAATTTGCAAATCAATTATTTGGGAACCAGAAACAATAATAAAACTTTTTAACTCTTCAGGCAACTTTTTAAAACAGTTAGTGAAAGTCAGGAATTCTCTGATTTAAGTGAGTTCTAACCCAGAGCCCTGTAATTTTGGTTTGGTCCTGGTGTTTGAGGTTTGAGACAAAGAGAGGAAAGTTCTCATGTGATTTCTTATCAGCTACTTTGCTCTGTGATATATACACATGACCAAAAACAACTCATTTTCACATGCCTGAGGATTTTTGATGTTATTATGTAAAATATCAATGGTCATGTACCACCCTATAATCTGAAATTAAATACATTTTATTTATGTAACAATACTGCAAGTATGCTAAACAATATAATAATAATCAGCACAAAAACATAGTATTCTCAATATTCAACTGACATCTTAGTAAACACGTTGGGTTTTTTCCCAAAAGGCTAACCCTCTAGCTTTACAGGTATGTTAAAAGCATAATAAATAGTGGTTGATTTTCAATATTTAATCAATTTTGTAAATATGCAAGATTCTAGGAAAATACATTCTGTCTATTTAAGTATATGCAAATGTTTCTTTCTAAAAGTTTCTTACTTAAATCAACAATTGATATAATTTTCATCAAAGTTGTCAATGCGCAAATATGTCATGTTCAGTACACCATATCGACATATTAATTTATTAGTGCAGTTTTAAGTATAAAATACTAAACATAATTAATTCTGTCTTTTGTCACCTAGTTAAGTGTATGCAGATGTTCTTTTCTAAAAGCTTCTAAAATCCAATATTTACATAATAGCTTTTTGTCTTAATGCAAAAATAACTAAATGTTTATTAAGCTTTTGACATATATGTAACATTAATATTTTATAATATCATACATTTTTCATGCAAAAACAATTGAATGATACGTATCTAAGTAACATATAGGTAATAAACAGTTTATATGTTAATAAACTGTTAATAACACACAGTTAATAAGCAAAGTCACCACCAAAACTCTGTTTTTCCATTATATCTGAAGAACAGGGAGATTTTAGGATTGCGAAATCCCACTGTAAACATCTGACGTTTTAGTCCTTATGAGAACTGACATCTGAGAAAGCGGATGAGAATGAGATTTTTTACTTACTCTGACTCCGTGCCACCGAAGTGTTGTCCATGCAACCGTTCAGATAAGGCCCACTGGGGAAGACCCGGCTCTGGCTGGACGGAGGCTCAGTGAAAGTTCCATGCCTGCATCCCCCGGTGGTCCCCGTAAACTGGCCTGAGAAGTGAACAGTGAAGGCCCCCAGGCCGCAGTGTGGGTCATCGTGGACATCGCTGGGCCCCCAGCCCGGCTCCTGCTTGATGAAGGAGTGGGTCGGCAGCGCGCCGTATGGGGAGCCGGGGTGGAGGTCCATCACAGGGCCCCACTGCGGAGCTCCGCTGACGGGCAGTGGGCAATTGCCATTGCCACCCGGTAAGGCAGGCACGGCGGGCAACAGGGTGGTCAGATCTCGCATGTCCGATCCCATCAGACCACACGATTCGGTCAGCATTTGGGACAACTGGTTTGGAAACACTGCCTATGAAACTGAAATGCCGAGACTGGTGAACAAAAACAATGTTGCTGTTCTTGCAGAAGCAGAAGAAGGTTTAAAGTCTTACTGTCAGAGAACTCCCTCTTTAGCAGTTCAAACTGGCCTTACAAGAGGCTGGAAAGCTCCTCAAGCTTCGTTCAGCTGATGCAGATGAATTTCTAAATCAAATTAAATCATATTCAGCATCAGTACTTCGGACTTGAGGTGGAGAAGAGGTGAGTCCAGGTTCTTCTTCTTCTTCCAAGATGGAACCCTTTTGAGGGGGAGGTGATGGAAAAGAGTTTGCTCAGGGAGTGGACAAGGAGAGGGTGAGCATGAGGTAGGAGTAGTCTCTCCTTTGTAACCGTGTCTGGAGCTTGCCTGCATTGGTCGGGTCTAAAACGACCCCAGTGTGGCCGGAGGAGGAGGAGTTAGACTGACTGGGAAGAAATGATGAGTACTTCATCAGGTTTACTCATCCCCCTGGACAGCACTTTCTGTGTTCTGACTAATGTCATGATAAATGTGTGTGTGTGTGTGTGTGTGTGAGAGAGAGAGAGAGAGAGAGAGAGAGAGTGTGCTTTATCATGACTACACCATAAAAAATGATTAAAAATATCTGGTCTGCCTCATAATTATCAGTTCATATAAACTCAAATACAACAATTATCTTCTCTCACTATTTATTCTATTCTGCCAAACATTAAAGTTCTAGATAAACAGCAACCTGACTTTTATTACTTTATATTCTTTGTCTTTTATTCTAAGATAATTAGTACAAAACACCACAATCCCTGATCACATTTATCTTAAATATTGTGAGGCTTTTATTTTTAGGAAATATCGTTGAATTAGAGCATTCTTTTTTACACATATTAGAACTTTCAAATTCTTAAAAAAAAATGAATTCTTATGACTAACCACAACTCTTCCTTTTTTTAACTTCCCCTTTCTACTGAAATGCCCCTCAGTGGGCGATTTCTGATAATAATAACAATAGTTAGATTTGTTCTTATGCAATATTTCATTTATTTAGAGAATGAGCGATCTACACATTATATCTTCTAAAAATTATGAGGACTTAAAGATCAAATCAATTAAAATTCTGTTAGAAAATATTCAAAATTAATAATAACATGACATGTAATAATAACAGTGTGAATTATATGCAGTGCTGTATGTAAAGAAAACCAGGCAAAACAGAATAAAATGTTGCTGTAATTGAAAACATTCTGGGGGAAAAATGGGGGAATAATAATTTATTGGCATTTTAAGTGTGGTCTATTTTCATTCATGGTATTCAACACAAATGTACAAAAATCTAATAAACATATAATGCAATGCATATGTAAATAATGCTTAATGTAGCTTCTGAAGCTTCACTCTTATAACTCACTTGTCAGCAAAGCCACTTGCTCCATCAAGCATGAAATATCAAGTGGGAGGATGGTGGGAAAACTTGCCTTGTTGGTGGAACCAAAGGCAAAAACAGTACAGACTCTTACACACCCACAAAGCCGTAAAAGTCCCACTGAGAAAGTGTGTCATTTGCTAATTGTTCCAGTAAATGAACTGTCAACCAAACTCATCTTCAGCTGTTTAAGAAATGTGGGGAAATAACCATAAGCAACATATTTCTTTAATCAGTCAGCATCCCAATGACTGAGTAATGGTTGAGTTATATTCAGTATGTACTGTACATTCCTACAAGGCTTTTCATGCAAATTGCAGCTTTATCAATTACTGCTATGGAACTCCATAATATAAGTAGGAAATCCATGCCATAAAATAATAAGTGCTAAGCAAAAGTAAAGATCTAGTCATCTGGAAAAATCATATTATTGACCATATCAATCTCAGAATTTCCTCTTTTGTTTTGTAGCTAGGTTTCTAACTGATCTAGGTTTCTGTGTGTCCATGGGTTTAAGAATCAAAGATTGGTGCACTCAGTTTTTTGTGCACAGCGCCACACACAGCCCACTACAACAAAACGTGACCTCTGCATTTGATCCATCCGCGAAGGAGCAGCGGGCAGCTTTTTGGTCACACCTGAGGAGAAGACCTTGGGGATGGTACCTTGCTCATGAGTATCTCAGTGGGTCTGGAATTTGAACCGGCGGCCCTCCAATCACAGGGGCAACACCCTAACCATTACGCTCCCAACTGCCCTTGCCCAAGTAATTTCACTTGTAGCGGCTCTGTAATTATGGCCTCTATGTTCTGAAATTGTGCCCCTCCAAGCCTCATTCTGCTTTAATGATATTTGGCAGATTTATTTGTCTGAATTCTCAACATTTCACTCAAAATAATCTTGAGACTAGTTTTCTCAATGTCAGTGGGGCCTGTGGCTTCCTTCCTACTATTAGCTTTTAGAGAGGTACCATTAGCGTGTTTATATTCTATAATAATAATTATTATTATTATTATTATTATTATTATTATTATTATTGTGATTATTATTATTATTATTATTATTATACATGCTGTTAGGACAGCTCTCTCAGAACACTACACTCTGTTCTCTGGAAGAAGACATTATTTAGTCCACGTCTAAGAGAAAGCCAGAGATCAGTTGGTCTGATTCATGGCTCAGTGTTGCTTCAAAAAGATGGGCCTGAAACTGTGGGTCAAAATCAGGCAGAGGTCAAAGTGGTGGATACCAGCGCTACCTCTCCGTCCCTCCACATCTGGAGTGCTGGTCTGGGAATGTCATGACAGAACGCTGCTGACCCCGGCATCTTCTTCACGGCAACGGAGGAGGAAGATGGGGGATGGTTGTGTCAGGGAGAGTGCAGAAGAGCTGAGACTTAACTCATTGCATCATCTGGCTTATAACAACAGAGACACAGGGAAATTCCTTATTCTGGACAAGCTTTGAGTAATCGCACGTCCTGCCGAATGTGCCAAGAGCTTTGTCTGGGACTCGGCTAATTTCCAGTCACTCAGTGCATCAGAGTTCAGTTCTTAAGGGTCAGATTAGGGTTTAATGCTTGTTTCAGTGCTTGAAGCAAGCATTGAGCTATTCGTGTGAAATTCAGGCAGTAGATAATGTGGCTCACCTTATGCTAATGTGGAAAATGATGATGACAAGCTTTCAGGAAATTTTATGCTAAACATCTTTCATTACATTCACTCTTACTTTTGGGTATTTATGTCATGTGAGTCATTTTCTTGATAGAGATGCTCTCTAATTGAACAGTAAGAAGCTGTGGACAATTTTAACGACCTACACACCTTGTTCTGAACTTCATCACAGGAGGCAGATACATTCTATCGGACCAGAGAAAACGGTACGATTTAAAACGGTACGGCATTTAACAGATACTCTTATTCAGAGCAATGCCCATTTACTGAGTACAGGGACAGTTTTGATTGAACAACTTGGGGATTAGGGTCTTAATAGTGTTGGTGGCCTAGTGGTAGGACACTCGCCTTGGGACCCAGAGGTTGTGGGTTTAAGCAAGTTCAAATCCGACCTCTGGCGTTACCAACATTGGGTCCCTGAGCAAGACCCTTAACCCTAAGTTGCACTCAGGGGAACTGTGCCTAAAATTAGGAAATGTAACTCGCTCTGGAAAAGAGCGTCTGCTATATGCTGGAAATGTAAATGTTAATCAGGGGCGTTACCGCTGCTGGAGGATAGAACTTGATTTGAACTCAAGACCACCACCACCATACTTGCTTAATCAAATGCTTAACCAGCACAAGCATTCAGGTTTCTCACTTCATATCCCTCCATCCACTCTCTTCCTTCCTCCACTATCTCAGGTCAAAAACACATACTGTACATGCATGAAGACGTGCACACGGAAGAACTGCCACAACACAGAAGAAAAGTTCAGGGGGAAAGTACTGATAAAATTCTGTCTTATATGTTTATTTCTGTCCACACTTCAAAAAGAGCTCAGTGACAGAGCAAAGATAAAGAGAGTAGTGGAATATCAGAGGAGTAAAGGAGTCTTTTGTTGGGTGAGACACTGCAGCACTCTTGGCTAGAGTTCAGTCTATAAATTACTCCACTTCCACTTGTGCGATACACACACATACAAGCAGGTTTTTGTGAGGATCTGATTCCTCCCTAAAATATTGGAAAACTTAAGATTTATGATGAGATGAGGGTCAGTCCTTATGAAGGAAAAAGTTTTTTAATGTAAAATATTAACATTTATATGTCATGTTTGTATATTTATTTATTTATTTGAACGTTCTTGAAAGGACCAGCTTCTACAGACACACTGCTCATCAGTTCAGAGGAATTATATATGAAATTCCAATGTGAATCTAGCTTGTATGAAAAAAGATGAAAGAATTAGGCTTGCTTTTGATTGCTGAGGTTACAGTTAGACTTTAGAGGTGTATCTGTAGTATTATTTACTTAGGGATAATTGGATATCATGTGCTGATCTAAATCTAGTCCTTATTGGATTCAAATGAATCCCCTCACAAAAAACACAAACCAATTTTAAAGTACTTCAGAGAACATAAAAAAGTGTCATGAGTGCATGTACTGGAAGAGTATGTGGGTGGATGTCAAGAGAGTTGAATTGCAATTCCTCTGAACTGATGAGCAGTGTGTCTGTAGTAGCTGGTCCTGTCAAATATGTACAAAAACATAAACTGACCTGTACATATGTATGTCAATAACAATACAAATTATGTGCTCATGCTTTTAAAGTTAAAGTAAAACTTGCTGGTTTCATGTTAGTAAAAACTCCTCATCAAATTCAGAGCAGTTGAAATTACACACAGAAATCTGAAGCAATCTACTTACAAAAAGAAATACATTATAAATAAAATCGTTCCACTTGAAACTACCATTCCATATGAAAAAAATAATCATTAAACACACAATCTAATCAAGAAATAAGTCAAAATCACGAAATAAGAATACCATAAAAATATATACTTGTCCATACATTTAATTCTACAAACATTTAAATACAAAATATAAACTATACTTTCTTATGATTATATATTGCGAAAAGAGAAAATAAGAATGAATTACATTTTTGTTTCAATTTAAATGACTTTACACATTTTTATATTTAGGCTGTGTCATTATCTTTTTTTTTATAATGTTTTGATCATTACACTATTAGAGACCTGATTCAAAAGAATTTTATAGTATTTTAAATGCAGTATTTATTATTTTTACTATGTAAATCTATACTTTTCTTAGCTCATTCCCTCTGATCCATATTTTATATTACATGAAACTGTGCAATAGTGTAATTACATGTGATTACATTTGTTTCAGTAACATATAATATGCATCGCAGGGAATTAATTAAGAAAGGCAAAGTTGTATATTTTAGAGTAAAATATACTGCATATAATGCATGTAAAAACAGATATTTTTTCAATGTCCTTCAAAATCCAGGATCAATACATTAAATAACACACGTCAAATGTTTGGTGTTTTACCATAACAATTTCCTACTCAGTCCATTTGAGGCTCATAAGTGTGTCTGTTTGCACTGAAGTCACTGGTAAGGTTAAATTATGAGGATGAGTGAAACTAGCCAGAACCCTCTTGACTAAAGATGAAGGACCGAAATCCCAAACAGATAAAATCACTATGCTAGATCACCACAGCAACACAAGAGAGGACTCAGACAGCAGAGCAACAAATCACAAGAGCTTTTTCTTTGACAGACTCTTAAAAACCTTTCTTGTGTTTGCGCAATTTCAGGATGAGAAATCTGCCAACAATCGACATGGTTTGGTGCCCTGGTTTAGTTCAAAAATGGCATGAAATAAGTATCTATTTACACCGTGGTGTCTTTAGATCTAAGAAATGCGCACCAAAGCCAAAATCATAAGGATGGGAACTGTGTGTGTGCGTGTACATCTGGTTCTTGTGGGTTTTTCTTCTGTGTGAAATTAATGACTTGTCACATGGCGGTGAGCAGCTATCTGTGTATAACGGCAGGTGGACATGAGTCAGTCCATCAAGCGGTTAAAAGGTTAAAGATCGTCTGAGTTACAGTAAATATTCTCATCATGATCACTGCAAAGATTCTGCAGAATGATAAGAATCCACATTTTACTGAACAGATCTTACAGATTTCTCATTAGGAATAAAGGCTTACCTTCAAAGTTATGCATTAGCCCCTTGGCATGCCTCGACGTTTTATATATCTTCTATCTTCTAGTTATACAATGTTTTTGCAAGGCATAAAGTTTCAGATATGGCCAGATGAATTACAATAGCAATTTAATATAAATGTAAATTGATATTCATTGGGGCAGCATGGTGGGGCAGAGGTTAGCGTTGCTGAAGATCCTGGGTCCGATCCCCAGGTCGGCTGTAGGGCTCTTCTGTTAGCATGGGTTAGCATGCTTTCCCCGTTTTCGTGTGGGTTGCCTCGGGGTGCTCCAGTTTCCTTCCACAGTCCAGAAGTGTGCACTATAGGTTGACTGCCAAATCAATAGGGATTAAGCGGTTCAAATAATGCCTGACTGAATATTCAGTATTTTCCTGTATTTTATTTAAACCTTTCACCTCCAAATTTATGACCAATGGCCCGGTAGTGGTGCATTAGTCTGATTGACTAAAACCTAGTGATCTTGAGAATCTCATAATTCAAAGTCAAAGTAAACTTTATTGTCATATCTGCTATATACCGTACAGGTATACAGGGAGACGAGATGACGTGGCTCCAACTTTCGCAGTGCAAACAACAAAGAACAGGGAACAAAGAACAATAGGGGACATAGAACAATGCATAAATAGAATATAAAATATACACTTTAAACTAGAAATGGAGTATTAAATATAAAATTTAAACTTTGGGTCCATGAGCAAATACCTTATCTGTCTAATTAGAAAATGAAAAATGACCTGCGTAAAAGCATCTACTAAATATCTTAATTGCAAATGTAAATGGTCATATTTGTGGTGAGTGCTAGGACCTGAGGGAAACTTCTGCTGCTCTTGTCAGTTGCTCTGATTGGTGAATAAAATGTTGGTTTGAGAAATCTCTTAATGTGATGTTACTCAACAATCTATTAAACAGTGTGTATTTTATACAGAAGCAGAATGAATAGATGTCTTATGAGCTGCCACCTTGTAAGCTGACTCTTAGCTGGATCTTAATTTAAGAGAAAGGGAGAATATAATTAGCAAACTAGCAACAGCATCATATAATAAAATCACATAGGCCCTAACTAGTGTACAAAAGTGGAATTTCTCTTTGATCTACTTTGTGCCATCCAATTTTAGATTTGTATGTAGAGATGGTAGCGTGTTCTAGCGTTAGAATACTCTGCTACAAAACCAAGGGGTTGCAAGTTTGACTTTATCCTACCTTCAACACTACAATCATTAAGCCACTGATTAAGGCACTTCAGCCATTAAGTTTCCCCTGTAAGATTGTCCATGAAGTTTGGAAATGAAAATTGCAATGGATAAGAGCATCTGATAATTGATGAAAATAAAATGAATGATTCTGTGCAGAAAAAGAACTTTTGTGGCATTGATGTGTGATGAAGCAATGAAGTTGTCATTGTAAGAGTTTTTAATAGACATGCTTTTGGGAATTTAGTAACATTCCAGAAAAGATGCAACGTTCATCAGACAGACCACACCCATATAAACATTAGCGTAACTTCTGCTCACTGTCAGCTTTTTTTCTCATACACAAATTCTCCTGAAACCCCTTATACTTCCAGTTCATTTCCATGTAAGCCTCATCAGGGGTGTGTTGGTCATAGTGATTAAGCCGGTGAAATTACTAATGCAGAAAGGATTCGAGGCTCTACCTAAATTGGCGCATCTGTCTTTTTTCTGGCTACAACGTTTTTCCAGTCAGCAGCACACCCATTATACTAAAAGTTGGTCTGTTTCTTAAACATGTGGGTTTGAAGAGCTTACTCAGGCGAGGCGCTTTCTGATGAGGTCACTGACCTGTCTGATAGATGAGAAGAGTCCTGAGGACGGGTGGGAAGAGAGAGGTTATAGGACGGTGGGAACCTCCTGTTAGTGCGGATGAACCCACTTCTGATCTCTCCAACTGAACCTAAATATAAGTATTTAAGTTAATGCAATACACTACATTAAACAGCAAAGATTATGTAAGCTAGTCATTAGCTTAAGCTGGTCTATAAAGATTACAGCAAAACAGGTTTTAAATCCTTGAAGTAATAACCAACTAATGACCGTCATATATCTTAAAATATATGCTGGTCTAGGCCAGTTTTCAGCAACCACAGCAAATATGTGTATTTAAATAATCTTTGTTTAAATAACACATGGAAAATGCATTTGATAAAATACAACAAGACACTGTAAAAATAATCATAACATTGATCAAGGGCCAGGGGAAAGGGAAGGGCCAGGAGATTTTTGTGAACTAGGGAGAGTCACACATAATTTCTGAATCTGACACTTCTAAAGGAATAGGAGAGTTTGGTACCAGGTACTTCCTTGCTTCAAAGCTGGCCAGCATGCTTAATGGAAAAAATATGACTCTCTCTCTTTCTTATTCTTTGTTAAAGTGATCCTTATCCTTTCCAATAATAAGAGACCTTGTTTTTTTGCTTTTAGTGCAGGTTAAAGGTTGCCAAAATATGAAATCATGTTCTTACCATGGAAACACAACTTAAGAAGAGGGTAAGTGTTGTGAAATGATTTTGGCAATAATTTTATAGGCATTTTGTATCATTGGCTGTGGGAGGTTGTAACACCCCAGTAATCAGAAGAAACCAGCACAATCCTTCAAAGTCCTTGGACCCCACAGAGTTCTCAACCTCACCAGCGGTCAAGCCAAAGTTATGACCTTAGCACTCATTATTTTGTCATGTCACAGACATGGTGTTGACAAGGTAGTGTGTTGTGCTGCTATGAGTGTGTAAGAGTGTGGCTGGATATTTGTATCACTTCTAGACTTGAATTATTTGAATGTCAACATTGCCAACAATCCCATAAATAGCCCAAAACATTTATGTAGATCTCTGTCTTTCAAGAACAAATAACAATATGGTATTAAAACATGACATGACACATTGACAAAACCTTGTTATCTCAGTTCCTATAATATCTCCGTGGTCTAAGGTTTGCAATCTCTGATTCATGAAGAAATATTTGAAACACCTCCCTGTGACTAAATGGCCATGCGATTGTACAATTCAGCAAATCTTAATTTGTGTTGGGGTTGTTATTTGCTCCACTATACGATGCAAAGCACTAGTTCTAATCATTTCCGAACAAATGTTTTAATCTCAAGATTATTTCCATTTATTCCTTACTTTCAAGCCCATAACCAGAACAACGTAAATGTTCAAACCAGCATTTTTTTTTTACTTTTACTCAGACTGTTCCATTTGGTTAAAATGATATATATTCATTTCAGTCTGTTTCTTTAGTCATTTTTCATTTTCTTGTCAATAATAACTTAACATTTTTTAGACTTTTAAAGTCATACATCAGTAGTACACTTTTAGCTTACATTGTACACATGTTCATATTTCAAACAGAGGCTGCACATTACGCGGAAGGAATGAAATTTAAGTGTTAAATTTTTTTGTGTGTATACATGGAAGCATAAAAGTGCAAATTCTGAACCTACAAAAATATCATGAGAATATAACCTGAATCAAGGTTTTCTTCAAATTTATTCTTTATTAATCACATATATAGTGTTACATAGTGTTTTAGAATCACTGTTATGCTGGAGCTGAAGATGTGATTTTAAATGGTTGGGAGAAAGTGAAGTAAATAAACCCTAAGTTGGAAACTACTCAGATCCCTTGTCATTCACACCACCAATACTATATTGTTTGCTTAATAAGAACATATATAATATGGAAATATAATTTCCATTCCATTTTGTTTATTTCTATACACATAATTTGCTTGTGACTTCAATGTAGAAACTGTCCAACTTTCATCTTGAAAATGCAAGAAATATGTCTTATTTGATAGTCTTTGTCTGTGATGTCAAGGCAGGTTTATCATCTTGGCCATACATCATAATGGATCAACACATTTGCTTTTGCTCAGAAGCATAACTCCAGATCTGTCAGTGCGAGACAATTACCTTCTTACCGTTCAACATTTAAGCCTCAAAAGATGCCTTAGGCCTTCATAAAGACATCGTAATCAAAATAACGTGCTCTTGAGCGGAAAGGAAAATAACACTAATACGTGTCCTCTCTGGACTTCCGATTTCATACATTTCTGGAATCGAATCACAACAGGAGGATTTTTGCCTGATCCAGTCCGTCCCACGCGCTTACCTTCTCTTGCATAATGATATATGGTGTAATAATATCAACTGCGTATCAATAAATGTTGTTTAAGCGCTCTTGGTGTATGATCACATTTTTCTTTTATATGTATTAAGTTAGAAAAAATAAATTATCGCCTAAAACTCCTTAAAATAAGGTTTTTAAGTAAAACATTTTTTACACTATACTGTTTTCCTGCTTTGTATTTCTCTGCCGTTTGTTCTTCGTCATTTATTTTGTTGCAGTGATCGGTCTTGCCTTTAATAAAGACGGGTTATTAAAAGAACGGACCTCACAGCCGAACCGAATCGGGTACACTATCTCTTTAAGGCGGTGAACCGGAAGCGCCCGTGGAGCGCCTGCCATATGTTGAGTTCTTTAGACATTTTCACAACTTCCGCATTTTTGACCGGAAATACGTAATCGTAGGGTCTCTTTCCTTCCGCCTGAATCCATTTCCATCAAACTTCACCATTAACAGGGAAGGAATGAAAAGATAGATATTGGCTCTTTTCTTTCCCCGATTTCCCCTTTCCCACTTATGTAAATAGTTACTTTAATAAATAATATTTTTTGTTAATCATTTAACTCATGTGGTCTCCCCTTAATGTCACACACACGCACACTTTGGATTTTCAGGCCCAAAACAGTATCACTTTTTTGTACTAGGAGCAACTGATTAATTTATTGACATTATAAGCCATTAATTTAATAAACAACTGATTTATTGCAATTAACTTTACATTTTACAGTATCAGTAAGTCAAGTAGGAGCATTAGTGAGGCAGTGTGAAATACTTAATTAACTGCTTAATAAATTAACTATACAGGTTAATGCATGAACATCAACGGCAGTAAGAAGCACAGGGAACTTGTGCACTCAGTGGTCAAACCTCTAGCTTGTGAGGCTCCTCGTTTTTCCTCTGTGATGCGTAGCATCTAGCCCTCACAAAAACCTGCCCATCTACTACATTTAATACTGTGACATGCAAACACGCAAATAAACAGACATTGTCAAAGAAAAATGTTAACTGATTACAACCACGAGAGTTATATTGCTTTAGTAAGGTAGTCCATTTCCTCTATACTATACATACATAACCCTATAAACCTAACCCTAGGTCTAAGTGGACACGCTAATGATTTGTCATTCTAGCTAACAGTTCAGTAACAGTTAGCATGTTTGCCCTCTACTTACCTTGATACTTATGGACAAATTCTTCGTGGAAAAATTTGTAGCCTTTATCAAGTTTGCTCTTCCTCGTGACGGAGTTTTCCTCCACGAGTTTAGCAACATCCGCAAATGTAAATTTGGGCAAATTTGTCAGAGAGGTTGCATACATTCTTTTCGCCATTTTCTCTAATCCCGGGTTTTCTAATGCATTGACGCTTGACCGGAACTAAGTTTACCCTACGATTACGTATTTCCGGTTTTCGTGAAAAACGTCTTTTCCAGCCGCTGGAGCCTCGCCGTGCGCGTGGGTTTAACCCGAGCTCCGTCTGATTTAATCAAAATGAGCGTCCCTGCGTTTATCGATATCACGGAGGAGGATCAGGTAAGATACAGCAGCACCTCTCCATCATCGCGTATGGAACAGAGTAGAACAGAGACGAGCTGTAATCAGTGTTGGGAAGGTTACTTTTAAAATGTATTCCATTACAGATTACAGAATACATGCCCCAAAATTGGCCCTATGAGCCAATTTCCCACTCGAGGATTAAGCCTAGTCCTAGACTAGCTTTGAGTTTAAATAGCAAATCTCCATTGGTACTACAATTTAGTCCAAGACTAGGCTTAATCCATGAGCAAGAAACCAGCCCTATATGTGTGAGTACAAGATAGTACATATAACTCCAAGTCACAGCCATATTTCTCCAACCATTTTCCTGGTATTATTGAGAGACTGCACCGACAGATGCATTAGTCTATAAACCAGATTTTTTAATGATGTGGAAATATTATACAAGAAAGCAAATTAAAAAGTAAATAAATTAAATGATATATTCAATTACTTTAGGTTACTAAATTGTAAACTAAATTAAAATATTTGTCATTTAAGAGAGTGGAAAGTAATGTTCATACCTTTAAAATAAACTGTGTTTTTCATATGTGCATACATACTGTATGTCTCTCAATCTTGACCTTCTTTGCCGGCTTGAAGGTTTGACAGAGGGCAGTGGAAAAGTTTTTTGCAACATATGTTGCACTCATGCAGAACTGGCTGTGAACCAGCATCGCATATTGATATGTGCATCTAAAATAATACAATATATAGATATCATCACATTGATATGTGCATCTGAAATACTACAATACATAGTTGGGCGCGTGCATCCTGTAGCAGCGCTGTCCAATCGGAGCGCGGCGTGCCATACTTGAACTGCAGCGGATCGTTAGTTCTGCAGCGTCTCTGTGCTAACGGTGAGCTAACAGGAGTCAACGGCGCTGCACAGCAAACGAAGCCAAATTTTACTGTTTTATCCACCGATATGGACCTCGGCGCTATTGTGAGTACTGCATCTCTAGTAAATGTGTTTTCACAAGGCTGGTTTTCACCTGAGCTAGCTCGTGTTAGCTGTGGTGTCGAACTAGCTTTTTACGCTTCAGAACTCGCATATGTATGTTAACTTGTACAAGTAGTGTGAACGTAAATCTGTCTCGTTTAAGACTGCAAGTGAATTTATCTGTGACTCTTTGTCACGTAGACACATGTAACCTGTTTCTAAAACTCTTTGTAACAATACCGATTAAAATATAACTGCAAGCAGTGATTACGGGGCCAATGCAGTTTGCAGCTTTATCAGTTTTTGACGAATCGAAGTGGACAGACGTTGAAAAATGACATGTTTCATCCTTTTATCTAGGGTGCTATGGTTCAAAACGTATTAGGCCAAACGCAAAATAGCTTGTTATAGCGCCACCAACTGGCAGAGTGGCGCAATTTTTTTTGCCTGGGTAGTGGAAGGGGTACCAGACCTACCTGCCAAATTTCAAAGCTGTAGCCCACCCAGAGCCGAATTTCTATGACACTCGGTGTGTGGTGTTGCAGTCCTATGCCAAGCCCACCACATTTATTTGCATATTACAGAAAAATGAAGGCCTAAATTAAAAATGTGCTCTATAATAATTAAAGAAGAGTGTCTTGGGATTCAAATGATACCAATTGCATGCAGATTGGAGAAAAATCCAGGGACGCAGTTCACAAGAGATGGTTTGGCATGTTATTCAAATTAGCAAAAAATCAAATATGGCAGAAATAGATGCGAGGGTCTATATAGATTCGTCTTGACCCAAGGAATAAGATGGTATAAGATTTTTGAGAATCGGAGCTACGGTCAAAGGTTATTAGGCAAAATGCAATTTCTTTTTGGAAAAACGCAAAATAGCTTATATTGGTGCAATGTTTTTTTTGCCTGAGTAGTGGGTGGGGTACCAGACCTACCTGCCAAATTTCAAAGCTGTAGGTCTTTTCTCCACAATGTGTTTTAAGGCAGAAAAAAAAAATCAGCACGATTCCAGTAGGGTTCCACTGCATGGCCCCCTAATTAAGCCTGTTACTGGTTTGATGGTTAAAAGGTAATGGGTGACTTCAGGATAGAAGCTCTTGCCGGTGTTTGTTTGGGTTTTTTTGCATTACTAAAGGCTTGTAGGATTTGTGAATTTGTTCAAACATCTTGTGCATGTTTGAACATGGGCTGAGGGGTTAGGAGCAAGCGGGCGTAGGTTCAAATCCAGCACTTTCGCCATTCTGCTGTCTCCAACACTACCACCATTAGTGCATGAGACGAACATCTGCCTCCTACCTGCCTCCTGCACCTGTTCCTCCAGTTTCAGTAGACATGTCCATGAAGGTGAGCTCTGCCAGGCCTTTTCTGCAGTTCTTAGTCCTATTGCGGACATTGATAAAGATGATGCTGAGATTGCACAGCTGTGCTCGGAATACGTGAAGGACGTTGACGTGTACCTGTGCAGTCTTGAGCTGAGGTTACTTAAAGTGCTTTTGTTTTTGTTTTGTTTTTGTTTCTTTTGTTTTTGCTCCCATTTTTCATGAGCTGAACTCAAAGATCTGAAACATTTTCTACATACACAAAAGACCCATTACTCTCAAATATTGTTCACAAATCTGTCTAAATCTGTGTTAGTGAGCACTCCTCCTGTTTGTAGGATGTACTAGGATTGTAGGATGTGAATTTGTTCAAACATCTTGTGCATGTTTGAACATGGGCTGAGGGGTTAGGAGCAAGCGGGCGTAGGTTCAAATCCAGCACTTTCGCCATTCTACTGTCTCCAACACTACCACCATTAGTGCACTACCTGCCTCCTGCACCTGTTCCTCCAGTTTCAGCAGACATGTCCATGAAGGAGGAAGATGAGCTCTGCCAGGCCTTTTCTGCGGTTCTTAGTCCTATCGCGGACATTGATAAAGATGATGCTGAGATTGGACAGCTGTGCTCTGAATACATGAAGGACGTTGACGTGTACCTGTGCAGTCTTGCAGTCCAGTCAGTATCTGGTGTGGCCACTATTTGCTTCTTGCAGTTCAACACATCTCCGTCGCATAGAGTTGATCAGATTGTTGATTGTGGGCTGTGGAATGTTGGTCCACTCCTCTTCAATAGCTGTGCGAAGTTGCTGAATATTGGCAGGAACTGGAACACGCTGTCGTATACGCCAATCCAGAGCATCCCAAACATGCTCAATGGGTGACATGTCCGGTGAGTATGCTGGCCATGCAAGAACTGGGATGTTTTCAGCTTCCAGGAATTGTTTACAGATCCTTGCGATATGGGTCCGTGCATTATCATGCTGCAACATGAGGTGATGGTTGTGGCTGAATGGCACAACAGTGGGCCTCAGGATCTCGTCACGGTATCTCTGTGCATTCAAAATGGCATCAATAAAATGCACCCGTGTTTGTTGTCCATAACATATGCCTGCCCATACTATAACCCCACCGCGACCATGGGCCATTCGATCCACAACGTTGATGTCAGCAAACCGCTCACCCACACAACGCCACACACGCTGTCTGGCATCTGCCCTGAACAGTGAAAACCGGGACTCATCTGTGAACAGAACGCCTCTCCAATGTGGCAGACACCATCGAATGTGAGCATTTGCCCACTCAAGTCGGTTACGACGACGAACTGCAGTCAGGTCGAGACCCCGATGAGGACGACGCGCATGCAGATGAGCTTCCCTGAGACGGTTTCTGACAGTTTGTTTCTTTCTCTCAGGCTGTGACAGATCGATTTGCGCCGCTGTGAGCGCCACTCTCATTACCGGCGATATGAGCGCTTATAAAGTGGCCTCCTACGACCTTTGTCGACGGATTCGAGTTTGCAAGCGCAATTTCAAACAGTGAATCAAATCGCAATTTCATCAGGGAGACGCACGAAGCTTGTGGCATGGACTGCGCACTGTTACGGACTATAAAGCTAAAGACACCGCGCCGATCGGCGCCGACTCTGCATTTGTCAACAAGCTGAATGCATTCTACGCCCATTTCAAGGTTAGCCAGGCGGCTACCGCTACCAGCAGCCTGACGACTGAGGACGGTGGCGTGCTCTGCGATGCTGATGACAACGTCCGCGTGGCGCTGAGGAGGGTGAACACCAGGAAGGCGGCGGGTCCAGACGGCATCTCCGGGTGCCTGTTGCGATGCTGCGCTGACCAACTGTCAGGTGTGTTCACCTCAATCTTCAACGAGTCTCTGGCGAAGTCCGTGGTCCCCACCTGCTTCAAAAAATCCACCATCGTCCCCGTGCCCAAGAATAATAAGACCTAGGACTCAACACCCGCTTGTGCACGTGGGTGCTGGACTTCCTCACAGGCATATCTCAGGTGGTGCAGGCGGGCAGGTGTGTCTCCAGCAGCATCACCACCAACACAGGAGCTCCTAAAGGGTGTGTGCTTTCTCCGCTGTTGTATTCACTCTACACTTCGGACTGTGTGGCCACTCATGCCTCCAAGAACATTGTCAAGTTTGCGGATGACACAGTGGTTTTGGGGCTAATTTCCAACAACGACGAGACGGCCTACATGGACGAGGTGGAGAACCTGGCACTCTGGTGTCAGGAAAACTGCCTCCAGTTGAATGTCAGCAAGATGAAGGAGCTGGTGGTGGACTTCAGCCAGAGACAACGCAACTACAGACCCCTCACCATCAACAGTGCTCCAGTGGAAAAGGTGTGTTCGTTCAAATACCTTGGCGTCTACATCTCTGAGGACCTGACATGGGCTGAACATAAGTCAAGAGGGCAAAGCAGTGTCTGTACCACCTTAGGAAACTGAGGAAGTTTGGGGTTTCCCCTGCTGTTCTGAAAGCTTTCTACTCTGGTGCTGTGGAGAGCATCGTTACACAGAACATCTTGTCCTGGTACGGGGACAGCTGCGTTCAGGACCAGAGAGTGATCCAGGCAGCGGAGCGCTGCTGCACGTCAGCTCTTCCTTCCCTGAAGGACATTTACACCAAGAGATGTAGGACCAGGGCAATCAGAATTGTTAAAGACTCAGCTCATCCCGGAAACTGACTTTTTCATCTTCTGCAATCAGGCCGAAGGTTCCGCACCGTCATGGCCAAAACAGAGAGACTCAGGAGGAGTTTCTATCCTCAGGCCATCCGTTTTCTAAACCAGGACATGCCTTTCTAAGTCTCAATTCTGCTATTACATACTGCTAATACAAACCTCATATTGTTATGATCACGTATACTGTCTGCCACATTTTACTGTCTTAATTCTGCCGTTACATACTGCTATATAACCAATTGTGATGGTCATTTATACTGTTTGCCACATTTCACTCTCCAAATATCACATGCTTCTACTCTGTCTGCTGCATACAATGCTGCAGTTGCACTCGGCACTTTAAAAACATCTCACTGCACCTGTCATCTGTCTCTAGAATAATTCTGTAAACTCAGGTTAAACGTCAATACATTTTTTATTTAGTATATACATGCAGATACACCTGTACCCAGCTTGAGTCTTAAATTAAAATTGTACTCCATGCCATCTGCACATATGTAACTTTATGTACCTTATTGTGTATAAGATATAGTTTTATTTTTTTGTCTTATTTCCCTGACCTCCTTATTTAAGTTAGTATTTGTATCTCTATTTTTGTTATTTTTCTAAATTGCCTAATTGCACAGTTAAAAGAGCGGATCAGGATACATTCCACTGCATGTTGTACCTGTATAATTTGCACGTGACAAAGAATCTTGAATCTTGAAGAAAAAGTACTCGAGCAGTAAGCTCATGGAGGTCAGCCTGCTTCCTCAGCTCAAATCCTCTGTGGTGAAGAAGCTTGCCGCTCCTCACCTCACCACCTAAAATCCTGGCCCAAAAAAAGGACAGATGCCACTGACCTACTACCTGCTCTCCGGGAGACGGTCTGCTGCTTTTAGGGAAATGTTTATTATATGAAAATGTGTTTTACGGTTTGCTTATATTACATTTTATCATATTTTTTTGGTCACCACTTGATTCCACTGTTTTAGTTTTACTGTTCTGTGATTGATTGTTTAAGGTGGAACATTTGGGTTATATCATAATGGAATGCCCCACGTACGTACATAAAGATGTTTTAGTCTTCACACGAAGGATCACTTTTAAATATCAGCACGTGATGACGGAATGCAAAAAAAGACATGTTTTGAAACCTATAAACACAATAAATAGTTTTAATCAGTGCTCACAGGGACTGAGTGACGTTTAGCCCTGGAGGAAAGTTTGGTTGTCTACGTCAGCGTTTCCCAATCCCGGAACATCGCTCTGCGCAGATTCGGTATTTCCTGCACCGCCGCACGCCGATCCTACGGTGCTAATTAGCTAATCAGTAGCATCACCTGTGCTGTGGGTCGGGAAACTCGAATCTGTGCAGAGCGGTGTTCCGGAGGACTGGGGTTGGGAAACGCTGCTCTACGTGACTAAGAATCACAGATAAATTCACTTGCAATCTTCAACGAGACAGATTTACGTTCACACTGCTTACACAAGTTAACATACATATGCGAGTTCTGAAGCGTAAAAAGCTAGTTCAACACCACAGCTAACACGAGCTAGCTCAGGTGAAAACCAGCCTTGTGAAAATACACATTTACTAGAGATGCAGTACTACTAGCGTCAGAAATTATATCGGCGGATAAAACAGTAAAATTTAGCTTCGATCAAGCAGAAAACAAACAAGTTTTTACTGTGCACTGCCGTTGACCTCAGAGCTCACTGCTAGCACAGAGACGCACACCTGAAGCCCATAATGCGTTAATATGGCCAAGAACGTGGTCAAACTTAACGAGGGACTCTATTTTGAGGACTCAAATATTTGGTAAGGCTTTTGTTACTAGAAGCGTTTTCCTGAAAATGTCTGATTCAGGAATAAATTGATGTTCTGATTTAACTCAATTAACTTGTTTCTCAATTGTGTTCTTGAATTGAATTATGGACTGATTAGCAAACGTGACGATTTGTTCTTGAAATTTGTTTCAAAATATATTGCTTTCATTATTATTATTAATTTATTAATTTATTTATTTATTTATTTATTTATTTTTATTTTTTGAACTTTATTTTGAAATAGCAGTTTTACAGTTGGGGGAGAGGGGTGAATTTGGTTGTCTATATGTTTATTTGTTTTTACATATACGTATATGTTTTGTTGCTGTTTTGGTGAGAGCAGGGTGTGTCTGTATTTTGTTTTCTTACTCAACTAATGTCTGTTGTGAATTGAATTTATTTCAATGGATTATACCATCATGGATTATACCATCTGTTATGGTATAATCCATGCCCCTGGTCTGTTGGGGTGGAAACTCCGTTTCATTCTCCTGGTAGCGTGTCTTGACTGTGTGCGTTATGTGTGGTTTGCTCGCAACATTTTTTAAATTTTTTTATTTTTTTTGGTTTTGTTAACTATGTGTACATTTGACATTTATGGTGACTGACTGTGTGTTAGGGTTTCTTATAGTGTGTATATGTTGTTTAATAGGTGCTGAGAGGAGAAATATGAGACTTGTGTCTGTATTATCTGATCTCTGTGCAGGTATACAATCTTGTTATATTCTCCTGGTAGTGTGTCAGGATGGGGTTTTACTGTTTGCTCATTTTATTATATTATATTTTATCATATATTTTGTTCACCACTTGATTCCACTGTTTTAGGTAGTTTTACTGTTCTGTGATTTTGATCTGTTTTCTTCAGCTAAGACGCTCAGACTGTTTAAGGTAGAACATTTCAATAAAAGCCAGAGATGCTTTTGATTAAGCACAAGTTGTTTCAGAGTTTACTTCTATAATCTACACGTAGCAGATGCTCTTATCCAGAGCAACTTCCATTTTCCTAATTTCAGGGACTGTTCCCCTGAGAGCGTCTTGGGGGGGTTGAGGGTCATTGTCACAAAGCGCTTTACATATGACTGGCCCAAAAGAAAAAACTGGATTCAAGAGTTCTCACTTCTAAAAACCGATGTTCCAAAAGAAAAATGAAATTGCAGTTCAGACATTATTGTTGAAATGCAATAATACAGAAACTAGAACAGGCATTAGCAGCAAAATTATTCCCTACTAAAATCAGATTTGAACATAAAGCTACGAGAGATTATAAAACCATGAGACAGCAGGTGAATCTACCAGAAAGCACTTTCATGTACTTTTGAAAAAATCCTTCCAAGGCCAACAAGAAAACAAAAAAATAGGATAGAAATCAGGTCCCAGGTACGTACATAAAGATGTTTTAGTCTTCACACGAAGGATCACTTTTAAATATTTTAAATATTGCATTCCGTGATGACGGAATGCAAAAAAAGACGTTTTGAAACCTATAAATACAATACATAGTTTTGATCAGTGCTCACAGGGACTGAGTGACGTTTAGCCCTGGAGGAAAGTTTGGTTGGTAATTATTTGGGGTCCTGAGCTGTAAAACCCGGCCTGGCGTTGCTACGGCAACCAGACCGGGTCTCCGTAATCGTCTGTTCTCCATCTCCATGTATCTCTCTCTCTGTTCTCTGGGTTTTCCGCTGGGAGTGCTCTTGGCTCTCAGCCCGACTCCAGCGCTGCTGGGTGAGAAGTCAGATTTTGGTGACGTAGTTGTTGGGGAAATGGCCCTGTTTGCCCCTCAGTCGCCCCGTCCACCAGCCTGAGGCAAAAATACAAATTAAAAGCTGATTTCTGATATAATACACCTCCAAATCAGGGTTTCAAGTTGTCATATTTGAGTGATTGTCATTGTGAACACAGTGCAGCACACAGTGCACCACCACCACATGCAAGCTCTGCATTTGACCCATCTGTGAAGGAGCAGTGGACAGCTGACATGGAGCAGTGCTTGCTCATCAGTACACCAGTGGTAACTTTATCAAGTGCCAGACTGGAAAAAATGTGCCACTGATGGTAAAATGCTGTTGTAAAAGAAAGATTTTTCTCTCTCTTTATAACAATGTGTATTTTCAACTAGCACCTGATGTTGAATTGAGAGAAGTGGTGTCTGATTGCATCAGGCTACTCATTGCATCACAGTGCAATCTTGGCAGCTGTGAGGAAGAGTCGGAGGATGGAGTAACTTGGAGGCGGTACAAAGTAGTTTCCCTGAGCAGCTGTGTTCTGCAACCGGTCTGCTCACCTTCCGTGATGATCTCGGTGAGGTCGTCTGCATTGAAGCTGAGCTCATCCGTGTCCTGGGCATCGTATGCGTACAGAGCTCGGCACCTGGGCCTTGGGTTTGGGGGCGGGTTTGGGTCGTCCTCCACCTGGAGGGGGTTGGCTGCTCGACTGCCTGTGAGCCCTGACCAAAAATACACAAACTACAGAGTTAGAGACGGACGGACACGACCCGACGTCCACCTGCACTCCAAAACCTAGGAATGCACATTTTAACAGCTCACTATTAAAATGTTCCGATGACTTTGAACAATTTAGCACTTTGTCAACACTGTATGCAAAAAGCACTCAATGAATAAGACGAAGAGACGCAACCAGATGTCCATCAGCGCTCCCAAAAACTCCCCAGAGGTGATGCTGAAACTGCTGGTGAACATGCACACGGGAACTCCACCCAAAAATACTCAATGCACAATATAGTATACTGTGTATATTACAACTCCATTGCCAAATTTATTGTTCAGCACTTGCCAAAAGCGGTTTAAAAATAAAGTTAAATGATGCACAAGAAGCAAAAATGTCATTATCTTTGGCCAAAACACATCATTAGATGAAGAATCAGCATCAGCATTGCATTTTATTGCCAATTTCCGTTTTCAAGGAATAAAATGTTTATATCAGTTTACTGTTGCTGCTGGAGAACATGCTGTTATTTTATTGTTTAATTACATAAACTCCACTCCTTTGCATATTTTAACTGTTCACTGCTTTGTGACGTCTGTCTGAAAACTATGGAAGCCCGTTTCCGCCAGCGTGACAAATTTATGTTATATTATGTCGAAATAATAACTTAGTTATCTCAGAATAACGACTTAATATCTCTACATTTCAACTTAGCTATCTCAAAATAATTAGCGACAAAAACAACCGGTGTGTGCTAGTGATGGGAAGTTCAACTCAATTAACTGATTCGATTCTTTCGAACTGTCCGTTGTAATGAATCGATTCTAAAATGTCAATGAATCATGGGATCAGATAATAAATCGAACGATGTCTCAATGTTACGTTATTTGACTGAAAGATGACGCTGGTGTTCAACAAAAATGTTCAGCTTGACTATTCACAATAATTATATGTATGGAAGCCCATTTCCGCCACTAAAATAAAAAAATCCGCACGAAAAAAAGTCGAAATTACGAGATAAAAAGTCATAATTATGAGATAAAAAGTCGAAATTATGAGATAAAAAGTCATAATTACGAGATAAAAAGTCGAAATTATGAGAAAGGAAGTGCGCATGCGCGCCAGTGGTGCTAAACTTGCCGAAGTCTCTTGCAGAGGCAATTTGTGAATCTGCAAGCAAATGCAGTATTTCATTTGTTGTGAAGCCACGTTTAAAATAGTCCTTGATGTATTTACAATCCATTTGAATCCGAAGTCAAGCCAAAAACATCAAGTTTGCATGTGCAAGTGACAACGGCAGGTTTAGCACACCTGGCGCGCATGCGCACTTCCTTTCTCATAATTTCGACTTTTTATCTCGTAATTTCGACTTTTTATCTCATAATTTTGACTTTGTTTATCTCATAATTTCGACTTTTTCTCTCATAATTATGACTTCATTTCTCATAATATCGACTTTTTATCTCATAATTATGACTTTTTATCTCATAATTTCGACTTTCTAATCTCATAATTATGACTTTTTATCTCGTAATTTCGATTTTGTATCTCATAATTTCGACTTTTTATCTCATAATTTCGACTTTTTATCTCATAATTTCGATTTTTTAATCTCATAATTATGACTTTTTATCTCGTAATTTCGACTTTTTTCGTTCGAATTTTTTTCTTTTAGTGGCGGAAATGGGCTTCATACCCCATAGGGTACCCCTCCCACTACTCAGGCAAAAAAAAAATGCACCACTCTGCCAGTTGGTGGCGCTATAATAAGCTATTTTGCGTTTTGCCTAATAAGTTTTGAACCGTAGCACCAGGGCCGTGGCATAGGCAATATAAGCAAATGCTAAGGGCGCCATCCATCCAGGGGGCGCCAAAACGGAGGAAGAAAAAAAGTGTAACGTTCCACTATTCTTAAAAGTAGTTGGTATTAATGTGTCTTAATATGAAAAGAACAAGCCCATATGAATTTACCTGCTTAGCAAAGCCTATTAATTAGTAGTAGTAATAATAATAATGATAACTTTCCTATGAGGTCTTTGTAAGATCACCTTTTTGTTTTTGTTTTTTATTTAAATCCTTGTAATTTTTTGTGCATTGCTTTATTTATATTGTATTTATAATTTATGTTATGTCACTTTTTATTTTGGGAATATTTAAATCTAATACTTGTTAGCAATTATATAGTATTTCATATATTCGGTTCATATTTTTTGTATTTCTTTCTAAGTATTTTGAAACTGATATTGGTTTATTTAAATAAAAGAATGTCTAAGACAAAGCTATTCAGTTTCACTAGCAGTGGAATTTACTGCGATGCAAGGGGGGCCCACCTAAAATCTTGCCTAGGGCTCCAAATTTGTTAGGGCCGGGCCTGCGTAGCACCCTAGATAAAAGGATGAAACGTGTCATTTTTCAATGTCTGTCCACTTCGATTCGTCAAAAACTGATAAAGCTGCAAACTGCATGGCCCCCGTAATCACTACTTGCAGTTATATTTTATTTTGTTGCAGTGATCTGCAGTGGTCTGACCTTTAATAAAGACGGGTTATTAAAAGAACGGACCTCACAGCCGAACCGAATCGGGTACACTATCCCTTTAAGGCGGTGAACCGGAAGCGCCCGTGGAGCGCCTGCGATACGTTGAGTTCTTTTCCGGCCGCTGGAGCCTCGCCGTGCGCGTGGGTTTAATCTGAGCTCTGTCTAGTTTAATCAAAATGAGCGTCCCTGCATTTATCGATATCACGGAGGAGGATCAGGTAAGATACAGCAGCACCTCTCCATCATCGCGTGTGGAACAGAGTAGGACAGAAACGAGCTGTAATACACCCACAGGTAGCCTGGGCTGGATGGGATTTGGCCATAGCTAAGTGAGCTAAGCTAACCGGTTAGCTAACGTGCTACTGTAGCATAAACACACTATCACAAAAGAGAGGCTATTGTGTACATTTACAACGTTAGCACACGAATATGATCGCTGCTGTGGCGGGTTTATAGTCTGAGCTTGTAATAAAAGCCAACATGTAATTTGTATTCGCAATCATGCAGGTTAACATCTGTTTTGGGAGTGTACCGTTATGTCTGACAGTGTGCTGTAGAACAGAGCTACAATATATCGTTTAAGTATCGACAAACGCATGCGTTGTATGCTTTTCACAGGATGTGCGATATTAATTAAAACAACATTTTTGCTGCTTAATATAAAATGAAAAGTCGCCAATTCTTATTTCTCCAGACTAATAGACAAGATAAATGTATGGTTAATATAATCTGCATATATAATATTAGCTTTTTGTTATAGTATTTTATATGCAGGCACAGATGGATCCCAGAAGTATCAAATATTTCAAAATAAAGGCTGTTCAGCTTCTTAGAAGTACCCTTAGAAGTAGATCTTAGAAGTACCCAATGTTTTTTATATGGCAATAACAATATTGCATATTGCCAGAAAAATATTGTAGTGTCATTTCCTAATATCACACCGCCTTAACAACTCATTCACACATTTACATGCAGTTTCAGAATTGTGCCCCTGGCTGAATACGTGTTGATCTAAGGGATTATCTTTAAATGTTGCAAAACCATATAATTGAAGAACTAATGTAATGAGTCCGTAACACTGCATTTATTCTATTTATGTGAAGCTGCTGTATTGAACTGAGTGTCATTTATCCAGAATGTTGTGCCGTAAGTGTGATATGGTTGTCTAATGGATGTGTTAAAGCAATTTTGCTAATTGCTAATTGAATGTTTTGTGTGCAGGCTTCAGAACTCCGGGCCTACATCAAATCCAAAGGAGCTGACATCTCGGAGGAGAACTCAGAAGGAGGCCTTCATGTGGATCTGGCCCAGATTATTGAGGCGTGTGACGTCTGCTTAAAAGATGATGACAAAGGTTAGTTTTGAGTAGTGTGCTGATGTGCTTTATGTACTATGTTATAATTTTAGATGTAGTAATGTGCTGTTTTGCCCTTTGTGTGTAGATGTGGAGAGTGTGATGAACAGCATCGTATCTTTGCTGCTAATTCTGGAAAGTGAGAAGCAGGAGGCTCTAATCGAGAGCCTGTGCGAGAAGCTGGTGAAATTCAGAGAAGGAGAGCGGCCCTCCCTCAGGATGCAACTGTATGTGCACTATCTGTCCCATCACTTCATTCATCTCACTTTACCCAAGGCACTGTTGCAAATTAGTTCTGTAATATTGGAGGTTATAATTTAACAGTTCTAAACCTTTTTTGCGCTGATACACAATAGACATCATGATGCTTACTGCTAGGAATAAGGGAAATATTGGCCAATTTCGATCTGCCAATGCTCGTTACAGAGCTCACATTCGGTAAGTGAGGCTAACACGCAATTTAGTTTGTTTGTTTTTTTGTACAGTTCAGCGAGTTAAGACAAGATGTTGCTCATGAACGTTCCACTGTGTGTTCAGAATTTTGACACAAAATAACGCCATACATTTTAAGACAGAAGCAGAAGCGCTACCTTTCCGACGTACAGTAAATGCAGCAGAAAATATTGGGGCGAATCAAAGCAACAGTCTGACTTTAATAAAAGCATTTATCGGCCGATATGATTCTGATGTTATCATGCATCCCTACTTACTGCAATTTGCCAATCAAAAAGAAATATTTCAGGTTTCTAAAAATACTTACATTTCTAATTGTGCCTCACAACACTTAAAAAAAAAAAACAGATGGATCCATGGATTGATAACTGCTGGTTTTACTACCCACAGGAAAGTAATTAATAAATAATAAATTGCAAGAATTGGGGCAGTTGGTAGTGTAACGGTTAGGGAGTTGGCCCCGCGATCAGAAGGTCAGCTCTTTAAATCCTGGAACAGTAAAGGTACCACTAAGGTACTCATAAGCAAGGTACCATCACCAAGGACTGTTCCCCGGATACTGCCAGAGCTGCCCACTGCTCCTTCATGGATGGGTCAAATGCAGAAGGCACATTTGTTGTGCTGCTCTCTGCCGTGTTAAATAATGTGAAATAATCACTCACTTATAATGAATAACAATAATTGATTTAAAAAAGAAATAATAGCAGTTAATGTTGACATGTGAAAATACGAGAATGTTGTGTCTATCATACTTATGATATAACAATAGATTTTCCTGATTATATTTGTAGATAAGATTTTTATATGTTTTTGTTTTACCAGCCTGAGCAACCTGTTTCACGGTATGGATGAGAACACGCCAGTGAGGTACACCGTCTACTGCAGTCTGATCAAGGTGGCGGCTGCCTGCAATGCCATTGCCTTCATCCCCACTGAGCTGGACCAGGTAACCACAGCTCAAACAAATCCCTTTCTGATTTAGTGCCTTAAAAATGAATTAGAATCTTCATCAGTGGTTTATAGTAAGAGTTCACTGCTGTATACGTGTGTAGGTTCGCAAGTGGATCGTTGACTGGAACCTGAACACAGAGAAGAAGCACACACTGCTCAGGCTGGTGTATGAGGCACTGGTAGATTGCAAGAAGAGGTTTGTCAACATATAATGAGACACACACTCTCTCAGTCACTTCACACTTGATTTGCAGTCATGTGTGACGCAGCCTCTCACTGTATGTTTTCATGTCCTGTAGTGAAGCTGCAGCCAAAGTCATGGTTGAGTTGTTGGGCAGCTACACAGAAGACAACGCATCCCAGGCCAGAGTGGATGCACACAGGTTTGTTTCTCCTGATGACCTCTGCAAAGTACGGTCAACAATTTAAAGAGTTGCATTTGGCAGACATATAATGGACAACTGGCTGATAGCAGGTGTTGATCAGTATCCAGAGCTGTGTAACGCCACACAAAAAAGAATCATATTCATCATTTTAAGACAAAGGTCATAGCATGACTAAATATTTAGTCACACAAGTTTACACTGGTCAAAAACACAGCACAGCGTTTGACCATGTGAAACAGACCTAGAAAATGTTTGTCCTAAAAAGTGAAACTAACTAAAATGTTATGACTTCCACTCTTCACAGGTGCATCGTTCGTGCTTTGAAGGACCCAAACACGTTTTTGTTTGACCATCTTCTGGCTCTGAAACCTGTGCGTTTCCTGGAGGGAGAACTCATCCACGATGTGAGTAGAAATGAAGGTTTTCCGTATGTTCACAAACTGGTACTGTTATCCTTATCAGGCTGTTGTTAAACCACATCTTTATTTCTGCTTAGCTGCTGACCATCTTTGTGAATGCAAAGCTTGTGGCCTACGTCAAGTTCTACCAAAACAACAAGGACTTTATTGATTCTCTTGGTAAGTGCTTTTTGGAGTTAATCAGAGAATTTAAAATCTTGTTACTTGGTTACACATTCGAGCAGTCTGTGTTTCATATTTACTAATGACACTTCACTAAGCATTACTTTGTTCTTTTAACTGTAATGTGGCTTTAAAGTTTGAGTAAAGATCTTTTTCCCCCTCTCCACTTTTCTTGCTGACTGTTGTTGTCATAATACTGTTGCTGTTTGGCCGCTGGAGCGTTAAATTGTTCTCTCCTGGGCGCTGGAGCAGCACAGTTTCTGGCCAGTTGGAATTTGTTGTTCAGCATGTTTTGTTTGGCCTAGGTTTGATAATTACAGCTGGGCTCCTCCCTTCGCTACAGCTTCAGCTTATAATGAAGAGGGTCGTCAGTTCCCTGCCTGCATCAGGGGTGACTTAATTAATGTAAATATGTTTGAAGTTGGTTAAACATTACTTATGTACATGAAATGTAGGGACTGGAATCTCTAGGCACCATTCGACTCAATTACCGTTCAGAGCTGGGATACAATTATGAGGGTTGCACCGATACAAGTATCAGGCCGATACTTCATTAGTATACTTGTACTCGTAAATAAATTGCCGATACCACGCGCCGATACCACTCAACGGTATTTCACTACAACTAACTTGTCATAGTCGGCGGATGTAATTTGTTGTCCTACCTGACCTCAATGTCTAGGGGGAGACAACGATCCAGAAACTTAGGTTCAGAGGTCCTGCCCACAAGCTCGTGTGAAATCCAGGGCTCCAGATGGCGACTACAATATTCGCCAGTGCTACTGGATTTTTTTTTCCAACTAGTTTGTTGTTTTTAAAGAAGCAAGAAACGGCTTTTAATTATGCGCAGATAGTCTCAGCCCCAGCGTTTCCCGCAACGCTTTATAGTTAAGGTGGCCGTCGTGACTACGTCCCCTGTGCTGTATCCATAGACAGTAAAAGAAGACCGCGTTACGATGAAGCCGAATAGCAGCATCTAAACTTCCGAACTCAAAGGAAGATGCTACAATGTTTATATGAAATAGGACCGAACGCGGAAGTTCCCGAAGCTTTTTGTAACTTAGCAACAACAAGCACCAAGAAAGTGCTATGGAAGTGAGGTTTTGATCCACTCTCAGTGCAAAAAAAGCATTTGGTGGACAGGTTTTTTTTGTTTTGTTTTGTTTTGTTTTTTACCGCAGTGCTTCAAGCCGAAATCCGTTCAACTTCTAGAACAGCGCTTTGCTCGTCAACATCACTTCTCCATTGGTAGCCAATCAAAATCGAGAAAGCATTAGTCATAATGTAAATATAAGCCAGGCTCCTAACTTCTTTCTTTTGTCTGGAGCCCTGAATGTGTCAACAGAGTAAGTTTTGCTGACTTTTAAGTTGTCTGTGTTAACTATGCAGTACATTTCATTTCATTTATCTGCTTATATTTACATTTTGTCTAATGTGATGAGACTTTTTTGTTACAACCAGAAAGATCTGTTTATTTTTGCCGTGGAATAGCCTTGTGTCGATTTGATATTTAGCCTTATTATAGCCTTATTATAATCTCCAAAGGAGAAAATAAAATCTGCCTCCCAATTAATTACATCTAAGAATCTTAGAAGTATCGTATGGCAAGTACACAGATAAAAATACTCGTACTCGTATCGGTTTGTAAAAAAGTGGTATCGTTGCATCCCTAACAATTATGAAATGGTTATCGGCATACCTTGATGCATCTTTTTTCCAAAGTTCAAATGCTGTGAAAAATTCAGGGTCCAAATATAATTTTAACTATGATTAACCCATTCAAATGTAATGTTTACTTCCAGTGTCTTTTATTAATAAAACAAGTGGAAGAGAACTGGAAGGTTACATATCTTCGAGAAGAGATGTTGTGTCCTGGCAAAGTGTGCAACATAATGTGGATATGATGTTGTTTTGGTGCCAAACTCACAGTGGAACATTCACAAGCAACATCTGTTGTCTTTACACACTCGACTCTGCCTTCACCCTCACACTCGACTTGGCGCTACGATGGCAGAGCAATCCAGGCACTACACTGGACCAGTTTTAACTAAAAGCAATGGTGAATCACGGAACCTCTCGATAGTTTCCACAATTGAGTAAATACTGTCGGTGCAGTGGATCTGCAGCGAAACGGATTGTTTGGGATACACTTTCAGAAGGCAAGATGTTGAAGTAATCAGATTGCACATCATTTGCATGTTCACATAAAATTAATATGTTAATTAAAACGTTAGTGGCATAAATTTACTGGCCAATTACAGACTTGAGATAGCCGATTTGAGTGCTTTCTGTCCACAGTATGACCAAGTAAAATTTAGAAAATCAATGTTTGACATTACGAATTGTCCAAATCCTGCATTTTGATGAATCTAAGAATTTTTTCTCTCTGCAAACATGTATGACATGTCAGGATCCTGACTTTTTATGATGGAACCATAAATCGTGAATGAAATATTTGTTCATAATTTGAATAAAGATGGTATGTGGCAGTGCTGGAAGACTTTAAAGGGAAACATAATTGTATACAAAATGACTCCTAGTATCTTTATAGTGTCGCATATGTTGTCTTGTATTATTAGTTATGTGACTTGCACTTATCTGGCTAAAACTGCTGGTTTGTTGTGTCCAGGTCTGTCCCATGAGCAGAACATGTCTAAGATGAGACTGCTGACTTTCATGGGCATGGCTGTGGAGATGAAGGAGATCTCCTTCGACACAATGCAGCAGGAGCTGCAGATCAGCGCTGATGACGTGGAGCCCTTCGTCATTGATGGTAGGATCTGTCTGACAATCCATAAATATTGACTGAGCAAACCTAAATATTGCCTAATTAGTTTTGCATACCTTAACACCTTATACAAATTTGGGGCTCATCATCTTCTGTAACTTATTAACTAAGCTGATCTTTGCAGCTCCAGTGAAACTGAGTATAGTAAGCTGGTAGATAGGAAACTTGGATGAATTAGATTTGTTTGGATAATTTTTAAAACCTTCACACAACTTCATAAGTATCCAGTATTGCGTAACATTGTGTGTGCTTTTGTCTTTATTAGCTGTTCGGACCAAAATGGTCTATTGCAAAATTGATCAGACGCAGCGGAAGGTTGTTGTGAGGTGAGTTCTGAAAATGTCCTTTATTGCCTAGTAGAGTTTTGAGGTTGGTGGTTACTTATTCAGAGCAGATCTGGCTTTGGGTCAGGGTGTGGATTTTCTCACATTTCATAAGATTCCATCTCTGCTTTCCTTCAACAAACAAGAGGTTTTGATTTGATTGTGACTTGCTATTAGACTATAGAGTTGGACTAATTTAATAATTAATGTATTTCTGTGTAAATCTACTTTTAAGCATTTACACCATTTTACTTTTCCCCTTAAATAATAAAAATTCCACCTGTTTTGCTCTTTACGGACGCTATGAAACTGATTTTTTAAATATTAACATACTGATCAGTGCCCGTCTCCTCCTTTGCAGCCACAGCACCCATCGCACCTTTGGCAAGCAGCAGTGGCAGCAGCTCTATGACACTCTGAGCTCTTGGAAACAGAACCTGGCCACAGTGAAATCCAGCCTTCAGACTCTTTCCCCCACTGCATAACATCGCACCAAGCATAACACCACCACTGCTGAGGCTTCATCTGTTTCAGTTTTTATATGTATTATAAAAAGAAAAACATTCAGTAAACAACCAATGAAACATCTTTAGTTTGTCTGTTTACTTCTGTGTAAAAACTTTACTGTCCAAAGGGGCAAGAGCATAATGTAGCCAGCTCTGAAAGTAAATTAGAAGTAAATTATCAATGCTAACCTTAAAAAAGAAAGTGACTATTACTGAAGGAAACCTAACAGTGTGTACGGATGGATTTGCAAAATGTTAATATGGCTAGCACTGTAAAACAGTGGGGCCAGGAGCATGACTGAATGCACCAGTAGCTTTCCATTCATTCATTATCCGAACCGCTTATTCCCTATAGGGGTTGTGGGGGGATCGCAGCCTATCCCAGGAACTACGGGCACAAGGCGGAGACCAACCCTGGTCAGGCACCAACACACCGCAGGGCACACACACACACACACAATCACACTCATTCACACATTACAGGGCCAATTTAGAGTCACCAATTAACCTATATAGCATGTCTTTGGACTGTGGGTGGAAACCGGAGCACCCAGAGAAAACCCACGTGAACATGGGGAGAATATGCAAACTCCACACAGAAAGGCCCTATGGCTGAACCCAGGATTTGAAGCCAGGACCTTCTCGCTGTGACGTGGCAGCGCTAACCACTGCGCCACCGTGCTTTCATTTATTAACTGTTAATCACTGCTGTTTTTGACCTCATTCTTCAGTATAAAGGATTTTGTTGAGGAATGGGGAACTACTCTTTACTGCAGCACCACAAGAACACCTGTCACAGTGGTGAGGATCTCTGCTCATTTAGGACCTGTTTTTAATCACTTTCAAGAACAGTTAAACATGTAATTAGCAGAGGTGGAAAGAGTACCGAAAATTTGTACTCAAGTACAAGTACTGTTACACTGGTTAAAATGTACTCAATTACAAGTAAAAGTACTGGTGTTTTTTTTGTTTGTTTGTTTGTTTTAAATAAATACTTGAGTAAAAGTACAAAGTACTCTTCTCAAAAACTACTCAGAGTACTAATTACTTTTTAACCGATGGATGTTTTATTGCGTCGTCAATAGCAGGCATTCGATTCGATTCACCAGTATAAAATATCTACGTTCAAAGCTGTTGGCGGAGCCATATTGCGTAGGATAACCGATAAATTAATTAATTTGTACGGAGGCAAGAAAAACATGCTTACTACTTGGTATGCTGATGAACCGGAACTGCTTTTATTTGCATATATCTTTATATGGAAGACAGGTCGCATATGACATGAGCAGTATGAGGGCACACCCACTACAACCGTTAACAAAAGCACATTTCTCAGATGAACAAGGTATAGAAAGGCTATTTGTTTTGTAAATAAATGTAGATATAAAGCAGGAATTTTGTTTGTTAAAACAATGACAAAAATGTTTTTGAACATGCATAGTACAGTCAGTGTTGGGAAGGTTACTTTTAAAATGTATTCCACTACAGATTACAGAATACATGCCCCAAAATGTAGTTTGTAACGTATTCCGTTAAGTTACTCAATGTGAGTAACGTATTCTGAATATTTTGGATTACTTAATATATTGTCATGCTTTTTACAGCTGCATGAATGTAGCAATCACATCCTGCAAATTCCTGTTTGTTTTTCTCTACCAATTGTCTGTTAAGCCCAAATTTCCCTGAATAGACAATATATTTACTGTAGAGGAGCAAATACGAAATTTCCGAGTAATAAATGCATTCCTGCCCGGGCACTGCTGGCTCTGTTGTGCTGGCTCCGGGTCCATCGTGTAACTGACGCCACCAACATTAACAGGACGCTTACATTAGAGCCTCTTATTGCGTGTTTTGTTTGGGTTTCCAGCAATGCGTGGAATTACCAAAATTAGAGAGGGGATAGAGAGGGGATAGAGAGGGGATAGCCTAACATACGAAACAGGAAAAGACCGCCATGTAATCCATTTATTTCAACAAAGTAACTGTATTCTAATTATCACTATTTAAACGGTAACTGTAACGGAATACCGTTACTCATATTTTGTATTCTAAATACGTAACGCCGGTACATGTATTCCGTTACTCCTCAACACTGAGTACAGTTTAAACTTTTCCCAATACACTGCGAACAACAGTGGGCAGTGGGAACTCGTCCTCCGTCTTTTCTCCATCATTTTCACGATTGACAGTGTTGTCTTCTGGCTCCATTTTGGCTTCTTTGTCTCCAAATCTTCAGTCTATAAATTAGTTTATCCTCCACTGTGTAGTACCTCCAGACACCTGTGCCTGCTGCTGCAGCGGAGTTTATTCTTTGCTTAGGTCATAGATTAATTGGCGCGGTCGCGATTGCACAGCCTTATTGGCTGCAAAGATGCAGATGAAAGGTTTGAATATTAATTCAAATTGTGGGCCTACTCAGTAGCGACTTTTGATTTTATAAGTAGCGAAGTAGATTACATGGTGTGAATTTTACTCAAGTACGAGTAAAATTACACACTTGAAAAAGTACTCATAAAAGTACAAGTACCCAAAAAATCTGCTTAATTACAGTAACGTGAGTATTTGTAATTCGTTACTTCCACCCCTGGTAATTAGTGGTACAAATTCAGTGAAGTGATAATCACTCTAAGATTCTGTAGTATCAAATGCTGATTCTGGAAAGCATCGTAAAAAATTTTGTGCGTCCTGTGAATTATTTTGTGCGCTATTCATGTGTTCCGTTTTATTTAACATGAGAGCACATGGAGCTCTGGACAGTGTTAGATCTTTTCTGTCTGATAGAGATATGCGTTAGTTTACTTTAGAGAGCATTATCATAGGAGATGAAGTGATAGGAGGATGGGAGTAACGCTTGTGATTGGATGTCAGTGTGGGTAATTGGTCTTTGTTTAGTGTTGATAAATCTCCTACACATGTTCCATCTTTTATGGAAAGTACAGATCAAAACAAATCCATAAAACAAATGTTTGCTTAAACATGTCTATTAAACCCTGTACATGAGCCAGCAGGATGTACAGTACGTGTCCTCACCACATGGGATGAGAAAAATAAGGTGTTACTCATTTTCTTTCACTCTCTCTTGTATTCCATGACTCATTACTTTTTATCTGCATATGATGATACTTCAGTGTTGAGAAATGTCTAAATAATATTTCATCAATTTGATTAAGGCAGTTTCCCAAACTGCACTACTAAATTTATTTCAACATTATTTTTGCTTTTGCTCAAGACAATTCTCTGTCAATCTGTTTTTACTCAAGGATCTAAACAGGAGAGATTAGTGAAGCTTTTAACATGTTTGCTTGAGGCAAGCACAACCTATTAAATCAGCTCAACTGTTTGGGTTCATAAACTCGAGAATGATGACCTTGTTCCAGTATCATAAATGTCTCCTAAAGGAGAATTATCACATCTCTAGAGCCTAACAGCTTGTCCTTGTTCATCTTCTACAGAATGTATGTTTAAAATCTTCATGGCTTCTGATGAGTTCAGAGTTGTCTGGTTTTAAAGTTCCAGATAAAGGCAGGAATTTCACATTTAAAGCCGAGCCGAGCATCAGGCCGGCCCCAATGCAGACAGAAGACTATTTTAACTGCATCGACATTCTTCAGTTCAGCTCAGCTTCTCTCCAACAGTGTCCAGACCCCCACTGAGGGACAAGAATGAAATAGTGCAGCCCATTACTGTTCAATTAACACCAGTCTCTAAAAGGTCTAGAAAGAAATCCTAAAAGAGGTTTGCTGGTTGGAGACCCTAACAACAGCACATCTGTCTCTCTGAATTTGGCTGTATCTATATGATAATGGAGATATTTGTAGGATTGTTTCCAGAGAAATTTACTCTTCTTCATTTGCCGGATTGGACTGACTCATTTAATCAGCATAGGCTCATAGAAAATTAACACAAAATCATGGTTTCATATTATCACAATGATATACAATTGTCATGGATTTCCAGAAACATAACATAAACATTCATATAAAAAATTACAATCAAATCTAAACACTATAGACAAACTGTTAAAGGTTAATTGATCACCTGTGCAAGTAAATCTAATATAACAGGGTTTATAAGGAACTAATGATACTGGCCTTGTTGCTCAGATCCCCTAAATCAGGCCCAGGGTGCCACCTGACTTTTTGCCGTGAGCTCTAACATCAGTCTGTTTGTCTGTATGTTAGTGGCTATTAGATAATGGTCAAAAACAGGGATTCGGTTGTCTGTAAGTGATTTTTTTAATGTATTGGATGAGCAATTATCATGAGCAAATAAGTGGACAAACCTATTTAACACTTGATGCTTTTGGTATGATGGTCCACAGTTCAATTCTGAATCAAGATTCATAGAGAGACACCAAGGTGATTCTTTACTAGGTCTGGCCGGTTCAAATGGCAACATGTGGGCCACATGCAGCACAAAAGCAACTTCAGAGTGGCCCCGCCCATGGTCCCACCAGAAATGCAGACAAAATGAGAGAAAAGCACATTTTGCGAGCCTTCAGAAATTCTTACATAAATTACTACAGTAGTACAGACAATGAATGGTACACTCTGCATAGTCTATCAATGAATTATGATGTGATAACCAGTGTTGTGCAAGTTACTTGCAAAGTGTAATACACTATACATTACTTGTTACTGGTATTCAAATGTAATCCGCTACCTTACAATATTACTGTCTCAGAATTGTAATCGTTACATGACTTCTGTAACTTTTCAGTTACTTTCACCAAAATAACTGTGAAGATATAACTTGATATTCTAATATGAGAAAAAATATTGCAGATCATTACATGTCCAGTAAAAGGTGATGTTTTGTAGCATAATGATTATGTGCTAACCAGGCTAAAAACAATATGATTAATATAACTGGCAAAGTAAGGGTTTAAGAGACAATTCAAGAAACATTAACAGCCAAAATGAAAAATTTGAATAACATCATTATAGAGGTGGAATAAATATGAAGTCTAGGCTTGTTCGTCATTAAACAAACTATATCCCACATTACTGCGTACTATAATGACAAGAAAAGATGCATTTTTCTTACGATTGTCATTCCTTTATTCTCTTTGAATTCAAGAGATTCTCAACATAAGTCATGCATAATGATCGAGCTGTTTTTGCAAATTGCTAGTGCTATTTCTCGACGTCGATAGTTCTTTAGGGTTTGGGCAAAGATTGCACTTGACTAAAACAGTTTTTTTGTCTTCATCCCTGACGAACTCAAAGTAATGCGCAAACGTCCACCTCGCAAAAGTACTGTCTTCTGCCATCTCACCGGAGAAGCAAGCCTTATGTGTTGCACTGTGCAAGGGGCTCAACTAACCACGAACAGCAAATACAACTCTCGCACATTTTTTAATCACAGATAATTAATATGAGGTCTCGCGGTCTTGCTGTTTTTAAACAAATACATACAAAAGTGCTTTGTAACGCACGCGTTACTGAACATGTGCCGAGTAAAATATCACTGAAAATTGATAAGTAGTGCCTTACATTACTACGTTACAGCAAAAAGTAATCCGTTACTGTAACTCATTACTTTTGTAATGCATTAGTCCCAACACTGGTGATAACGTTAACATTTGGTCCTTCAATAACATCTTGAGAATGTCCTGCTTTGGCGGCCTAAATAATTGTTTCATTTGGTCGTTGGACTTTGTGATGCTTGTTTGGATTTAATTTGAAAACCAGCATTTGCATTTTCTCTAAATGTAGTCAAAGCTAAGAACTGGCGACTGAGCTTTGGGTTCCAAAATCAAAGATCATTAGCGCCATCTAGTGTTTTCCTATTACTGTGTATTTCTTGATTATTTCTAGATTATTGTAAGAATAACATTATTTTGTTTTTGCCTATAATCGCCAGTCACAATCACACGCAAACTCACTCATCTCTATAAAAGAGCATCAGCGCTGTAATACTTGGTTTTGGACTTATATTAAAGTTAAAGATGATTTTAATAGGTGCGTTGGTGTTCGCGTACCGTGTTGAGGCTATGTGAGTCGAGATGCTGGAACAGTGCGGCCTTTCTTCATATTTCCTCGTTTCGGTTTCGTGGGACTGATTCCAGGTGGGTGTCTTGGACTCAGGTAGAACAGGTGCGTCATCTCGCGGCGCTCTGGAGACACTCAACTCTCCTTTACTGTTCCAAACAAACTTTCTGGAACACTATGACTTCCTGGCTGACAAGATAATGCTAATAAAAGCTTTCAGGGAATTACTATACGCCGAAACGAAACTCAGTGGAGACCATAGCAGAGTTTAAAGGTAAGATATTATAGCTAATTTTAGTTCACTTTAAGCCCCATTTATTAAAAACGGCGCTAAATATTCTGCTTACGCCGAGTTTAAGTTCCATTTATACACACTGATATATAAATGGAAATAAGTCCAACAAAACGTATTCTATCGTTAATAGCGACGACTTCGTCGAAACAAAGGGAGGAAATAGTTCTGAATTTAAAAAAAAAACGGTCGTTTTGGCAATTATTTAGTAATTTTGGGAATGTTACACAGGCCTCACATAGGCGTGTGGAATGTGGCGTGTGGGCTGATGTCATTTGACTGAATTTCCCCTCATTCTTTATTTCTTTTCCAGTATTTTGCAGCTAAATCGAAATGATTAAATTCTTATTTACACTGTGTATTCCCACGTTTTGTGGACATTGTGCGTCTGCTAGAAGTCTTCGGATTCACGAGCAGGAAGAAACACAAAACGCAGCAGGTGAGTTCCTTTCATTTTAGTCGTTTATTAGGTGCGAGGTTCAAGGTGCGAAAGGAGTGATTTCTACATCAGTGATGGTTATTTTAATGATGACTTAATAACGCACGCAGGTAAATACACTCGGGTTACAGTATCCATCTCTGAATGTTCATTATGATTTTGTTAGGATTGTTTGTGAGTAGAGCTGTCTTAGACCTAACCTCCTGAACAGGTGACCGTGTAACTAAGTGAGTAAGGGTAGTATTGATTTGAATTTCTCTCATGTACGACACGGCAGCATCTTTCGTATTTAACACTGTATACATATCGGATCGGATTAGGTATACTCTGGCCAGGCGCATTTGCGACGCAGCTTCGGGTTGTGTACTGGTAGTAGAAACTCCGTTTTACGGACACGAAGTAGAAACTGGAATTTTTAATCTGTTATTTTTGACGATTAAAAAAGTATGTTTAGCATATTTTTGCATGCTCTTATTTTATGTTTACACTGGTTTGAGTCGTTAAAAGTCGTGAAATATCACGTACGCTTAAAAAACGCCGTTGCATTTCAAAGCATACCGTAGCTAGAGAGAGCTGATGAGTAAAACACCTAAGCTAAGTCGTGCTAACTCAGCTAACATAACCAAGGCTATATAGTACCAGGCATTTAGTACTTGTCTTAAGTGCACATTTTCAGTGTCTACCTAGACATGAGGATCATTTTTAGGGAATTTTACTCCACTACATTTGAAAGACAAATATTTTTCTTTTGATTTCACTGTTTTTGTGAAGGCTCTGTTTCTGTGAAGTATAGATAGCCTTGAAATCAGCAGACAGATTCTGACATGCTGAAAAACTAAACCACAGTAAACCTCTTCTGTCAGTCAAGTTCTTGGAGAGTAGTGTATTTTTAAATAGGTTTTCTCACCAAAGCACCCATTGTCATTTCTGAAATTTTCACACGTTCAAAAAAATTCCAAAGCTTTATAGACACAACCAAAGCTTTAAAACATTCATTCTCCATCAGGTGAAAACATGTTGTGTGTAAACAAGGATGATGGTAGAAAATTTGTGCCCTGTGAAGGAATATACTGTTACACTCATGAAAATCACAGGTTATTTGATTAAACATGGTTAAATGTGTGATAATCTCGTGAGAGGCAGACCTCACTTGCTGCTTTTAACACACAAAATGTGTGAACCAAACAGACACAGTGACACACAATAAAAAAACCATCAATCATACAGCATAACACTAAAAGTAAAATTCATTTTGTATACTTAAGCATTTAAAAACAAGTAATATAGTACTTTAACTCAAATAAAGCAATTATGAGTATATAATCATCACGTGTGTAAGAGTAATGTGACCAGGGGAATCTATATATTGACTTAAGTAATGGAGTAGTAAAGTAACAAATCAAGTACTTTGTGTACCTCTGAATATAGCTAGCCAGGTTGTCATTGTTGTCATCTGGGTGGCGGGGGGGAGGGGGGACTGTTTTGTCTGCTTTGTTGTATAAACTTTGAAGTATTGTTTTGTGAACAGAATAAACTTCACTGTGACTTTCAAAATGGGCTAAAACTAAGGAGATTGTTGTTTCACAATTGGGACTGGTGAAACAGCTTTTGTTTCTTGAAAGCGCAAATGCACCCTACCTCGGCAGCTCTCAGGATGGAATACAGCCTACAAGCAGTTTGAAACCTTGATGACAAAATTCATGGAATCCACCCAGCTTCTTAATGTTTTTGTTTTTCTTTCACAGTGTTTGTGGGAGCGGCAGAGGCAAGTGAGTTCTTAGGCCGCCACCTGCTGTTCAACCGCTTTGACTTTGAAATCTTCACTCCTGGCAATTTGGAGAGGGAGTGTGTTGAAGAGATCTGCAACTACGAGGAGGCACGGGAGGTGTTTGAGAATATTCCAGATACAGTTGAGTAATACATTCTTTCTTGACATTTGGAAGTAATGCAATACCAAAATGCAGGCATGCTTTGCTGTTATGTGCTAACAATAGCATGTTTTATTGTAGAATTGTATCATTTGTATGTTTTGTTTGTCATTAACAGGATGCTTTCTGGAAAAAATACATACAAGGTAAGTCAGACAAGTGTTACAAAGTAAAAGTGTGATACTAAAAGGAGAAATTGATCTGTGTACACATACTAAAGAAGCACAGACTCAGTATTCATGTATCTTCAGAAACTGCTCCACCCTTTATGAGCAAATATGTCAACAGTGTTATCAACATATAACTTAACATACCTTACTGTAAGTCACAGAGTTGGTGTTATTTTTAGTTATGTTGTAATGTCAGCTTCATATATCATGTCGGATTCTCAGACATACTTGAATATAATCTGAAATTGTTTATGAATAATATGGATAACTGCAACACACTTGATTTTTTTTTCTTGTCTCACCAAGTTTTTTGGCATGTCTGTATGAGAAATATTGCTTTTTGAAAACAGTTTGTATAGGGAAGAGAAATGCTTTTATTTGGTGTTTTGCAACCTAATACAGAATTTTGACTTTCAACTCGTCTCCATAAAGTATGAAAATTGCAATAACCACTAAAGTTTCTTAGTCTCATTTGAATGTGTTCCATTTTGTCCTCATTTGCACAGGTGGATGCAAATCAATTTGCCATGTAGAAGTTTGCACTTAGGCCTTAATTTGGTCTGGTGTTTTAGTTTATTTGTTAATTCACTTAATTCACATAAATCTTTTTTTTTTCACATTCTTCAAAAATACAACATTTTGTTATTTATGCACATTTAAATAGCTGGCCTTGAAACAACACAAAGTGAATATTTTGAAAGGAGGCAAACAGTTTTGAACCCAGTTTAATGCAACATTTTTAAAAAATTTTCAAATACTGTTTCACTACCAGCATTCATTTTGACACTGTATTTTTTTAAATGTGCTTACAGACCAGCAACAGAGTTCATCTAAACTCGATGTGACTGCACTGTTGGTTGGCATCATTGCAGGAGGAGTAACCATTATCATCATTGGCCTTCTCATCTGGTACTCCTGTCAGAAAAAGCACAAAAATGACAGATTTGAAGGGTAGGACCTACTACACAGGCGAACATATTATTGTCACTTTTTGAAAAACTGGACTTTGTAAACTCTGTTTTGGTTATTAAGTCCCACCAGGAACCGGTCTAGACGCAGTAATGCCTCTGTGGTCATCAGGAGACTGGAGGAGGTCTCACTGCATCCCATCCAACCTCCGACAGACTCTGATGGCCATGGTCTACCCTCTTATGAGCAGGCCATTGCTGTAACTGATGGACCCCATGATGCTCCTCCCCCACCATATCCTGGGTAATGACTCAGGCACAGAACCCTCACCGGTCCTGGGGGCCCATTTATGATTCTGTATTCTTTATTTGTTACATACATAGTTGTGTTAACATGTTAAGTTCAATGTGCAGTAAAATGTAAGCTGATTTATACACACAAATAATTAATTAATTAATTCATGCAAAAAGATGCCTCACAGTTACACATTGGTGCTCATGGTTTTTGTTGCATCTATGTAGCTCATTAATAAACATGTGTTTTTTGTTTATTATTAATCAGACATTAACAAGATGTTAACAAGTTTGAACTGAAAAATCACCATTTCTATTTTTGTGACTCATGCATGCAGGTCCAGGCCAGGCACCATCCGGCGATAACGTCAGCATTTCTTAAACGTGGTTTGGATTGGTGTGTTCTTGTATTATATTGATATTTTGGCATGTTAATTTTAGTCATCTCTAAAAGAATTCTGTGTCTTTGTACAGATTTTACACTAATTAACCATAGGTTTCCTTAAGTTAACTAATATTTGATTGTCTGAGAGCAGTCCTTTTGCAGTGACTTCCAGCTCATTTCTGGTTTTTGACTGGCTTAGAATTCAAGTTCTAATAATAGCCAATTATCAATTTTATGTGATGTCTTTTGATGAAGGAAAATTCTGAAGATCTCTCATTCATGGCAGTCAATCTCAGTAACGTCCTGCTAACTCTGACCTGCTGAAAAAATCAGCTTACCTCTCTAACCCTCACTGTGATAATAAGGTCAGGTTCATTAAGCTGATAATGGTTAGTAAACATGAATATTATTAATATTTGTAAGGTTAAATCTCATCTTTTTGTTTAGTTATTTTGAGCTGTAGTTATGTGAATATGCCCCATTCAAACTCTTTAAAACAACTTACAGCTAAACTTGTAAAAATGACTGAAAACCAAAGATGTTTGCAAAAAATCTAAAGATGTTTTGCTTTTAGTGTCCCAGGAACACTCATAAGTGCCTTTCTTTTTTTACTCTTTCTAGACTTCCGTGTTCCTCTAATGTTTTGGTAATAAATGTCATAATGTGTTTGTCATAAATTAATGAAATAAAGTAGTTAAAATATTTTGAAAATGCTGATCTTCCAAAATGAGTAAAGTCATCAGTTGAACTTTATTAATTAAGACAGGCCTAACAATGTAAGTTACCATGGTAGTAGCAGAGTTGAGTAATTTGTGGCACTGTGCTTTAATGGTATTTTAATATGCCTGTATGTGTGCGGTGATGTATACTACCTGAGAAATTGTATTTCAGTGCTATACTGAACTGTTACCTTAAGTACTTTGTACATTCTCTCTCTCTCTCTACTTGACTACAATTGTAATGAAAATAATGTCCTTTAAGTGACAATGAAGGGGTGATATCACATGCAAGTGTTTGTGTAACTTAAGCCACAAGATCCTAAAGCTTGAATTCATACAACACAGCCTTGAATGATTTGTGCCAGTCTAGTGATTAGTTTTGTAGTTAAAGGAATTTGAGGTATATTCTAAAAATAAGTAAATTACATTTAATTAATAATTAATAATAAATAATACGTAAATTGAAATCCTTTAGTCAATGCGTATTCTAATGGGTGAGTTAAACTTTTACAGCAGCCATTTTCTTTGTACGTTTATTCAAGTATGGTTTTCAAAGGTAAAATCGAATTTATTGGTCTATGATGATGATGATAATGATGATGACGATGTTATAGCCGAGATGCTGATTGTGTCCTTGCGTCACGGACGGAAAAAATCGCTTTCTCAAAATCACTTTTGTTTCTGTCGCGTGAAACTGCGAGGAAATTCACAAAAAAACACGTCGTGATTTCTAGAGCACATCTAAATGAATCGTGATCTCAAGGGGTTTAAAACGGTATCATCTAAATATAACAAGTTTTGTTCAGAGATAACGGAAAGACAAAATAATGACAATACATGTGCTTTCTGGATTTCTCTGTTCTGCTGTTTTAGATATTACCGCTTTTGAACTACATTAGATTATTTTATGCTTTTTATGATGGATTTGTTTTAGAGAAGTATACAACTCAAGTAGCAGAGCTGCGGCAAAACAGTTCCAGCAAAAAGTCACTCAAGTTAGTCGGAAGTGCATGTTGGGATATGAACCAAAATGGGCACCGGGTCCAGGTGCTGCACTGCCGTCTGCATCTGAGCTATTTGGGGTTTTTAGGGGGGCCGCGATCATCAGACCGCATTCTGCCGTAAACTACCCCGCTGATTCCCCCCTCCCGGAGCGTCACGCAAATCCATCGCCTTCCTAGAGACGGAGTCGCGGAAATGTGATTGTTTTGCTTGAATGTGTCCGTGTTCGCGAAGCTCTTTTGGGGAAGTGCATCACTCATATCCCCAGCCGGATGATGGACAGAAACTATCCGAGTTCTGGATTTGCGGACCCGGTGGCCCCACCAGCACAGACCGCAGCCTGGGCCTATGAGCGGCCGGCCGCTTGCGTCAAGCCGAGGTAAGTAACGGGGAAGGCGGGGCACCTTTTCAGGAAAGTTCGGTGATGTAAGGCCTAGAACTAAAGGCGGTCCTGTGCGCGCGTTAAGCAGTTCACACTTTCATTTCGAGTTTCTAACTTCAGTTAAAGATGGAACCTGCCTTTTTGAACGTGGACAGATCGCCAGGTGATTAGCCAGGACATTAGGAAATGCACTTCTACACTATTATATGGCATTATGCACAAAACATTTTGTGTAGGATAGGGTGAACAAAGGGTCTGATTTGCGAAGTGTCCGGTTTGCTGTGGGACGACTCAGCTCGTATTAAGTCGGACTACCTTTTAATCAGTTAATTTCACATTGGCTATAATTACCATAATGTCTTTGCAGACAACTTGGAGCTTCCTACCATGTAAACAATCAGTTGTGTAGAGCCACGTGTCTCTCAACTTTACAGTGTTGTTGCCGTATGACTATGTTTGTTTCATGTCTAAAGGCATTTTTTCACTGTTGTAGAAACATTTGTTATTATGCATTTATTTATGTTGCACTGCCCAAGTCTATGTTAATGCATAAAGCAGAGTGATATTTGTTATTATTAAGCCATTAGTGCAGGTTTTTGCTTCTACCATATTAGAGATCAGCTAACACACATTCACAAAGTGTGTAGCTAAGGCTTGAAATAGTAACCAAAGTAAGCAAAGAGATACTTCAAATATATCTTAATTTATAGGTCAAAGGTCAAGTGGTAGAATACTATTGCTCTGAAAGCATTTACATTGAATGTCATTTGACAGACCCTCTTAACCAGAGTGAATTACAGGGACTCCATGGCACAATTTAAGGTTAAGGACTTTGCTCAGGGTACCCACTTTTGTTTTATACGAACATGAATATCTGGATTTGAACCTTATAATAATCAGGTTATACATGTGATTCAGTTTCCTTTTAGTTCAGGTTGTCCTGTATGACTATGCATGAACATTACTGGAGAAGACAAGATGGTTTATGTGCCTTCTAATTATTTATAAGTGTAGATAGTATAGAATACTAATATTATCAACATTATATCCCACTCTACTTTCTCTCATTTGAAATAACTTTGCTGGTCTTTTTAGTCATCAGCTTTTTTTTAAAGCCTGTTTCATCTGTGACCAACATGTTTTGCTTTAAAAACATTAAATATTTTCTTCAGCGGTAAACATCAAATAATGTTGGAATTATCAACGGGGTGTAGGGGCAGAAGTGGTGTCTGGCCAGAAATGATGACCAAGACAAATATTCTGCATTCTGAAATGAAAAGACTGCAGTTTGCATATTTTACACATACATTGGTTAAAGGTTTTAACACTGTTTTACCTTCAAACCCGGGTATCTCTAAACACTCCCTGGAAGTTGTTACTGCTGCCCATGACACACTCTCGCAAGTTGATGTCAATGTTTATGGAATGTGTTAAATGCCTTTGCTGGGCACAGTGGACATGCCTTTTCCAAACCTCATCATGACCAGATACAGCAAGTCCCAAACACAGAGTCAACTATGAGCCATACAGTACACTGGCTGTGTATCAGTGATGTGTCACGGACACAATCATTGTTCCATATTGTTCACATCATTTTTGATGATAGAAAATGTTTCATGATGATTTAGCTTAGTGCATGTTGCTGTGAAAATATCGTCAGTGTCCTCACATAACCAAAATCCACTTCCACTTTTAATCAGACATATAAGCAAGATTTAAAAAACACTACCACTAATTTTGCCTGTGGTGATGTGTTCTCTTGTGACTGTCTTTGACTTGTTGACTGCACTAAGGAAATGACTGTCTCTAAAGCCAAAAAATGTGCACACCCTTAATTACTAACTTTAATTTCTAATTAATATTATAAGTTGATAACATTGTCAGTATGAGTTTGTATGCCAAATCACATATAAAACAGTACAAAGCCTGTACAGGGTAGATTACAGAGATGTGTGAGTGTTAACTCTGTGAGTGATTTGGTGTGTGTGGTGCAAGAAGAGCAGTGAATTTAATAAGTGTACCAGCATTTCACCACATATTGAACTTGTATAAGTATGCATGTGGCAAATAAAAGAACCACTGACATACTGAAGCAGTCATAGACTCCCAGGACATGAAGTGATTTTGAATTTTCAGAAATTTGCACTAGACCGATACTTGCCTGCTGATTCAAATTAGCAGTAGTAATTTAGTGGCAGATATGACATATCTGCTTTAATTAGAAATAATCCTATGTTGTGTAGTCTATACTAGGCACTATAAGGTAATAAGAAGTTCAGAATCACTTTTTGAATGAATCTTGTGTTTTTTGAAAAGGGAGCAAAGGGCAGGTGTGGTGTTTGAATCTGCTGCTGAGTTGAGTATTAATCACTGTATAGAATGGCAGTAACTTCTTTTATTGTTAATACTACTTTTTTGCTTAAAATATGTATTTTAACTTATCTTTGGATCCAAAGTTCTCTAAAGCCCCAGGTTTACACAATATGCTTTTATTCAGAATTATTTTCCAGTTTTAGTTCTTTACTTATATGTAGGTTCACATTATTGCTGTTGCTCTCATTTCTAATTAATTTTATTGTTCTTTATATTTCTGTCTGCTTTTTGCTTTAGTTATGGTGCTACACACATAGAAACTGAGCTTCTTCAGCGGCAAACGTACACCCCCAGCCACCCACTTCCCACATACACCACCTCTCACCTACCAACAGGTGAGGCAATGGAGAAGCCTTCTGTGAACATGACACAAATTTAAACTAAATGCTTTCTTCCCTGTAATTTATTTTACCCTCTTTTTGCTTTTCTGAATGTCAGGTTTGTCAGGTGTGTTTGATAGCAGCCTGCACAGCAGTGAAAGCAGCACTACAGAGTCATCAGTCATGAGTTTTCTCTCTTCCATCGAAACCAGAAGCCTTCAGACAGGACCTGCAGCCACGTCTCTACTCCCCCAGTTCAGGGCGCCTCCCTGGCAGACCGGTAGGAAGAAACAGGAATCAAAAATGAGAATCACCAGATAACAGTCTGATATATCACAAAGCGTAAGATTAGCATGATGTCTACAGGATTATTGTGGTGATTGAGAAGAAAAAAGGTATTAATTGAAATTGAAGGCATAACAAGGCATTAAAATGTGTGAAATACAATTTTTTGAGCTTGCATTCTTCTTCTTATTGAAGCAATTTACCAAATACTTGCTTGCATTGAAGAGATTGCTTCTAAATCATTTACTGTATGTAGTTATCTGCTGTATGATGTTTGCAGTCTTTAAAACTAAATATAATTGGTTTGACGTGGCTAGTTTTCTTGTCTCAGGGTTCTTAAATGTTGAGCGAAACGACGAGGGAACCAGGGAAGGTTTGATGTTAATGGTCATCTATAGTGTGTTACATTTCCTTTTTTTCATTTCCTGTTTACATAGGCACAAATTCTTCAACTGAACTCTTTTTAACCGGAGCCCTTCCTTCTTCTGGAACATTCCCCACACCGTCGGCTCTTTCGTCCTACCAGCACCCCTCCTCCTTTCCCACTCTGACTTTTGCCACCACTTCAGCATTATCCATTCAGGACACAACCTTCAGCCCTGCAAACGGCCTGCTGTCCACTAACGACCCACTGCTTCAGATCAAAACATCGCAGAGCACCGTGCCAACTGCTATTGCCTTCGAGCGCCTGGGCACCTCATCGTTGGGTGCTGGCCTTCCGCCCCAGTCCTCTACGTATCGCTCGGCCCAGGAATCTGCTCCTCACCTCCTTCAGCCTCAATTCACCCTGCTGCCCTCTGCCTTGGGTGGCTCTCAGCAGGCCTCCCAGCCTTATGGAGCACCGGTTTTCTCAAGCTCCATCGAACGAGCACTTCAGCGCGAATGTAGTGTCATTAAGCACCACCAGCGGCCTTCAAGCAGCCAGACAGTTCAAGAGCAACTGACTGGTGAGACACAACGTACACTGCAGGACTATCTGCCCAACGACAGCGACTTCCAGCGGGATCCCTCCCGGCACACGCCTGTACCCCACAGTCCCACCGGAGACTCCTCGCAGGTCGTTAATGGCAACGCTCAACCCACACACCCCTCCTCCTCCTCTATCTCTTCCCCTGGGTTTTCCTCGTCTTCTGGAGGGAACGCCGAAGACGGTTCTTCCAAAATAACAGAATGCTCCACCAGTAGTGCAGAGCAACAACAGAACTCTGTGATATCCAGCCAGGCGCAGCCGTACTCGTCTGCACAACTTTCCACCATGATGTCTCTCAGTCCTACACAGACCTATATCACTTCTCAAAGTGTGATGAACAGCCTGAGTCAGTCGCAGGTCTTCTCCCCAACTCAGCATGAGAAATTGCCTTCCATCTACAAGACTTTGCCATCCTTCGGCAGTCAGTCGGAGAGCGAGGTGTCTGATGGCCAGTCTCTTCTGTACTCCCCCAGACAGGAGCAGGTCTTGACCTCTGCCTCAAGCAGGGACGACTATGACACACATGTACAAGGCCTTTGCATGGGAAGCCCCTCCCACACTTATTCTTCCAGCCACTCTCAGGGTGTCCCAGCTGTCAGTTACTATGCCCAGGGTCAGGCTTCTGCCAGCCCCTCTATTACATATGCGTCAGGTCAGTCCCTCAGCCCTAGTCCACCCTTTTCTGCCTCTCATGCCCACAGTTTACAAACCACAAACGCCACCGAGGATTACATCCTAATGACTTCACCTGTGAGTAGGACAGAAAGTTTGCTGTTACAGCAGCCCCAGAAGTACTTGCTGTCTGGTCCATCGCCGCCATCTTCTACTCCCTCATACACGCAAGCCTTACAGAACAACCAGTCCTCAGTGGAACTCAAAACAGCCTACGGCAAAATGAAACAGGACGAAAGCATGTTCCTCGCTGCCAAAGATGGCTGCGGAGAGCTTTCTATACAAGACATGCAGGATCTACAACAGGCCTCCATCAGGAATTCAACAAAGACAGTCACAAACAGCGATATCGGGGTTCAGAACAATGCTGTGTATGTCACATCCAAAACGGAGGACCGGCACAATTCTCAGAGTGTGATCCGTAGTAACTCCCGATCGGAGGACCAGTTAATAGGTCTTTCACAAATGTCCTCTGTCAAAGATGAGCGGATGAGTGTTTTAAGTGATCAAGAGCAACTGGTAAGCAGTGCCCATACTCACATAACCTCTGGCCTGAAAAACAGCTCTGCATTAATGCAGTCCTCTCATGTGTCTTTGAACACCGACCAGCTGAAACAACACACTATGCTTCTCAAAGCCCCCACTGTCCTGCAAGAGAGCTATCCGTTGCAGAGCAATAGGATTGAGCAACCAGATCACGGACAGGTATCCACGGACACAACCCAGTACGTTCAGGTACCCGGTGCCCAGGTCTTGCTGGAACCCTCACAAATGGTCGTTCTCCATCAACCGTTGCTCCACTCTGGTCCCAGCCAGCCCAAGCAGACAGTTCAAATGCAGCAAGTACCAATTCAGTATGTGCAGATGAATAACGAAGTGGCAAATTCTGCTGTTGATGTGCGTGGGAGCAAACAGACCCTCCAAAGTGCAGAGTCCACCAAGCAGGAACTCTCACCGAAAGGCAGTTTTAGCAGCCCATCGAACGAAGCCAAACCACAGTTTACCTTAAGCTCCATCTGTTTCCCCGAGTCCATATTGATGGCAGACGAGAGGAACATTCTGTCCAATGTAGATGACATCCTGGCAGCCACGGCAGCCGCCTGCGGAGTGACGCCACAGGACTTCAAGTCTGTGTCCTCCGAAGGGGAACTACTGTCAATATCCATCCCTGCCGACTCTAAGTGCCAATTCCAGTTAGTGGAGAACAGACAGGAAGATGCTTTCTCATCCCACCCCATGATTATCACCAACTCGCAGACTATGACTTTGACTCTGAATGGTGCTCAGCTTACAGCAGACATTCACAAAGAAGTTGAGGGACACCACACATTTTCACTAGCCAACTCCCACACTCAACAAGGTAACTCGAACCATGAAATGTGTGAAGAAGTGATGGAATGTCACGAGCAAAACAATGAGGCATTGCCCAAAGGGCACTGCACAAATCCCAGTGATCTTTGTCTGAATACTAATGGAGCCGCAATGAACACAGTCACCCACAACCATTCAGGCTTTCACCTGGCTGGCCAGGAGTTTAACCCACCTGGGCTTGTGAAAACGGACAACCAAACAAAAAATACAAATCAGAACAAGGCAATGAAGAGTGTGAAGATGGAGGATGGACTTATGGACAGTTCCTCCGATGGCCTTCCCAAGAAGAAAGTCAGGTCTAAGGCTTCTTCAAGGCAGGCCAGTGAAGACGAGAACGGCCAAGTCAAACCTTCAAAAAGAAGCTCCCAGACGAAGCGGCAGAACTCCAAGTCTAGTGACACCAATTCCTCCTCTGAGGCCCATGACGGTTACCAGCAACAGGAAAGAATCCGGCAAAAAATAAAGGAAGTTGAAGAAAAACAGCCAGAGGTTAAAACTGGGTTCATCGGGTCATTCCTGGACTTTATTAAATCGGGACCCAAGCAGCACTTCTCTTCTCCACCTGTACGGTCACCGAACCGCACGAGAAAGCCCCCAGCATCTAAACGACCATCCAATCCATTGTGTCTGCCCCCTAAACTTTTTGCCCCATCCTCTCAGTTATTGCCACCGGACCTGCACCCTGTTGGTTCTACAAAGAGACTTCAGGAGGAACTTCAGAAAAACCTTGAGACACTTCCTTCATTTTCCTCTGACGAGGAGGAGTCAGTTAGTAGAAACCAAGACCTTCAAAAGAGTATTAGTTCTGCCCTCTCCTCTTTAGATGAGCCCTCAGAAAAGAAACAGAAGTCAGGTATGTTGTGTTTAATCTCTTATTTGACTTGCTGTCTTTTGTCATTTTGGCTCTTGCGCAGCAAAAGTTTGATTATACATTACCATTACACACAGCAACCATTTAGTGAGTGTTGGTGGTTGTGGTCCAGTGGTTTGGATACCCGCCGCTAGACCAAGAGATCATGGGTTCGAATCCTACTTCCAGCACTACCACTGTTAGGTTGCTGGGAAAAACCCTTAATCCTAAATTGGTCTCAGGGAAACTGTCTCTATAATTGCTAGTTAGGAAATAGAAGTCGCTCTTTGGTAAGAGTGTCTGCTAAATGGTGTGAATGCTCAAAGTATGAACAGACAACTCATTCGTGTTGGAAAGTGGAATAGAACTCCTTTGTATTTGTGCTTTTGTGGTATAGAGTGCTTGGTCTGAAAGTATCTGAATTTGATTCTATGAATGTTGTACAGTAAATACAGTTATGCTGAATGAAGTTCATGTAATTAAATGAATTATTGTGTGGTAGAAATACTAGAGATTACAATTAGCTAGTTGATTAAGTGGCTTGTGTTTCTGTACTCGTCACTGCTCTTGTCATATAGTTTAATACAAGCTTGCAGAAGCAATGCTTTATTATTTATTGCAGTATAATTAACAATTCATCATTACATACAAAATCATCTTGCCTAGTGGTAACTTACAAAGTTTTAGGGTTCTCTTGGGATAATTCAATGTTTCATGGATCAAGCATTCCAATAAACTTCCACAGTGAAATGCACCCAAATCTATTCCAAAGACTGTTCATGAATGATAAAAAGTAAGCTAAATAGAAGGCAGTTTGTTTCCATAAATGTCACACAGCATAATTGTAGTGTCTTTTTGTGTTATCTTATGCATCCCTGTAAAATATGTTTCTCTGCATGTGGAAGTTCATGGTTTTGCTTCAGTATCTTCTCAACCTCAATGTATGTCCTGTTGTTAGATGCCACAGGTACAAACAACGGCACGGAACAAGAGCAGTTATTATGCAGCCAGTTGGGGAAGGCAAAGCCGCTGGAGCAGAAAAGGCCGGTGCAGATGGAAATATCTGTTGAGGAACTACTGAAGGGTGTTCCTCCAGACAAACTGGCCATACAGCTGACCAGTGTGGCCATAGAGGGCCTGACGGATGAGGAGCTGTCAGACAGCGGAGGGGAGGGCATGTACCGAGAGCGAGATGAATTTGTCGTGAAAAACGAGGACAGAGAAATTCTCAAGGTATGTTGCTGAAGTTTAGGGTAGCTTTTTTAATGGGTTTTACTTATCAGATTAGTATCATAGGGAATATTTTATAATTCTTTTATTTAAATGACTATAGACTTAAATGAATAAAGTATTTCAGACTAGATTTCCAAGAATTTTCAAGAAATGTTAGTTATCAATTTATATTGCTACACTTAATTTAGATATTAGTAAAAAATTATAAGCTTTTCTATTGGTATAAATATAACACATTTAATCAAATGTAATTTGAAAAGTATTCTTGAGATTAGTACCTTTTCCTGCACAAATAAACAATGAAATTTACATACGATTGAGATATTGACATTCTCAGTGAAAACAATAGGTCTGATTAAGTTTATGAACACTTAATGATCCAAGTTGTGAAGAATTATCCATTTCGTATAAAGGCAGCATCAGTACATGGAGCCATGTTGGCCTGTAATAATGCAAGACCTCTAAATTTCCAACTCTTATGTTCTCTCTGAAATCTGTTATTCCAGATTACATTAAACTAGACAAATTTATGCCTCCAAATATAATGATGAAAATAAAAATATTGTAGTATTGCATTATGTAGTGTAATTGTGCACATATAGGCCTGTGTTGTATAAGAGTAGCACTACCAGAACTACACTGAAAGTTTGTTGCTTAATGATCCACTCCCCTGACGAGTCATACGTTGGGGAGATGTGCATTACTGCATCACGGTGTAGATTTAAGGCTCTTTCTTCCTGTGCTGTCTTGGTTGTAGATCACAATGAAGGCAGGTGTGGAGCCACCAGCCATCTGGAAGGTACAAAAGGCTCTGCTGCAGAAATTTATACCGGAGCTGAGAGACGGGAAACGGGTTTTTTCAGCGACCAACAGTGTGAGTGAATAAAATAAGACCTTCTATGTCTTTATCAGTTCTATTTGTTTAATGGGAAACTATGTCTACCAAATCTGTACTATAACAACGCAGACAGCTGGTGCAAGACATCACGTTTTTCAGATCTGCTCTTCTGTCCCCCACTCCTGTAGTATCTGGGTTACTTTGGAGATGCTAAGACCATGTACCAGAGAGTTTACGTCAAATTCCTGGACACTGTGAATAAGAGAGAGTATGTGAGAGTCTGCAGCAGGAAGCCGCGGTGTAAACCCATGCATTCCATCAGGTACTATAGCCTTCATCATCATCTTCATTCTGCTTTATAACCTGCAAAAAACATTCAAATATCAGCCTCCACTTTGAGCAAGACATGAAGCTTTGATTTATTCATATTTTTGCAAGAAGTCTGAACAAAGACATGTGGCTGGCATTGGAATCTCTCTCTCTCTCTCGCTCTCTCTCAAACACACACTCACACACTTCAATAACAATATCCCCATGGCAGCACATTCCTTTCTCAGTTGAGTCTCCCTGGTCGTGTCAGGGCCACTCTTCAGCTGTCTCAAAGAACAAATCTCAAAGTCATCGGCAAATCAGTTGTCATTGTCGCATTAACTTTTGTCTGTCTGGTTCTTATTTTTACGTTGTATTACATTTGTGTACTTCTCTCTTTGGGGGTATATTTGCATTTGCTGTGTGCTTGTTTTATTTCAGAGGCTCGCAGATGAAGGCTCTGCTGGGGCACAGAGTCACTGTAACGACCGTGTGTGAATCGCTCCCCACGAAACCCAGCGCAAAGCAGAGCCTGTCTAAACCCCGACCCAAACAGCCCAAAACCAAGGCCGAACCTCCTCCCAAGAAGAGGAAGAAGTGGAAAGAGGAGTTCACCCCCTCTCCATCTGACTCTTCTCCGGAGGCTGGGAGTGAGGACGATGGTGAGAGATTTTGTTTTGCCATTTCGCTATGCAAAGACATAGTCTTTCACTTTTTGGTTACACTGGTTTGTTTGTCATTGAGTTTTTTGATTAAGACCAGTTGGCTCAGACAAGAAGGCGGCAGCATTGTGGTCACCACTATTTTGTGAGAAAATAAGTCTCAGTCTCTATAAATCGTAGTACATACTGTGGGACACCGTCCTACACCACTCCGATACAACTCTCCCTGATGAAAGCTAATTTTCTTTTAGCTAATGCCAGTTTCTGGTAACAGTTCCTATATCAGCAACTAGGGATGTGTTGATCCAATGTTTTTTAGTTCCGATACCGATGCTGATACATGGGCTTTGGATATCGGCCGTTTCCGAGTGCCGAGCTGATTCCATCTTTTAATTAATAAGTTGGGTATTTCTCTGTGAGAAGGAGTCTTAGATTATTCTGTTATGCTTAAGAAAATACTTAACTTAAATACTGTTTTTCTAACTAAAACAATGTAATGTTTACACACGCATATGTATTTGTTATTAAAATAACATCTCAGAAATTATTCAGTTTAATTTTGTGATGGTTCCTAATCCTGCGGCGCTAAAGCGAGCAAGAGCTGGTGTTAAGGAAATTAAACCATATAATCGTGTGATTTGCCTTTGGGGTTGTAGTGTGTTGTGTTGCTTGTCCTGCTCATTGTCATATCAATATGTACGAATTAGAATGAATGTCGAACAGTAAACCAACTTTACCACAGTGCCACTTCCGATGCATAACAAATTATGCGTGTGCGCATATGTAACCATTTTTTTAACTACAATTTAATTGTACAGATCCATAGATTGGCCCAATGCCACCAATACCCGATCCAGCTATTTGAGTCATTGTCGGATCGGATATCTGATCAACGTGTCCAATCGGTGCATTCCCATTAGCATCAAGTACAGGTGGAATTTTCCTTATTTAGCAACTTAGTGAAGATTTTTTTTGTTCTGGATAAAACTAAAATTTTACAATGCCATGCTGTACCGACCAATAACTGCATACCACACCCTGAGATTCATAAGAAGCCCTCAAGTATTACTTCATAGTCCAGTTAGATTTCTTCTGGCCTGAGTTGACATAGAGTTCTGCAGCCTCTTCTTGCCTGCATGAAGTGTTATAAGCTTGAGAAGATTGGGAACATACGCTAGTCTAGAGGTGCTGGACCGAGAACAGTTTAAAGAGCTGCTTAACTTGGTTAACATCACAACTGGCTGTTTATGGAGTTTATTTGAGGCCTGTGCAGTGTTCCAGAAAACTGGACAAATGTTTCATTTTCTCCTCTGTGGTTCTTCCTTTTACAGAGTTTACACCTCCTGTTCCATTTGCCTCCCGGTTTCTCAACACCAGGACGATGAAGGAGACGTTTAGGAGTTTTGTGGAGTTGCTGATTAGTGTTGCTCTGGACGCAGATGTCATGGTTGCACTGGAGAGGGAGAACGGTGAGATCTGACATTTTCTTAAAGATTTGGAGACTATAAAACGGGGGGAAAAATCACAGTAGGAGCTCTGACAAGACCCTTAACCCCAAGTTGCTCCATGGACACTGTCCCTGTGATTGGGAAATGGCTGGTTGTGTTTCTGAGGCCTTACTGATGTAGATGCTCTGTTTCATCAGATGAACTCCTGCTGCCTCATATGAAGAGGGTGGACGGAATGATCACGGATAACAGACGAAGACTTCTCCCTAAACTGCGCGTCGGTCATGTCTTCAAAGTGAGTACCTTTATAAATTAGTGTTTGGGATGAGCAGTTAATTGGAAGCAACGTTCAGAAGCTCTAACTGACAATCTTGCCCATGTCAATTATTTAGATTTTTTTTAATTCTGTTAAGACTTTTCCTGGTGTATGTTCATGTATTGTTCCCTTAAAAAGTACTACCGTGTGTATGTTGTCATGTGACTCCTCCCCATCCAGTCTGCAACTGCACACACTCTTGCATTAGAAAACCTACTCCAGCTTTAATGGTTGAGCTTATTTGAAGTACAACCATTGTCAGCGAACTATGAGGGCAAAAACCAAACAGAAAAATCTTCATTAGTTGTAATTGCGGTTTAATGTTCATTTATCCTTTAATAATCATGATATTGACCTGAGATCAAATCGCCCAGCCCTATGCAGTTTCCAATCAGTCCTCTGCTAAAGGACATCCTAAATAAGATACTGTTGAACCTGGTATCCAGAACTTTTGGTGTCTTTGTGATCCAGCGCACATTAGGAGTGTTGAAATTAATCAAATAATCATGTTATTATGCAGACCATAATAGACTGTAGCCTGGTGATTTTTTTTGTTGCAGCATTAAAATTCTAGTTAAAAAGAACATCCCGGTAGTAACTTTGGCTGCCAGATCTGCCATCCATGCTTAATCTGTGTGCAAACTGAAGTATTGTTGACAAATTGATGGGATGCATTGTGATACATCAAAATATCACATCAAAACAAATTGTTGACATAATAATCATAATTGAATCGAATTATAAGACCAGAGAAATGCACATGTGTAACTCTGAGTGGATTGTCTAATTAAAACTAATTATTCTGTTGCTCTTACACAGTGTGGTTTGGCTGTTTTTGTTCAGTTGTTGCAAGTTATTTTATTGACCCAAATCTCTTCCATCATCCACTCCCAGAATGCATTAGACTGCTTTCCCGAGCTGTCTGTGGTAACAGAATTAAAAACAGATGGAGAGACGCCCACATTTAAAGTCCGTCTGAGCGGGAAGGCCTACAACAGAAAGACCATGAAACCCTCGAAATCTCCCACTAAGCTTCCTCTGGTGAGTTTTTCTCTTAGTCCAGGGATGTAAAGGTGAACTTAGTAACTGAACTGTCTGTGCTGCAGTATGGATTTTTGACCACTAGATGGTAACATGAACTCTGTTTTTACATGCAAACTTCTCATGTTTCCTCCCTTTATAGGAATACACAGTAGACCAGCAGAAAACACAGTGGTTCTCTCTCTATCATTCACTGCAGCACTACAAGTACCACACATATCTGATGTGCATAGAGGAGGTGAGAAACTGTGTGTGCTTTTTGGTCTTTGTATGCGTCAAATTTCACCATCATGTTAGCAAGGAAGGAAAAAGTGATTAGTCATCATGAGAAAAAATGATCTTTGTGCAGATGTTCATTTAGAAAAACAATCAGAATAGGTCAATGTGTATATAACAATGCACAAGTCATTGGAGACTCATCTCATAAAGTGTGTGTGTCTTTGTTTCTTTATCTAATCCTTGTTCGCTAGGGCCTGAGCTACTCGGTGAATGTGTGTCGTTTTGTGTGACTCACTTTGTGACGTCTTTTATGCGTCTGTCGTCCTTTATCACATTTTTAAATCCCAGAGTTTTTTTTTTCTCCCTGAACATTGATGCAGAAGCAGAGCCTTCACAAGCTGATTATAGACAGCCTCTTTTGACTGGATAATTACAATATTATACCTCATTATTATCTACAAGAGTGAATCATACTACACCTACACATTATTAACAACCATTTTGCAAATGGCTGTTTGTATTTTATGTACTGGATTGTTTTTGCAGTATATGAATGTATTAGTGAGTTAATCGGACATTGTTAAAACCAGCCTACATTAATTTGGCCAAAGCTATTTACTCTTGGTTTACCAGAAACCACAAATCCCCCGTCTGACATTTGCAGTACAGGTCAGCATCCCTATGCCTCACAGTAAACAGGTGTGATTTGTTGGTCATTTTCATGTTACAGACGTGATTTACAACCACATTCCGATCTGAACTTCATATATTAGCATAGTGCCGGGTAATTGTACAAGTATTGATTAACACTTACGGCATTTACAGAAGCTCTTATCCGGAACCTCTTCAGTATCCAGTCTTCTGCAGCAGCTTGGGTGTAAGGGTCTTGGTCAGGGTGATTTCAGGTGATTTTAGGCTCTATCAGGATTGATTTTTGGGAAAATTTTGTACCAGTTTTATTTTTATATTTATGCTCTCCCGGGATTGGGTTAGTCAAAACTGGGAGAAATTGGTACCAGATTTATTTTTAGAACTCGCTCATCCATGAACTTAGTATGTATAAAGCATTTAGCGCATTTGTTATGCCATAGCAAAATCTAGGCAGCAGCTCAAAAACATACGTCTTAAAAAATGTGAGAAGCAAACCTGTCCTGGAAGAACTAACAGTATGAAGTGTCATGTTAATGTCAATCTTTGAAGTCATGTTCTTTCTGAGAATACATACACACTCTGATCCTTGTGTGTGTGTGTGTGTGTGTGTGTGTGTGTTAGATTGAGCTGTTGCGTGCCCGTGGTGTGGATCTGGGACAGGAGGAGACGGTGCAGACGTGTTTGGGGAACAGAGCCTGGGTCGAGAGTCTTTTTGACCGTTTCGGGGAGCTCCTGACTCAGGTACAACAGGCCTGTGTGTAGTGAACGGCGGGCCAGAGGGACACAGACCATAAATGTCCAAGCGTATTTGGGGGTGAATCACCGAAAAGCCCCATTTTAAAGCACTAACTGAGAAACCAGGAATGCAACAACGTGAGCAGGACCTCCTACCTAAAGGTTTGGACAAAAAAAGCAGATTGTGGGTGTTCCTAGAACTACAAAGGCAATGGATTTTACTTATGATCTTTTTTGTAGATCATGCTTTGAAGTTTTATTATTGTTTTTATGTAGCTGACCAGGCTAGACATAGATGGGCTTTCTCTACACCCCTCTGCCAGGGCCGATGGACCAGGAGCTGGCATGTGGTACAGAGCCTTTCACTTTGGATTCAGAAACACTAATTTTTAAAAGAACAACTTGAGTCTCGGTGCAAGTTGAGGTTGGGGAAAGATGGTGCTTATTATTGTATAATATATATATATACATAGAAATATACATAGATGTATGTAAAACTTTTTTATAAAATAGGACGCCAAATTTATATATGATACTGTAAATTTTGTAAAGAGAGCTCTTTTGTCAAATAATTCTCTCAAAGAAGAATTTGACTCATTAAAGAAAACATACCTATTGTGCTTCTTAAACTCCTTTTGTTATAACAGAGGTTATAGAGATGGAGCAGGTGCAATTCTAATACTGTTTTTGTGATCATTTGTTGTAATTAAAAAAGCATTTACTTAAACTATTTTCTCTAAGGAAAACTTTTTGTATCGATTCTCCCCCAAAGCCTACACTTTATCCCAGCAACAGATGTATTTTTCACTGGAGGATATTCTGTGGTGTGACATTTTATGTTTGTCTTTGTGGGACTTTCTGTTTTTCAAAAGAGAAGCCCTGTACCTTTATATGACAACTACAACTTGTATATTTTACAGTGTATCTAAAGATCATCGCCGTAGAATTTTACAAATTTGCCACGGTTTTTACACAGATTACTATGCTGACAGCAACAGATTAATTTTCTGCTTTGTAAGTGTAGCTGTGTTACAGACTGCAATTATTTTCAGATACATGAAAATAAATTTCATACTTAATGAATCCACTGAGTCAGAAGTTTATTTAAAGTTCCAATTAATGCATCAAATCATTTCCTCTAAGATTTGCAGTCGTTCTCCATCCTGTTCAAGCCGATATCTATCCACCACAGGTAAATATTTATGTAAGCAGTGCATTGCAGTTACAATCAGCACACACGCTTGACAATCTCATTATGACCTTTGCTTAAGGCAGTTTGTGTTCTTTAGTAAACTCTCAGTTTGAGGAACTTCACAAAAGTATTGAAAGACAAATGGCAGAGGCCACAAGTTATTGAAATTAATTATGAATGTGTGAATGAATTAATTATTAAAGTAATATAAACAAATATAATTTAATGTATTATTAAATTATACTAATGATGTTTATTTGGAATGTAATGTGGTCAGAGCCTTAAATTGTCATATAAGGTGCCGTTAGCTATTAAGTCAGCGTTTGTTTAATTTGTCAATTCAATGTGAGATGAAACACTAGACTATTGTAACATCCTATAACTAAGTTCCAGCTGCTTTAGTCCAAATGATTAGACTTACTGGACTAGTACGTGTTTTCATAACATTTGTTTCTCAGGGATTTTTGTGGATCTTTTTTGTAATAAATTATTATTTATTACTTGTTTTAGCTTTATGTAGTATATTACAAATTACAGAGGTGGGTAGTAACGCGCTACATTTACTCCGTTACATTTACTTAAGTAACTTTTTGGATAAAATGTACTTGTAAGAGTAGTTTTTATACAACATGCTTTTTACTTTTTCTTGAGTATATTTGTCAAGAAATAACGCTACTTTTACTCCGCTACATTCCGCTCGCTACTTTTATTGTTATTCATCTGTTATCCAATCCGCGATCTGTTTGTTTTGTCGGAAAACTTCCTCCTAAATGAGTGTTCTACCAATCAAACGGAGCTAGGCAGTCACATGACCACACACACGAAACGCGCGCGGACACATACACACACATACGTACAGACACGCACATACATGCACACACACATACAAAGTAATTTATGTTGCTTTGTATAGATTTTTTTTTAGTTTTTTATGTAATATTGTTTGGTAATATCCAATTATTATTTTATATTTTTGCATATTTGATTATATGATAAACCAATTAATCTTTAATTTACTCAGAAGTTACTCAGTACTTGAGTAGTTTTTTCACTGAGTACTTTTTTACTCTTACTTGAGTAAATTTTTGGATGACAACTTTTTACTTTTACTTGAGAATATTATTCTTAAGTAACAATACTCCTACTTGAGTAAGATTTTTGGCTACTCTACCCACTTCTGCAAATTAAAAATGAAGAAATTTTGAGCCGATTTGGTAGAGTTGGGGACGAGACCACCTAAACCGAGACTGAGACAAGAGCAAGACTCTGAAGGGCCGAGACCAAGACGAGACCGAGACCAGTCTAATGCACGTTTACACCACATGACAAATAAGTGGAACATGCAAAGCCTAAGCAACATTAAACATGTATATTCAATATGTCTCTCTTACAAATCTATAATGAAGAATTGGCTTCACTGGAAGCAGTTATCCAAACTGATATATGTTAAACTCAGCAAACCACAGTGGCAGAACACTCCTCAAGACCAAACTCACTGTTTTATTGGCTTGCAGAGTTTTTATTATGCAGAGACATTCTATGAGTTAGTACTGTGGAGAAAAATAAGGTTAGTGCCAGGCAGAAACACTTCTTCATCCATTTAGTATCTATCTGGATACAGAATAAAATTATTTGATAACCCAGACCCAGTACAAATACGGCCGAGTCCGAGACAAGACCAAGACTTTTAAAAACTGACCGAGACCGGTCTCGAGTGAATATTACAACACCATGATTTGGACTTATTTTGGCGAGTGCTCGAACTCACTGCGTGTGTTTGCACAGCTGACTGGCGACCCTGTATAATTAACATTATGATGAGAAGGCTAGCGAAGTGGGCTATGCATTCTCATCGGATCTGCATTTATAGGCCTTCGAGTTCGATTGACCGAAGTCTGTCACAGCTAGTCCTCCTCCTTCTTCTTCTTCTTCTTCTTCCTCTTGATGGGCGGAAATCTGACAGAAAACTTTAATCCCGAATTTCTTAGCAAATTATCTGAAATTAGCAGCACCTATGCTAAGATTAAGTGAACAGAACAGCATGTGTCCTGCCCTGCACTCCCTGAAAACGTGCAGTATGAGAGGAATGTGGACAGCAAGATCGTTTCCATGACATCTTTCTGTAGTTCTTTTCTGTGTGGCAACTTTTCACTTCCCGTCTGGCAACGCAGGTAATGAAACGGTAACATGGGGTTTCAGAGGAAGTGGGGTGGATGTGGGGGTGTCCAGTCCTCCTCCTACCTCCCACCCGTCCTGCAGAGATTTTCCCTTTTTGAACTTACACACTGTTCAAGATTCTTTATTTGTCACATACATTGTACAAGTACAGTATGTAGTGATACATTCCCTGAATCGTCCATAAGACCTACGGTTTAACAAGTTAATTAAGAGAAATATGAAATGGATAAAATGAAAGCTATAGACAGTACATGTACCTGGATAGAACGTAGAATTATAGGTATATCCCAAATAAACTACTTAAAACAGCATTTGAACCGTGTGCAAATGTAATTGAGTAGAATATGTATGTATTATGAAGGGCAGTGCTTGCTGTTTGATATGCATTAGCGTAGGACATTAATGTAATAATGACAGGTGAGAAACAGTGAGGTAGAGTTCCCTGGACGATCAGTTTGTGTTACTATGAACAGTTAAACGCTGTGGTGACTAGTCCTGAGTTAGAAGTCATATAGCCTGAGGTTAGATGCTTCTGCTGAGTGTTAATGCTCCTGAAGCTTTTGCTTGATTTCAGCAGGTGTAACAGACTGTGGTAAGACTCTCCTGGTTGCTGTGTTCTAGCATCTCTTGGTTGTAAATGTCCTGCAGAGACCATAGATCTGTTCTGGCGTAGTGTTCTGCCACCCAGATTACTCTCTGAAGTCCCTTAATGTCCTGCACACACCTGTTACCAAACCAGGAGGTGATGTTCTGTGCCAGGTGCATCTGAAGATTACAGCATGGCGTGGTGTGTTTGATTAAAGCTGGAACTAACTTCCGTAAATGTGGCAAACCTCAAAGAACTGGACCAGACACCACTTAAGAGGTTCTTATGCCAGTACGTTATTGCTCCCAGCAAACTAGATGTTACCATTTACAGTGTTCATCATTCTTATGATAGATGGATTCTTCTTATATCCAGCATGACTTCTATTTCTTAATTATGGGGAGTTAACATTTTAAATTTAGAGTGGGTAAATATAAAAACCAGGTAAAAACAGCTTTTTAGAAGAGGCTGGGGTCTCTTACAATGTTGAAAGTGAGTGATTATTTGTCATTGTGAACACACCACACAGTGCACCACAACAAAACATGAACTCTGCATTTAACCCAGCCGTGAGGGAGCAGTGCTTGGGGACAGTACCTTGCTCATGAGTACCTCGGTGGTAACTTTACCAGCCCTGGATCCAAACCTGTGACCTTCTGATCACGGGGCGAACACCCTACCATTACACCACCATCTGTTGTGCATTATAGTTTGTATTTGCTGTATTTATTTGACCTTGATGGTACAGCTCAACTCAGACTCGTGTAGCAATGAAGTGTAGTAATAGGTGTACTTGGGATGTGAGGTGTGATATGGCATAAATAATGAACAGCTAAGTTTGAGAAACTGATAGGATTAGAATTACACACGGTCTTGTTAATTGAAGTATTATGCATTTGTTTGCGCTTTTCTTTTGTGCTTACCTTTTTTCCTAGTAATGTTGACATTGATGCCACATTTCACAGCTCCACTCCAACATGTGCAAGTGGTGTGTGTTTATGACATGAAGTAGATCTTGCCTGTGGTATTATGATGTTGGCATGGCATTGGGTTGATGCATAAGTCTTTAGCCTGTCTAAGAAAAGTTTCTGCATGAGAAACAAATGTGTGGGTTGATACTTGTCTACGAACCAAGAGGTTGTGAGTCTATCTTACTTCAAAATCTATCACACACTTGAGCCTCTGAGCAAGCCCCCTAACCCTTAGTTGTTCCAGGAAGACTTTTCCTGTATTTAGGAAATGGATAAAAGCTTCTGATGAATTCTGTAAATGTAAATATTTCAGATTTTCCATGTGGGAAGAGGTGTGGAAGCCAGGTTGGACAATAAAAATGTGTGCCTTCCTGTGAAATGGGTTGGGAGACGCTGTAGCACAACGTGGGTCACCTTGTGTTTTCTTTCTCAAAACATTTCTATCATGCCTGCATAGGGAGGGGTTAGTTAATGTGTAATGGATGTACGCACAACGGCTGCAGTCTAAATCACTTTGTGATGACTCCCTCCTTCTGCCTCCTGAGTGTGTTTGAGGAAGCTACACAATCTGGCTTATCTCGTTCATTTTTAGAAGTGCCTCAGCAACAATGCGATTACACGTGCATGAATAACATTCACACACCATTGATGCTTATTCAGTGTCGACACAGAGCGCAAACATTAATTTTGTCAGTTGTTGTACTCAAACTTCCAAACAATAAGCTAGTTTGTTTTCCTCGTGCTCAGTTACATGGTCGTCATGGAAGTTGATGATTCCAAAATCAGGCCCAAAATGTGCTAGTATGTTGGTAATTTAGTTAATTTGTTCATTTAGTTGTCACATGCTTCCATTAGTACTTAGCCATGCAAACCTGTTGGACAAGAATTTTGACTGACTGGAGGCAACTAGGATATTTGGATAGATTTGAATTTCTTCTTAACCTTTGCCTTAATGGCATATGACTTAATTGGAAATCATGTATCCCTTCACAAGCTGAATTAGGTGGTTCAGGACTAGGGTCTGTTAAGATGTTTTTAAAATGCCCTTCAGAAAAAGCCAAGCTTACCCTTTTGTTTTGCCAGCCGCTGGTATTTTCCCCACTCAAGCCACACGACTGGTTTGTGGAAAAAACCCTCTAGCCAGTTGGGTATCTGAGACCATGTTCTCTGCTGGCTGAGAGAATCGACTCCCTGTTGAATTGAAAGTAACTGTCACTGGCCACAATGTCGCAAATCTGAAAGGCTCAGTAACATCAAAACAAAGGCTGCAATGTCCAGCAACAGGCTGTCTTGAAGAAGGCCACTGTACATCGAGATTGGTGAGGGGCGTTCAGGATTCCACAGCCAGTAGCACAGGAAGAAACAGATATTTGTTCAATCACAAATGTCTGGCCTAGACTTAAGAGACATGAATATGGATAAGCACATAGTCGTATATGGAGGCGAGGTTGAGTGGGGCCTTTCAGAACCGTTAACGCTGCATTCTGGTATCACCGAGGGTGGAATGTTGTTTTGGGACAGTCAGTACTGTCCTTCTTATTTTAAATGATGGTGCTGATAGTCACAGGGGTGACATCTCAAAACTCTTTGAAAGTGACATATAAAAAGTACCTCAAGCAATGTGGAGACGTGGTTTCAGGGAAATGAGGTTTCTGAAAATTCACAGTCTACATTAGCAGTGAACACTGAGATCGAGTTTCGTGTGAAGCGGTAGCTGAATTCCTGGACTTTAACAACTGTTTTGTATAAGGGTTTATAATCCATGTGTAAATCAAGTCTGATGTGTTTCGACAACAGTGTGCCAACGAGCTTGTCCTTTTTCATGTGTCGAAAGGTGTGAATTTTATGACCCTTTTTCAAGTGCACAGCATGTAGTTTTCATATACAATGTTTCTGCATATTGTTGAAAGGTGTAGTTGTTTTATCTAGGAGTGATGCATTATTGTGTGTTGCACATATTAATAATGGTAATTTAACCTTTTTAGCTCAAGATTCTGACCACAAATTAGTATAACCTAGAAGACACTTATGTCAATTATCACAATGCATCTCAACACGCTTTATTGCCAATTATGTGCATGCATACCAGAATTGTTTTTAATGCTGACCCAAAATTTAGGAAAAACACAATGGGATGAAATGTACAAATATCCGTACATTACCTAAAGAACCCAAATGGAACTGAAAATTGACAATACCCAACTTTTTAAAACCAATTTAAGCCTCTTGGTTTCTCAAACCACAGCTCTCAGTGATTGACGCCATCCCACGCACACCAGCCACTGGACTTCCTATTATATTAACTGATAAAGGAGAGCATAGAGGTTAAAGGAAGTTGGGCTGGTGTTTTAACTCCAGATAAGAAATGGAACGCTAGCTCTGATGGTGTTGGCGACTTTTTGGGAGAAAGCCGAGCTGAGGGGCATTCAAATGTGTCTGACAGCATTTCAGCAGAGACTGTCACGCTTTATTCGGTGAGTTGTGGCACTGTTTACTATAAAATAAAGGACAGAGTTTTACACAGCAGTGCTGCCGCACTCCTTTGCTAAGAAAGGAAACAAGAGCAGTAGAACCTGTTTTGCTCATGCATGCAGATGGCTCAGTGGATATCTTAATACAGTCCTGTCTTTTTGAGCCATACACCACATTAAAAGAATCCATAACACATTGGTCTAATCTGGATGTAAAGGTGAGTCTAAATTGCCATTATAATGTTATTTTATGTAAATTGGTGTAATATGGCCTAGCTGTTTATATGAGCAATTAGTGACTAAGCAAATGTAAAGTGAAAGGTGTATTATTATTTTATTAATTTATTTATCCTTTTATTTATATGATTATTTTCTTATTTATTTGAAATTTGCTTCCAAATGCAAGGTTTGTGCAGGGTTTTGTTTTATTGGAAATATTGTTCATTCTTCTGTCTTCTAGCAAATAAGGAAACTAAAACCTTGTTAGAATTCAGATAATTTAAAAATTAGAACGTATAAATTTAGGACTTAAAATTCCCCTTATGACTGAAATGAAACGTATCACTTCTCCCAAAGCATTCTACTCCAGATAAGTGTGTTTACTACAAGGTTGATTGCTAGATGTGGGTGAGGGATTATGACTTAAGAACAGTGCCAGCCCGGTGAATGAGACCCCCCAAAGAGCATTAGGGCCACCATTGAAAAGCAAATTCCGTCTCTGTGTCCTCTTTCCTTGAAATCGGTGACAAAGCATGTTGTTGAGAAAGAGGTGGTGATCGTGGCGAAGGAGTGTCACAGAACTGAGTGAAAACACTCTCGTCCATCCCCCAATCTAACCGGTTTTCCTCCACTTTCAGCTTTGTCATCACACAAATTTTTACCTGAAATGACAGAACGCCTCCCTGACATCTCTTTGCACCAGGACGTGCTGCACCATGGCACATTTTAGGTTTCAATGAGCTTACAAATTAAGATGTCCTTATTAGCCACAACCAATAATGCCACTATTTTGTGTGTTAGTGTGCAACCTCAAGGTTGTTGACAGACATGTCAGCAGTCTTATCTCATGAGAATAAAATAAAAGGAATTCAGTTTCCTGCTGTAAAAATCGCCAAGGACTAAACTTCTTAATTGCTGGCTGAAGGTTGCGCTTTTGGCAAAGGAGGTTTTGCATCAAAAATACTTAAGCTGGTCCCAAGTTAAACAGATATAAATATATAGAAATCTGAATATAAAAACCAGCTTACTGGATCATGTTGGTATTGTACCTTCATTTGTGCTTGCACTTGTTTATTCTGTTGCACTTTTTGCTGACAGTATTAGTAACTGATATTAATTAATGTCTGTTATTAACTGTCTGTCCCAGATAAGCAAGGAAGTGTAGTAGTGGGTGTATGTGAGATTTGTGGAGTAAGAGTTGTGCTTTGGGATACCTGAAGTGTGTTGAATATGTTTAGACACAATGTTGTGCCCATTTATAAGTATTGTTTATTCTATTAATCTTTTTGGAGAGTTCTTTGTAATGTCGATACTGATGCCACGTCTCAGAGCTCCTCTCCAACATATGGTTTGTGTTTCTGATTTAGTAGATCTAGCCTGTGGCACTATGCATTTGGCAAAGCAAAATATGCCGGAGCAGATGCCAATGAATCTGAATCATACATATTGTAAAGAGTCATTAGCATTTCTGAGGTTACATTCCAATAGGAAAAACTATCGGAGGGTTGGTGATGTTGGCTTAGTATTGTGGCCTATACTTGGTTACAGACCAAGAGTTTGTGGATTCATGCCTGGATTTATCCTACCCCCAGCAGTATATTTAAGAGTGTATGATGTAATAGTAAGACTTCATGTCCTTAAACATGTTCAAGGTGGATTTGTCTGGGTCTGAAACATGCTTAGGTCAATAATATTGGTCTTCCGTTTACTCAGCGGTTTTACCTGCTCTTGCTCTCTCACAACCTGAGTACTAATACGCAAACAGTATTTGTAGGATGGACATTTACCTGAGGCTAGTTCTAAACAGGAATTATAAGTAAGAAAGGAAGCTGCCGTTCACCTTTTGGATAGGAAAGGGAGGGACACAGAAATGTAAAAGAAAAGTTTATTGATATATACTAACTTACGTAACTCGAGTACTTAGAAACGATTTGATTTCTGCTTAAATGGAGATGTGTGCGCAAAGGTGTGTTTACTTACTGTTTTACAATTGATGTTCCTATCTGTTCTGTAGAGTGTTTATTGTGGTTGAACGTTTAAACGCGGTTTGTGGAGCTCTTTATGCGCGCCAAGTTTCGGCGGCTCTGTAATTAAGCTGCGCTTTGTTATGTTAATGAAGCTGCGCGGAGGTGAAACCTGTGGGCGTGTCTGCGCGCGTGACGTCACCGGGAGCTCGCGCGGCTTTTGCCGAGCGGGAGGCGCGCGCTGCGGATGCGCTGCTGTGGACGCGGAGCTGTTAAAGTGGATCTCGGAGAGGAGTTTGGGGCGAATCCGAGATGCACCGACCGCCAGGTACTACTGCCCTACTGATTTCTGTTCTGTTGGTGTGTGTGTATGTGTACCGCTTTTGGAGTTTATTAGTGAGGACCTGATTGCTCTCCTATTAATAGGAAACCCTGAGATTGTTGCGACTCTGTGAGGACGTTTTTGTGTGTGAGGACATTTAAAAAGAAAATTGCTTTGATCGACAAGTTGCAGCTTTTATTAAAAAATAGTGAGTATTTGTTTTACTTTTATCTGGAAAACTTCGGTTGGCCATGGGGGGCCATGTGTGTGCGTGTGTGTTTTCAGTTTCTGAAGTGATTTGGAAGATCTGCGATTTTACAGATATTTGTGGGGGACATTATGATGTTTCGGGTTCCAGAACCTGTTTGAAGGATTATTTTAAGAGGTAAAAGGTTTGCTTTTTGGTTACTGAGGTTAGGTTTAGGGTTAGAGTTTGATGTATCTGCAATATTATTAACACCTAGTTAATTTGGGAGTAATCAGTGTGTGTTGTGTTAGGTTGTAATGTGTTTGTTGGTTTGTTAATGCTCTGTTTTGTAGAGCTACTGTGTTACTTTTATCATAAATTGTTGGTCTGCTCTTATGGTGTAATTAGTTTGATTTTAATTGTCACAAATAGATTTGCCATCAAATCTCTGCTGGTACAAATTCAAACTTCACTTAACATTAGCTTCCCCTCAGGCTACATCAGTTAAACGAGTCTCTACTTGAAGTCTACTCCAGTGTTCTGGATTTATTCTTGAACTAGTGTTATTACTAATAGATACTATCACACAGGTAATTATGCAGTTCAAATATAGACATGCTCTTGTCATGGTGGCCTGTGTCATCGCTGGAACAAGTGACTTCTTCACCCAAATCCCATAGCAATTATTTGCTTGACTGTTGGACAAACACCGCTGCCTTTGTTGCCTTGACTGAGTAGAGAATGTTCCCACCTGAGCTCAACCCAGGAGATAAAACTAGATGATAAGAGTTTCCACCTTTAACTGACATACTTTTGCAATCTTTTAAACAACAGAAGAGGATCTACAAGTTGTGCAGGCTGTTACGAGTGTTTTTGTTTAGTGAATGAATTCTAAGATGAAAATTGAGTTACGATACGGGTGATATGTAAAATCTTTATTTACTATGTTAAATTGATGAAACTTTGCAGTCTCATTCAGCCATGTATTGAGATGCAAACTGTTGCTGTCTGTCTGTTGACATTAACATTAACTCTGCCTTTTGACAGTAACATTACTTACTGAAGAAGTACACTTCCTGCTACTCTAATCTCTACTCGATGCCGATCCTAAATCCTCAAAATTGGGAATGAAAACTGAGATTTTATTTTCAGAACACAGCTGAATTAAATAGATCAAGGAAGAGATGACAGCTGATCCCCTAATCAAATAGGAACATTTTAGAAAAGTTACAAAAAGTCAATGTAAATAGTTATATCAGAGTTATAATATTCATAAAATTATTGAGTTAATTGTATTTGTCGCATATAATTATATTGCAAAGTGAAATACTTTGTTCTGTAACTTTGATTACTGTATCAAAAGAAATAAATCAAACCACAGAGGTTTGTTTTAATGTAAGATTTCTAATAAGACAGTCCTTTTTTCTGTGTTTTTGCAGTTTATTCACTGACAAACTCCTTCTCTATGTTCACTTTGTGATCTAAAGAAATTTCTTTATATCATTGCCAAGTATTGTCCATTCTGACCAGAAGCATTGATGAGTGGGCGTATGGGAGGGGAGTGTGTGAGATAATTAAATCTGCATGTGTTAAGACAGGGGTATTGTGGGATCTTGGCTTTTTTAGCACTTAGATTTTGGGAGGGAGGTCCCTGAGGTGCTATACAGGCCTTCAGCACTGCTTCGGGGATAGACATTGGAAGCTGGAGAGGAAATGCAGCTTGTGAGAAATGTTAAGCTCCTCTGGTTTGATTTGCAAGACGTTTATGGTGTTGACTTTGGCATGAGACGGTTTGGAAAGTCAGACCTCTTAACGTTCTCTGTTTTCTAAGCTCACACTCAAGTGCAAAACTTATTAAGCTTCACAAACTGAATCTGTCATTGTCATTTATTATTGAAAAGCATAATTAGACTTAAATCAACAGTCGTTTTGCTGGTCTATTACCAGATTTTACCTGACTTGTGCCATTCAGGCTTTTATTAGAGTAATTTCTTATACTTGTGCTCAAAAAGGAAAGAGGGGTATGGCTAATGGAATTTGAAATGCAGTTTATTCCAATTTCACTGTTAGTGCAGGTTGTCTTTTCTCAGCCATATATCTTTCTCATTGTTACCTTCAAAATTAGATTACCGAATGGCCGGGAAGCCATTCCGGGCCACCTACATCTGGAGCAGCATTATTAACAACCTGCAGACACAGGTGGAGGTCAAGAGGCGACGGCACAACCTCAAGTCCTACCATGACTGCTTCCTGGGCTCCGAGGCCGTGGACGTGGTCCTGTCCCACATCATCCAGAACAAGTTCTGCAGTGACGAGGAGGTTCCTCGCTCCAAAGCTGTGCGCCTGTGCCAGGCTCTTATGGACTCGAGGGTGTTCGAGGCAGTGGACACTAAGGTGTTTGGGAAGGAGAAGAGGCAGGCCAAGTTTGAGGACAGCAGCTGCAGTCTGTATCGGTTCCTGAACGCGCCGACTGTCAAAAAAGATGTGATTGTGAACGGGATCGAGTCGGCTCACATTCGGAGGAGCGAACCCAGCAAGAGGTGTGTGGTTTTTTTGGAAGAGTGGGTGACTTTTTTGTTAGGCAGAACAAGGTATTTTGTAAGACGGGTAATACAGACATGTTCAGTTGTTAGATTAGATTGTTAGAACTGTCATAAATTTCATAAACACATTTTTTAGACATTTGATTTATGTACTTATTGCACCTATTGACACATGGCAGAGACAACTACTTGTTTTCTACTCTGATGCAGGGAAGCATGAAACCATGTTGTATATAATTAACTATTGTCCAAGCACAGGTTGCCCCAAATTATTTTTGCTCAGCGGCTGATTTTTGCCCTCTGGTCTCCCAAGTTGGCTGAGCTAGTAATTATGAGATAATGATCTACACATTTCTTTGAACTTTCAGCATGTGTGACTTGATGGTCCTCGGTTCTTATGCAGATATTTGGGTGAATTATGAAGAAAATAAGATCAGTTTAATATGGAATTTTGTGTAGTTATTTAGTGTTTGCAGAGAAGATAAGGTCCCAGTTCCGCCTTATGTAACATTATGATCAGATTTTAATCAAATTCAAATTGTTCTGCTCAGGGAGGAGGAACAGGAATATTCAAACCTCTCACCTGTTAAAACGGATAAGTCTCTGGAGGACCTTTTGGGAAGCCTGAATGCAAATAGCACTATCACGCCCCAGCTGATGAATCTGGGCCTCTCACAGGAGTGTAAGTCCTTTTAAAGCTTTATTGACAGCAGCTTTATTGAAAGCTAAAAGACATCATTCTGGATATTTAAGTGTTTATCACCTGTCCATTTTTGGTCTCAGTGGTGGATGAGGTTTGGCAGCAGCAGACAACGTTGAGGCTACTGCAGCTGATCGAGCTTCCCCTGCTCGAGAGTCTTCTAGAAGGGAAGGAAAGCCCCCGTTCTTCTCTGCACGCTATGGACAGTGATCCTGACCTTCTCTACACCAGCAACTATCTGGACAGGGAGATCCTCAAAGCCTTCAGTGAAGCACAGTATGTGGCCTTCTTACATCATTATTATAGATATAAGAAACCGTGTCTGGATGGAAAGTAGTCTTGGGTGTTTGATTTGAAAATAGCTGGACATTTCATCTCTCATCCAAAAGGCTTCATCAGTTCTAAAAACACTTTGGATGTGATCTTGAGAGCTATTGACTCACTCTGCCAACAAACAAGTTTTCAGGGTTAACACAAGCCGAGCTGTGGATTATGGCCGAGCAGTTATTCCAAAATGAATTGAACTAATCGATGTAATCTTGCCCATTATTTTGATTATTTTTTTATATCCTGTTAAAACTTCTCTGTGTGTTGTCATGTGACCCCGCCCTGTCCCGTCGGCTACCAGTTCAAGTCCTGGACCGGTAAAGGTACCACTAAGGTACTCATGAGCAAGGTACTGTTACCAAGCACTGCTCCTATGAGGATAGGTGTCACTACGAGGTGTCAACCCCACTAGGCATAACTAACTCAATTTTGTTTAGAACTGAAGTACCTTTTACGGATGAGAGGTGAATTACAAATGAAGTCCACTTTCCTTCTGTTCAAGCACTAAAGATTATTATGGCCTGGACGACCTAGAACTATCACAGACATCTGGATAAAAAGTGTTCAAATAATAGTTTCATAAAAGAAAAAGGCTGCTGTGCAAGTTTTGACCTCAACTTCCAACCCAAGTGCCAGACACTGCGTATTGAACAACTGGAGAGACTCTCAAACCTGTAAATCTGGTTTGAATGATTTTTTTTCCCAAACCTGAATTCTTGTTTACTGGACACAATACACTACAAAGAAACTCGTGAGAAGCGTGAGAAGCTCTGGCATATTGTGTCCATACCAGTGGATCCTGCTTGCTATGTAATGTTCCCTGTTTGGTGGCCCTCAGGCCATGGGATATCTCCCAACATGTGGCCGACGACCAGAAGGACAGAACGCTGACCGTATCTGTGGGTTCCTGTCTATGTGCCTGTTTCTTTCCCTTTGTCATCTTTATCTGTTCCTAATTGAGATTCTTCCTCCATGTCTCTTAGGGCCGACGACTGGCTCTCGGCTGCTGTGGACTGTCTGGAGTTTCTGCCCGATCAGCTGGTGGTGGAGGTGAGCCGGGGTTTGGCCAAGTGTGTGGAGGAGACGTCCCAGTACAAGCGTCTCCTCTACAGTGTCCTAGTTCAACACTACGGCCAGACCGAGCAGCTGCCGCTCTTCAGCAACCACGTCTTCGACATCCACACCGGGATCTCGGAGCTGTTAGGTAAGACGTGAGGCTGAGGTCTTTAATAAAAGCTGTGATGGCTTTATTCATAGACGTTATGTATTAAGCACGCACCACACGGGCATGGTAGTCTATCAGATGCCACTTCTGTAAATTCAACACCAAGAAACAGTGGTGTTTCCAGCTTTTAAGGACACCCTGGGCTGAAGCCCCTGTAAAATTGGCTGGCGACGCCCCTGAAATAAGCTAAACAGCTATACACTTATTGTAGCTACCCAGGCTAGACTCGTATCGTAGGCTGAAGCCCCAGTAAAATTGGCTGGCGACGTCTACGCCATGAAACACTGGGTAGTTGGAAATACCCATCTTAGTAAGGAGAGAAAAATACTAGTATTTATTGTAATGATCATTCTGCCACGCTACATTGCTAAAAAGCTGCAGTATGTTTAAAGTGGCTTCGCTAGTGAAAAGAGTAGTTAAGTTAGTACAGTCGTTCATTTTAGTAAGACACTGTACGCAGCACTACACATAAACATATAAAAATACAGATTAAAAATAAATCTGACGTTTCTAAGACATACAACGTCTTCGGGTCAGTTTGCATGATTTGGCCAATAAAATAAACTGGAGTTATGATGTTATGATTCTTCTTATCTTTTCCCTCTATTATTTCCACTATTTTGACACAGTACAGTGGCTAATACTATGAATAAAATCGGTGTGTCCGTGTGTTACTAACTTGTATCATTTGGTTTGCGGTGAGTGCATTCAGTTGTGTAACATTAAAGAAGCCAAACAACTTATGTAATAAAACTACGTTATTTATTAGAACAGTTCAGTTAAATGGGGCTCTAGGGTTTGCAAACCTTGTGATGACTGCAGAGCCTGATGGAGTCCAAGTACAAACATGGGTCTCCTTTTGTTCGGAAACGCTTCAACATCGTGATCAAAGTATTAGAAAATAACGACTGCCTATAAATAATAAAACAACCAAGTCATAGGCATCTGCTTGTGCCCAGCTTGTGTTTTTGTGTGTGCGTGTGTGTGTGTGTGTCCTGGTCCAGGCCTCCAGGTTTTAGTACTTTGTTGGACCAGTTTGGGCTCTTTATACAGCATAAACTTTCTCCTAGTTCTCAATATCTTTGTGGGGATCCTACTAGGGTTGCCGGCTTTTCGCGGTTTTACCGGGACTATCCTTTCTAGTGGTCTGTGCCGGAGGGAGAACCACTCCCCCAGGGTGCGGAATGTTATAGGTCAGATGTGTTTCCGCTTATAGGCAAAATGATTAGTGGCGAAATGTCCAACCCTAGATCCTGCTCATGTACAATACGAGCCTATAAAATGGAGCCTTGTCTTATTGGAAGCTTCCATTTCCACTGGGATGAACTTTCAACGTCGCTGGTTAATAATGTTGGTGATAGTGTATGAGCATCATGTTTACTGAACACTTAAGGAGCTAAATGTCCAATATTTTAAATAAATAGACAATTCTGTAATATTTAGGTTGCTATTAATACTTTTCCGCTCTTTATTTAAAAGCAAAAATAAGTATAACACAAAAATATATAATAAGAACAGTTATGCTATAGAATACTATATATAGAATATATAGAATAATACCAATTTATGATTTCTGGATCCACAAAAAATGTCAAAAACCTGTGTATGTTTATGTGTAGTTAATGGAAAGCAGGATCAAGCTCTGGAGGCCCTCCAGCTGTGTCTGAAGCTTCAGGATTCACGTAGCCGAGAGGAACTCCGGAGACTCCTGCGCTTCATGGCTCTCGCCGCTCGCCAGAACGAGCTCAAACTACATAAAGAGGTGAGACCGAGGGAATGAGAGAGAGAAAAAGAGACACAAAACTGCTCCCAGGCTCAGGCCAAGCCTTTGCCTAAACTAAAATAAATTCTCATGGCCGACCAAATATATATTGACAGTGTAATGTATTAGCCAAAAGTAGGCCACATTCCAAATATTTCCTAGTACGATTAATTACGATGGATTTATACCAACGTACGTAATACTATTTGACAAACGCCGCTCAGGAGATGTGTTATGCAATCAGGTGTGTTTGTGTATGGATACGGCTGGAGCGCACTTGCCAAGTTATTAGTCATCTGACAATTAGTCACAGTTCCACTGATAAGGTCAGACAAAAAAGATAAGTCGTGCATGATCCAGCCAAAAGGTCACGCAAGGCTCTAATGGTACCGTGTGTGACGTCTACTGCAACAGTTGAGTTACTAGCTTGGCAAACCAGCTTAAAGTGGAACAAAATCTCCCGGTTTGAGTAAATCTGCTCCAGTGGTTGTGGAGTGCAACAGTTATGAGGAGGACAGACGCAGAGAGAGAGATGAAGGACGCACTCCAACATCACACCTTCAAACAAGTGTTGTTTTAAACACAACTAAACAACAGAAACTAAATGTACACATCTACATCATATCCAGTGACTTTTGCCTGCGCTTTGTGTTAAAAGAGGAGGGAGAAAATAGCTGAAAAAGCATCAAGTCAGCATTTTATTTAGAATGTGTAAATATTACATAATATTATTGGGCCTCGTTCACCTCACCATATCTTAAATTTGTTCATAAGAAAGTTAAGACATTTAAACAGCATGTTATATGACTGGACACTTTAAGATATTTACTCAAACAGGCACATAGTAAATTTAGCCTATGAGTAATCGTCACCATTAATATATACCGTTCTTACATAAGATGAAATCTCAAATGAGGATGATGCTGGTCTAGCAGTTAGGCCACTTGCCTCTGGACCCAGAGGTTGTGGGTTTGAGTCCAATCTCCAGCACTACCATCACTGGATCCCTGAGCAAGACCCTTAACCCCAAGTTGTTCCAGGGAGACTGTCCCTGAAATTAGGAAATGGATAAGAGTATCTGGTAAACGCTGTACATGTGGGCAGTCGGTAGCGTAATGGTAAGTGTGTTGGCCCCGTGACTGGAACGTCACTGGTTCAATTCCCGGACTACTAAAGGTACCACTGAGGTAGTCATGAGTTACAGTAGATACTGTCCCCAAGCACTGCTCCCCAGGCCTTGCCAAAAAACCTGCCCACTGCTCCTTCATGGAGAGGTCAAACGCAGAGGTCACATTTGGCTGCGGTTTACTGTGTGCTGTGTGCAAATAATTACTCTGTTAAATTCACTAATGAATGTCAGAAACTTTGTGAAAATTGGGTAAGAACAAATTTCTTCTTAAGGACCGTTGGTGAATGACACTCCTTGTTTTTAGTCACAAGCAAGACTTGTGTGATACTGAACATCTCAAAATTGGCTTGGAGGGTTCAACACCCCTTTAAGATGTACTTTGAACCTTAAGATTCAAACCAGCAATGACCATTATGGTCAGTGCTATTTTTTTTCATTAGGGTTGTTATGAAGCCTCTGTTGTCCGAGGAATCCCTGCTGTAGCCACTGCTAGGCAACAGTTCTGTTGCAAGCAAAAAATGTCATCATGGATATTGTGAGTCAGTTCTCCCTCTATCAGTGAGCATCATTATAATGGACCTCATTTGCAGAAAATGGAAAAATTAGCCGAAAATATGGATGGAAGCATGGTATCTACCAAAGGATCATTGTAAGCAGGCCTGGAAAGTTTCAAATCAGGCAGCCAAGTGACACTTTTGGTACATTTAGAGGGGCAATTTGACCAATGCATGAACCAAGTGTCCTTGGTTTTGTGACTAGCAAACATCTACAGATTGGATTTTGATCTCAAATTGACCGTCTCATGCTGATATTGATCTCCTCAGATAGAGAACAGGATGGCGGTGAAGAGAGCGTTCTCCAGCGCTATTGTCTACAGTGCTAGACTGGCCAAGGGAAAAGTGGATCTTCTGGTGCTGTTCATGACAGACAACCACTTAGACCTTTTTAAGGTGAGTGAACAATCACAAAACATTTGAGCAGATTGGTCCAGGGTTTGATCCCCAGGTGGACCGTCGAGTCTTTCTGTGTGGTTTACTCCCACCATCCAGAAGCTTGATTGGTAAATTGCTCCCTTAGGTGTGAATGTGAGTGTCTCCTGTGGTGTGTTGGCGCCTGCCCAGGGTTGGTCCCCACCTCGCACCCGATAGACTCCGGTCTCCGTGAGCCAGATTGGGATTAAGAGATTCAAATAATGAATGAATAAGATCAATTTTCAAAACTCATCCTTATGAAGTGTAAGCGTTGGTAGCACAGGTGATAGTGTAACCCCATGATCAGAAGGACCAGTAAAAATACCACTGAGGTACTCATGAGCAAGGTAACATCCCCAATCACTGCTCCCCGGGTGCTGCCAAAAATGCTGCCCGCTGCTCCTTAGCGTGCGGGGGATTGTGGGAAATGTAGTTTTCTCACAGAAACGCCAAAAGCAGCTCATTTTATAGGCCAAAAGGAGTCCAAATTGGCTCAAAACTGCAAGTTTTGAGTAAGCTTGAACCAATTTGGACTCATTTTGGCCTATAAAAAGAGCTGCTTTTGGCGTTTATGGGAGAGAACTACATTTCCCACAATCCTCTGCGCGCCATTCGGGGCCGCGTCACAATAAAGCGATGGACATTTCGGAATAAATGCTTAAAATCTCATCAGCTGTGAGTAGAATGCTGGTTGTTGTGGTTAGTTATCAGCTCAAATAGAAGTGTAGTTCGTAATAAAGGGAGAGATTTCACTGAACTGTAGCATTTTGGTGAGTAATGGCGCTCACAAACAGCGCATGTGTACAACACGAAAATGTCATTTATGCGTTTTCACGCATTTACTTCTGTTTCTGTGCACGGAATATCTCACAGATATCTTCACATACTGAGGGATCAGGTCTTTCCTTGATCGCGGAACTGAAGACGTTGTGCGTCACTAATAAGAGTCCGTGTGAAACACAAGCGGAACATGCTCCAATGAATTAAACGAAGCTTTGATTTTAGAAAAATTGCCTTGACCATTTTCTGCAAACAAATTATTTGAGTTATTCAAATAATTGTTTCAGCTCCAGGAATAGAAAAGGCAAAGAACCTACTGGATGTTAAGCTAATATAACATTAATGTACCGAAACCGTACCGATACCGTGGCCCAGAAACAGCGATACGTAATGAACCTTGGGCACACTCTACTGCTGCATCCCTAGTGTTGATAAAATATAAGTACACAATGGAAATCTGGCCTTTATAAGACATCATACTGAAACATCTCCAAGCAAATGCTTTAAATTATTTTGTCCACTAATATTATTTCCCACACTTTTGTAGGAAGTCACTGTTGGAGAGAGCAAAATTGCCGGTAGCAAGTATTACTAATAAAATCAAAAGTCATATCATAATTTTAGTTGTGTAACATTACACAAGCCAAGAAAATGTATCTAATAAAGTACATTTCCATTTATTACAAGTTCAGGGCTCTAGGGCTTGAACAAAGTGTCTTCTTTTTAACAGAGTGGCCTTTAGATGTTCATCTGTCTTTACCTAGTTTCAGATTTTTAGATATTGAGACTCTTGGTATCATTAAATCTAAAGTTTTCTATGTTTTGCGCTACAGCTCATTTGACTTAAGAAGACTGACCCTGTGTCTGTTTTGTTGTTTTTCTCCAGATTCCTGTGTCACTGCACAAGCTGGTCGGTGACAAACTGGCCAGCATCATCAAGGGCAAAGACCCAGACGTGATCACGGGTAAGTGTCTGCTAGCTTACAAGCACTTTCAAGGTTTATTTATTAAAGCGGCAGTGAGGTTTATAAGGCAGAAGGACAAAAAAAGCTCAAGAAGCCATCCTGAAACTACAGAATCTAAATCAGCACTAGATCTGCATGAGCTGTGCAATTTGCAAATGTGTTTCAACATTTAGTGTTTTAAAAACATGTTAAAAAGTTGACGCTGCTCTGAAACTAGAATGTCTCCGCTGGGAGCTCATTAACACCGTTATGTTCTCCACTTGTCTTCTGCAACTTCTATTGTGTCTATTTAAAGGTGTTACGTTTGTGGACTCAAACACAACTCAGCATCCTAGCAATGTGATGCAAGATCTAACTCACTCTAGGGAAAACTGAATTTATTTTACATTGGATTTATTATAGTCACACTGGAGAAATACGTTTAATACTGATAAAAGAAGTATATGAGAAAGTGAGATGCGTGGTAGAAAATAATTCCATTGTAGTCATATGATACGCATTTACTATGAGACTATGAGTTATTTTTATATTTATATTATTTATATTATTATATTTACTATGAGTTTTAAGTTGTTTTTTTTTACAACCCGTTTCTCTATGTGCTATTTATGTCATGCATCTTTAATATTTGTTAAAATAAAAAGGCCAGATTCAAGTGCAGTCTTTAAATCTGCATGTTCTTTTGTGATGTTTGTACTATTTTTGTGCAATAGATGATGTTTAACCAAATCTGTCATCCCTCAGGAACGTCCTACTGCAAACGCATCTCCGGAAACTCATACATGGAGACGGTTCAGAAAACCACCAGAGAGGAGTTATGGACTTTGCTCAGAACTATTCACGAGAACTCCAGACTCTCTGTAAAAGAGAAGCGGCGTCTCCTGGGCCAGTTCTACAGAGGCCACCCCGAAATCTTTGTGCAATATTTTGGAAGCCAAATATCCAGTGCTTACTTGTAACACATTGCTACACCACAGAGCTAAACCGTATTGAACAAGAACAAACGTGTGTAAATGTTGTAAAAAGTGTAAATGTTCATTTAAAAAATGTGTAAATGTTTGTTACTTTTTGTGCATGTGTGTAGTAACAGGTCAAGAAAATGTAGCATTTTTTAATGTGTATTAAAACGGAATGTGACAATCTTTTTACCAACATTGGATTTGGTTCGTATTCATTTTAGCATGTTGTGGCAATGCTATTGAATGACATAAATGTGGACAGTCGGTAGCATAATGGTTAGGGAGTTGGACACCATGATCTGAGGGTCGCTGGTTCAAGTACCAGACTGGTAAATGTGCCACTGAGATGCTTATGAGCAAGGTACCGTCCTCAAGCACTGCTCCTCGGGAACTCCACGTCAGCTGCCCACTGCTCACAGCACAGCACACAGTGCACCACAACCAATGTGACCTCTGCATTTGACCCATCCGTGAAGGAGCAGTGGGGAGCTTTATGGGGTAGCGCCCGGGGAGCAGAGCTTGGGGACAGTAACTTGCTCATGAGTACCTCAGTGATAACGTTTACCGGTCTGCGACTTGATCCATCTACCCTCCGATCACAGGACCATCTCCCTAACCGTTATGGTACCAACTCCAAGCAGGAGTCGTGCTGTGCGGCACTCTATCTGGCTCTACATTTAATGGTGACAGTCCCCCTTGGGGTTAAGGGTCTTGCTCAGGGACCCAATGGTAGTAGTGCTGGAGGTTGGATAGAGCTGGATTTGAACCTACAAATCCCTTTGGGCCATATGCACAACAGATATAGATGAATGACATTTACAGCATGACCCCAGAACTACGCCGATTTCTCAGAGGTGACGTCAGAATTACTATAGAAACTCCAACAAACAGCGCGAAAATGATTTAAAGTGTAAAAAAACTCTAAATGACTGTCCCGTCTACCGAGAAGACAAAAAAGCTGTCTGTCGCCAGTAAAGAAAAGGTCAGAAGTTCTGCATATCCTGCTGCACATGACTGTCTCCTTTGTCATTATGTAACTGTGATGGTGTTCGGAATGTGAATATGCGAGTGGGTCCAACAGGAACAAGGCCGCTGTCTTGTGTTCTGCTGGTCCAGTTCTCCTACACTACATCAAGAAGAGCTCAATGCTGATATTGTTTTGCCCTGCAGTGGCAGCAAACTGCAGCACAAATGAGTAGCAGGAATATTTAGTACCTTAATCTAAACACAAATCAAGTCCCAGCAATAAATGAATAACTAAACAATGCAAAAACTGCAAACGGAGTGTAAAAGAGTTGGTGTGGTTGAATTAAACTGGCTATATGGGTTTGAACTATAGAGTCCAAGAGATTTCGAATATGCAGTGAGCATCAATGTATTTGCTAAAATGAAGAGATTTTAGGCCGTAAGTGGAAAGTGTGTACATTGAACAAATGCAGTAATCTCGTGGTGTTCAAGCCAAAGCAGGACTTTACACTTAAGTCTTGAAAGTTAAACGGTGGTTAATATTCCTATGAGAAATGAGCATCTGGTCTAATACTGTGAGCTACCCTGGCGACTGTGCCACTCCAGAATCACTGGTGTTTTCAGAACAATTTGCCATACAAAATAATATACAGTTAGGGATGCACCGATACAAGTACGAGAATTTTTATTTGTGTACTTGCCGATACCGAGTACCGATACTTCTTAGATTGGTTTCCATGAAAGTGTAATTAATTGGGAGGCAGGTTTTATTTTCTTCTTTTCAGATTATAATAAACCTATAATAAAGCTAAATATCAAATCATTAACACAAGACTATGGCCACCTTAACTATGAAACGTTACGAGAAACCCTGGGGCTGAGAGTAGCCGCGCATAATTAAAAGCTGTTTCTTGCTTCTTCTTTTGTAAAACATTTTTCCCTTGGATTGAGAGAGAGACGGTTGCCAGTGGCAACTGGAAAGAACAAAACTAGTTGGAAAATAAAAAATCTAGACGCATTGACAAACATTGTAGTCGCCCTCTGGAGCCCTGGATTTCACACGAGCTTGGGGGCAGGACCTCTGAACCTAAGTTTCTGGATCGTTGTCTCCCCCTAGACATTGAAGTCAGATAGGACAACAAATTACATCCACCGACTACGACCAGTTTGTTGTAGTGAAATACCATTGAGTGGTATCGGCAATTTATTTACAAATACGATGAGTATTTTAATGAAGTATCGGCCCAATACCCGATACTGGATCCCCCCCTTCAATGGGACTTCAACTGTATGTTCAACTATTTATAACAAAATTGAATATAAAATATGCTTAAAAATTAAATTGACAATAGAATAACTTAACAGAAAACATTGCACACTAATCTACACTTTCATTATTGTTGATGTGGGAGAATGTGATACAAGACATTTGTTTTAGAACTTTTATTTATTGCACATCAACAGGCCGCAACTGGCAATAAAATATGGACATATGAGCAGTTGGTAGCGCAACAGTTAGGGCGTTCGCCCTGTGATCGGAAGGTCGCCGGTTCGAATCCCAGGACCACTAACGTAGCACCAAATTCTGGGCCTTAAGCACAAGCAGTGTCCGTGGACCCCCTTCCCATAATAAAATAAATTTCCAGACCTCTCATGCGCAGTCCCCCAACTTGGGGCCTGGTTAAGTCAGTCCCACTTTTCACCCCATTACGACACCCATGCTCAGGACCGTTAACGTTACCACTGAGGTACTCATGAGCAAGGTACCATCCCCAAGCACTGCTCCCTGGGCGCTGCCCGCTGCACCTTCACAGATGGGTCAAATGCAGAGGTCACATTTCATTGTGGTGCACTGTGGTGTGTTCACAATGACAAATAATCACTCAATTTCACTTTCAAATATGTCTAAAATTAATGTTCATTAAACAATTTACCAACAATGAGAGAAAACTGCTTCAAGCTTAATTATATTTTTCAGTGATGGTGAGGGCGTTGTAACGATGGAAACAGCAATCAGTTACTAACGCCGTTCTTCCCATCTATGGATATCACATTGAACTCCACTTTCTTCAGAGGGCGTCTCATTTCTACAGTAACTGCATGGCGTTGTGGTGGCTTTGTGGTAAAGACCAAGAGGTTGTGTATAAAAGTCCAGCACTACCACCACTCGGCCCCTGAACGAGACCCTTAAACCCAAGTTGCCCAGGGAGCTGGCCCTGTAACTAGGAAAAGGAAGTGGCTCTGGATAAGAGACGATTCAAGCAGGCGTTCTGCTGTTCAACGCAGCATCTCGCTCTACATCGCGCCCTAGTGGTGAGAAGAAATAAACCAAAATCTCAGTTTTTATCCTTCAGTGTAAAGACTAATGTAAATAAAAATGTTTTAAAAACTCAGGCTCTTTTAAATGTTAAGTTGCCTTCACACTGCAAAAAGCTCAATATCCCAGTATCTAAAAACATCTTAAATGACAGCAATATCCTTTCTTAAATGTAGTCAATAATGATTATTTGTCAGATTTAAAATATATTTTCTTACTTCATTTGGACAAGTTAAAATATGCAATCGAGCAAATTAAAGAGTCAACAAACCTCTAAATTTTTCACATTGTTTTATTGGAAGTGAACTTGTGTAATTTCCACTGAACTACAAAACGATGTTTCTCTCTGTCCATGAGAACTACACACTGCAAGATCAAATCAACATCCTGAATAAAAACTTTGTACATTATAAGCCACTCAGTTTTAAAAATAAAACTGTTTTTTTAAAAATCAAAAACACCGGACAAAAAAGAAAAAAAAGAGAGAACAAGGACGACGGCAAAGTGACTCCTCAGAGAGTGACTCCACACAGGCTCGGTCAACGAAGTGACAGGTCGAACACGATGAGCTGAAAAACGTGTTGATGGGTGGGTGATACATTCTGATCCTCTACACACTACTGAGCATGTGTGTGAACACACACTCGCAGTAAAAAAAAAACAAAAGCATCCGTCGAGAGAAGAGGCAGTTTGAGTGAGGATGATGAAGAGTTGCGCTGGACTCACATGTGTCCGTCGTGGGCACTGCTGACGTAATAAACAGAGAGAGCAGTTCTGTGCGGGATTATGGGAGGAAACTCATCGGATTCTCTTCTGCTGTCGCGCTCGGTAGATGTCGTTGACGGGTGGAGCGATGGCCCCTTTGTCCTCCTCCTCGTCTGAGTCTGCATTGGGCCTCTTCAGGGTCTTGCTGACCACGGAGTGGTTCTCGATAGGACCGTTGCCTTCGCTGCTCCCGTCCGGACGGTTGCCCGTGATCAGCTCCACGGCTGCTTCCACAGCTACGGGACGGCGACACAGAAGAGATTTGCACACTGCAGTTGGCTAAAATGTTCCATTCATAAACAGTCTAACTAGATACTGGTCATTTTAGAGTGGTCTACAATTCATCTAAACTGAAAAGTTGGGGCCTACAGGGTCAGGAGGTCAACCCAGTTTGATCAACGTAAACCAGTGAACACTAAACATTACACCTTCTTCAGCAAACACTTTTCAAGTGTTGAGTTTGCTTCACACCGCAAAAAGCCTAATACCCTAGCAAGCAAAACGTCAAGTAACAGCAATGTGCCTCATTTACAATTGTATATACAGTATATGTGACATTATACAACAGTAGAATTGAAGGAAAAGGCAATAAGATTTGAGTGCTCTGTTCTTACCCAAGAATAAATCTCAAATAAGATGATACTGGAGAATGTCAGAATATTTGTGAAATCTGCATGTGTTTTAAGAACCCTGTCTCTTCTCTGCATTGTGATTGTTGTAAATGTAGATGATGTTCATTTAGTTTATTCTAAATATACTTTGAATAATTGTATGTACTTTATATAATATGCTCCATGAGCAGGTAAATTGTGCCAATGTTAGGAAACAAATGCTTGAAGTGTGATTAAATATACGCTAGCACAGACACACAAGTAAACGTACCAGTCGGTTTTAGCAACACTATCGATCTGTTCTGCACGTGATCAAAGTTAAAGTCAAAGTAAACTTTGTCATCTCTGCTATATACCGTAGATATACAGAGAGACGAGACGACGTGGCTCCAGTTTACACAGTGCAACAAGAAACAGGGAACAAAGAACAGATATGGCACATGGAATAAACAATATATAAATAGAATACAAAATATACATTTAAAGCTATTGAATATAAACTTTAAACTAGAACTAGAAATGGAAGTAGAAAGAGAGACAATTTGGATGCAGTATTAACCTACTAAAGTAGAAATGAACTTTTTCACTGAACGCGCATGAAGTTAGTAACAGTTTCAATATGAAAAATTCTTTATCCAGTCTATTAATAAAAGTATCTTCTTAAAAAGTCTGACTAACACTTAAGTTTGTGCAGATATGTTTCAACCTTGGCATCATATTCCATTTATTTCTGCCTTGATTTCAGTAACTTATCGTTGGAAACTGGACAAGAGCGCTGTTTTTAAACGCACAAGTGCGTTCATATGAGAACTGGATCAGGCAAAACAGAAGGACGTGGGTAGCGACAACGTTTACCACAGGTCTAGAATTTCTAGAGCGGCTCAAAACTGGTCAAGATTATGTAACGTTATAAGTTCATTCATGAATAAGAAGCAAGAAAATACATACTGTCAGGTAGTGTGCATCTTCGGAACGTCTCCATCAGCTCATCCACCTGAACAAACGGGCCCTGCAGGGGAGAGAAGGAAGGGGAAAGAATCATCCAGGTTTACTCTTTTAAAGACACAGGGCTGTCCACTCATGTACATCAGGACGTCTGAGGCGTCTGCTATCGAGTGTGCCACACGGAAGCTTTTGCATGTTGCTTTGAGAGAGTGCAGTTAAGAAGTTTATGGTACTGACTATGAAACAGGTTGGAGGAGGCAGCAGCTTCATGAGGACAACAGCAGCAGGGGGCACAGGAAATACTCCACCCGGAACTGGATGTAGACCAGGAGCTGTGACACACACACACACGCACACACACACACACACACACACACACACACAGCATGAGCCAAGAAAAGGTCAGCAGAGGACATGCATTTCAGGTTTCTTTAATTGCACATTCAAAACATCACACACGTCTCCTCTTCTAACGCACTCCCACAGCTGTGGAATTACCTGGGAGTAGTAAACCTGCTACAACTGACCACTTAAAACCCGCTCATGACCTGTACCATCATCGCAAGTTTATTATACGGTACAAAATACAGTTTTGCAGTAAAGTTATAGTCTTACTTTATTGATTACGTTTCCATTGAACTGTTATTTTCCTAAAGAACATTTGCTTTTATTTGCAACAATTAATAAAAAGGTGAGAAAGAAAACTTCAGTCTTGACTTGAAAAACTTTACATCACAACTATGACACAAATAGGCACTGCTGTCCTCCATCAATCAGGCCGACGTGTGTGTGCGCTGGTGTTGATCATCCTAAATGCAGCCTGACTCATAACTTCAATGGATGTCCCACATTCTAACTGTGTTACTGCCTTGGAGGCAGGTTCTGGTCCAAACATAACATCTGGATCAATCAGGACACCAAGTCTTACGCAGCTAATTACATGCTCTGTCCTTATTGACACACAAACGAAAGTGGGTTTGCCCTAGTTGCAGTCCGAAGTGGAGCAGCATGATGGGAGCCTCCATATCTCCCTGAATGATGTAGGAAAAAAATATAATCTGGGTGATCCATCAGCAGTGATGAGCTACCGCAGCAACAGTAGCAGCAGCAGAACTCTCAAAACAGGTTTCTGGATAAAGGGTCAAAAATATCATATTCATTACTAAACCACTTCCATTATTCATGTGTTCAGGCAGTTGTTTGTGCGACGGCGTATTAGGGGCCATTTCATTTCTTTTTTAAATGGAGGCGGGGAAAATTCTAAGGGAAAAAAACCCTCAGAAATTCAGAGACTAAAGTCGTACATTTATGAGAAGAAAACTCAGACGTTCACAACCTTGGAAAATATCTGACTTTTTTCTGGCAAATTTGCGACTTTATGATCTCAAAGAATATCCGACTATTTCTTCTTGTAAATCTACAACTTTAATCTCAGAATTTCTGAGTTTCTTCCTCAGAATTTTAACCCCTCCATTCTTTTCTTTTTAATCTACAATGACCCTAACACGCCCTAATATCCGTCGTGCATTTGCTCACTCTGTTTCCACAAATCCTAGCTTTCTCTACAATTTAGGGAAATATTCTATATTACCCTCTTTCCTTCATCCCATATAAAACATCTCTGAAACATTCATTCATTCTCCGAACCGCCGCTTAATCCCAACTGGGGTCGAGGGGGCACCGGAGCCAATCACGGGAACCACGGGGGCAAAGCGGGGACCAACCCAGGACACCGGAGCACTCGGAGGAAACCCACGCGAACATGGGGAGAGCATCCAAACTCCACACAGAAAGGCCCTACGGCCGACCCGGGGATTGAACCCAGGACCTTCTCGCTGTGAGGCGGCAGCGCTAACCACTGCGCCACCAATACCAGTGCCGCCCAACAATATCATCATAGACACAGCTCAAATTTTAACTAGTGAATGAACATTTATCGGGGGACATCAAACATCTGGCTTAAGCCTCTAATACAGGCCTAGCAATGAATCAGACAACCAGGAGGAATATTACAGCACTAGGTAAGAGATTTGATTGCATTTATTACTTTCCACCTCGTCCATGACTTGGATTATGTAATTCTAAAAGCACATTCATTCTAAACAAGAGTTAAACTGCAGATCGGGATTATTACACCAATCTACAAAACCATGATTAATCTCCTTTATTTGATGAGACTTCAAATCCCACCAACCCCCTCTAATTATTATAGCTACTGGAGCGTGGATTTGCAGCAAACAGCATCACAGTGGTGCTGTCAGACAGATTTAAGGGTGGCAGTGGTGTAGTGGATTCAATCACTATAAAATCTGGGACTGAATCTCAACAAAAAAAAAAACCCAACACAGTAGGATCCCTGAGCAAGACCTTAACCCCAAATGTCTCCAGGGAGACTGTCCCTGTAATTAGGAAATGAACACTCTGATGAGCGTCTTTTCACTGATAGAAATGTAAGTCTGAGAATCCAAACGTTTATACTGATGTCGTCTGAATGAAACTCAGTTTAATTACCTCACTTGATCATATCATTATTAGTCCCTTCAGGGCTTGATACAAGTGTCACAAAGAAAATATCTATGTAAAAAAAAACCAGTGAACGTGTTTTTGATTAAGATGTGGCAACCATGAAAGAGATCAGCTCAGAGGAGGATGTACTGACAGGTGTCAGAGGCACATGCATTCTTCACACTTCAGTATAGATACATGTGTTTAAAAGACTGTTGTCAAAGTTGAAGTACTGATTCTTTACTCACGTTAAAATGAAAAGAACAGGCTCTAAAAGATACTTTAAGTATAAAAGGACAAAGCCAGCATTTTAAAGCAAAACTGACTGGACTCCATGTCCAAGCGTTATGTAAGATAAGAAGATAAGAAAGAACTTTATTTATCCCAAGGGAAATTCTTGTCATGAACATGCTCAATGCAACAAGAAGGATAAGATAAGAGACAACGAATTTAAGAACAACAGTAAAATAATGCAACCTACAAAAAATAAAAATAAGAACAAATAAATAAATAAAAACTAACAACAATAATAAGAAATAAGAAAACAACTAGAATGGATATACAGTAATCTAATGCCTATCAGTAATGCAACTGACTTGTGAAAGTGACTAAGTGTCTGTGCAAAAAGAATATGATGAATGCAATAAAATAAAATAAAATAGCAAGGTGATGAGAGATGAGACTAACATTCAGTAACATACAGCCGGTACAGATTAAATCCTTGAGTTATACTGACAATCCAATCCAGACTGGAATGTAGAGCGCAAGCAGAGAAAAATACAGCCACATGAAAAACAAAGCTCCACTGGCCATTACACCAATACACATGACGACTGCCTCTATCCTGAACACATCATACAAAATATATGTTTTAGTGCTGTAAAGAGCACAATGTAAATAAACTCAACCGAACTGAAGTGAACTTGGGCGAGCTAAGCTTCTTTCCGCCACAGCAATCATGATATCATTTCCCACCGAGCTGCCGCCTGGTTGTAGTTTCTTTTTCTCTCTCTCGCTTTATCGTATCTATCATGTTGTGTAAACAACAGTCGGCCCTCGTTTATCGCGGTTAATCAGTTCCAGACTCTACCGCGGTAAGTATTTATTTATAAATCGAATATTTTCGTAGTTAGAGCATAGAAAACCTGTTTACGATCTTCTAAATACGGGTTTTAACATTACTAGAGCCTTCTACACATGAGATAACACCCTTTAGTCACCATTACACTCGTACTACCCAATATATTAGACAAAGTAAGAGAAAACGTTACAAATATCATTATTGCTGTACATTTAATTACGCACACACCATCGTGAGCCATCGTGGGGCTTAGATAAAAGTTCTCAGAAATCGCAAACACTTACAAGAGCAAAGATGCTTCCGATGCGTAGCGATGTAGAAGCGTGTACGAGAGAAACGGACTTGTGTGAGGCTGAGCCAAGGAGTGGCCGAGCAGCTGCACCTGGCGTTGAAGGATTTACGGGGGTGCTCGAATACATAGGCCTACAGTCCATACATACAGTAATTTTAATTTTAATTGTAATACAGGGGTGTATAATTGACTCAGACAACCGAAGGCACGCTGTATCATTTTCACTGTCTCGATCAACTTTTTAATGAATATATTTGGAAAAAAAAACGTGATAGAGTGAAGCCGCGAAAGTTGAAGCGCGAAGTGGCGAGGGACGACTGCACACCAATGGGATTGTCTTTTCTGTGTGTTTACTATGTTTTTAAGTTGTCTGGATGGCGCACATTACTGATACGGAATAGGTCAAATGCAGAGCAAAATGGCCTAATAAACATCACTTAAATTAAACCAAACAAGAGTAACGAGCCCGATTTGAAAACGTAAGGAGTAGAAAGTACAGATTTTCATGTTAAAAATGTACGCAGTAAAAGTTGGCACAAAAATAAATAGTCAAGTAAAGTACAGACTACTTAAGAACAGTAACGAAGTATTTGTACTTTGTTACTTCCCATCTTTGAACAGGATACTTACGGGCGAGGTGTCGGGGTTGGAAGGGGATCATCTGATTGGTGTCCGGTTTGGGGTACTCAGGCTTACGATCACCCTCGTCTTTCAGCGTGGGGGCAGAGGGGGCGACGACGGCCTCTGGGATTAGTGAGGCGTATTTGGCACGAGACACGTCCTGTCAGTCAACAAAGCAAATGGGAAAGATTTCTGTATTACTTTACCTATTATTAATATTCATATCATCATCATCATCATCATCTTTATTTATACAGCATTTTAATGCATAAAAAATGAGCCCTTTACATTAGGAATAAAATCAGGAGCAACTAGTAGTTAGAGGATCAGCAATTAGAGTATTAATATGTATAGGAAGATAAAAAGAAGAAATTAGATTTTTTTAAAATAAATAAATAAAAAAGAAACACAATAAAATGGTTACAAGGAACAACTAAAAACTAAAAATGTTAAATATACAGTACTGTGCAAAAGTTTTAGGCAGGTGTGAAAAAAAGCTGTAAACAAAGAATGCTTTCAAAAACAGAAGTGTTAATAATTTATTTTCATCAATCAACAAAATGCAGTGAACGAACAAAAGAGAAATCTAAATCAAATCAATATTTGGTGTGACCACCCTTTGCCCTCAAAACAGCATCAATTCTTCTAGGTACACTTGCACACAGTTTCTGAAGGAACTCGGCTGGTAGGTTGTTCCAAACTTCTTGGAGAACTAACCACAGATCTATAATCCTATAATCCTACAAAATAATATAATGACTACTAAATAATATAATGACTATAATCCTACAAAATCCCTGACTTTGTGCAAGTGTAGTAACACCAAATATTGATTTGATTTAGATTTTTCTTTTGTTTCTTTTCTTTTGCATTTTTTCACACCTGCCTAAAACTTTTGCACAGTACTGTATATATTTTGTAATGTTTTGTAGCCATAATGTTTAACTTGTTAACAGTGTTGTTTGGTAGGCTGGCAAAAGAGAAGTACAATAATCAAGATGGTAATAAAGGTACGCATCAAATTTTAGGCATCGTTCAATGAAAAAAGGGTCTGATTTTAGCTTTGCTACTCAAGTGGAAAAGCTGTCCTGAAGATGTATTAGATATGGATTTAAAAATACAAACCATAATCCACAGTAACTCTAAGATTTCTGGCATTAGGTCACAAAGCAATGATGGATGTAATATCACCTTGTATCCGAGGGCTTTGAGCTCGCTGGTGGAGCAGGGGTACAGATCCATAAACTTGTACCTGTCCACCAACAGAGCCGTCTCTTTTCCCTCATATTCGTCCTTAAAGGCCATGAAGCGTCTTCGTTCCACCTTCAGGATACTGGCCAGGTCTCCGATGTTACTTTCAAAAGCCAGGAAGCGAGCCCAGATCTCCCTGTCCAACACACATAATAAAGAATCTCACAGATGAAACAGCACACTTTACTCAGACTGGGTTTGGGCAGCAGCACCGGGGAGACGCCGGATGTAGAGGGAGGATGCTTAGATTGAGGCGGCGAGGCAAGAGAAAAAGAGGAAGGAATAAGAAGAGGTTTACGGATGTGGTGAGTGAGGACATACAGGTGGTTGGTGTTTTGAGAAGAAGAGGATGGAAAGAAATGGAAACGTAGACAATCCCTAATAGGAGCGGCCTAGAAGAATATCCCATAACCTGTAACAACTCAACGGTCTCAAATTTCAGCCTGAAAGTGCTTATGTAGAGTTACACCATAGTAGTACCATGATGCACTGCCATTTCCATGTTGCAGCAGCAAATTACAAGCACTCATATTGAATTAGCAAAGTAAAATTACAAAGCAGTCCACCGTCTGATCAGATGCTGCTTTGTTTGACATTTGACTTGTGCAGCGAGAGTGTATGATTATAGCCTACAGCAAACACAACATTTTACTATTAAATAATATTTAAGCTTGCACGTTTCCCTATTGTAAGTCGCTTTGGATAAAAGTGTACGCCAAGTGTAATGTAATGTAATGGATCACATAGAGAAAGTTTCTACAAGTGACCCAGCCACTGGGGATATCTAAATCAGGGAACATCTTAGTGCCAGACCAAAACCTGATTGAATGGTGAGGGCAATTTTAGAAAAGGATAAAAGTGTAAACTTTTACCAAATCAATATGCGTACAACAATAACCTACTGTGGCGACCCGCAACAGGTGCAGCAAGAAAAGAATGAGGAAGAAGGAAAAATAAGAAGAGAGGCAGGAGGAGGAACAAAGAGGGAGGAAGAGGAGGGAAAAAGGAGAAGGAGGGAGAACAAGAAGGAGGAGGAGAAAGAGGAAAAAGGAGGAGGAGAAGGAATAAGAAGGAGGCAAAAGAAGAGGAGCAAGAAGAAGCAGGAGGAGGGGAGACAAGAAAAAGCAGGAGAAAAAGGAGGAAAAAGAAGAACAAGAAGGAGGAGGAAAAGGAGGAAAAATAAGGACAAGATAGAGAAGGAGGAAGAAAAAGCAGGGGGATGAGAGGAAGGAAGAGGAGGAAAACAGAGGAAGAAGAATGACAAGGAACAAGAAGAAGGAAAAGTAGGAAAAAGAAGGAAAAGTAGGAAAAAGAAGGAATAGGCAGAGGAGGAAGAAGAATGAGGAGGAACAAGGAGAAGAAGTAGGAAGATCATATCATCTGAAAGAACTAACCCTGATTTTTCAGGAGAAAGGCTCCCAGAAGTCAGGACCCTCTCGAATAGAACTCTTGTGTTGTTGTCCTCTGTGGAGGAAGGGAAAGAGGACCATCAGAAGGACATAAAAAGGGAAAACATCAGTGATTTATAAAACCCTTCAAGCCGTCAAAGCAACTCATCTAGAACAGAGCAGATACATGTTTAATCAGGTTTCCTGACAAGCCAGACGTGCCTCTCCTTACTGCATGGTAAACATTCTCTCCATCCAGCCCATCCATGCTGAAGCTGAGTTATACTGCCTGTTTGGACTGATAAGAGCTAGATTGAGAGACACTCCTGTGTCAATAAACAGACCGTGAGATAGTGAGTGGCCACAAGGGCGGGATGGCGCCGGAGGACAAGCTCTTCGCATGAAATGTTTAGTAGTTTTAATTTCAGAATTGAATGAAATTTAATTTAATTATAGGGAGGAAATATCTAATAGTTATACTGCGAGATGAAAACCCAACCCTTTACCACGCTGCAGAAGAGAAGCCAGTAGACAAACAGCAGAATTTATCAATTATCTTATCTAGTTTTACTGTCTGACGGGAGAGGAAGAGGACCTTGGAGGTCCTAAAATGATTCTATTATTACGGTTTACAAAGGATACGTAGAGATTTATAGCCAACATATTAACAGCTTCGGCTAAAGGAATACAGTTCTACATAAAAAATGAGCTAACAGTACGTTCAACAAAGAAAAGTCCTACTGTGAGAATAAAGATACCAGATTTTTGGAGTAATATTAAGACTTCACCTTCAGACACTTAGGCCTTACATAAATGCTCAAACGTAAATAAATTGATCCTACCATTGAGATGGGACAGGTAATCAATATAAGCCAGAATGTATTCTGGGATGTCTCCATATTTCTTCAGACCCAACTCAAAAATCTTGAAGGCCACAGACTTGTCCTGAGGGAAAAGAGAACACAAAGTTGAGTCTGAGCAGTGTTCTGTCAACTGTCCAGTTTTCTATTTTCTATATTCGATGTTTTATATTTTATGTATATTAGGGCTGCAACAACTAATCGATTAAATCATTATTAAAATAGTTGGCAGCTTATTTAATAATCGATTAGTTGGCTCTTCGTTATTATACACATATGGACAGTGGCTACCCCCTAGTGTGGGCAGTAAGCTAACCAAAGCCGCAGTGGCAGCGAAGCTCCATTAAGCTGGACACCGACCGCCATAAAACAAGGAGAGAAGCAGTGGCTGCACCGTCACAAAAACTCAAGTAATCGCGTAGAAACGCAGGAATGACGCTTTTCACAATGTCAACACCTGCTGTTTGTTAGTGTGCACGACTCTCTCAGGAAAGCCATACACTGAAGCGTTCCAGTTCAGTTAAATCTTCTCAATTATTACAGACAAAACTCACTTATAGCTGATAAACAACAAAACAACCAGCGTTCTGCTCACGATACAGTAATTTACTTGATATTTCCAGTGTCCGCCATGTTACTGTGACGCGACTCTCGTGTGGAACGCCATCGTGCGAAAAAATGTAGTTCTCCCCCACAAATTAGCCAAAAATGAGTTACAGGCCAAAAGGAGTCCAAATTGACTTAAAATGGTTGAAACGTAAACATTTCTTCATTTTCAATTAATCTGAAAATATTTTATTCCATTTCGTAATGTTAGAGAGCAAAAATAAATATAGAAAAATAGAAACAGACAGTTTAGCTTGTTAAAAATGCTGAAGTGTATATGTGTATATATATATATATATATATATATATATATATATATATATATATATATATATATATATATATATATATATATATATATATATATATACACATTTTCTTTTCTTTTTATCCGATTAATATTCAATTAATCATAAAATAATAAGCAGATTAATTGATTAACAAAATAATGGTTAGTTGCAGCCCTACTCTACTAGCCCTTACTCTAGTTTATTGTAAGATTCCTAACCTGTAATGTGTATGTATGGGACAAATAAAGAATCTTAAATCTCTTGATTCTGATAAGTAGTAAAATGTCAGAAATGTGGAACTAAATCTATACTTAATATATAACTCTGTACTGGACATGGACAAGGCATGAAAGATGGGAACTGCAAGACATCTATTAAAAAAAAGTGCAATACCCTTAAAATGATTTAAAGTATTGACATAAGATGCCCTATATCTCATGCCTCTGTGGATTATCACAAATAAAAGAACAGTTGAGACTGTTAAAAGTTGATCATTTATCAGTGTTCAAATACTCTACAATGTATACAGTGATTAAAAACACTATGAACGTCCTCTGGTGTTCAACATGTATGGTAGTAAGAAATACTTCAATCTCGTAAAACTTTAGTAAACTACATAACATGTCAGTTTTAGGAGAAAATGAGTTTAGTCCTCTCCGTCTAGCAGTTGTTATACCTTGCTGCAGTAGTACTCCATGAGAGCAGCCGTAACATAAACGTGGTGCCGCGTTCTAACATCTTCTCTGGCTTTCTTAAAGATGGCACGGCCCGACTTGATGCCTTCGGCTCTCCTGGCAAACTTCATGTACTGGATATAAACCTGAGAAAGAGATTTAGTGTCACCACGTTCTTGAAGCAGAGAAAACATGGGTTCATGACAAGTTAGCTGATAAATAAAGATTTATAAAAGAGGCATTTTACCTATACACATATAATGATTACATTACTACACATTTTTAAAGAAAAGTCAATAAAGCGGCACTCCACCGATTGATGCCAATGTGGCTTATAACTGAACTAAAGTGTAGGTGCCACACCTGTCCACTAGGAGTGCTCTCACCAGGAATGGTTAGATCCCACAGAAGAGTGCATGACATGGAAAAGTTTATTGCTCTTTTATGATAAGTAGAATGGAAAGCTAACTCTTAATGTGTGGCATACCATTCACGTGGCTAATAATCAACAAAAGCATTTTTGGCACATAAGACCTTTCATGATCCTTCATTTAGTATAATCCACGTTAGGGCCCTGGTTCAGTTATGCATATAATGTGTCTCACCAAGGTGGGGTCGATGTCCTCAATGGCCAGGAGGCGGTTATATATGCTGTGCACTTTTTCATACTTCATCCGGCTCTGAGGAGAACAAATCAGGTGATTAAAGCCAAGAAAATCATTCATTCAATCATTATCTGAACCACTTAATATCAGGGTCATAGTGATCAAAGCCTACTCCGGGGACGACGGGCACAAGGCAGGGACCAACCCTTGGTGGGCGCCAACACACCAGAGGGCACACACTCACACAAACACACTCACATTCACACCTAATGGGGGCAATTAAGAGTCAATCAACCTATTGCACATGTATTTGGACTGTGGGAGGAAACCCACACGAACATGGGGAAAGAACACAAACTCCACAGTGAAAGACCCCACCGCTGAACCAGGGATCAAACTCAGGACCTTCTTGTTGTGAGGTGATAGTGCTAACCACCATGCCACTCCTAATCCCGAGAAATTCGAGATAGCAATATAAGCAGAGTAGCACTACATCCCTCACCTCCTCATAATCAGCGAAGGCAAAATACAGCAGCATGTTCTTCTTCAGCAGGGTGGAGATGGCTCGCTCGTAGATGTTAGCAGCCTCATCGCTGAAAAGTTTGGCGTTGTTCATGTCCTGAAGGACGATAGAACATTCTTGCAATTTAGAGCTATCCAAACCTCACAATCATCCTCAAATAAATTCGATTAAATTTTTTAAAAAGTGCATGAAAGTGCTGAACACGCACTCCCTTCTCTGCCAGCAGCTTGCTGGACTGCTCCAGGTACTGTGCGGCCTCGTACCAGACGTCAGGATGATGGCCGAGCACCAGAAGGCATTGCTCGTAGGCAAACATCACTGTGGGAAAAACCGCACATTAGACCCACTTCACCTCTCCAAACACCTTTACCTTCCCCCCTATTAACAGCAAACTTTCAGGCATTATACCGCATCAGTGAGTCTGCACAGTTTCAAGTAGTGCCTGAGGGCATCAAGTGTCCTTAAAACCCAGTTTTGGAAGTTACATAGCTGATTCTGGGTAAGAACAAGTTTCAGGGCTGAAGGCAAAAGTCAGCTGCACCCTTCTCCTGGTAGAGGTCGGTGTTTAAACCTTACAGAATCCACTTTAAACTAGCTATATGGAAAAACCTGCCGGTTTTCTTTAGTCCTGGCGTCACTGATTTATTTAACTCAGTAAAATCTAAATTATGAAACCCTGGACCTGTAATTCTAACAACCACAAACCCGTTGTGTTGAGCAGTCATGAGAGTGGGGACCAATAACAGACGTTTTTTAACCAGGGGATCATGGCCATTTAAAGGTCCTATAAATACGGACATGTGAAGGACATTCACGACAGCTGCAGGGTTAAAATGGGATTTCCTCAGTTCATTTGAAGTCGCACTCATAAACAGCCACTCAAGACAATAATTCCTCAACTACAAAATACAATAGATCCCAACGATCTTCTACATGTGTTCTAACGTCACCTCTCTTGGTTATGAGCGTTTGATCTTCTGTGCGCAGTGGGTTGCTTTTCTCCCACTGGATGTATTTCTTCCACATTTCCACCTGCTGTGCCTCCTGGGGGGAGTTCTGGGGAGGCACTGAAGGTGCGTTACGGTCCAGACCCTTCATGACTGTCTCATATTCCTAGAGGAAGATATGGTTTTTACTGTGTTAACAAAAGCAAATAGTGCTGAAGGTGTCAGTGTAAAGAGTGAAAAACCAAATGTCAAAAAGTAGGGCACCAACCTTGGCAACCCTCCTGGCGTTCATGTAGTCCCTGCTGCGATCTTCAATCATCTTTTTAGCCAAATGAATATTGATGCCCTTTAAAATAGGAAAGGGTTTTAATGTCTCATAGAATACAGCCACAAGAAGTCCTTCTGCAGTTTTTGGATAAGCAATGCAAAGCAATCACACTTCAACAGTAGCAGTATTTATATCTGTCTGTCTGTCTGTCTGTCTATCTGTCTATCTATCTATCTATCTATCTATCTATCTATCTATCTATCTATCTATCTATCTATCTATATCTATATATATATGGTACTAGTCAAAGTTTTAAACACGACTGGTTGAATAAATATTTCTCAAAGGCTTTTAAATACTGTATAAGGGCTGTTTGGCACTGAAACTACTTGTAAAAAGCATCTGAGGCTCCAGATGGAGGAGATAATGCTGAGAGCAAGCAAAATTGCCATTGAGGCATATGGAGGAGAAAAAGAGTTTGTATTTAAAACATCTTTGGGCACTGCATAATCTCATTAGTGTAATATCAAAAGTCTGATGACTAATTATGTAATTCAAGAAGGTGAGAACTAAAACAAATACAATATGTTTGGGAACACAGCAAAACACTGCAAGAATCCAACATATTAACATCTGAAAGTTAGGGGTGAAATTCACAAGTTTCACAATAAGTTATTTTATTGTTTCACTAGACAAGAGTTTGAAGTCTACTAGACTACTAGTCTGAAGACTACTATGATAAAATTTGTTACAACTAGATTCAACACAGTTTAGGAGTCAGTGATCGATATTAGGGATATGAGGTACGTGACAGTATGTCACAGGTTTTTATTTTGGAGCGATGCTCTGGGCTTGTTGATCTCTAAATCAATGCATCAATGTAGATAGATGAATCGTTACCCCCCTACTGAGTCTCTCTCTCTCACCTCCTCATATTTGCTGTAATCTCTCCACAGTTGTTCTATGTTGATCATAGGGTTAACGCAGCCCCTCTGGTAGACCCTCCTCACTGCCGTAATGCGCTGGTTCTCAGCATAAGACCCCACAGCCTCACTGTTAACACAAAACCACACATCATAAACTCAGTTCATACAGTATTTACATGAAACCTGCTAAACTAAACACTAACACACTTACACTCCTTTAAGGAAGTTGATGTAGTCCACCCAAATCTGCCACAGGAGAGAAAGACAAATGTGAGACTATCACATAATAACTAATGACAAAGATGAATATTGTGTCAGCATTGAGGTTACAATGTTCACCTGGTACGACATGATCTCCATACCGATTTTGTCCAAGGCAAAGTCATAAGCCTGAGCCATCTTTTCCCTGATAACACAAAGGGGAATCAGATGTGACATGAGAAAAAATTGCTGCTGCAATACCTTGACGAATGCGGTGAGGATTTCATACTGTAGCTAAACAACAATGGAAGGGTAAGTTATTTGATGACGCTTTACTTCAGGGCAGAAACAGTGCATAAACACACACACACAAATACACCACATACTTGTAGCTGGGTAGTTTTCCTTTGGTTTCCCGCACGTATGAGAGGTAACATTTCCACAGGTCAATGTGCAGAACTTTCATGAGGCATCTCTGAAACAACTGAGCACAATATTCAAATGTGAGAAAAATCTTCTTGGACACTTGAACTGACACACATGAACTATATGTTGTGGTTAGTTCTTCGTGTTGATAATGTCTTTCACGGGGCGACATTTCATCATAACATTCAAATAACACAATAAGTAGAAGCTGCTGATCCAGAATAAACCCAAAACAATTTTGCACATTTACAGTGTAAATTGTTTTCACTAAATGTTGAGGCAATGGGTGAGGCATTTTCAATATGGTGTCTGAATTCTAGACTGCCAGTGTGTGTGTGTCTAGGAGAGTTAGTTGGTAATAAACCTAACACTGTGGTTTTATCCCCAGCTTCTTGTACTTCAGGAAAAAAAAAAAAACATTGTAAATAAAATTACATGACAAAATAAGTATTGACTCCAGAATAGCAACAGGTCCACAAAAAATAATGCTTTATTCACACTTTTTTTGAAAGGAGGGGTTTGAAAAAAAAAGAATTACACAGACCCTGAAGACCTACATCTTGCTGTCACGCAAATATTAACCCTCGATTGATGGAAAGAAATCAAGTGTTTTAAACACAAGCTTAATAAGCGGCTCATCTATTTATAACCATCATTTATAACAGGGAAGGTGGTTTTTGGTGTGTTTTGAGCCTTTGTGTCGGAATGCTGTTGGTCTCCTGGCTGATAATTATCTCAAACCCACATCACATACTAAATGAACACGTCCCTCGTACGTCATGGCACATACTCAACTGAAAGTTGGCCTTCATGAGAGCGAAGAGTGCTTACCTTCTCGACCTTGTCATAGTTTTTAGCTTTGATCTGTGGACAGATTTTAAAACTGGAATTATTAAAGTCTGGATGTGGTGGTGATGTATTGTACGAATATTTAAAATCTTCTCAAGCACACAGCAACACAAACATTAAGATCAACAATGTGAAATTCCCGCAGAATCTCCTTATAATACATCATAACCTCTTGACCTGTGCAAAGATGCAAGACATTTTAGTCATCATTAGTGTTTTGCCAATATTTGTAGTGCATATAATAATTTTCAATTTTGTTAAACTCAAGCCCTGACAACCCACATAAATGAGTGATTTTCGGTCACTATAACTTTTGATTTGGAATAATCTTATTTGCCATTTTCTTAGCCCCTTATTTCACATCAGTCCCTAAAAGACAACGAATGCCTTTATTTGAAAGGCTAAATACAATAGAGGACGAAGAGAGCAAAATAAACTGACATGCACCTAACTACCAATGTAGCGTTTTATGTGGCTCAGATGAAAATAATTTTTATGACGCATCTGCGTTACTAACTTGCTCTCACCTCTTATGTTTCTAACATTCCTCACACATCAAATCACCTACAACGATCCAGCATGACATGGAAAAAGTAATTTGCATAAAGTGATTGGCTGGTGCGAAATTAGTGACTGGCAAGAATTTCCCATCATGCCCATGTGAAAAACAAGAAGCTTGAAGAGCAAATCTGGCTACAATGCCTCCTGCCGTGTACAACACAGGAAACCGGTACTGAGACGGTAAGGGAGGCCATGTGACAAGACATGTGGGGAATAAGGATCATTTTAAACAGGAACACACTTCTGAGCATATTAACCTTAAATCTCTCATAATCATAATCTACTGTGGGCAGAAATCACTAGCAATCATTCATTCTCCGAACCGCATAATCCCAACTGGGGTCGTGGGGGGACCGGCGCCTATCCTGGGAACTACGGGTGCAAGGTGGGGAGCAACCCTGGGCAGGTGCCAACTCACCACATGGCATTCACTAGTAAATTATCTACTGCTATAAACACACTCTCTCTGTCTGGTTTTAAACTGTATAAACATTAACAACTGAACATCTTTCGGTTTTTCATGGACGCGTACAAAGCTCCAGGAAAATAACTTCCAACAGTGATACCCACAAACAATGAAATCTTTCCACAGTCAAAGGCCAAATGCTCTCTGACGAGGATATGAAAATGTTTTTGCAGATTGCACAAAGAACCTGTTTTTTTTTGTTTGTTTGTTTTTTAAACTGCCTCTGAAAACAGAAAGTCTACCAAACAGCTGTGTAGGGTTGACGTTTAATATAGCATAAACACAAACAATGTTTTGCCTCATGAAGACCTGACACAAGCTCCCACAAACACTGGACAGTTTAGCACAAAAAACCAAGACCTTTTGGAGAAACACAATAGATTTAAATGTACTGTCACATTATATATATTTAAAAATAATCAACCACAACACAAAGACCATTATCAAGGCACTACTGATTTAATGTTGCTCACATCAGTCAGCTAAAGAGATGGCAGGAGGAGATAATTGTATCTGGATGTAACCTGCCAAAATCACGGTGTAAAAATCAAATCTCTATGAAAATAAGGGGACATTTCAATAAGCTATATTTTTCAACATATTCTTTGGCAGAACACTTGTGGAATCTATACTGTGAAGAAGTAATATGTCTGACAGTCTTTGTAGTACTGTCTACACAGCTGAACAGACAGAACACTGCAGCTAGAATAACTCTAGAGAAGCAGACTAAACGCTAACTCCAGAATAACTACAGTACTACTATGAACAAGGCACACTCTCTTGCTTGCACACACACACACACACCAACTCACTCCGTCAGACACAAAATTACAGTCAAATAATTAAAACAAATTTGTTAGTTTTGTCAACCACTTTTATTACTGTAATGTTCAGTGGGTTTCAGTAAGCCAAACACAGAGGAGGGGTTGAATAAAAGGTGTAACCACCCAAATAGGGCACAAGTACCATGTATTTAACACGCTAGAGTCCCTGGCCTGGGTGAAATATTCCTCTTAAATACATCTAGTTTAGAGAATGTGCCCAACTGCCCATCTCTTAGGTTTCATAGGCAGTGGCCAACAGGGTTTTTCATATTTCCAGGGTGCCATGACATTTAAGATGAGACCCACAAATTAGAGAAAAGTCTATGAACACTTGCTCACTTCTGTTTATTGTGAAGGTCAGAAAAAATAGAAGCAGACTTAATACTGACCATCCATTGAAAGAAGAAAAAAAAAAGTGACTTCCCCATGTATGATCTGACAAAATTACGACAACTGCTGGACAAGCTACTCAAAAAGGATAGTTTTAGCAAAAAGGCTTTCAACCTCTCTACCAAAACAGAGGTAGACAGGGAAGGCAAATATGTCAACTAGTGCTGTTTTAATGCCATAAAATGGTAGGTATATCAAAATGCTTTTAAAAGATTTTAGCCAAATTTGGAGCTTTGGAACAGGCTGATCTGGGGCATTTTGCGTTCTAATTTTAACTGTTCTAACATAAAGCAGTTCATCTGGAGACCAAATGAATGCTTCAGTATATAAAAAATAATCCCCAAACCAACACACACACACTCCACACACACACTTGGAAATGTAAGTCTATTTGAAGAGATCACATTTGATTTTAGTGTCATCGAAAGAGAATTAAAATGTGTAGTAGTTATTTAACCAAAAGTAGTTTGATTTTAGCCCCTCATTCATAGATAGAAAGGCAAAGTCAGAGCACTCAGGCTTTGATGTATTCTGGCTTGTTTGAATCTCCAAAAAGTAATTTCCGCTATGACAATGGTTTGACAAATAAGAGAGATACATAACAATATACGACTCTATTAACGATATAATATATAGCCATATAAAACTCATGCTCTTAATATTTTCTAACCTGACCTAAAAAACTTGCCCATCTAAAATTGCCTAAAATGCACAAATCATGCAGGCGTTAGTGGTGACATACTTACCATCTCAGTGTGAGGCTATTAAGCCTTTAAGCTCCATTCTTATGAAGCAGTGGGCTGTAGCTACAGATATCTAACGCTCATGTACTTTGTGGGCTGCTGCTGTAGAATGTGTTACGGTGTAGATGCACATAACTTAAAGGTGTGTTCAATTCAACCACTGTATGAATGTTGTGGTGTCTGTGAATGTTATGTGCCTCACATCTACAGTGTGCGCAACTTCTTCACTGATACGATTTAATGCTTAATATTGTGGAACTAGAATATCAAGGCCATAGTATAAAATCAGTACTGAAGTATAGTTATAAAAGGACAAAAAAAAGTGTTAATCTATCTACGGTGTACACACACAAACCACAATGACCTCAAAGAAATGACACAGGAGGCAAGAAATTGACACAACAAGTGAATAAAAGGCTAAAGCACTTCAATACTATTAAAATAGTTTAATGCTGTTGCAGATAAAACATGCAACAATATGAAGTTAACCTTTTCAATACTGAAAAGAAATGAAAAAGAAATGAACTCTCCCCACCCTCCCGAAGTAATACAAGCTGTTTAATTTTTACCACTGCCAGTTGGAAACCCTTACAGTTATACGTTCGAGAGGCGCGTGAAAGTCACATTGTTGATCCAATTAGGTAATATACTCTATTGCACACATAAAAAGGAAGAGAAAAGAGAATTAAACCTCAGCTTCAATGTATAGTTTCCAGAATCGGCCCGAACTGGGGAACTGGGTGACAAGTCTCTCATATGTCTTCCTGGCTTTGTCTATAGGCTGGTTCTAAAAGAAGTAAAACTGCATTTACATTCAAAAGAATCAGGAAATTCTCAGTCCCACAGATCATTTTACATAACATGGGGTCAGATGCGCCTTTAGCAAACCCTCTTCACCGTCCCAATGCCCGCTATGCCCCGAGTAGGTTACCCCGAATAAAAAGGAATGCAACCCTGTGTGACTAAACCTGTGCTTCTCGAATCAGTATGCTCCATGCGTCGAGGTCATACGGATTTTCTTCCAACTTCTTCTCTGCCTTTTTCACCTTTTCTGGGATGTATTCCGCAGCCTGTAACAAAGAAAAATGACAATTAATGCATACCAAAATGAACAATAACGTTCTATACAGCAAACACCACGAATTGGACCTAAGCACAAAAAACCAGATTGGTTATTCTAGAAATTCTGGCAAACACACTTCGTGATGGAGATTACTCTCAATCCTGTGTCGATGTCATGTTCCACAACATGGCTAAGTCTGAAATTCATACTGTAAAATGGCATCTTAGAGTTCATCACTTTGAAAAACTTCATCTGCAGAACACAGAACGCTACCAACAAAACCAACACCCCGGGAACTACATTTAGGTGTTTATATAAAAAACAAACAAACAAACAAAAAAAACCCAGCACATTGTAACAGATTGCTTTCTTGGTACAGCCTCAGTTCTTCGAGCCCACATTTAACTCTGCAGTAAGAAAGCATGGGCTGGAGCTGTTTGCACTGCAGGTAAGTAAAACTTGCAGCATCCAAAACCAGCTTCATTCCTAACATTAAGACTACTCAGAATACAAGATAACATGCAGAGCGATTCTAATACCTACACATCATAGTAATGGAGGGAGACAACACCAGCTTTAAAATCCTTCCTTGCATTCAAAAGCCATGCTGACTGCAATAACCGCTAGCAAAGCTGCATACTTACATAAACCCAAATTTAAATATTACTTACTAACACTGAAATACAAAATACACACAAATATGTTAACTAAAGCACACACCTACAAAAGTGTCAAAAGAACAAAGGTTTCTGTTGTACACAATCGAGCAAAATACTAAATAAGCTGGAAAATGTTTGATGGGCTCCATAAACATTTCTATAAGCGGTGGCTGGCCCTAATTCAGCCACACATATAGTAGATAAACAGTGATTTTTCTTGGACTATAAACATAAATGGCATAAAACAAATATAGTTGACAATTTGAGAAAATAATCAATCTACAATGATTGGGTGCAGCTTTTCTATCCGTGTGGGGAGGGGAAGAGCTTCAGCATAAGAAATAGAAATAATATAAACAACTTTCTATTCTGAAATCATTTTAATGTGAAACTTCAGCTTTATGAAGCTCTGAAGTCGACTATATCTTGTAGTTTAGCTATGAAAATGTAGTCTTTTTGGTTCAAGCAGACAAAAGTTGTGATAAGAGGTGATTGAGTTTTATATTAGTCCTGCAATGCGATTCCTGCGCAGGCGCAATGTCGACGCTAAAAAAGCATATACCGTGCAGCCCAAATTTCACCAATACACCTTGTCAAATTCAATTCGTTTTGACATTTATTTAATACTAATTAAAGTTCATTCAAAGGGGTTGCAGATGTTGAATTAAAATCAGCGCGGACGTAATTGCGTCTTCCGTTTAACATAGTGGTCGGAATCTGCTCCTGGAGCTCCACAGCCCAGATTCATGTTTATTATCCCCCAACAACAAATTAACTCACGAAGGCTTTAATTTATGACTTTATCCTAGTTACTAACGTAGCATACGGCAAAACAAAACCAACAAACCCGAACGTGTGTATTTAGTTATCAACCTATTGCGACAGGACAAATAAATCTAGGTCCAAACACCGCTGCTCTCCAGTTAAACACGCGCGCAACCGTTGCAAACAAGGCCGCCCGAATCCACCCCAAATTCCCTGATAACGGTTTTTTACCTGGTCTGAAGCGCCTTCTGCGGACATTTTTCAACACAAACGTTACTAAGGAACAGATTCCAGTGGAATAGAGGGGAACGTTTTTTACAAACGAGTTTAATTCTGCATGGCCTGGCCGACGATTCCTCATGCAGCTGCAACTTTCGGCCGTTCGCACAAAATGGCGCTCGGCCTCGTCCCAATTCGCGTACTTACATAGTCCTGCAACCGTGCGAAAGCGGGATATTGTGGCGTACTATGAAGTTACCGTAGCACGTGGTTTGTAACGCGACCTAAACCTTGCTAACTTCCTGTCGCAACGGAAGCACCCGGTCCGCTGCAGGTGGAACTGATCCACAAATCATCGTTAGTTCAATTTATCTACGAAATACTTCGTTTGTAATATGTAGATCAGCTATGTGCCTTGATTTCGAAATTTTGAGAATATTTTTTCAAATGTGAATACGGCATCTCACTCAAATATGTTACACTCTTAAAGATTTTAAATATCTATCACATAGTCGAAAGCGAAATAAGATTTTTATTCTGTTTAGAGATGAAATTTGAACGCCATTGATGATTATATAAGCATGTGGTCGTATTTCACTTTTTTTTTTTTAAACTTATACAAATGTACCGTTAGATTTTGGACCGATAAATTGTTGTTTAATTATTCGGTTTTGCAATTCAGATAATTAAGATTCTAAATTTTTAAATGAATCGCTCTTTGGTGATTTTTGATCAGGCGCGTTCTCAGACACCGGCAAACATAATTTCCCACAATACCGTGCGGCCGCCCTTTTTCCTCCATCTTTGTTATCGTATCAGGCAGGTATTTCTCACCCCCGTTGTTAAATTATATTTTTTAATCGAGATGTGAAGCTTTATATGTAGCAATATTGACATTGTTGTCGAGTGGTATATATATATTTGGTGTATACTTGCTTTTGGTTGGGATTAAACCCGCGATGCTGTAGATTTAGGGGGGATTGTTGGCTGATGCCGCCGGAGTTCGTATCCGGATAGGAGCCGCTCAAACCCAATGTGACTAAAATCTGCTTTAGGTCTACTTACATTTGATTGCCTTTTATTTGATGAAAGCACATCGTTCACGGCAATTCCACCCTAAATACAAGCGCATTGTTGTGCCTGTTAAAAAATGAGAGACTTTAACGTAACTAATAGTGGTAGTTTTACACATGGCAGGAAAATGATCAAGCATGACCATACTGTCAGTGTTTGATATGTGTTTAAGTGTAGTTAATGTAGGGTAATTAAAGACGAGTTCTAAGCCATTAGCAGTCTGTTTACTTTTGGGATCGATAGAGCTGAAGTAGGTTTGTATTGTATACGTATATATAATTACGTAGTTATTCAAAATACAGTGGAAAAGCAAACCAGATTAAAAGTTAAATAGCTAAAATGCATTAAAGAAAATGTCGATGTTCAGTATTTAACATCCCTCCAACATATTAGCCCTAACATTGCTCGCGTAACTGCTGCTGTGCTTTGTGCATGTAAGCTCTGACTATAGTACGTTGTGCAGCATATATATATATATATATATATATATATATATATATATATATATATATATATATATATATATATATAACTTTTTAAGATAATTTTGAAATGAACAAGATTAATTCTTGATGTTTGCCTAGCCCTAGTGCATGTTATGGTGGTGATCATATGTGAACTATGATGCGTGCTGATTGGTCCCTTGGTACTGTCTCTATAGGAACACAATAACTCCTGGTGGCAAACCCAACAAGACTCGCGTCATCTGGGGTAAGGTCACGCGTGCTCATGGCAACAGTGGGATGGTGCGCGCCAAGTTCACCTCCAACCTGCCACCCAAGGCTATTGGGCACAGAGTACGAGTGGTGAGTAAAACTTGACACTTGTGTGCTCTTTGGAGTTGATGTTGGAAATGGCTGAATTTAAACCTCTTAGTCTGGCGCCCATAGTGTTTGGTTTTTGTGCCAAGCTCGCGGCTTGTGCTTTAAACCAGTTCTTGGATCAGTATAGTAGAAAGCAACTTGACTTGGCACCTTCAAGACGTGCAGAAAATTACTAACCTTGTGCAAATATGCCATTCTTTTTATTAGGTCTGTATTGAGCCTGAAATCAGGGAGATGCTTTGTTGTATTGTAAAAGTATTTTCATGTGCTCATCATTTGCACACCATCTTCTGGTTAAATGAATAGAATTATGTAGATTAATATTTTGAAAAAACGTGTGTTTTATTGGAGATAGAAGTTTAATGAAGCTTACAAATGTATGTACTGAGGCAGTTGAGGTCTTCTCAAATAGCATTGGCTGTTTGTCATTTTATTCAGATTTAAAATGCTGTCACAATTAGGAGTTGGACACCTTTTGTCAGAAATAGCTTTTATAATTGTTAGCTAAGCAGAAATGTTCATGCTCAAATTGGCTCTGTGGAAAGAGGCATTGTGTGTCATCAGTTTCTCAATAAAGAGCTTTAGAGTACAGCCATGCTATTACAGAATTTTACATTTGCATAGTTGGGAAACTGACCCTTGAGACAATAACAGAGCTGCTGTTTATGCAGTAATTGTGATACTGAAACATCTTTCTTTCTTTTTCCACAGATGCTGTACCCATCCCGCGTTTAATGTGCTTTTGTTGTATACAATAAAAAAGATATTGGTCACACAATTGTATGGCTGAATATTCATTTACAGATGAGCGGGCATGTTTTTTCATTGTTACAAGCATTGCATTTTTTGCATCACAATACAGCATGACAACAGGGAAATAAATATACTGAGCCTAAAATCCCTTTAAGCCCAGTTTTAAATAGCAGTAGTGCACATGTAATAGCTGTTAATTAGCTTATGAGTACTTGTAAAACTGTAGTGTTTTGGAAACATAAGGTGTGGGAGTGTCCACAGCTCACAGATGGGCTGTGTGTATTGCACCTGTGACATGACGGTAAGATGCTCTGTGAACTTGCTGATTTTGGATTATCTGTAACCTTTCAATCACTTCCAACAAAATTTATGAAGTTTAGCACATGATCTAACTCAGAGCAATGTATGTTCTTACATGGGGACAGACTCCCTGGAAAAACAGGAGCTTAAGGGTCTAGGCTTAAGGGTGTGGGAGACAGAATAGTGAGACTTTGACCCCCACAACCTCTTGGCTTAGGCCGCTCATTTACAAACCTGTGCAAACCTTGACACTTCTGCTGCTGCACTTGTGTGATTAGTCCTCTTCTTTGAGTGCACTTGCACTCACTGGGCTGGTTTCTCGCTCATGGATTAAGCCTAGTCTTGGACTAATTTGTAGTACCAATGGAGATTCTCCATTCAAACTCAGAACTAGTCTAGGACTAGGCTTAATCCTCAAGCGGGAAATTGGCCCACTATGTATAGTAGAGATTTAACCAGAACGACTTGCATTCCCTAATGACAAGGACAATCTGGTAACAGTAATAACTAAAATGTTAAGGCTATTTATCAGGGTTATAATTAACATTAGATGCAGAATGTACACGTTTCACCATGTCACCTTATTTTTAAGTGTCAACTAGAACTGCATGTAATATTTATTGTAACAATCGCTTGAATCTTGTATAGGATAGTTACTGTGCAAGTTATAAAACACTTTACCATAGAATGCTATACAACTTGCATGCACGCTATCTAGTTGTCACATATAACTAACATAGTGTACAATATTTGTCACCTCCATACTTGTGTTCTTTAACTAGTATCCTGCATCACAGTGGAGTTTCTTATACATAGCATACCTGATTCTATAAGTATAACCATTATTACTGATTATTCTGTACCCACTGTCATGTATCTATGACCTCCATAGTGGAGATTCTCATAAATTGTACAATGTATAATATCTATCACAACCACTGCCGAGTATTCTTAATGTCCTGCGTCAATCATAGTGCAATTTCTTATAATTACGGCACAGTAGCATGTATAATACATTGCTGAATATCGTTGCTAGTAGTGTCCTAGGTGTTTCAGTGGATAGTGGAGTATCTTACAACTACTGTAGTAATGTTCCTTCAGTTAACACCACCATAATTTTTATTAGTATCCTTTGCCTATTGCCATCGTAGTGGATTATCTTATAACTCTGTAACTAGTATCATGTATGATTCATAATCATAGTGGAGTTTCTAATAAATAGTAACGTGTATAACACGTTGCCGAGCGTCTTTGTTAGTAGCATCTTTCACCACCATAGTGGAGTATGTTATTACTTGTATACTACTCTGTACCACTGCAGTGCATAAGAATAAGAATACAGAATTAATTCAGTAACCTGTCTCCTACATGTTTCACAATCATAGCGAGTACAGTGTATAATACATTCGAGATAGCGTTGCTGAGTACCATTACTATTACAAGAGTACTGTGTCCGTCACCATAATATTTTATTAAACTATAACAAATAAAGTATCCTATATTTATTACCATCATTGTGGAGTATCTTGCAGCGTCCCATGTCCCATATCACCACTATACATATCTTATAACTAGCGTAGTATCCCATATCTGTGATCGTTACAGCGGAGTTTACCTCACTTATTTGTTATCCCAACCATTAAGCATATTTCTATCCCAAGAAAGGCTTATTTATTGACAGATGTGGTGGGACGAAAATGAACGTCCAGAGCAGGGCACTGCAGGACCGGCGCAAAACCTTACATAAAGGCGGATAAAAGTGTTTTGAGGCGTAAGCTCCGCCCACATGCCGTGTTCCTCTCATCCTAAACGCACGACCCTGCGGTCGCTTGTGGGTATTGAAGTGTAATCCCCATGGCACGTGCGGTAACATCGACACGGAACCGAAACTAAATAAACTACATTTCCCAACGATCCCTGCTTTTCAGCTCGCGCAAATAGACGGTTTATAACCAAGTTGTTTTGCTCCATCCGCTGTTCATGATCTGCTGCAGACCACCGAGAGCGGTGCACAGGTAAGTTCACAAGCGCTCCGAATCCTATTGTTATTTAAGAATTTTAATCAGACTTGTGCCCTAAATAAAATGAGCATATATGCAATGTGTTTGTATGTTTTAAAGGAAAAAAGTGAACGTCTTAAAGCTGAATTCGGTGTTTTTTCAGTTCCTCTTCAAAGGACTGTTGGTTAAGTGTGATTTTTCGCATGATTAAAAATGAGAAAAACAGCATTAATAGCTATGTTAGTGAATCATTTTAGATTACACCCGTTTGTTATATATTGCTGCGCTTCTTTATCCTACAGCATCCTCTCCTAAAATGAACACCGATTGTTGCTAATTAGCGCTAATGAATGTCTAAATTTGTAGACAATCAAGAACCAGCTAGAAATTGTTTCTCTGTCGTGTAAAATCGGCGCCTAAAGCGATAGTTTTATAGCAAGGTGCAGAAACCGTTTCTTTTGTGTATCCAAGAGACTGAAGGGACGATCTATTGATGTCTTAAATTTGCAATATTTGCAATATCACTATTTTGTTTTAGTATAATTTGTTTGTAATTGCACGCGTAAAGAACGTGAAACGCGAAAAGTTCCGTTTTCTGTAAAATAGTGATGGTAAAGTGCTTAGATTTGACAGATAGAAACGGTCTTTTTCTGCCGCATTTTGTAAGCAAATTCGTTGGACTTCCGGAACTGTTTGTTCCCAGAAGATGACTTTAAATACAATAATAATGAAAGGCAGGACAGACGTGTGGTCATGTGAAAAATGTTATTGCATGCCATATAAACCTGATTTCATGAGGGTTGCTGACATCTATTAAATTTTTGCTGACTACTTTCATTGACAATAATAATAATAATGATAACAGTAATAATAATAATAATAATAATAACAACAACAACAATAAACTAGGCTTAAGTAAAGTAATTTTTTCATCCACAGATTTTGTATGTATGTTGATGGTATCTCTCTTCCGCATTAGTGGTATTGTTCAGGCATGTTGTTCTGTTTTTCGAACTCAGACTCGGGTCATCTTCAGCAATCCTCTCTGATCTTTTTGGCATTTGTGTCGTGGACAGACACATCTCAGAGTGGAGGCAGTTAAAGCGCTCCTATGTTGGTGAAAGAAGATGAAAGAACATGATTTGGGAAAGGACAGCCTGGCATCTGGACCTGGTTACAGGTCCGTTTCTTCCAGAGAGGCCTTACCTGGGAGCGAGGTGGACCACTACCAGCTCGCCAGCGTCCAGGTTAGTTTCGGGGATCAAAAGGTCAGCTCTGTTGTTTCTTATAGATTTCATGAATGACTTTTTAGTTTCTATTAAAAAGTGTATGCACCTTGATCTGTTCTAAAGAAGTGTCATGTTAACAAGTTGTTATGGGGATTGAGAATATTGTGTATACATGTTTTTTGGCTGGAGTGATAAGCGACACAAAGCAAACAACAGCCTTTGTGTTGTGTTTGAACAGTGTTAAATGCTTTGTGCTCGTTTTTTGCTCCCTCTTGTTTGTCCGCTTTCCCTCTCACCGTCAGCGATTTGTCAGCATGTTAGGAGAGGGTCTTCTGTTGCCATCACTTTCCCTTTGTCTTTCTCCCTTTGCCCCATCTCTCTCCCTTTCTCTCTCTCACTCTTTCTCTCCATCTACCACTCAATATTCTACTGAAGCTGCACAGTCTGGACTGTCAGCGGCCATGATTGGCTGGTTGCTTCCTCCTGTGCTCATAAGCTTGAATTGTTTACATAATGTGAGCCCGCCCCCTTTACCACCGACAGCCAGTCACACGCCAGAGCATCAGTGATGCTTGCAGCAGCCTTGGCAACCGATAGGCTGCTGTCTCCCCCCTCCTGGGCTCTGTGCCCATGCAGGCTGTGGGTTTGTGCAACGTGACTGCATTTAAGAAACGTGAGAGCAGGAGGGAGAAGTGAGGAAGGATGCGGAGGGAGGTAGGCAAGGGTGGTGTGCACATGTCAGATCACAATGCAGAAAGGCAGCCACACAATTTAGGAAGACTTCATTCATAACGGATCAGGGATGGAGGGCACCCCACTTTTTCTGCTTCTTTTTTATTACTTACGTTTTATTTTATTTTAAGATTTATCATATGCAAAAGCAGATAATTTCTTTTTTTTTCTTTCTCTTTAATGTTCCTAATTAATTACATTTTATTGTTCATTTGGATCATTTCGGTCAATTCGGACATTTTAGGATCCAGACAAATTAGTGCTCTAAGATGTTATGAAAAGAGACGTTTTGACATTGCTGATAATGACAGTGTCGAAGTAGCTGTTGTTCCAAAAAGGAATCATCTCGTTAACTAAAGATGGATTCTGTCACTACAAGCCTGGTTGTTTGTCATTGCTGAAGTCATTTGGCAGTGTATTGATCCGGTTTTACTCTGTCGGCCCCCCACCGAATCCACTTCTCACTCCATGTACTAGACTCCGGACCGTTGATGAAGATCGTGAAAATAGGGCTGATGCTCAGGCTGCAATAGCAGGTCTCATTATTCTTTATTGTAGAGTGTTCCTGCATTTGAAGAAATGTCTAGTGGACTTATGTGGCTGTGTAGGCCATGTTTACACCTTTTTTGTTGTATGTACTCCCATAAAGGAGTTTGTCATTGTATAATTGCCCTTCAGTTTTTGCTCTAGAATGTAACGCAAGTCATGACTTGCAAAATCTCTCTCCTTGTCTGCTGGGGGAAATGTTGATGACGTTTTCTTCTAGTCTGCAGTGTAGAGTCACGTCTTTATGACTAAGTGTCTTTGTCACGTCATTGACAGTTTCCCATTTACTGATGGAACTGCTGCAATTTCTAGTGGTCCAGTGTTAAATGCATAAGATTAAAATTGTAAAGAGGGTATAAATTGTTAATAACATAAGATTCACTAACTAATATATATATGTTTTAGTAGGAGGTCGCACTTGACTTTTTTGTCAAAGGTAATGATGCTGTGATTTGCACAACATCCATTAACTAATCTGCAGTCAGACGCAAGTGTCTAGAGAAAGCTGAACCTCGTCACGCATGGGAGTTTTTGCCATTATATAATTGCCCTTCATTTGCCAGAGATAAAGTATTATAAAGTAGCGGCTTACGTGTGACTTGGAGGATTTCTCTCCTCTTCTGATGAGAGTCCTTATGCCAGACAGAAGGACGTTGTGGGTTTTATACAACATCTCGTAATTAGTCTGCAATCTGGATCCGACATCAGTGACCGGGGAGAAGCACGTAACATGAGCCAGTTATTTCATCGTCTCTGCGATGTACTTAATCTATTGTCTGCCATATGGTGAAGTTCTTTGTGATGTGAACGTTTCTTTACGTAAGAGCACGATTGAGTAATTTGTTTTGGACAAAAGCTGATGGAATATGTGTTTATCCAAAGCCGGTCATCAGAGTTTCAATGTCAGATCAAAAATTGTGAAATTCTTTTGGAAAATAAAGTCACATTTGCTTCATAGCTTCATAGCCAAATGTAAAACCTATGTTATTCATTGTTTGGCCAGAGAGTGTGTTCTCCTGCGTACGGACTTGAGAAGGACTGTCATAAAATGGAATGTAACACAGCTCCGCGATCAGGCTAAAGAAGAAAACTCTTGGTTCCGAACTCTGAGGCTGGCTAAGAAAAGAGCGTTAATGATGTAACTTTAATTATGTAACAAGGTTGAGCTTGATTAGTGGAGAGCCTTGTTGATTAAGCTAGATCCTGTCCTCGCTTTGCTGCTCGCCGCCGATGATGCCAGCAGCGTTTGAAGACGCCAGGCCTGCATTTAATCTGACCGTAAAGGGCTTTAAAGAACACGCTGTTCCCCTTGTGTGGCTAATCCTTCTGGCCTTTTTCTGGCTCCCTGGGTTTTAAAACGTTTCAGAAGTCCACAATCACCCTTTCCACACACAACACACACACGTTCAAAATTTGCCCGCTGATGAGAGCACTTAGCCGTGTCGTAAGCGGGATGCTGCATAGTGCTCGTCGCCGGTGTAGCATGTGAGCGTGTGGTGTCTCTAGACTCCGAGGAACACACACTTATTGTTGGCTTTTACCAGATTAACCCTTTTGTGCACGGCGTCATTTGAATGGACAGCGATCAGTGGATCATGGTGAATGCATGAAAGTGTTCATTTTACATTAAAAAAATTATGCACATTTTCCATTAAAGGGTTCTATTTTTTTCTCCAAATCAAACGTGCGTTGTGGTCATAACTGCACAAATGACAGTGGTGGGTTTTTTTTAATCTGCATTCAGTGAGACAAAATACCACCAATAAATAAGTGCACACAGAAAGACTACAAGATTTTGTGCAGAACAGTGGAAAAAAACATGTTCCCTTTATCAGCCAGAAAGACCGGAAAGTCTCTGATGGAGAAACACCATAGACCAGCAGAAATTATAGTTCATGACTATGTGTATTTTCACTAATGACAGTTAGAATATAGTACTGAGGAACATGACTCAAAAGCATCGTCTAGTAAAAAAACAACCTTTGTAGCACTGTGTGAAAATGTCATGCTGTTCTGTTCATAGCAGACCTCCACTGAACAATTGTAAAGGCTACAGTGCTGAATGCAAATCCCTCATCGACTCCAAGAATAGAAAGTGCCAGATTACAGTCTGCTATAAAGAAAAGAGTTTGGGAACAAAGTATTCAGGACAGGCGAGATCAAGATAAATCTGTATCAAAGTGGAAGTCTGAAAAAAGAACAAAGCTTTCTGGTGGTCCCAAGCTCTCCACTCCATCTGTGGCCTAAATCAAAAACAACTTGGTCCAGGAATCTGGTCACTACTTCTGGTCTAGTTTTACTTCTTAATAGTCTTTTTTAAAAGCAAACTTTCAAGCTGAATTTGGTACCACACCAACATGGCAGACCTGATAAAAAAAAGCAGGTGTATAGGTCTTAAAGAACTTTATTTTGTTCACAGGTGTAGGATTTTCTAGAACTTGATACTTGATACAAGACCTGTATCATGTTCTTCTTTTACGGTTCAACTATACTATTTGTGAATTATTCAGCTTTTGGACTATTTGTGAAACTACAGGAGGAGTCACACGTCAAGGAGGCATGAGGGTCTGCAACAAAACTGTTCACCTTTAAAACATTTAACCACATTTTTACATTCGTGAAGATTTGTAAAGCATGGCCGATTTACCTTTTTGTGTCGTTCAAACTTCGACCAGTGTCAATAGTCAGTGGAAACAAAGTGATGCTTGGAGCGTCTTGCTAAAATACACCACAAGTTTTACATAATCTCTTCCAGACTTGCCCACGTTGATTAATACACTGTTAGGCCATTTTCTGTCACCCTTACTTCCCACAAACGCACACACTCAAAAGTTGCCCACTGGTGTGAGTACTTAGCTGTGTCGTCAGCAGGATGCTGCATAGTTGTGTCATTCTTTCAGCTCCAACAGACTTGCCTACGTTGATTAATACACTGTTATACCATTTTCTGTCAAATAAGGGAAAAACATGTAGCAGTTGGCGTGACTTCTGTAAAACAAGGTGTGATGCTGGAATCTTATACAGTTATATACAGAGGCAGCGTAACAGTTACGGAGTTGGCCCCAAAATCAGAGGGTAACCGGTTCAAGCTCAGGACGGTAAAGGTACCACAGATGTACTCATGAGCAAGGTATCGTCCCCAAGCACTGCTCCCCGGGGGTTGCTAAAAAAGGATCAAATCAGATTTCATTGTGCTGCTGTTCTCTGTTCACAATGACAAATAATCACTCACTTAAATTACCAGTCAAACCTGTTTGCAGTTTTAATATTTACAAAAAATTAAGGGTCAACCGTTTACCGGCCGGGCCGATTAGCAGCGTGAAGCTCCGAGAAGGAGAAAGGAGAGATTCAGCTGAGCTTGGTGTTTGTAAAATTCCAAATTTTGACAGAGATTTTTTTTTTCTTTTTTGGCATATCGATTCTAAATATCAGTTATCGGCCCCATTAACTAGTAATAATCGGTATCGATATCGGCCTTAAAAAAACAGTATTGGTTGGCCTCTACTAAAACTACACTAAATATTTTTTGGTAGCAATACTTTTACAGTATGTTCACCATTAAGGCACATTTATTAGCAAGGAAAGGTCACATCTTTGATCGATATTTGTTAGATATTTACTGTAAAAGAAGCTACTGTATTAAATGGCAGTGAATGGGTTGAAACCGTTTACTCGTGTGTATAAAGTTTAAAGGACATTTAACTCTGTCATCACCACACAAGCAGATAATAGTATATCAGACATGGACTGTAAAATCGTCATGAAATTCTTTATAAAGGAAGCTTGTTTTTTAAACATACTTTCTAATTGTAAAAAAATCTGCAGTTTTGGTATAAACATGTGCAAAATATTTGATTAGTTCTGACTTAATTCCTGTGTCCAAACTTAGCCATTTAGTAATTGTATGGAATAATAATGAAGTTACGTCTATATGACGTTACATTTTTAAAAACAATCTAGAATGATGCCACGTGCATGACTTGATGCTTCCAGTGGTACTTTTCTCCTGTGGTTCCGTCTCAATATCTCATTTGTTTACCACACATCAACGTCAGATCCCCCCCCCAACTATCCCTTTAAACCAGTTTTACAGTAATAACCACATTGACCACTATCAGAGCAGCAAATGGTCACCATGACCCAAAATAAAATCTATTTTAGCCTACGCTGCTTTTTTTTTCTACAGGGCAGCCAGGCTTGTGACCTCTAGAGCTTGATGGTCTTTACAGTAGATATCAATAATGTTTTGTACAAACAGATTGACTTTAGAGCACGAACACGATTATCTTCTCTGCCTTCCATCTGTCAAAACACGTCCACACGGGGTTCGGCAAGTCAGGCCGGCATACATACTTGTCAGTGATGGAACAAGTTGTGAGTGTGGAATGTATAATCACAAGCCCCTCTGCTGGAATGTGTTTATGATGGTGTTCCTCCCGGTCATGTGATATGTTTCTTCTCAGGGCGTCCCATGACCAAGTGTCTGGTTTTTTAGTTATTTTTTTACCTTTTCCGTACTTAGGAGATGGAAATTTGTCAGTTTTCACTTCCCTCTTTCAGGTTTTGTGCCGTCAATGTCTAATTTTGTTTGTCTGGTAAACCAGAAGCAGAAGTGTTAAAGTGTTTAATCAGGGAGTCAAAAAGCCATTTACAGCAGTATGCAGCAGTTTCTGGAGATGTTCAGAAACATGTGCGTCCTGCCTGTTTTCTGCTGAAACCGAGCAGCAGACAAACATCACAGGATATGAGAGTACATTTGGTTCGTGTGGCAGTTTGTATTTAAGACATCTCTTGTTTGAAGAGCTAAATTTGGAAAACTTCCTTCATCTCTCTGTTCTGTCTCTATCCTTTCTATCCATCCACCTTGTAACCGCTTCACTCCACAACCAGTTTAAAACAGCAGCAAGAGATCTGCATTTGCTACTATTTACACTACCAGTCAAAAGTTTGGACACACCTTCCTATTCAATGTTTTATTCTTCATTATTATGACTATTTACATTGTAGATTCTCTCTGAAGGCACTATGAATGAACACATATGGAATTCTGTAGTAAACAGAAAGTGTGAAATAAACCAAAACATGTTTTATATCTTAGTGTCTTGAAAATAACCACCCTTTGCTTTGATCACTGTTTTGCTCACTCTTGGCATTCTCTCGATGAGCTTCATGAGGTAGTCACCTGAAATGGTTTTCCAGCAGTCTTGAAGGAGTTCCCAGAGATGCTGAGCACTTGTTGGCCCTTTTGCCTTCACTCTGCGGTCCATCTCATCCCAAACCATCTTGATTGGGTTTAGGTCAGGTGACTATGGAGGCCAGGCCATGTGGCGCAGCGCTCCATCACTCTCCTTCTTGGTCAAATAGCCCTTACACAGTTCATTCATAGTTTTGATGCCTTCAGTGAGAATCTACAATGTAAATAGTAATGAAAATAAAGAAAAAACATTGAATGGGAAGGTGTGTCCAAACTTTTGACTGGTAGTGCATATGTAGTAGCAAATAGCTACAGTATGTGTATACTAAGGCTTTACGATATACCGAAAATGTATCATCATCGCGATATCAACTTGCGTGATATGCATATCACACAGACTGCTTGAACTGCGATAACTGGAATATTTGCATGTGCTTCGCATTCACTTTCTGCGTGACAGTATAGTTTGGAAACCCACACGAACGTGGGGAGAGCATGCAAACTCCACACAGAAAGGCCCTACGGCCACCCACATGGAACTCTACTGCCCTAAAGGCCTGCTCCCTATATAGATGCAGTAATACCTTGGATTATGTTGTTGCAACATGCATTGCTAATTGTGAAACAGTAAAATAAAAAATTTAAGTCGTTTTACTCAGACTTATACCGTTAAAAAAAGGCATAAAGGTTCAAATGACCAATAACAAGCCTATTATATCATAAAAAGAAATGTTTAATACATAGCATACTGTAATATACAGACGGTCCCTGAGTTACGATGCTTCAATTTAGGATTTTATAACGAGCAAAAACTATTAATATCAAGTCAAGACCCTACACTGTATAACCAGGGCTCTGTCGCATATTTTTCCCAAAATCAACACTATTCAAGATGCGAGCCCTTTATTACCTTCTGCTGATCCTCAAGTATAAACCGCCGGTCAGTCTCTTAAAAATGTGTCTCTCTGTGAGTCAGGATGCCCTGGAGACGGCCGGGAGAGCCGAGGGCGGCTTCTCGCTGGACGGAGGCCAAGTTTCTCACACTAAAGAGCTGGACGAGGACACGGGGCGAAGCAAGTACCACCACAGCGTCGGAGTCCTTAAACCTTTCCGCTCTACCAACAAGTAAGCACTTTTTGGAGGGTGTCATATTTTTAGAAACCGCACCTCACAAGGTCGCGCTGCCCCCTCGAGGTAGCAGCACGGGAACAATGACTCTGCAATGTTCCGTTCACATGCTGCTTGAATCTTACATCATTTAGCAGTTCTGACCGCGGCGTTCCGATTTCAAACAGATGGGAATTTTCACCTTCTGGTATTACAGAAAAACACTGACCCTGCTTTCTTATTTTTGTGTCTGTTCGTGTCCACTGCAGGCATCAGCACCCGGTGGACAATGCTGGACTCTTTTCCTTTATGACCTTTAATTGGCTCACTCCTCTAGCCATGCTAGCCCACAAGAAGGGCCAGCTTTTGGCAGAGGACGTGTGGGCCGTGTCGCAGTGGGAGAGCTGTGACACCAACGGCAGACGGTCAGTACTTTAAAGGGCCATGAAACCCGCCATGGTGTTTTTTTTAAGATTATTTCCACTCACATCAGCTATTTTCTTCCGGAACTGAAATTAAACAGAAGACAAAAATCACATGAGGTAGAGGTGTAGATTTGGTACATGCACAAGTTGGATTTTAAGATGTCACTGGGTATGAATTTACTCAAACCTACACAGGAGCTTCATGCAAAAAAACCCAGCATTACAGAGTAGAGGCCGACCGATATTGTTTTTTTAGGGACGATATTTATACCAATTATTGCTAGTTAACGGGCTGATAACCGATATTTGGAACCGATATGCAATTATTATTTAATTTTACAAATGTTAATGTTGCAGATATCTGACCAACATCAAAGCAGCAAATGACCACAATGAACCGACTTAAAAAGTCTCTGCATCTTTTAAAACAGGGTTTTTTTATGGCAATAAATGGACCTGAAAAGACGGTTGAAGGACGAAGGCATGGTTGATTTTTTACTGTGTGTGTGTATGTGTGTGTAGGTTGGCAGGCCTGTGGGAGGAGGAGCTGAAAACACGAGGAGACCAGGCCTCTCTTCACCGGGTCGTCTGGCTGTTCTGTCGAACCCGTTTGCTGCTCTCCATCCTGTGCCTCATGGTCACTCAGCTCGCCGGCTTCATCGGTCCAGTAAGTAACACCATCTCAACCTCTGTCTTCCTTTCTTTCTTTCATTCTCTCCCTCTCTCTCCCTCTCTCTCCTCTCTTCCTCTTTCAATCTATCGCTCCCTCTTTCTGTAGAGTGTTAACAGTGAGCCTCGCCAGCCCCTCTCAGGTCAGACCTTAAGGTGAGTGTTGTTATGGGGCATGGAAGGCGAAATGAATAGCAAAAACTTGTTTGTGCAACTGCCAATATGCAAATATGATTACATAGTGTCTTTATCTGTAGTTAAAATTACCTAACGCCTTAATGCAACCCGAAAAATACTTGAATGATTCTCTGAGTTTTGGTTGAGTTCTGAAAAGTTGCTAGATTAGCAATCTGGGGACTTTATTTGGTTTTATTGTCTTTTATTTCTTCCTACGTTTTGATTGAAATGTCCAACCCAAATGTTTTCTACTGGGAACGGTTGTGAAGCTACTTCCTTAGTAACATTAAGGTCGCACTTGTATGAAGGTTATCAAATTAATGCATCTGCTGGTTTTATACGTTATGATATGTATTACGTTCCTGCCAAAGAATATATTTTTTTGTACCATCTAGTGTCTCACATGATGGTATGGGGCTGTCCAATTAAGCACAATTCCAGTTTATTCTCTTCTGGGTTCTTCGAAGCACTTTATTCCCAATTTGTGAGAATGTAAGGTCAGACTTTCATACTGTAAATGTTTAGGAACAGATCATTTCTTCAGATAAGCTGGAACTCTCATCAACAACCATTTTGACTTTAATCCATTGGATCTGCTTAAAGAACTAAATGTTCAAATTTGATGTGTATAAGGTGTGGTGGATTGTCATGGTCAATATTTGTTATTTATTTAAATATGTCTATTTGCATATTGATAAATCATTATTTCATGTTGTAAGTATGGATAGTTTATCTTCTCTGGTCCTTTTTTCCATCTTAATTAGCATATAAGACAAATCAAATAAATATGACAGTTAAAGGCGTCATAACTTCTTGAACATGATATAAAATTCATCCTATAAAAATGCATCACAATCTCTGGAGAGCATTGCAAATATTTCCAACACCTTTTGCCCAGAGCCCCTTAAAATTCTCTGCAGACTGTGTTCTGAAGCCCCCAGAAGTGAAACCTTGGAATTCTCTGTTAAAGTCAGGTTAATCAGAAGGCAGAGAAAGACACCCTCTTTGTTTAGCACGTATCTTATCACGCTTTTGCCCCAGTCTTTTGAAATTCACTTTCTCCTGCATCCTGCCTGCTTTTTGGATGTGACGACTGCCGCGTAGGTGATAGCATGGGCTGGAGAGCCGCGTATACGCGCGTTAGGAGGGTAGGCTAACCGCTTTTGCAAGGACAGCTTCTGTCACTGTCTCTCCGTGGGTGACGCAGCGTGTCTCTGCCTCTCTCTTTTTCTCTCTTGCCCACTGGAGCTTTTGGCTTCAAGTGGTTTTCTATTCAGTCCGCTAAGTGTAGTTGAGTCATGGCAATTTACCCCCGTAGATTGTTCCCCGTTGGTCTGACCTCAGGGATCTTTGATTTGGGTGGGGTTTAGAGTGTAGTTGAGTTGGGTGGGGTGTGGTGGGGTGGGTCGGGTCTCAGGTCGGAGGTGGCTTCGGCCCCCTGTGAGAGACATGTGACAGAGGCTATTCTTTAGATTCCACAGGATGTCCATTAAACCCGGGGAGAGAGCACTGGCAGACAGAGCCTGTGATGACGCCGGGAGGTAAGGGCACGTTTCTTATGCAGGGCTGGATCATGATTTACTGCTCTCTTTACTCTCATCACTCCTCTCTCTCTATGTCTCTCTCGCTGTCTCTTTCTCTATCTATCTATCTCTGAAGTTTCTCTCAGTGCTCTGTCATGCCAAACAAAAAAAAAACACGCTCTTGATCTGATCCAGCAGAAAATTCTAAAGCTCATGGAATCGACTGTTTTAAATTTCTGTTTTGTAAAAGTGGACTCTGTGTCCATCTCTAAGACATATCCACGGACTGTTGTTAAAACCACTGCAAACGTTTTTGGTCAAGCTCATAGAGGCACACTGGCCTCCACGGAACCTGGACTTGTGGTGTTTTAATGTTTATTCCTTGTTGGGACTGATAAACTCTGAGAGAGTATTTTTGCAACCTGTTCCTTTTCTTTTCTTTGTCTCTTTTTTTGTATGTCACTGGATTTTTGACCCAGTGTTTACGGACACCATTCTGTGGCCCAAAGACGGACCAGAGTGGTCCTTTTGCCTCCGATTTTGTTTGTGTTTTGTAAATGATTCTCATTGTGCCAAACGAAAGACACAGTGCAGCAACAGAAATTGCAGAAAGTTTAACCGATGCCAACTTTTAAAGGACTTATTGTGCAAAGAACGGATGACCTTTACTCGAAACCAAACCTGTGATACGAAAACCGTACCTTTTCTTTCTTTCTCTTTCCTACATTTTGTGTATTTCTTTATTTTTCATGGTGAATGTTTTTTTTTCTTTTCATTTTATTTTGAACCAATGGCTGGATGTTCCTATGCACTTTTACATTGCACTATTTTAAAAATAAAATGTCGGTGCTGTAACGAAACCTCTGCGAATGGCAGCGAATGTTCCCAGTTTGTATGTCAAGATCTTGCAAGACGTGCATGTTTTTTTAAGAGTGACATGAGCGTGAGTATGAGTGTGTGTGTGTGTGTGTGTGTGCGTGTGTGTGCGTGAGATGCGGATCTGAACTTCGTGAAGTGTGTCCCTTGCCTTTTCTGGTGGTCTCTCTCTCTCTTTTTGTGTCTCTTTGTTTTTATGGCCTTTTGTTGCTAATGACTGATTTAATTGATATCAATTTTCAGGTATAAAATCAAAAGTGGGTCTCCACCCCGTTTCCCACCGTCGTGTGACTGTAGGTAAAAAGTCTTTGAATCCGACAAAAAAACCAAAAGGGATGTCTGTGATTAAATGTTGTTAGCTCTGCAATGTCTCCCATTTATCCTACAAGAAATGGAGCTGCTGCTGCTGTTTCATTGTCTCTCTTGTTCTCTTCAAAGGGTAGAGAAAAGGGCCATCGAAGGTAAAAAATGATTAGACCACCATCTCAAAATGGCTATTTCTTCTCCGTAGAAGTTGCTCACTGTCTTCTATAAACATACTTATTAGACCACATGCATTTCAGAATCATGCCGAATCGCACGTCTAGAACACGGTGATTTTAGACTGTATCCTTCTTGATCTCGGATAAAGATAGTTGATGAGATGATGATGAGAATGATGATGATTGATGATTGATGATGATGATGATGATGATTAGGACCGCTGTTAAGAGTCGCAGTGCCAAGGTGTGGGTGCGTCCTCAGTCACGCCTGCTGTGTCCTGTCGCCCCCTTGCTCGTCCTCCCTTCTCCGCAGGCGTTTGTGGTGAGGCGGTTGCTGGAGTACACGCAGAAGAGCGAGCCCGATCTGCCCTACGGCCTGCTGCTGGTGCTGGGCCTGCTGGCCACCGAGCTGGTGCGCTCCTGGTCCCTGGCCCTCACTTGGGCCCTCAACTACCGCACGGGGACCCGTCTGCGCGGAGCCATCCTCACCATGGCCTTCCAGAAAATCCTGCGCTTGCGCAGTCTGCGCGAGAAGTCCGTCGGAGAGGTGAGTGCCGGGAGTCGGGCCGCGACCGTTTTCTGGAGCTCACATCCGCAAGGCCTACAGTGTAAAAAGTATTTTTATTACTATTTATAGTATATAGACAGAACAAGAACAACTTAACTAGCCCCACCCGGACCCCCAAAAAAGGTCCCGGATTATACATTTATCCAACAAGTTAAAATAGGTCTCTGAACACCACTAAACACGTCTCTGAAAGGTTCAATGTAAACACCTCTCAGGTTAGGCATTTTCATCTGCTTTTCGCCCCTCGATTTCAGTCCCTTTCAGAACAGGCTGTTTCTCATTAGTGTTCCTAAGTGCAAATGAGCCGTTGTTGCCCACATCTCACTCCGGAACTGGGGCGTAAGCAGCACGGCGAGTGTTGACCTCACATGAAAATAATTGAATAATTGGCTCAACTGAATAAATAAGAGATAACTGAGAAGCATTTTGTCGACAGAGGATCATGTCTGTTGTCATCTGTAACATTTACAGCATTTGCCGTTATATTTTCCATGTGATAAAATTCCATAGCTTTCTCCCTCCGTTACTTTACAGTGGGTGGTTGTGGCCTTCACATGTTGTGGAGATTATGGTCGACTTAGATTTACATTTACAGCATTTAGTAGACACTCTTATCCAGAACAACATATATCGGTAATATTCTTGCAATTCTGGTCAGTTCACTGAAATGTGAACGTGTAAATGTGTTAATATGCCATAAATAAAGAAAGAATTGAAATAGCAGTATATAAGCCAAACAGTTACAACGTTTAAGTTAATCTGGCATCTTCCAAGTTTCATTACGTTGATCACTTTCACTAAATATGCTCTGAATTCCCAAAATCTCCTCTGCTGTCATTTATCAATAATTTAGCTGTTCAAAATTCTGATTGCTGAGGCACGTAAAATTTTATCATCTGAATTATAGTAAATTCAGGTTTATGTGCAGATATTAAGATGGAATCAGGAATTTTATTGGAAAAAAGTTGGGGGAAAAATCTAATCAATATGTAACAAGTAAGATGAAAATGAGAAGACACAATAATAACAATAACAACAACAACAACAGTAATAATAATAATAATAATAATTAGGGATTAAAATATTGATTATACTTGTATATAAATTTTATGTATATATTATATATGCCTTACGCATGTAAGGATGCTATTTGATTTGTGGGGGAAAGTCAGTAAATCAGTATGTAATTAGTAAACATACGTAGAAGGATAAAAACTAAGATGGCATAATAATAGTAAGGGTTAAAAATGTTTATTATGCTTTTGTAGAAATTTGTGAATTTGTAATTGTGTCTACAATAATAAATATTAAAGTAATGTTGTGAATTTATGAATATATAATTGATGCCTCTCACTATGTGCAGAAATTAATAACTACGTTTAATGTGAATAATTATTATGAATATATTGACTTGCATTGCTCCTCCCCTGTGTCCAGCTGATCAACATGTGCTCGAGTGATGGCCAGCGCATGTTTGAGGCAGCAGCAGTGGGCAGTCTTCTGGCCGGAGGCCCCCTAGTGGCCGTGCTGGGGATGGCCTACAACCTCACCCTGTTGGGTCCCACTTCTCTGCTCGGCTCTGCTGTCTTCATCCTCTTCTACCCCACCATGGTGAGAGCCTCCTCGCGTGAGCCTTTGCCCGATGTGCTGCTTTATTAGTGACGGTGTTGAAGCTGATAGTTGTTGTGACGTTGACGTTTCTGTCTTGTTCTCAGATGTTCAGCTCCAGACTGACTGCGTACTTCAGGAGGAAAGGAGTCGCTGTCACGGACCAACGTGTTCAGAAGATGAACGAGATTCTGAACTATATTAAGTTCATCAAGATGTTCGCCTGGGTCAAGGCTTTCTCACAAGCCGTAAGAAGTAAGGGAGCAAATTTGCTGTTTCTTACCAACAAAACTGTTCACAAAACTGTTCTAATCATCAGGTGGTTACAGTTACAGTAAAATGGACTGATACTTTGTTGAAGTTCCTTTGAATTCTATTTCAGCATTCAATATTTTTGGGAGGAGTCTCTCACAAAAAAAAGCTGCCATTTTTTACTTATAAGTGGGACACATCCCAAATGTAAAACGAGCTGCATCCAGACTTTTGGCTGCTACTTTGTATTGTGTTTTTCTCTGCACCAGACCATAAATATTGCAAAGCCAGTGGCCTATGATGATGGGATTGCTGCTAAATCTTGCCAGTCCACTGACCACACATTGTGACAGGAGAGAGCTTAATGGGTTCTATTTGTGCTAAAGTAACTTGTAAACTGTGATCTGACAGGAATACGGGAGGAAGAACGGCGCATCCTGGAACTCACCGGCTATTTCCAGAGCATTACCGTGGGAGTGGCTCCCATTGTGGTGGTGATCGCCAGCGTGGCCACCTTCTCCACACACATGCTGCTAGGTTATGACCTCACTGCTGCACAGGTGGGCTCTTCTACATGACATCTGGACCAACAAAGTCTGAAGGTTTTAAACAATGATGGCTTCTGAGGCAATATAGTCTAGCTATAAACTTTGATGCTTCAGCATTTCTAGATTATTTAACCTTTCTGTGGTATACTGCAATAATAAATACAGTTATTCAGCAATATACCATAAACACACGTAACAAATTGATTTTGCAGATGTTCTAAACAGGCAGCAGGTGTCTTCATTTTTTAAGACTAAATAACTTACTGAAAAATGCTAAATGTGAAAAATGTTTTACAATGGAAAATCATTTTTAGGTTTCTGTTGCATTAAAAAAATTGTAATTACAATGGATCAGAGAAAATAACTTTGCATCTTTGGGTCTTCCACTGTCCAATCCCAGACTGGTGCAATTCTGCCCAAAAACACTGCCGTAAACGCTGGTATCAAAGCGTCTTCTTTGAGCAACTTCTCCCAACAATCCAGACACAATTTTGGTGATGATATGGGAATTGTCCAGCACAATAGAGCACCATCTCACAAGGGAGAAATAATAATTAAGAGGCTAAGAGGTCATAACATTGAAATGTGAAACTCCCCAGATCTTAATCCAGTTGAGAACCTGGGGTCAGTCTTTATGTGGCAAGACAGTAGCCCACAAACTCTTTTGAACTCAATGGCCTTTCACTAAAAACAACCAAATTCCTCTCTCATGTAGATGAATGTAGTTAATATGCAAAATTAGCTATTGATTGTTTTATTAACAGTAACAGGTCTAATGTCTGTAATCTATTGTTTTGCCAGAATGTTTTGGTTGTTGAAGGGTAATGAACTATTTTATTTGCTTGTATTTTCGTATAAGAACATTTTTTCAGATTTATTTCTGGTTGCTGCCACAAAATCCATCGTTGCCTACACTACACCATGATAACGCCAGATGTTTGTTGCTCTGCAGGCCTTTACTGTTGTGACCGTCTTCAACGCCATGACCTTTGCTCTGAAAGTCACCCCCTTCTCAGTTAAGTCACTCTCTGAAGCTACCATCGCCATGGAGAGGTTCAAGGTGAGATTGGTAGCTCTGTTCTCCTATATCTGCTCTCCTGATTATTTCCCCACTTTCCCATCTCTTCATTCTTATTTTTGCTGTGTTTTTCCGTGCTGGATTCTTGCCATTTGGTTTCTGCTGACAGCTCTGTTCTGTTAGTTTGGGGTCTGACTGTACTGGCAGGACATCTGGGTCATCAGAGCTGATAAAGCTGGGGACTGGGCAGGTAGCGTTGGGGAGGTGTGTGTTTGTTCGCCTGAGGAATGTGCTGATCACACAGGGAGGTGGTTTGTTGTCAATCTCTTGAGACCAGCCAGTTCCCTACAAACACACACACACACACAGAGTTGACACACTGTCCACATGCAGCCGTGCGGAGGAGAGAGTCGGTGCATGCCAATGCTGACTTCTCAGTTTCCCTTGGCAGTGTGATGGTGGGAATTCTTTGGTGATTAAATCAAAAAACACGGCATGAGGACAAGCAGCCAGATGGATGGTAGTCACCAGAAATGTGACAATCTGACTTCAGCAAGTCAGAATCCAGCCAGGATTGTATTCCACCTACTCAGTTAACCGGGCGAACCAATGATTAGTAATGACTGAACCTGGTTCTCAAACCCAGCTGCATTTTACAGGTACTGTGAATATGCAACGTCTACATGAATAATAAAAAACATCAAATGACTGAAAACGTTTAGAGCACTTAAACAGTGGAACTGGAGCCATACCCAAGCCATAACTGGAACCAGTGATTTCATAATGTCTTTTGATACAGGTTCCAGTTACCCAAAGATCTGAAGATACTGACCAAACTAAGCAGAACTCGGAAGCTCACTCAGCAACACTTGACTGCTACTGATTGATTATGCAGAGGTGCTGTCTTGTAACACATGAGCATCGTGCGGAAAGTGTCAGTTAGTTGAAGATCTATCTTTGAGAAATACCGTACATCTTTAGGTTAGCCAACGTGGATCTGTGGACAAGCACCTTGTTCACGTTGAGAAACAACAGCACAAACACAGCGCATTCTTTGATGATGCCACTTTGCGTCTTGCAGTCAATTTGAATTTTTTTTGTTACTCTTTTTTTCTTATTCATTTTTACTTAGCCCGTTAAGGGAATAATGAGAAAGAACTTGCGTTTTTGCGTGCACACAACAAAGTATTTCATTAGCAAGATATGTATTTGAGTGTACATACAAAATTATTTCTGGTATTCACAAACTGACTGCGATTGTGCTGACTGCATCCGCAGTTGCTCCATTTTATTTGGATAAAGACATTGGATTTATACCACTACACTATAAAGACATAGTTTGCGTGCTTACGGCTCTCGAAAACATATTGTGCCCAGGAGAAAACGTCTTGTGTTTATGCGAAAACATTATGAGAGCGCGCAAAAACATCTTGAGCACGCAAAAGCATCTTGAGCACACAAAAGCATCTTGAGCACGCAAAAGCGTCTTGTGTGTGTGAAAACATGTTGTGAGCATGTAAGAACATCTTGTGCTCCCAAAAAAGCGTCATGCTCACATGAAAACATCTTGCGAGTGTGCAGAAACATCTTGTGCTCACTGGAAATTTGCGTTTAGTTCTCTGTTTTCCCTGTTTTCGAGTTAGTATCAGCCAAGTACCCTCGGTTCTGAACATTTTGCTTCCTGTTTTCAGATATGCAGTGTGCAAAGAGGACTTCCTACACCTCTCTCACAACGTGTTTAATTTCTCTCCGTGTCCTGTGTCCCAGAGTGTGCTCCTGATGGCCGAGGTTAGCAGCATCCGCGAACGTCCTCACAACCCCCATGTGGCCGCCGAGCTCAGCGGGGCGAGTCTGGCCTGGGACACGACGGGCCACAGCGCCCAGCCCACACCCCGTGGGACCCCCTACGTGGGCCTGAGCCAGAGAGTGGCCCGGAATAAGCGCCAACGCCAAGATGACTCCGGGAACAGCGGGATGTCGGAAGAGGAGCAGCATGGGCAGCTGTTGGCTGGGGACACGTCGTCAGGCGCTGAAGACCAAACCCTGCATGTGCCCACTATCAGCCAACGACTGCAGAGGACCTTGCACTGTATCGACCTCACCATACAACAGGTCCGGTCATACTAATGACAGCTCATCTGAATGGGAACAGATAATAACCTTAAACTTATAAAAGATTATAAATATTGATTATGTTTTTAAATAAATGCATTCAGTGCAACATGGCAGATGATTCAAAGTCATTCTCACAGCTCACAAATGAGTAAACGTGACCTGATCTGCCGTAATGAGTCGGAAGTCGGCGTTCTATTTATTTAGATACGGGCCGATTATGTTGAAAAACGTCTCAAAAATATAGATTTTTCTTTTTTGGAGACCAGATTAATTTTGAAGACCTTTTCTTTCATATAAAACCAAAAAAGAAAAAAATCGATATTTTTGATGTTTGTCAACATAATCGGCCCGTATCTAAATAAATAGAACGCCGACTTCCGACTCATTACGGCAGATCGGGTCACAAATGTTGTTTAAATCATTGGTTTATTTGTTTATTTTTAGATTATTTAATAGTCAGTTATCACACGTAAAGTTGATAATTGTAATTGTTGCCCTTGAAGAAATTTTTGGACATCCCAAAGCTGAATGTAAATTAAATGTAAATAAATTAAAGTTAATTTTTTTGTAGTTTTTCTTCAATTTGATAAAAATGTCAGCCTTTCCTTAAAACGTAAGGGCTCCTTCACCAACTGTTCGTAAGAAGAAATTTGTTCTTAAAACCCACTTACACAGTTTTCACAAAACTTCTGCTGTTCACCAGTGTGTTCATATTTGAGATTTCTTCTTAGATAAGACCAGAATCTACAAATGACGAAGAGCACTGTTGTGCAACTTTTATTGCGTGCTTTTTGTCCTTTTGATCGTCTTCTGAATGCTCTAAATGTAGATGTAACTTATTAGGATTTCTTTAAAGCATCAGTTGTGTAATATTATACAATTTAAATGTCTTAACTTTCTTAAGAACAAATTTAGGAAAAATAGCTTGGTGAAGATATTAGAGAATGAGGCCCTGTATCAAGCTTTTTAAGCCAAACAACAGAATTTTATAATCACAACTTCCTCTGTGCTGTGTGTTGGTCAGGGCCAGCTGGTTGGTATCTGTGGCAGTGTGGGCAGTGGAAAGACCTCCCTCATCTCAGCCATCCTGGGCCAGGTAATTCAACTGAGACCTGAGAACATTTCTCTCTATACCACAGTGATATAAAATTAACGTTGTTCTGTCTTCCTGTCAGATGACTCTTCTTGAAGGCACTGTGGCAGTAAACGGAGATTTTGCCTATGTGGCCCAGCAGGCCTGGATACTTAACGCCACACTACGGGACAACATCCTGTTTGGGAAGGATTATGAGGAGGAGAGGTGAGTTTTAGTTAAAGATGATGAGCAGCTCATGTTTTGTCAGATTCTGTGTGTGAGTGTTCTGCTTAGGCTAAAGATATGAAAAGATAGAACACTGTGACATTTATAGTCAGAGTGTTGCAGGAATTTGATTACACATTACAGCAGCGTTTCTCAATCCCAGTCCTTGCGGCCTACCGCTCTGCACATATTCGGTATTTCCTGCACTGTCGCACGCTGGTCCTACGTTACTAATTAGCTAATCAGTAGCATCAGCTGTGCTGTGGGTCGGGAAAGTCGTGTCTGTGCAGAGTGGTGGTCCGTGAGGACTGGGATTGAGAAACGCTGCATTACAGTAAGATGAAGTTGACCATACGTGTCATTTGATTTAATCTGTTTTCGTTTATAGTTTTGTCTTAATCAAAGATTTCATAATCTGTGTATTTCATTAATCTATGTATTTTGTAAAAGACCTATAAGCATGTTAAGCCCTTAATCTAAATATTGTGATTTGATACAGTGATCAAAAAGGTCTGCATTTGATTCCCAGCATTGTGTTTACTGATGTGAAAAAAATGGAATATACTAAAACCAAAAAATGTGGAGGTTTGTTCTACAACTTCAAATAACACTCAAATTTTTTTAAATGCATTTTTATACTTTTGTATTTAAAATAATTCAGATTTATCATCTAGAATATTCTGTTAGTCATCTTAATATTCTGTTAGACATCATGTCTCCCAGTGGTTGCTTCAGATACCTTTTTTGGATTACTGTATATCTAAGCCACTGTCAGCCATGGTTCATTTATATTTGTATATATATACAGTTCTGTGCAAAAGTTTTAGGCAGGTGTGAAAAAATGCTGTAAACAAAGAATGCTTTCAAAAATGCAAGTGCATTTAAATGCATTTATGTTCATCAATCAACAAAATGCAGTGAGCGAACAAAAGAGAAATCTAAATCAAATCAATATTTGGTGTGACCACCCTTTGCCTTCAAAACAGCATCATTTCTTCTAGGTACACTTGCACACAGTTTTTGAAGGAACTCGGCTGGTAGGTCTTTGTCTGGGAGAGACCTTGCTGATGCAGTAGAACTACCTTGTGTCTTGTTGCTGTGCTCGATCTTGCCATGACATGAAACTGTCTTCCACAACCTCACCTTGTCTTTGGCTGTTTCTCACCCAGTTTTAAGCCTCCTACCCAGCTGTTTCTGTTTCAGTTAATGACTGTCTTTCAACCTACATGTGACATTGATGATCATTAGCACCTGTTTGGTATAACTGGTTGATCATACACCTGACTATAATCCTACAAAATCCCTGACTTTGTGCAAGTGTTTTCACACCTGCCTAAAACTTTTGCACAGTACTGTATATATACATGTAACATGAACATGAGCATATGCCTACTCTCTGTTATATAAGATTAAAGTCATTTAAGATTACAAAGCAAACATTTCCGTAGCATTTAATATGAATATGTTCATCCAGCCATGCTTCTGTACCATAATCCACCTCTTGTTTGACTTAATGGCTTGACCCCGATCGCCCCTGGTACCGGGGGCAGAACGGGAAGACTTTAAATAGTCGGTAAACGTAAACAAACATACTGTATGCATGCGGCACATCAACATCACCGATAGAATCTCGTGTAAAAATTTCAAACAAATTCCACCTAAACATAACACAATTCCAACACCATAAATAAACAAAGAACAAAAACACTGCGTAGGTGATAGAAATACGGCTGTAGAATCTACTACTATGGCTAACCATGCATACCGTATACATATGAAAGCCGAGACTCTGCAGATTACGCAGATAATATGTGTTTTTTGGGGGCAAACGTGATTTTCTTTTCATGTTCTGCTGTGTTGCATCTTCCTTTATTCTGACCCAGTAACACGCATGCTGATTCCACAGTAATCTCACAAGTCTTACCTTTATAACGATACCAAAAGCATAAAAATAGACATTGTGGTTGCTGAGATACACACTTTTTATTTTGGGTATCTTTTTTAGAGCTAAAATCTGCAAAACAGTATCAGGGCATAACAGGTTAAATAAAAAAGTGGGGCAGTTGATAGTGTAAGAGTTAGGGTGTTGGTACTATGATTGGAGAATCGCTGGTTCAAGTCCTGAACCAGTAAAAGTACCGTCCCCAAGCACAGATCCCAGAACGCTGCCAAAAAACTGCCCACTGCTCCTTCACGGATGTGTCAAATGCAGAGGTCGCATTTCATTGTGGTGCACTGTGTGCTGTACTCACTTCACTCACTCACTTGCATTCATCTGGTTTCTGTAGATACCAGTCTGTACTGAGTGTATGCTGTCTGAGGCCAGACTTGGCCATCCTTCCTAATGCTGACCTGACTGAGGTAAGTCACGCACACATGAAGTACCCGGCTGCCGGCGTTAAAAGCACTTGACCAGTAAATCGTTGTGGAACAGTAACTTCCAGCAGAAGAAAAGAAAATTTAACCCATGGTTCATGAATTTACTGCCAGTAAATCTTAGGAATCTTCCATCAATAAATGTATAAATGTGAGCTTTACAGTTGTTCCGGCTCTGTAAAGTACAACCTACTTGAAACAGACTCCCTCATTCTAAAGTCAGAACTCTCTGTCACCTCTAGATTGGTGAGCGTGGTGCCAACCTGAGCGGTGGGCAGCGCCAGCGGATCAGCCTGGCCCGGGCCCTGTACAGTAACCGGGACATCTACATCTTGGACGACCCCCTGAGTGCCCTCGATGCCCACGTGGGCAACCACATCTTCAACAATGCTATTAAGAAGCACCTGCGGGGCAAGACTGTCATCTTCGTCACCCACCAGCTGCAGGTATGACGTTTTGCACGCCCTGATAACAACACAAAGAAGTAAAAATGAGGCCGTAGCCGTAAACTGAAATATTTTGAATATCTGACTACCTCCCGTTAGTATGGGCGGCTGTCAGTGATCTGGTTAGGATATGGCAGAGATGCTAACCGTTAGCCCTTGTAGCATGCTGGTTAACCCAAACGCGGAAGGTAGCGCGAGTAGGTAGGATAGCCACGCGATTTAATCTAAGAACTCTCTCACACAAAGAGCAAGGATTCCCACAAGAAAGCGCGTTCTAACAAACACACAATCAAGGAGATAACCAAATAACTGGAGTACTCACAGTTGAAGCTGAACTGAATCAAAGTTGGGCTGGTGACTCAATGACTGAGCGATTCGCCGCAAGGAATCGACTCCTTTTATACTCCCTGAACCGCGACCGACCAGTCCTGTCCTAGTACCGGTCGCCTTACGCAGTGTGCGTGACAGCGGCGAGAATTGAAAAACTGTTAAAAGCAAGTTTGCTCTTTTCAGTTAAACTTTGCACATATTACCATGTGTTAGTGTGAGAAGTCTAATTTTGTTGATCGTATTGATTTTAGTAACACTTATTAAAAGCAAAAAGAATTTAAATGTGTCAATGTGTCAAATTGTTTTGTGTCAACTTGTGTGTATATAGTGTTTTATTGTGTTATATACTGTGTATATTATAGCCTAATGCTGCCACTATAGCTTTACATTCCATATTATTACACATTTATAGTAAGCCATAATATTGCAAATTTGGTTAGGATTTAAGAGGAAGCTCCTGACCCTTTTGTGGTTTTTGTGGTTAATCATGTGAGTGCTTATAAATTGTTGTTGCTTGTGTTTGTGTGTGAAGTATTTGGTGGACTGTGATGATGTGATCTTCATGCGAGAAGGCAGCATCACGGAGCAGGGCAGCCACGAGCAGCTGATGAACCTTAATGGCGATTATGCAGCCATGTTCAACAACCTTCAGCTCGGAGAGGCTCCTTTCATTGAGGTAAAACGTTTTTGCTGCACTAGTTTTAATCTCACTAGTTACTTAATCAATAAGTTCTGCCTTATGGGCACAGTTTTTAGGTCTATAGTCACAGAATGTGTACAGTAAAATTGTATAAACTCTTGCTACTGTAGAATTGAAAGAAAAACAATAAAAACCTGATTTTATGCAAGCATGTAATACAATTCCTCCAGCATTTGTAGATTCCGTTCTTAAGAACAAATCTCAAATAAGAAAACATTGGTGCATGTCAAGATCTTTGGAACCTGTTGATGAATGAGCGAGTGTTAAAAGACTGAAAGATTCTTTTCTTTTTAGGTGCCAATCAAAACCTCTGGAAGCTCCCTTAAGAAGCCCACTGAAAGCAGCAAGCCAGGGTCGGTGAAAAAGGAGAAACCTCCCAGTAATGATAGCAGTAGGTGTCATGCATGTATTCACCATCCTTATTGTATTTTAGTGTGGGTGAAATAAGTAGAACTAATCCTCCCTTCTCTACTGCAGGCCAGCTGATGCAGGTGGAGGAGCGCGGTAAAGGCTCCGTCCCCTGGGCCGTGTATAGGCTCTACATCCAAGCCATGGGTGGCCTGCCTGTCTTCCTCTTCATCCTGGCTCTCTTCATCCTCAATGTGGGCAGCACTGCTTTCAGTAACTGGTGGCTAAGTTACTGGATCAAGCAGGGCAGCGGGGTAAGAGAGCACGAGAGAGCGTGTTAGTGAGGCAGTTACTAGCTTTTTACCGTCTTCTTGTTTCAGCTACTCCTAATAGGGTTCACCACAGTGGGTCTTCGTAGTCCACACGTTGGTTTGGCAAAGATTTACACCAGAAACGCTTCCAGACCGAACACTCCCCATTTAGCTGGGCTAGGGATCTGCATTAAGAAATAGACTGGCTCCTGCGTTCCCAGTGGCTGGGTTAGCTTCATGCTGTCTTCCTTTTAGTCATTAGACTCTTCCACAGCAGATGTTCTTTTATACATTACGACCACCAGGCATTGATCATATTCATTGATTCATTATCCCAACCGCTTAATCCCAACTGGGGTCGCGGGGGGACCGGAGCCTATACCGGGAACTACAAGCGCAAGGCGGGGACCAACCCTGGGCACACCGCAGGACACACACAATCACACTCACAATCCCACCTTTCGGGGCCAATTTAGAGTTGCCAGTTAATCTATAGTGCATGCTTTTGGGCTGTGGGAGGAAACTGGCGGAAACCCATGCAGACATGGGGAGAGAATATAAACTCCACATTGAAAACGACCCAGTGACCGGCCGACCCGATGACGAAACCTAGCTCCTTCCCGCTGTGAGGCTGCAGCACTAACCACTGCGCCACCGTGTCACCCGTGATCAAATTTAACACAGTAAAACATCTTTCAAATGAAATTTGAGCTCTGTTCGCTACTGTGTTTGTGCCAGACATAGCTTTGGGTTTGAATCTGAAGGATCACTGGAACACATGCTGGATGCTGTTTTTAACATCTTAAACATTTATTTAAACAAAGCAAGTACCAAAGGTGACTTAAGTGTAAAATATATTTCAATCAGTTCATTACCTTGATCAGATAAAAATCTAAGAATTTTTGTCTTTAGTACATTCTATTCTCTTTGCATCACAGTAGATATAATAATGAAACGTTCAGCTATTTAAATTGATCATAATATATTTTTCTGTAAAGCTGTTTTTATGGATCTTGCATATAATTTGTTCCAAGCTTACTGTATTCACATAAAATGGAATCTAAAGAATATTGTGTGTATTAGGTGTGAGAGAGGGAGATAGATGTACGGCGACTCTGCTGAAGTCTCAGAATGTCTGTAAGAAGAGAATGTTGTGTAAATATTTCATCTGTGACCTTTAGATTTGGTTTGTGGGTGGCTCTGGGGCCATGTTTCATTGTGGTCGTGCCCTTGTTAGGAGATAAAGTATGTGAAATATCAGTCGACAATGCTGAGAGTTTTTCCTTCCATTGTCACTGATGGCGTCAGCTGCAGCTGGGGTTTCTATTGTGTACACGACAGGGGTGCGTATTGGTCATCTTAGAAGAAAGGCATCAATGTAATCCTGTTTATTCAGCTTCAGTATTTACATAATTCTGGCAGAGTGCTACTCCATGATATAATCTGCTGTCTGTACCCAAGCTGATGTTATTCTTTGAGGGTTGGACATTTTTTTTCTCATCAAAACCCTTTTTTTCTCAATTATGGCCCCACTTCTGTCTGCCATCTATCTACAACGCCTGTGTCCTCTTCCCTGTGAAAAGTTGTTGTTGTTCCATTGTATTGTCCGCATGCCCACTAGCATAAAACAGTAAACGCAAGGACCTGTGCAAAACATCCCTTTTCTTTAAAAAAAACAGGCAAAAATTAAGTGAGACAAACTGAAATCTCTTTTATTCAGGCCACCTTTACACATAGCTGGGTATTTACAGAAACGGCTATTTCTCCCTTTCAATAATATGCTTGTTCACCCCAGATCGTTTTCCAAAGAGTGTTCATTTACACAAATCCACATAAATACGCCGTCAAGAGCTATTACGAGCATGCCAAACCATCCGTGAAGCAGCAGTGGGCAGCTAACATGGGCAGCCCCAGGGAGCACTGCTTGGGGACAGTACCTTGCTCCTGATTACCTCAGTGGTAACTTTACCGGTCTGGGATTCAGACTAGCGACTTTCTGATCACGGGGCGAACATCCTACCGCCACCAGAACTCTGAAAAAATAAAACAACGAATGACACGACTTCCTGTTCCTATCGCACACCTGACGCCAGTGCATTTTCGCTTGCATAAAACTCGGTTTTCCTCTGCAACACAGAGCACACTAACAGGATATTTATTCATTCATTCATTCATTTATGGGCGCAAGGCAGGGAACAACCTTGGGCAGGCGCCAACACACTGCAAGGCACACACGCTCACACAACCACACACACATTCACACCTTACGGGGCCAATTTAGAGTCGCCAATTAACCTATATTGCAACCCTAACCCTAACCCTTTTTGACTGTGGGAGGAAACCGGAACACCCGGAGCAAACCCACGTGAGCACACGCTCGAACCCTGGACCTTCTTGCTGTGAGGCGGCAGCGCTAACCACTGCGCCACAGTGCCACCCGCCAACAGGATATAACAGGCAGAAATAACAAACTAATATACACTGTAAGAAACGAGAGCGCAGGGCAAAACCAAATGTGCAGAGCAATGAAAACAACCAAACACTAACTGGACAACCAAAACCTAAATCAGAGAATGAGAACTAAACAAACCGAACCAAAAGACAAACGGAACAGGGAACTAAACTGACAGGTGATACAGATAAAGGGGCTAGATTTACGGAAAGGATCAATCAGCCACAACAAGGGTGCAGGACAAACAGGCTGATTGACAAGGGACAGACAAATCGAACATTAGTAGCATCTGGTGGACGCTCGGAGAACAGTCTGGGGAAAGCCGTGACGTGTATAAAAGTGCTGGTGATTGTTGGTGATTTAATGCAATTGCAGTATTCATGTATATATGTATATATTTCCCCATATCTACAGAATACCACAGTTGTGGTGGGAAACAGCTCTATGGTGAGCGACAGTATGCGAGACAACCCGCTGTTGCAGCACTACGCTGCCATCTACACCATGTCCATGGGCATCATGCTGCTGCTCAAACTGCTGAGGGGCGTCGTCTTCGTCAAGGTGAGCTCACAGCCCTCAGCTTTCTCCCTGTGGCTCCTCTCTTGACCTGCACGTCATACTGATCTTTTCTTCGACAGGGGACACTGCGTGCCTCCTCCAGCCTTCACGAGCAGCTCTTCCAGAAGATTCTGCGCTGCCCTATGAAGTTCTTTGACACGACTCCCACAACTCGCATCCTCAACCGATTCTCTAAGGACATGGATGAAGGTAGAGTCTAGTTGAGCTTTGAGATTTAAGAAGAACTTTCGAAAGTATTGGAGAATTATGTCCACGTCCATATTTCTCTCATCATCTTACTCTCTGTGTTCTTCTTTATTCATTTCATATCTGTCCTCTCCAGTGGACACGCGCCTGCCCTTTCAGGCCGAAATGTTCATCCAGAACGTCATTCTGGTGCTCTTTTGTCTGGGCATGATCGGCAGCATCTTCCCCTGGTTTCTGGTGGCCGTGGGCCCGCTGGTGCTCCTCTTCACCGTGCTCCATGCCGTGTCTCGAGTCTTTATCCGGGAGCTGAAGAGGCTGGACAACGTCACCCAGTCGCCCTTCCTCTCCCACATCGCCTCCAGCATCCAGGGCCTGACCACTGTGCACGCCTATGGGAAAGGAGACGAGTTCCTGCGCAGGTGTGTCTCAACCTCCGAGACCCAAAGCACTGTAGCAATTTGTGACATATCTTAGGGTTAAGAACTGAGAAATAAAGAAATAAAATCTGGTTAATGTAATATAAAATACATGCTTTAGCTTTTACCAAATTGAAAGAAATTCACGAAGGTTTATGAAAGTGAAAAGTTAACAGTATTTTCTGCTTGAATTGAGGAAATGCACAGTATTAAAAGTTATATATTTTAGTTGATTTGCATTTTTGAAAGTTTCTTTCTGTGTTACGAATGATATTAATCAATTTAATAGGTCCTAGTTCTTGAACAATTTAAATGGTTAAATTCTTAATATGTAAGTTGTAGTTTCATGCAAATTTGTCACACAATTGAAATGTAAGTTTAAAGAATGGACAATTATTTTTCCACTGTGCTGTGTCATTGCAGTTAGAATCGGATTTTCTTAAAACCTTTTTGGCCACATAGGAAAGTCAACCGCCGTTTGTCTATCAAATTTTTCCTAACAAAGAATCTAATGACTTAAAAATGATAAGTGGGTGGTGGTGGTCTAGCAGTTAGAACATTTGCCTCTAGATCAAGAGGTTTGAATCTTAGCGCTGGCACTGCCATCACTGGGTCCCTGAGCAAGACCCTTAACCTCAAGTTACTCCAGGGAGACTTTCCCTGAAATTAGAACAATGGACGTTGTTCTGGATAAGAGCTTTCTGTTTTGGCAATTGGCTAGCCAGAAGAAGAATCACTGATCTTGGTTTCTTTTTTGTTTCTCCTTTTTGTTTTCTGATAGGAACAGCAAACTAGCAATTTCAAGTAATTTGGGTGGGAATTTGGGTTACACCACAGACAATGCTAGCAGAGAGGATTAGTAGATAAGTAACAATAAATAAGAAACTGCCAGTAGAAAGTGATCAACATGGAATAGACCTTATTAAGGAGTTACTGACAGCATTGAGTTTAGTGTTCATATTGATCAGTGGGCTATGTTGGGCAGCCTCGTAGCATTGCGGCAGAAGCTGTTCCTACTAGACATCAAAAAGGAGGAATAAAAAGAATCAAGATCAGTTGTCCACGGCTCTTACAAGCTTAAAATCTAAAATTGCCCAAAGAAAACGAAATATCTGGAAGCAACTGGGTTTGCCGCTTGCGATAACGTTTGAAGTTACAAATCAGACTAATATTCATTAGCCGGTAAAAGCACTTAAAGTGTGTGATGTCATGAAGACGAGAACAGTCTTAACGCCTGTTCACACTGTTGTCTAATTCAGCCTCACCTCTATATCTATCCCCTGATCTCTCCTCCAGGTACCAAGAGCTGCTGGATCAGAACCAGGCCCCGTTTTACCTGTTCAGCTGTGCCATGCGCTGGCTGGCCGTGCGTCTAGATGTCATCAGCGTAGCACTGATCAGCATCACGGCTCTGATGATCGTACTAATGCACGGCCAGATCCCACCTGCCTACGCTGGCCTGGCCATATCCTACGCTGTGCAGGTAAAGATGTGTATTTCAGTACAAAATATTAATCACGTTGTTTGCATTTTGTCAGTGATGTGGAATGTTGTGTTCATACTAATTTACACGAATGTCGGTGTATAAGGTGAGAACACAATGAAAATGAAAATCTCATTTTAACAAAATTGTCAACAGGCAAATATTTACAGAACCTTTAGAGTAACACATTTTTACAATGCAATAAACATTAACTGCTTAACTAGTGTATATCTGAGATATCTAACACTGTATAATATAACACTTAACATGAGGTACTAACATGAGATGTGACAGACTAAACTAGCTATATAAAGTCAGAAATTAGCAAATAAATAATAATAAACAGGCCATAAAATATGGTGAACATGGAAGAGAAGAACGATAAGTAGTCAGTGACAGCATGGAGTCAGCTTTGTGGCTTTAGGGTATGAGAAATGAATCAAGATCAGTAGTGCAGGCCTGTTAAAAGTAGGGGTCGACCAATGTGATGATTATGTGAAATGTGTGTATATATATATATATATATATATATATATATATATATATATATATATATATATATATACACAGTCTAATGAAAGAGAACCTTCAGGGCTGATAAGATAAACTAAAGTAGCTTGTTTTCAATTATTTTGTCGACATTTCGGTTGTAAAAAATGACATACTCGTAATCATAAAAATGATAAATACTGGTGCTGATAATCGGCTGACCCTTAACTACTAGGCCGCTGGTTCTACGAGTTTATAGTAGCGATAATTTCCTTAGGAGGCGCAGTGGTTACTGCTGCTGGCAAGAAGGTTCTGGGCTCCAACCGAATTGACCGTAGGGCCTTTCTGTCAGTGTGCTCTGTGTTTCACGTGGGTTTTCCTGAATTCGCTCCGGTTTCCCCTTACAGTCAAGGCATGCGATATAGGTTAATTGGCTAAATTGGCCCGTAGGTGTGAATGTGTGTGTGACTGTGTGAGTGTGCTCAGGGTTGTTCTCCGCCTTCTGACTGTAAGTTCCCGGGGCAGGCTCCGGTCCGCGACCCCAGGTGGGATTAATGCGGCTCAAGAATGAATTAATGAATGAATGAATAATTTCTTTTACATATTTAGAATATTAACTTAATTGTCAGTATTAGCAAAATGTGAAATATGCGTGCATCTTCAGGTACAGGTTCATCTGCAATTGATCAGTTAAATCAGTTACCTTTAGCAGTTTCATCAGTGTGATAGTTAGAAACTTTGATCAAATATTTGAATCTTTATTTTAATCTTTATTCTTTTATTTTTATTCTGCATAGCAATCATTTTTTAAGCTTGAAATGAACCTTAATAATGATCCTAAGGTGTAAATATTTGCTCATGATCACATGAACTGCTCTGTTTGTTTACGCCTTTGACCGGTTCTATTCCAATTCACTGTCCGTCTGGCATCTGAGACTGAAGCTTCGGCACACCTACCTCAGTAGAAGAGATCACCACTACATAAAGGTACTAATCCTTTCCAGCTCCTCTAGCCTGAGCAGCCTCTGAATTTGAACAGATCTGTTTTTCTAGAATTGCCAGACAAATTTGTAATGTATTTACCTTCTTTTCCTCCAGTCCTTTCTCTGGAAGGCTCCGGCCTTCAGGTCAAGAATAAAGCTCCAACTCCTGACTGGCACTTGGGAGGGGCAGGTTGTCGATGCGGCAATTGGAGATGGGGCCAGGAGAATCTTCCACTGGAGTGCTGAAACTCTGCACCATTCGTCCCAAGAGTTGGGATTGACTGGGGCCGAACCGGCTCAGAATAAGCAGTCTCTATTGTATTCCTCACCACTAGGGGTCTCTTTAGGATTCTCCTGGTTTTGCCTTATGTAGTGTTAAATTGCTAAATGATCATTTTTGAGAGGATTAACGCATAGACCTGTCTTTTTATTAATTAAGAAGACAGCTAAAATAATTTCTCTTGGTGAATTACCGTACTGCTTTAGTAAACGTTGTATATTAATTGTACTCTTATGTCATCAGGAATGCGGGTTGGGGTGGTTCTATTCCTTCAGTTGAACCATGTGGTGGCATGTCGTCGGCAGCGTCAACATCTGTGACATCGGTCCTAGCAGATTACGCAGCAAACTGTCCATCATACCCCAAGGCAGTGCTTGCCTAGCCCAGTACTGTCAGGAATTGAGTTCTCACTTTTGCTCTCCTCCGAAGAAGAGTTTCTGTGCTTTTTAAGACTTTTTTAATGCAGTTCCTGTTGCATCTGTTTTCCTGATCACTTTACTTTTGTTGTACTCTCTTTGTTCCTACCTGTTGAATCCCTAAATGTGATGGTTCAGCCAGTATTCAGAAGGAGCAGATATGGGACTCCTAGAGAGGACACACTGAAGGGAATTAATGTAAGTCACCCTGCTGCTGCTAACAGTGGACCTCCTTCCCCTAAATTTTCTTAGGTTCTTAAATAAAAAAGAAAGAAAGAAGACATTTAAATACTATAGTACAACTGTGGAGTTCAAGAAAACACAGTAAGCTAATGGCTCTTCCCAATAACATTTAACGTGGCGATGATCTAGGAATAGGCTCAATAAGAAAACATTGGTGAATGTCACAACCTTCATGAAAACTGACTAAGTGGCTTTTAAGGCAAATTTTGTCATAGAAAAAGGTTGGTCAGTGAAGCCTCTGTATCCATTAGCGTTTTCCAAGACCCGATCCTTATGTGCACAGGTTGGACGTGTAAGAAGGATTTCATAGTCAATCGGCCTGGATCTAGAGGTTGAAATAATATTCTCTCTCTTTCTTAACCTCTTTCTCACCTTCCCATTTGTAGGTGTCTCAGTTGCCTCTGAAGCTGGAGTCAGAAGTTGTGGAGAAGCAGCGAGAACTTTTTCAGTCGGCGAGAGGCAGCTGCTCTGTGTGGCCAGAGCTTTACTGAGACAGTGCAAGGTGACCGTCTCCATCATCTCTTTCTGCTTACAATAAACACAGTTTACACTCACACACCTGACATCTTTGAGGTCTCCAGAGATTAGACTTGGTGTAAAAGTCAGCTTAGTAGCTCTGTTAAGGTCCTTTACAGGGGCAGTCTGGTTTTACAAGGTAAAGGTCACATGAGGTTTTCAAAAACCACTAGTTTTACTATAATGCCTCATAAACCCATTCATCAAATCCCCATTTTTCTGAGCTGCTGCATCCCAATGCATAAAAGTGTGAATAAGTAGTGGAACTGGTAAATAATTATTTAGAACCATTGTTTTGTTCTACATTTTTACTAGACAGGATGTTTAAATTCAAATCCCAGTGTGGGCTTCTTGCAAAGGCATTTAGAGTTTTCCTTCTGCTAATTTAGGTCCTGATCCTAGATGAGGCCACTGCTGCTATGGACACACCAGACAGATTCTTATTCTGATTCAGAGACAATCCGTAATTCATTCCAGGATTTGCACCGCTAACCGCCACACAGACATGCGTGCTGGCTGCGACGCTCTTGAGGTTGCTCAACCAGGGCCAGGTATCCTGGAAATCTTTTATTTGTGTCTTGATATAAAAAATAATCCTTATGTTTGTCTAGATTGACAGTGTTCACTGTTATCAGTTATGTAAATTCACTTTATAGTCTCAGATGAGTGTGTGCTTTCCGAGGAGGAACAAATTGTCTTCTGCCAAACATGACACCAGTATTTTTATAAGGTCCAGAATGACCATAACATTATGCAAACAATAGAAAATGAGTTATGCCATCTGGATTATGGAATTGCCTGAGGATAAAGGCGGGTTAGTTCATGTAACTGGGTATGCATTGATAGATGTATTAGTAAAATTGTGATTTGAGTGCCATGAGTTATTAATGTATTATAGATGAATTATTTAAAAACTCCTGGTTATTAGCAAGATCTTCGGTTCCAAAGGCGCTCAATTGGTCACATACTTCTTTAGAAGTCGAGTCGCTTGACAGGCATTAAACTGACAAGGTATTTCTTTGACAAGCTATATACTGATAATATTGACACAGATATAAACTAATACATGTTTTTACAACACAGGTTACGTTTATTCATAATGATGCATGTTTAATTCAAACAAAAGCTGTCACCTACATGAGTCCTATGAAAACAAGACAGTCATTGTTCATTATGGTAATATCAAAATGCTATGGCACTTTCAGTTTTGTGCATCACAAGTTGAAATTAAGCTACCACTACTAAATTATACACGTCTCACTTCTTTTGACCCAGGTGGTGGAATTTGATGAGCCGTCCAGACTTCTGGCTAATGAGAACTCCAGGTTCTGCGCCATGCTGGCTGCGGTAGAGAACAAGATTTCGGTGAGAGGGTAATAAGTGCGGCCCAAAGAAGCATGAGCATAGCAGGACAGAGAGCATCCTTCACCTAAGATATTCCAGCCTTTGGTGCTTCTTATGTCTGTCTCCTCCCCTCTTGACCTCACTGTGTCTCTGAGGAGGGAATATTGTCTCCCATGGAACTGGAGTCATGGCTATTCCTTGGAACAGCATGCCGATTCAGATAATATGGTTTGTCAGCTGAAGTGGTCAGGTCACTCAACACTAATACTGTAATATTATTTTGCATTGTATAACAGGACATCGGTTTCATGTAGCTCCATTCATGCAAACTGGTGTATTTCATAAGAATATATATATATATCTATATATATTATTATTATTATATATTTACTGAAAGGAGTATATTCAGAGTCTTTATGCACTGGCTCTGTTTATTTGTATCCATAATGTCTCATATCATAACCATTATTGTTGAATAATTTATTTTGCGATTATAGCGTGTGTAACTCTGACGTCTTGTGACTTGAACCCTGAATTCCAACACAGATGATTTTGCCCACAGGAGCTTTGGATGGCACTGAGTAGATGGGACTGTTTAATAGAACCTGTGCTGCTTATATGCTGGATCCTTGCTTAAAACATTCAAGGATGCAGACTCTTTTTACTAAGGCCTTGCCATGTACAGCCTATTTTGTCCATTTTTAAACTCTATCTTGCCTGTGTCTTTTTTGGATCAATGATCTACCAACAGCTATGCCCGTAAACCTCCATAACATGCTAGTACATGTGTCAAACAATGCGTGACACGCTGGTAAGCAGGAGTGTTGTTTGGGACGTAGTTTATTTTTGTTTTATTACTATTGTTCATTACTGTTTTTGCCTGTCTTTTGCTGCACAGACCCGAAGCTCACTGCTTTTCCACCTGTTGGTGTAAGTGTCTGATTTTTAAAAGATGCTTTTAGCACAATCTGTGTATCTTTAACAGACCAAGTTCTTTTTGGTCCAGTAGTAGACACACAGCCTGGTAAAGGTCTATCACAGCAAAAGCTGTGGTATTCTGGGTGAAACTCCTGTATCCAGGTGTTGAAGTGTCATCAATAGTCACAGCAAAGGTGAATCATGATTTCATACGCCCTCCTCTACAGACCCTGCAGAAATGTCTGTTTATCCATCAGAGCTCCGTACTTTCCATAGCCTTGTATGTTTTTCTTAATTGCCTTGTGTGAAGTCTGGAGGAGATGAGACCAAGAACAAATAAAATCTCTGTTATTTCAATAAGTTATTTTAGGTGTATTCTCTGTGTCTGTGTGTTTGTTAAATAGAAAGAAATGATTAGACAAAATAAGTAGTAACCTTATTTGAAATTCAAAACCATTAAAATATTCAAAACTCATAAAATTGGTAGGACTATTCCAAAGTTAAAACCAAGTACAGTAGAATCCGCCTCGGCTAAAACTTATTTATTTGTTTTTATTTTACTTTCGTTTGCAATTATTGTGAATAACAAATGAAAACAAAAACCTAATGCAATGCTGTTTGTGTTTGGAATAATGTAAATGCAAGTGGGAAAAAGTAAAAAATGTCAAGAAGATATATACACACACACACACATATATATATATATATATATATATATATATATATATATATATATATATATATATATATATATATATATATGTGTGTGTGTGTGTGTATGTATATATATATGTATGTATATATATATGTAATATATATATATATATGTATATATATATATATATATATATATATATATATATATATATATATATATATATATATATATATATATATATATATATATATATATATATATATATATATATATATATATATATATATATATATATATATATATATATATATATATATTATTGTAACTATCTTACATTTACAGTATATAATGTTTAGTTTCAAAACCCCAAGGCTGGGGAAAATGGGGATCGGTGGAATAATAGCTGTGAAGAAAGAAAGGACTTAAATGAAAATTAATTGTCTTTGATTAGAATGTGAAGGTAGAAACTATGGGGGTTGGGCGAATAGTTTTATGAGGGTGTGTGAGGGAGAATATAGAAAAGTTTTTCCGTACATTCCCAACTGGTCCGTCATGACGTGTATGAAGGAGAACACACAGCACAACAGACACCGGGACGAGACTGGGGGCGGTCCTTCATTTGACCCCGCCCACCCGAGGTAAATCCCGGAAGCTGTAATACCCAGCTCGCAGCAACAGACTCCGCCCTTCCCAAACAACACTTAAGAGCCGCGAGCGAATGAAGGACGGTGACCAGGACAACCGGGCAACAAGCAAGCTAATATGTCCCATTGTGCAAGCAAGTTTGTCCACAGGCTGCCGCGCACCTGTAAAAGGATCTCCATCGATTCGGCAGCGATCCGCGTATCAGTTTCTCGTGCTGGATAGCCGCTTTTTTTTTCCACGGTCACCCGTGTCAAACTTGCGGTGATGCATTTCACAGCAACAGACTTTCGATTAGCCACCTGGTCCGGAGCCGGAGCGCCCGTCACGGGTTTATAGTAATAGGATAGTTAGCAAAAAAAATAAGCATCGCAGAGCATTTTTGTGTCCCCGATTTTATTCGCTTACTCATAACCGTGCCATTGAGCTTCAGCTGCTACCGAACCGGGACGCTCCAGTCTCGCCTCGCCTCGCCTCCGCAGCGCCCCCCTGCAGTTCGAAAACTTTCCCGTCTCGAAGTGATTTCCTCCCCTGTTTTTACTTCCTGTTTTCTAAAGGGCTCGCACAGACCTTTTCATGTCGCCTTTACTTTTCGTGCTCTCCTCATTTTTTCTCCCCCTCCATAGTTCCATACCAGAGCACTTGGACGCGAGCCGTGGTGTCTCCCTCCGCCGTATCTTGTGAATTTATGGACGAAGGATTGAACTCGCTTGTATCTGCGACCCCGATGGATTTTACCTAATTATTTGTGGTGTTGGTCACTCGGTTCGGTGCCGCCATTCCTTTGGTTTCCTATTTAAATCGCTACATTATATACACATTTGCGACCGCTCGTTTGATTTATTAGACGACAATGTAACGAACTATTCCAAAGTTAAAGTAAGTACAGTAGAATCCGCCCCGGCGCCTGTAAAACCTATTTATTTGTTTTTATTTTACTTTCGTTTGCGATTACCGGACGCCCGAAATGTCCGATCTTCAGCGTCCCACCCTGTGCTGCTGCCGGAAAATGTTGTCGGTCCCGGGCAAGTCGTGCGAAGGCGCCCGGACTCTTGGACACTGCCGCCTGGTCGACATCGCGTCCGCTTCCAACTTCCAGAGCTTCAAACTCCGGCATTTCCATCTCGACCTCCATGTGAACTTTGCCGTTAAGAGGATGACGGGATGGCAGGTTCTAGAACTCGTGTCCGTCCAGCCCGGGGTGCAGGCGCTCATTTTGGACACGCACCCCTCCTTATTAATCCATTCCGTTGACTGTAAGCTGTCCGGCTCTCCCGACGTCATCCTCTCCCTCACTTACCGGATCGAACCGTTCACCGACTACGGCTCGTCTCTCCGTATCACCTTACCTGCTGCCGTGATCCGGCCGCACCGGACTTTCCAGATCACCATCCGTTACACTACGACAGACGGTCCTGCGGTAAGGTCAAGCCGGAGACAGCTGCGCTACAGCTTAATAATGCACTATTTATAATAACCATTCATTACCGTGTGACGCAAGAGTCGGGACCAGTCTTTGGGAATCGGACTCAATGTCATCTCCCGGCTTATGAGAGCCAACATAAGCCGTATTGACGTGAATAATCTGCTTGACATTCTTGCTTTGACATTTACAGCATTTCACATAAGCTCTCATCCAGAGCGCCTGACATTTCTTAATTACAGAGACGGTCGCCCTGGCATAACTTGGGGTTAAGGGTCGTAACCCCTCACCTTGCTCAATGGTGGTAGTGATGGAGCTATGAGAGAGCTGGATGTGAATCTACAACCTCCTGGGAAAAAAAAAACTGGGAGTTGTATCCCTCCCAGTGATCAAAACTGACAAATAATGACTAGATACATTCATCTACATTGATTCAGTGATGAGCCAGCCCATAGCATCGATTTAAAACATCAGAGACCATACAAATTGCACTGTCGCTTTATATTAAACACCAGGTTTATTTTCAATAAAAGCAAAGATTGTTTTTACATTTAAATATCTGGTTGAGCTCAAGAACAAAACTTTTAGTTGCTTTTGTGGTTTCATATGAACTTAAGTTATGTTAAATCAGCATATGATGCTGTCTTATAGGATCACTGACTCCAGACTTGAATTGAATCAAAATAGTATCATAACAAGGGCGGCACAGTGGCGGAGTGGTCAGCTGGGGCCTTTCTGTGTGGAGTTTGCATGCTCTCCCCGTGTTCGCGTGGGATTTCTCCAGGTGCTCCGGTTTCCTTCATCATCCAAAGGCATGCAGTGTAGGTTAATTGGCTAATCTAAATTGGCCCCTTACGGCATGAATGCGTGTCAATGTGTGTGTGCCCTGCGGTGTGTTGGCACCTGCCCAGTGTTCCCCGCTTTGCACTAATTCTCCGCTAGTTACTGGTTTCAGAAACCTGACAGTTTTGTTTCACTGTTTTATAATTTTCTTGCTCATGTGATATTTTTCTGGTCTCTATAATATTAGATGTGGTGGCTGGACAAAGAGCTAACGTGTGGACAAACGCAGCCGTTGGTCTTCACTCAGGGTCATTCAGTGTGCAATCGTTCCTTTTTCCCTTGCTTCGACACTCCGGCTGTAAAGAGCACGTATTCTGCCACCGTCAGGGTGAGTGTGGGTCTTTCATGACAGAAACAGTAGTTGAGCTTGAACATTCTTCACATTACAGCGTTAATTTTACTCATATCACTGAAAGCACATTGTGGGTTTCACTTTCTTTGATGTGCTAGGGCTTCTGTTTCAATTTCATTTTACTTTCCATTGCCTCTTTCTAGTGGTTTCTGTCACTAGTTTTCACTCAGCCTTTCTCACACACTTTTACCATGGCATGCTCTGGGGTAATTGCTTTCATCTCAGTTTCTGTTGTGCTCTGTGTTCGTGTGTGTGATGTTTTTTGACAGGTCCCGGATGGAGTGACTGTGTTGATGAGTGCGTCCAGAAGTTCCTACTCAAAGCAAGACCGCCTGTTCCAGTTCTCCATGGAGTATCCTGTGCCGGCCTACCTGGTGGCCCTGGTGGCTGGAGATCTACAGCACACTGACATTGGGCCCAGGTTTGCAGCTGATTGAACAGAACGTTATTAAAGTTCCCATATTATACATTTTTTTCAACAAGTTAAAATAGGTCTGTGAGCTCCGCTAAACATGCCTCTAAAGTAGTTTGCTGTAAATACCTCTCAGATTAGGCATTTTCACCTGCTTTTTACTTCTTTATTTCAGTTCCTTCCAGAACAGGTTGTTTCTCATTAGTACTCCTAAATGCAAATATACCAAAAGAGGGCGCAGGCAGCACGGCGAGTGTTTACCTCACGTGAAAATAATCGACATGGCTGCTGCTAACAGACCATCTATACAGCCATACATGTTCAACACAACACTCCGCTGGTAGACTTCTTCATAGTGATTCCTACGCTAGCATTGCAAGAAAACATCTCGGATCAGGAAGTGCTAGCAGTTCTACCTGGTGGGTGGAGGTTCTCAGATAGGAGGGTGGAGTTATTCATATGTCCCCTAATGTGACGTAGAAGTAGGGGAGAAATCTAAACGGCTCATTGAAGCACATAATATCTGACATTTGTTAAGACATCTGACAATTAAAAAAAAATAAAAAAAAATCAAACTTACAGTGTGTGTAGAGGCAGTACAGACCCAAATGAATGTCCAAAGAACAGAAATGTGATTTTTTTTTTTTTAAAATTATTTTTTAAAAAATTATTTTCTTCATACTATGGGACCTTTAACCAAAAAAGAAGTACAGGTCTGTCAGTAATGTAACTTGCATCTGGACTACAGAACATTATGCCTCATTCACCAATATTTTCTTAAGCCTTTTTCTTAAATATGTTCTTAAGAAAACATAAAGAGTGAAACTGTCTAATTCAAACAATAAAATAAAATGATATTGTTCTATTGTATAATTGAAGAAAACCCAATAACTTGATGCATGCAATAAAATTAGCATAAGAGTGCTCTTCAGCATTTATAGATTCTGTTCACACCTAGGAACAAATCATGAATGGAAAAAAAAGATAAATTACAGAATCTGTTTCAATTTATTTTAACAACAAAAATCGTTTTAAGAACAGTTTGTGAATGAGACCCATTCAGTGTAAAATAATACAACGCCCCTTTTTAAAGGTTTTAATGTATATTAAGTGAGCCGTAAACGTTCCAAGGTAGAGTTGGTTGCAAACATACTAAATAATGTAACGGTTAGGGAATTGAATCCGTAATCGGAAGGTCACCAGTTCAAGTCCCGGACCAGTAAAGGCACTATCAAGGGAACTCATAAGCAAGGTACTGTCCTGAAGCACTGCTCACTGAGCACTGCCAAAACGCTACCCACAGCTCCTTTATGGTTGGGTCAAATGTAGAGGTCAAGCTTTGTGGTGCACTTTGTGCTGTGGTGCGCTCACAATGACAAATAATTACTCACTCACTATATATACACGACCCACCCTTCATTTCTTCATATTTTGTGGCCGATGAGCCAATCCTTCTTGTGGTAATTTTTAATGTATTTTTGAGGAATGATATCACATGTTGTAATAAATCCGCTATTGTCTCATTTTTTCAGCGAAATATAACGAAATGAGGGATGGCTCAAGACATTTGCACAGTACTGTATATTTAAAAAATGATTGACCTGTTACGAATTTGCACACTGAACTGTAACATAATACAACCTTAGTTTTTATTGTTGATATTTTTATTGATCGTTTTTACTCTTTATGTTGAGGGTAGTAATATTACAGCAAAGACGATTGCTGCTGGTTCACTTTGTAAAAATTCATAAAGTAACTATAACGGATCTCATCACTGTTTATCTTTTATATATACTACCGAAAGTGAGATGAAGGTTATGGATTTTAACCGGTATTTTTCCACCTGCGTGAACGCTAATGAGTGACGTCCATAAGGCCTGTCTGTGTTGTAGGAGTCGCGTGTGGGCCGAGCCCTGTGTGCTCACCTGCGCTGTCAGTAAGCTAGGGGGCAGTGTGGAGCGCTGGCTCAACGTGGCCGAGGATCTCTTTGGACCATATGTATGGGGAAGGTCAGTGTTTGTCCATTCTACTAATTTAGGTACAAAGTACATTTTGTTTGGGAGCAGTGATGTGCTTAGAATCATGTCACTATTTGTCTTACACTGATTACTGAAGAGAGAAGGATTTGGAATGCCATGTGTAACTGGATGTCCAACACAGCATGAGTAAATCGCTCATGAATAAATCAGAAGTAGTGAAATTATATATGAAATGTGCATGAACTACCCCCACCCCGCCGCCGTTTGAGGAAAGTTGTGTCCGTCTGGACATCTCTTGCTGTTGCTTTAAACTGGTGGAGTGGAGTGCAGCGGTTACGAGGGCGAAGGATGGGGATGAAAGAGGTGTCTTAAATACAAACCGTCACCCAGGCTAAATGTACACGTTTGTCTCATATTGTGTAGTGTTTGCCTGCTGCTCAGTTTCAGCACTGGAAGAAAATCGATAAAAAAACATCGAATCACTATTTTGCCTTGAATATAGTATAATTGAACACATAGTATTATTGTATTGTCATTGACATATGGTTTGTGTTACAGAGCATCTCAGGAAATACCTGAGAGTGTTTCATACCCCATTAAAGCTGTCCACGCTGTGTTTACTGGTTACACACCATGACTGCAAGGTCAAAGGTTTACTTGGATAAATCAACCTAGTAAACCTTTGCTCTTACAGTCGTGGAGTGTCATGGACTGTGAAGGGTTGACATTTGTTCACACTTGCACAAGATTCAGTTTCGTTCTCGAGGATATTTAATTGCTTGTTAAAGTGTAAAAAAATTCCTGTGTTTAAAATGTGATTATGCACATGTGCACATGTCCTGTCTTCAGTCACATGAAGGTTGAGTGCTGGAGTGCTTCCTTCATCTCTCGTAACCGCTGCACTACACACCCAGTTTAAAGCGGCTTTTGAAGTGGTAGTGAAAGCCAAGCTCTACTCGAACTGGGGGGGCGGGATGGGGTTGGGGTCATGACCCTTTAAGTACATGTGCATAATATGCTTACAAACAAGAAATGGGATTAGCCATGTGTTAGCCCTTTCAAGCATGAATTATAATTCAAAACATATGGATGGTTGTCCACCCAATGGGTTAAATGTAAAACTGCTACCAGTTAGATTATGCCAGAATTGTACTGTTTAAGTCACTCTTAAGTTAAGTATTTGTAATGTAAATGTACGTTTGATTGTAAAACAGAATTGGGATTAGGGTTTCAAAATTCTGGAAATTTTCAAAGTAAACGGGAATTAACAGGAATTTATGGGAATTAATGGGAATAAACTTTTTCTAAGGTAAATAAAATAAATAATATTTTAATATAACAAATTGAATTTTGGGAACATAAAATATAGTTATAGTAAAAATATATTGTAGCATAATCTTGGCTAAAACAATCAGATTTGAGGCAAATACAGTTCAGTATCTATACTATTCCTCATTCACAGACACATAGCTCACTACTTACTGAAGGGCCACACCCCTACATGCAGTGTGCATTCCTCCGTCACATGCACAGTGGTTTCTAGAATTCTGAACTACTAAAGCTACTTTTTTGAGTCCACAGCACAGATACAGACTATGGAAGTGTTCCACAGCCATTTATTGATATTTTCTAGTGTTTATTCCGGGCGCATATCGTGTTATTGTAATGTGACCCGCATCGCACCCCAGGGAATTAATATTATGTAATTCTCTCCCAGTAAGGCCAAAAGCAGCTCATTTTAAAACAAAATGTGTATAATTCTGTTGGTGTATGACTTTCTTTAAATTATCCAACATTTCCAGTTAACTCCTTAATTCCTATAAATTCCCATTATTCCTGTGGAAAGTTTTCAATTTGGAATAGTTCCTGAATTCCCGAACTAAAGTTCCCATGCAAAGTTTCTTGAAATTTACCGGGTATTTTCCGCCCCTTTGCAACTCAAACTGGGATTATTTTATTTCATCCCGTGGTGATAGCCTTGAACCAGACTGACCGTAGCTTTGACCTCTACAGGTACGACATTGTCTTCCTGCCGCCTTCGTTTCCCATTGTGGCCATGGAGAACCCCTGCCTGACCTTCATCATCTCCTCAATCTTGGAAAGTCAGGAGTTTCTCCTTATTGATGTCATCCATGAGATCGCCCACGGCTGGTTTGGTAACGCGGTCACCAACGCCACCTGGGAGGAGATGTGGCTTAGTGAGGGGCTTGCCACGTATGCACAGAGACGCATCACTACAGAAGCTTATGGTACACACACACTGACATGCAGAAAGGCACAACACCCGCAATACCACCTGCAGTCCAGATTGAGAATCCTCTAGAACAGGTTTAAACAGGTTTAAAACTCTCTGAGCTGATAAAAGATCCCTGAGCATCTTTCTAAAAGAGTAGGAGTTGAGTTCTGTACAATTTAACAAGATGGCCCTCCATATAATCCCTTTCTCCTAATCATGTGTCTTTCTGCGCTGTATTGTTAACAAGCACGGCTCTCTGGTTAGTCATGTGACCATTAGGACCTCTGCCTGTTACCTGTGCCTCTATGGACATTAATCTAGTTATCCAAATTAGTGAACATGCTAGTAATTAGGGTTGAAAGATAATAAACCAATCAGACATCATACATATTGTAATGTAAACATTTTGAGCAGGAGGTCTTTTTTTAATAAGAGAAGATTTTTTTTCATTTAGATGTCTGTTCGAGCTCAGGAATAAAGATGTCATGATATTTTAGTTGCTTTTTGTCATTTGAATGTTAACTCGGCATACAATATAGTTTCATATATAATGCTGACTCCTTAATTGAATCAAACCAAAATTTTGTTATAGCTGACTTTGTGATATCGACGGACAGTGAATCATTGTTGGCAAAGAATATTATTGTATTACGATGAAACACTCCAACTAGTTATGAGCTAAACTTACTGTGCTAGTGATCTGTTATACTGGCAGTTTCGCAGTTTGTGGTGTGTAGCCTTCATTATTCAGTGCTACCCACTAGGGGTGTTGAAATTAATCACACAATCGATGCATCACGATGCAGAGGTGTTCAATTCTGCATCGATGCAATGGCAGACAATAATCAATTATAACGTTTTCAACTGGCAGTCCTCTGCCCCATAGTGGTCTGCCGTTGGAATTGCAGGTGATTTGTGACGCGCAGTCCCGTTTCACTGCTGAAATCACTTTTTAAAATGATTCCTTTTTTCATTGTTCAAAACATTTCCAGATGATTTGGGCATCTTTATGAATAATTAATTTAATGCAAATATCCCCCTGCTTAGTCTGAGTGGTAGGGACAGAAGCAGTTGAAAACCCCTGAATTATATCATAATGACATTGCTTGCTGATTTTCTAGCTATGGCTAGTTAAAAAAACATCACGGTAGCAAGTATGGCTGCACGATCTATGATCGTAATCAAATTGAATTGTGAGACCAGTGAAGGTTCACACTTCTACTATCCGCACGGTTTCTGTTGCTCTCCTCCATCTTCTTTCACTTCTTCAGCAGTTTTTACGTTGTTGATTCTTCAGGGGAAGCCTTTACCTGCTTGGAGACAGTCTTCCGTCTAGATGCTCTGCACAGACAGATGCGTCTCCTGGGAGACAACAACCCAGTTAGCAAACTGCAGGCCAAGTTTGATCCAGGTAACACGTCTTATACATGTCCTGATGCGGGCAGGATTACATGAACATGTCATCACACACTCATCTGACAACACTGATAATAGTACCACGTGCAGTGGTAGTTTAACGGCTAGAGAGTTGGCCCCGTGATTGGAGCTTCACAAATTTGAATCCCGAGCCAGGAAACGTACCACTGAGTAATTCATGAGCAAGGTACTGCCCCCTGCCCACTGCTACCGTCATGGATGGGTCGAAAGTAGACGCCACATTTCATTGTGATGCACTGTGTGCTGTGCTGTGGTATATTCACAATGACAAACAGTCACTCACTTAAAATGCCTGTGTTTTGTCTTTGCTGATTTATAGGTGTGAACCCCAGTAGCCTTATGAACCTGTTCACTTATGAGAAAGGTTTCTGCTTTGTCTCATACCTCTCCCAGCTGTGTGGGGACATCAAGAGATTTGACGCTTTCCTTAAGGTAGGAAAGACTATATACACACACTTTTACAGAAACACATCTTTGTTTACACACACGCAGTAACATTACACTGATAATATAGAACATCCTTTCACAGGAAGTAGGGTTATGGGAAATGACCAAAATCTCGTATGTTGATACAAGTCATTTCCTGGTGTGTGTGTGTGTGTATTGTGATATAATGCAATTTCTATAAAGTCAGTGAATTAATAGTTACATATAATGACCATTATGGAAAAGACTATTTGTGACCCTCCACGGCAAAACCAGTCACTTGTCGCAACGGAGGTTTCTGAGAAAAACGACCATTTATGTTGCGTGGGGTGAAATTTTGGATTTTTTGTGTTTTGAAACAGTGGAAGGTCTATACTGTACTGTTGTGAATAAATTTCGCTGAAAAACTTACCCCTTCCATCCTATAAACGTGACTTTCTTGAGGTGAGGAATTCAATTCCAGCAGAATGTTAAAAGTTTCGGTTTTGCCTGCTCTACTTCAATGTTTACGGTAAATCCACTCGTTGACTAGCGAGTCTCCCGAGTTCATAATAAACTCAATTTAGAAAATTTGCGGCAAGCGACTGGTTTTGCCGTGGAGGGTTACATTTATATTATTATTTTCTCACTTTTATTCTGGAAAATGAATGGAACCCATTCAGTTATGATTTTTCCTTTTATTTACAGTAGAACTTTGGACAAATATGAAATAACAATGTATAAAATATAAGACACCGTCCAAAAGCATGCACTATAGAATGATTGGTTAATCTAAATTGCCCCCTATAAATTTCCATTTGCTATTTAGGCTATTTAGTGTTAGCTTTGTTTACCATGACAACGGTTGCCAGGGGAAGAAAGCGCCTGCATGGAGAACCTACGTGGAAATCTAAGAACATGGCGACAAGCCGAAAGTGTTCGACCGTGTGGCTTCACTTTACTAAAATTGATGCAGACGGCACGACATGCAGTATTTGCCACACAAAATGCAGAACTGGGCTAGCAGTACGTCAAACTTGAGGAGACATCTCATTAAACATAAAATACATTTACGGGTGGATGAGTGTGCGGTGTTTGATAATTGGAGTGCCACAGTTAAAGCTACAGCCGCACCGACAATCAGCCAGCATTGACCCCTGCAGCCAGCATTGACATTGAAAACATCAAAACACCGCCGACATGTTTCACTGAAGTGATCTAATTAGTGAGCTATCTGTTTTAGTTATTGTTCTGGCATATTTTTATAAAAACTGTAGTACATTTATATTGTTGTTAAAACATAAGAACAGCATCTTGTGTGACATTTGAAATTAGTTTGGGGCTCATTTACTATTAATCTACTTTTTATGTTGATACAAATCAGGTATTACAGATTCAGAGCAAGGTATTGAAATGAGGTATCGGTACCGAACACCAGGTACCGGTACCGGTACCGGTACCAATATCGGTTCAGACGTGAAAGGTACCTAACCTTAATTGGCACAGGGTTGGTCCATGGGAGGCTCTGGAATTAAGTGTTACAGATAATTAGAAGACTTATAATATCGCCATATAAAAAAAACACGCGTAAACATCCATTTCACTGAACAACATTATCCAATGGCCACTAGGTGTCACCGTGGAGACGACGGTCAGATTCACTTCCAACTTCCAAACTTCCATTTTCGAAAATTCCAACACGATTACTTAGAACGCTTCAGTGTATCACAAAGCCCATGTCTCTGCCCGCATAGTGTGTAGTAGTAGTGTGTAATATAACAGTAAACTGTGTATTTTTTGACAGCATGAGTTATGTGGCGATCTCTTCATTGTCAAATATAATACTGGTGGCGTAACGGTAGGGTGTTCGCCCCGTGATCAGAAGGTCGCGGGTTAGAATCCGGTAAAGGACCGGTAAAGTTACCACTGAGGTACTCACGAGCAAGGTACCGTCCCCAAGCGCTGCTCCCCGGGCGCTTGTTAGCTGCCCACTGCTCCTTCACGGATGGGTTAAATGCAGAGGTCACATTTCGTTGTGGTGCACTGTGTGCTGTGCTGTGGTGTGTTCACAATGACAAATAATCACTCACTTCAATACTCAGATGCTTGTTTTTTCTTGAGAAACTGTCTGATCACTCTAAATAATTAACAGTCTGAATAGTTTTGGGGATAAATGGTTTGCCTTTTTTGCAAGTCCTTTATTATTGGCCTTCAAGTTGCCGTCAGATGGATGTTCTCTGGTTGAGTTATGGCTGTGTGCAGTTCATGTTTCATGCTTGTCATCTAAAATGTTCTTAGTATTGACAGCAGTAATCCAGATTTGCAATTCTGGCCTGAGTTCACACATTTGGTAGTACATTTCCAGAATGTTTACAGACAAATGACGCGAGAGGTGTGTTACTGTCTCGCGCAGGCCTACATAGAGCAGTTCCGCTTCAGCAGCGTGGTGGCTCAGGACCTGCTCGACTTCTTCCTTGGCTACTTTCCTGAACTGAAAGAGAGCTACGTCGCACAAAGAGAGGGTGAGGCCCACATAGGCATACATACACACATGCACACACACGTACAACTCTTGCTGCCTTTGTGAGGTACATCCACTGACCCCAGTAATGACAAGACTTAAATAATGCTACATGTAAACCTGACCTAACAAGAGGCTAATCTTTTCACTCTTTTTCCCTCTCTTTTTTAAAACTTCATAATTATTTTCATATATGTTCTTGTTCTACAATAGAAATCATGTTTTTAAGATATTTATTAAAACATCAGGATAGGATTTTTTTTAAGTTGCACAGTTTTTCATTTTTAAGAATAAAATAATGAGGCCATTTGGCCCTCACAGCGGTGAAAACATATTAAACACCGGTTTAGCATTCCTGTCTGTCCAGTGAGGAATTGTCCTGGGGAGCCAGCCATAACAAGCAGCAAGGGGTCAGGGCAAGCTAAACAAATGGAAATCTGACTCCCCTGTCTCCACCCCTCTCCCTCCCTCCCTCCCTCCCGTCCCACGGGCCTCAGGGCTGGAGTTCGAGCGCTGGCTGAACGAGTGTGGGCCTCCCTTGTGTGAGCCGGATCTCTCGGCCGGAGGGGTTTTGACCGGCCCGGTGCAGCACCTGTGTGACCTGTGGGGGGTGGAGTCTCCCGACCCGCAGGCCATCGCAAATTTTGACCTCTCCACCTGGAGCACCTTCCAGACTGTCCTCTTCCTGGACCGACTTCTAGATCGCTCACCACTGCCTCAAGGTGTGTGCTCTCGAATATCACACTGGTCACTGACTGGGAGGGATGGGTGTGGTTAAAATGTAATAGGTGTTACGACTTAGCGTTCATGCTAATGGATTTGAAATTTAATTTGACTCTTATCTGCACTTTTTGGGGAAACCCCTTTTTTGGTTTACATGCACGGCACTGTCCTGACACAACCTCTCACTCGTCACTTCTTAGTCAAAATAGCTTTTGCAGGACTTTTTTTTTCCACAAGAACCGTGCTGTTATTAGGGATGTAACAATACTAGAGATGGCTCTGATCCGATACGTGGATCGGTATCGGTCCGACTTAAATAACGACTTAAAAATAAATAGCTGGTTTGGGTATCAGTGGCATTGGGCCGTTCTATGGTTATGCATGGGAAGTGGCACTGCTGTAAAGCTGGGTTATTGTTCAACATTCATGATAATACCTACATACTGATGGTATGACAATGAGCAGAACGAGCAACACAATACACAGTTCAACCCCAAATACAAATCACGCGATTATAACGTTTAATTTCCTTAACATCATGTTTCTGACCGTTTTAGTGCCGCAGGAAATGGCTGTAAAACTTGTCACGTCGGGGTTACAGCTGTGAGACTGCCACTTATAGTGGCATTCATAGTCAATGTTATTCATTTGCTTTGCCCATTTAAGATGAAGTTTGTGTTGGTTGTCCACTAGCCCTTCATCGTGGTCATGGTCAGGTTTTGACTACGGAAACTTTTTGTATGGATATTTGTGGTCTTGTTGGCCCTGTCAATGTTGCTGTGACAAATATGTGACCCTCCACGGCAAAACCAGTCGCTTGTCGCAACGGAGGTTTCCAAGAAAAACGAGCGTTTATATTGTGTGGCGTAAAATTGTGGATTTTTTGTTTTTAGTGTTTTGAAACAGTGGAATGTCTATACTGCACTGTTGGGAAAAAATTTCCCTGAAAAACTTACCCTTTCCATCCTAAAAACGTGACTTTGTTGAGGTGAGGAATTCAATTCCAGCAGAATGTTAAAAGTTTCTGTTTTGAGCGCTCTACTTCAATATTTACGGTAAATCCACTGGTTGACTAGCGTGAAGATATTCCTCCGGAATCCATCTTCGTCTCCCGAGTTCAGTTAACCTAACGCAGGTAGGCTATCCATGTGGCTGTGAATGCAGTGTAGGCTACCGTAAATCGTAAATACAAACGTAGCCGCGACTGCACCAAACGTCTGTGAGTGCTATGGCGATAGTCAACTTCAAAGGCAGATTTCTCCGTTTCTCACTTGGCGTGACAGGAGAAACCCGACTCCTTTGATTGTTGATATCTCAGTTATATGTCGTCCGATTCATTCGATATAGGTATCGTTTTGAAGCTTGTTTTATGCCCTTTCATAATAGGCATAAACACTAATAACTCAATTTTGAGAATTTGCGACAAGCGACTGGTTTTGCCGTGGAGGGTCACATATAACACCCACTACTATGTTGTATGAGTCACTACTGTTCTAAAAAAAGAGCCAAACCCTGAGTAAAGTGATAGCGTAACGATTAGCGGGTTCACCCCGTGATTGAATGGTCGCTGGTTCGAATCCAAGGACTGGTAAAGGTATCACTGAGGTACTCGTGAGCAAGGTACCGTCCCCAAGCACAACTCCCTGGGCGCTTCCCATGTTAGCTGCCCACTGCTCCTTCACGGATGGGTCAAATGCAGAGGTCACATTTTGTCGTGGTGCACTGTGTGCTGTCTGAGCTGTGGTGTGTTCATAATGAGAAATAGTCACTCATTCACAATGACAAACACTCACTAGTAGCAGCTCAACTAAAATAAATACATTTATTCAGGTAAATAAAAAAGTGACCGGTATCTTTATGCTCTTTGGCTGTGCAGAGATAATGAATCTTCTGTCTAGCTGCTACTCCACCTTGTTGGACGAGATGAATGCGGAGGTGAGGATTCGCTGGCTGCAGATTGTGGTTCGGAACAGCTTCTATCCTGACCTGCATCGGGTCCGCAACTTCCTACATAAACATGTGAGTAAATCTGCGGTAAAGTTTCTCTGCACTGGTCCTTAAAAAAAAAACCAATGCATTCCAACCACACCTGATCCACTACACCCTTTTGATGAGGAAACATTTACAACATTTATCAAATGCTCTTATCCAGAGGAACATCCATTTATATCCTAATTCCACGGGCAGTCGCCCTGGAGCAACTTGGGGTTAAAGGCCAATTTTAGGTCCTCATGGGAACCAAAACTCTAATCTTAGTGATGGGTCATTGTTTATTTTTCAATGAAGTACAATCCATTTTATTCATAAACAACATTTATGACAGTAGTAAATGTATATGGTAAGTTAAAATAATACAATAAGTAATTTTTTTTTTTTTTTAAGTCAAATTAAAGGCAATACACTACATGATTCTGAAAGTGGCCTGATCGTTGTACTGTTCACACTTCACAACCTCAAATTCAACCTACCGATCACAAGTCAGACAGTAGTGTGAACAGAGTGGCGTCACCGACAACACCATCTTTCAGCATGTCTCTTCTGTCTGGTTTACAAAACAACCGTCTGTCATGAAAAGTAACCAGAGAAATGTCAACTTATGCAACCCTCACGCCAAACAGGAGTGTTCAAAATGTGTTCAAAAAGAATGTTCGCTTGCATAACAATTACTTCTCAAGAAACATGAATATCATATTTTATGGGCTATGTGAGCTGAGTTGCCCTGCCACTTACTGACTACTTGTGTCTTGCGCTCTTATTAGCTACACTACCAGTCACTCCATCACTCTCCTTCTTGGTCAAATAGCCCTTACACAGTTCATTCATAGTTTTGATGCCTTCAGTGAGAATCTACAATGTAAATAGTAATGAAAATAAAGAAAAAATGGGAAGGTGTGTCCAAACTTTTGACTGGTAGTGTATAGCAGACTTAAAACCTAGGCATAGACACTGAGCTTATATGATTGTGTCTTTCACACATAACAGCTGTCGAGTTCGTCTAGTGCAGGGGTTTTCAACTAGTTCTGTCCCAGGAACCACCGTGCAGACTAAGCAGTAGCCTGCAGCCCACTGTGTGCCCAAGTGTGAGTGTGTGTGGGGCAGATGCCCAAATCATCTGAAAATGTGATTTCAGTAGTAAAACTGGGGGGTTGGTGGCCTAGTGGTAGGACACTCACCTCTGGACCAAGAGGTTGTGGGTTCGAATCTGCCCTCTGGCATTACCAACACTGGGTTCTTGAGCAAGACCCTTAACCCCAAGTTGCTCTCAGGGGAACTGTTCCTGAAATTAGGAAATGTAAGTTGCTCTGGATAAGAGCGTCTGCTAAATGCCATAAATGTAAATGAAACTGGATTGCACATCACAGACCACCTGCATTGCCACCGGCGGGCTGCTGATCACCGACTGAAAACCCCTGTTCTAGTGGGAACAAGGCTTTAATCTACGCTGCTTACCACTCGTAGAATTCCTGCTTTTCTTTCTTTGACGAGTGCTAGAAAACGGCTCAAACAGCAGGAAACGCATGATGGACAATGTTGGTTTTGATCCCATGACTTTTCCGATCTGTGATGCACCTTGAAACCAGAAAGCGGCCCACGACCATCACCAAAACAGGGTTTCAGGATTGCGAACCATTCTTAAAGAGCATGGAATGATACTTAGATATGACAGTAGTGTAGGTGAACACAATCCTTCTTGCAGTTGTGACTTTGTTTAATGCCATCCTTCTCTGCAGACCTCCCGCATGTACACCGTCCCCCTGTATGAGGACCTGTGTGGAGGGGTGTTGAAGTGCTTCGCTGTGGAGGTCTTCTACCAGACGCAGGCTCGTCTGCACCCCAACCTGCGCAAAACCCTGCAACAGATCCTTTTCCAAACCAACCCTGCGACTGCTGCTGCTGCCGCCGCCTCCTCCTCCGCGCCGCCGCTGCTTGCCCCGCCCCCTTCCACCTCAACCCCAACCTCGGACCCGCCCCCCAACGGGACCATCGCGCTGCGGGACGTCAATGTGTCCGCCTGAGACTCTAGAGAGGCACACTGCGAATTAATACAGAAACTCCTTAGGAAACTGACTTGAAACAACTGGCTGAGACTGGATGGCAGAACTGGTTTGTGGGAGGTGCACGTTTGTGAGTGTGTGAGTATGTGTTTAACACTGGGATTTTGTATTTAATAGTGTCTTGACTCAGGCTGCTCAGGTTTTGAATGAAGTGGTGAACAGACGCTACGTGTGATGTTGCTTATGTTCGTTTATTTGCCACAAACCAAGTGTGTGTGTGTTTGTGTGTGTGTGTGTGTATGTGTGTGTTTTTGTCTGTATGAGCGACTGGTTTGAATGTCTGTATATTTAGTTGCAAATTTGCCATCTGTCCAGTTCAACATTGTGTGTGTGTGTGTGTGTGTGTTTACACTCTGCCTATGCACGTTTTTATTTCATGTTTGCACCCATGTTGCATCTCTTATCAGAGACCGGCTGTGTTCCAAATGCCATATTATTAGAAATTTAAGCAGCACATCCCCATACACAAAAACCTGCAGCATCGCTTTCGTGAAGAGAAGTGGAGAGTCACAATGACATTCCTCCACTCTTGACTTAGCGTGGGGAAGTGACAGTCACTTGCTCCTTACAGACGTGGTGATGAAGATGACACAGTGGAAAATTCCTCAATTCCTTGTGGAAAAAATTAGATCAAGCTTAGATGTTCTGCCACTGGAACTCCATCTCTGTCCTCCTTACCGCAGTCCCTTTTTCAATCCTCATGTCTTGGTGCTAGAATTCCCCTCCTCACACCGTCACCCAGCACAACTCAGGTGGAAAATGAAGTCATGTTGGTGCCTTTGAAAGATTTTTAACACTGTGGGGTTCTTCAACTGAGAGCCTGAATCATCTCGTTATTTTCTTCACCTTTTCCAGCTTGCAGTTCCTTCTGTAAAATCCTTTTCATGTTTGAGTTCGTGGTTTGTTTGTTTTTTTTTACCTGAATATGTCAGAATTTTATATTTCTTGATTTTAAAAATAGTATGTTGCTAATAATTTGCAAACAAATGAAAAATTGAGGGTCCTTTTTTTAAGTTATCAAGACTGTTGCTTGGACCTTCAATTATATTTCAGTGTAAGATGAAAACTGACTGAATGAGGTTTCTCTTAGCAAATCGTAAGCAACATAATATTTGAAATTGAAATTCAACTCTTCAAATTGAAGCAAAAGACATGCTGGAATTTCAAGAGAATTTCATCACTGGAAATAAAACATGAACATTTTCTTGGGCAGGGAGTTTCAATTTTTTTTTTACTATGAGAATTTAACTGAGGAAGTGTAAACTGGAAAATGCGAATGAATCCAATGTCGGACTGCAGTCTGGCTTTGTAGAATGCTGCACAAATCCACAACCTAATCTCTGACCTTTAAGCCATATTCTTATGCCATGCCAGTGTTGTCGTGAAAATCTTTTGTAGGCCTCATGTCTGACATACAACTTGATAATTTTAGTTTTTGATGTGGTGACACACCTGATAAATTATTAGACGAGATTATTCATTTGGTTATTAACACACCAGTTTGTTCTAAATGCCTGGATATTTTTCTTATGATTCCTCTGCCCCTATATTGTTTTCTTGGTTAAATTAAATTCCCTTTAATATTAAGCGATGAAAAGTACAAACTAAAAACAAAAGAGTATGTAATACACGGGTGGGATTATATGAAGGTGTAGTTTTAGTGGGTTTGTTTACATGTGGGTGGTGCAGCAGCAATAACCTGTGGCCTTGACCAATTTGGCTAACTTGTTTATTTTGCGTTTTCACAGAATAAATGGCATCAAGCTGGATGGGTTTTTGGGTCTTGAGTGTTTGTTTATGGCTAATCCCTCACCTACATCTGCTTTGTGTCTTGATCTGGAAGTTATTCAGAAGAGAGTACTGCCCAGAATATTCAAACATTTTAAATGGGAAGGACACTGCCAAAGATTTTTTAGACGTTAAGTAAAACATGTCTTGCCCGTGACTGAAAACAATATCATCACTTCATACAAAACACACCTATACTGCTTAATCACTTCTCATGACACAGACAGTCAAGTTTACTCATTACCTTCAGGGCCAGTTTCCACAAAGGAAACTAATTTTTGTAATTAGTAAGAGAGATTGTAATTTCTTAAATTTAGATTCTATTTTCTAAATCGTCTCAATACAACCTTAAGCTTTTCATTTTTCCTCCCAAGAAGCTGCTTTGTCATATTTGTAGTTATTAGTGAGATGTAATAATGTTCAGTCATTTTGCTGATGTTCGATCAAGTCTGTTTGACTCCGCGGCAGTGAGTTTCTGGAAAAAAGTTTGATGTTGAGGAAAATATCTGAAAATGAATTTTGACATTTTTTACATCAACTACTATTGGTCAAGGAAATGTATCGTAGTATATATTTTGTGGTAATTTCATGACTGTGTTTTTGCATTTGAACTCATTTGGATTGCTAACACATAAGGTAGAAAATAAAAAGTAAAAGTGAGGCTTATTTGTCATCGTCAACAGCAGCGCAACACCGCGAAATGGCACCTTGTCAGTTGAACCCATCCGTTGTAGGAGCAGTGGGCAGCTGACATGAGGACGGTGTTTTACTCACGGCTCCGAATAAAAAACGAAACAGACATTGGCAAAAATAAGGATTAGTGTGTAGGGACTATGAATTGACGAGCACTTGTAGGAAATTTGTGGCTTGAAAATGTTGTTAGTCCGGTGCTGTTGTGTGTACCGTTTGCACATAAAGACGGTAGGTCATGTCCTGTCCGCTAGGTGGCGCCAACTCCTTTTTGTATAAATCAGAATTACGTAGCCACTGATGACTTATTTGGTCCAGAAATATCTTGGCAAAAAGAAACAGTGAAATAACACAGTTTTGTTAACAGATTATTTTAAATACGTTAAATCGTCAATAATCAAAGGTAATAATATTTTTTATTCCCATTTCATTTAACCACATTGTGAATATAAATATTCTGTTTAAATATAGGTTAAAAAAAAAAAACTTCAATCGGATGATGAACTTAATGACACTTATCTGATTTAAGTATCCTTTTTTCAGTTTATTTATACAGAAGATTTTTATACACATAGGCTATTCAATGTGCTTTACATGAATAAAATGAAAATAATTGGAAATAGAATGAAAAGAAAGAAGAATCAGGCAAAAACAACAATAAAACACAATACATAAATAATACATTATATACACAAATATTTCGGATCAATGTAGAGTGCCATTTTTAGCTTCTTGTGGTCATATTAATAGGCATTCTCTTATTTAATGAAATTAACAAATACAGGCGTTTAATAATTTAGAAAACACACAGCCTACCTAGCCCAATAGGGGGAGTTTAATGGAGAGCGAATAGGAGGGGCTACTTCGCATCGGCCGACAGCTGTTCCAAAAGGAAGGGCAGGAAAAAGCAGCAAAAATCATACGGCGTCCACTCTGGGGTCAGCTTGCTTCTTCACGAATATCGCAGGATTTTTGGACAGACGAAACGAACACAGAGCCGGAACTGGAGCCGCCGTCTGTCTCGGTTTGTGTTGCGTCCCGGTGAGGCGGGGAAGAAGAGGAGTGCACCGGCCGAGCTGTTATATAGCGGCTCTATTTGGTACTCATAAGGGTCTTTATCCTGCGCTTCTAGCAGCTCTGTCCAGCGGTCAAAGCCTCCTTTATCCAGCTTTATTAAGGGTTTACAGCGGCTCTACCCAGTGCCCAAATCCAGCGCTCATACATAGCCGCTCTGTACAGCGCGGACAGCGGCTCTCTCCAGCGCGTCGCGGCGGCGGCGGCCTGAGCGACCCGGGGCTGGATGTGCTCGGCCTTATCCTCCGAGGCGGCCCGCCATGGGGGAAACCAAAGTCATTTACCACCTAGACGACCAGGAGACTCCCTATCTGGTCAAACTGCCCATACCGGCAGAGAGGGTGACACTCGCCGACTTCAAAAATGTCCTCAATAAACCCAACTACAAATTTTTCTTCAAATCTATGGACGATGATTTCGGGTAAGACCCATTGTTTTTGTATGCTTTGACTTTTGTCTAACGTATTCTGCCACACCTTATAATCATGCACTTATTTTTAAATCTTATGTTCGCCAGTTAGATTAAAAAAAAAACTGCCTTCATATTCCGTCTTTGCCACATTCCTTGTTCGCCTTGAGCTTATTCAAGGGGAGCCACCTTATTGTTTAGGAAACTGCTTCTGATTGAGGAGCAAGACAATATTATACTAATGTACACACGTCCTAGTTGTAGAATCTTCTTCTAACAAAACACCATATTATTTTCCAACACTAATAGCGTCCATTTTGGAAATGGAGGACACCTTTATAAGGTTATTGGCAGGAGGATGAGTGGGATTGTATTTTCAAGACTTTTCTTTCTCACGGCACGACGCGGAAAGAAGGGTGTTCAAATACCCTAAAAGAGTCGCCTCGAACAGGGAACTACGAGGGAAGATGGAAGGCAGGCGAGAAAGTGCTTTATTTCAGGGACAAAAGAAAAGAAAAATGACGGGTAAGAAGTTCGGAATGATCTTGGCACTTGCTGTGTTGGGGGAGGGAGGAATGAAGTAACGTTTTAGCATTAAACTAAAGAAGTGTTTCATAACTCGTATTTGAAATTAGGCTAAAATTATGTTTCTTTACCAGGATTTACGACTTCATGAGGTAGCTTTAGTTGCTCTGCGCTAGGACTGCTCGGTGCATCGGTTCAGTATCGCAGCCTTCATCTGCGCATGCTCAATTGCTTTGCGCATCGCAACACGTGCAGTGTCGATTGGAACGTAAATAAAACACATCATACATATTATCTAATATACTTGATTCTGCTTTTTATAACTATATTAACTATTTTCTTATTTAGACACTAAAAAGAAAGCTATTTACACAATTTACCATGAGTATTCTAGAGAGGTGTCTGATACAGTGATTTAAAGACAAAATGTAAATATTATTATTATTATTATTATTATTATTATTATTATTATTATTATTATTATCCCAATGCACTCCTTTACACAATCTATAATGATTTCTTTTTTCCAAGTATAGCTATTGGGCAAAAAGGTATCTTTTATATTGTATTTTAGTGTATTGCAGAATGTCAATGTCAGTTTTTTTCAGTAATGTGCAGCTCCAGTGTAGATCCATTGAATTGTGAGGAAGGATCTTTTGGGAGGTTCAGTAGACTTTGTGGCACCAACCAAAAATAATTCTATATTTAAGTGTCTGTTGTTATTTATGTTCACACATTGTTTTATTAATTCTTCTACACGTCAGTCTATTTATTTGTCAGACTAATCTTAATTATTATAATTGTTTTTTAATAAAACTCTCAGCACGCCACAATGATATGAGATTTAGATGTAAATTTTATTTTTTTTCCTGACAAAATCTCATTTGTTCCCCATGGCAACCATAATAAGGATGAGACAGCCTGCCTATAGCTCATCTACGGAGACTGGGCAGCAACTGTTCCAAATCCCTCCTTTTATCTCACTCTATTGAAGCTATTGAAAGCTTATTACACGTTAGCTGTTGTAACTATAGGTTACCAGCTTGGACTTCAAATACGCTGCCAGATATTTTGAGCGGATTTAGAAAATCTTGGCAAGTACCATCTACCCCACCATAAAAAGTATCCTATTGCTGAATGCAAATCAAGTTTTTGTTTGATACTTCGGGCATGCCAAGGGCTTCTCATATGCAATTGTGTTTTGTTACTGCCTGGTTACACACATATACACACACACACTTTAAACAAGGCCATAGTGCTTGTCTGTATCTATGTCCTGTCCAGACCAGTATGTCCAGGTCAACAGCAGGGCATTGTGTTGTATGAGTATCGCTGTTGTCATACCAAAGAGAATACAGCAGTTTGCTATGTATATTCTTTTGTGATGGATTATTAGTTGACATGAAGAAGTTTGAAATTAACAAGCAGAAGGGATGTAGAATGATTATTAAATCTAAAACCAGGATTTGTTACATTATACTATGTAGATTATACTCCTGAATAAATACAGCACTATGGCGTTTATCAGACATCACACATGAATAAAGCAAGTTTTAATGTAAAGCTACAATCTCAGGCAGTGTGTTGTGGCACAGGCTTAGTTCTCTTTTAGAACTCTAAAGAATATCTCAGAGCAGCAGTGTTCAGGTGGCTTTTGTTTGGCGTGTCTGTGCTGAACTCTCAGCGGTCGCTAAGTTGTACATGATTAGTTTTGCACTGTGAGTGCTGTTGAAGCTGACATGTGATCAGCAATTTGCTGAGGTAATTATATAGCAGGCTGAGTTGTTACTGGGTAGTTTGTTGTGTGACAGGGCTGTTAGACAGATTTAAAGCTGCACTGATGGGACACCTGGGGGCATGTGCTGTGGAGCTGGATTCTTAAATTAGCGAAAATGGCCTTTGTTCTCAAGTTAGACGGGGTGGAGCAGGCCCAGTAAGTCCAGCTTTAGTGGCTAAAAGTCCTGCCAGATTTTCCTTCTACCTCGTTACGAAGGAGCACGTTGGCCAGAGTTTCTAATGAGGCTAATGGTGAACAAAAGTTTATGGTAGGGCCATGCGGTTAGCTAAAGATTTATTGAAAGTGGAGCTTAGAACTGAATTTATCTTGCTTGATTTTGTGAGACATTGGTTACAGATGCAGAGGTTCGTAGAAAAAGCAAAGGCGTTTAGTGCGTGCTGTTTTTCAGATTTTTTGACAACACATAGGCGATCTAAACAAGGGGGCGGAAAAAGACGTTGAGGGGCGGATCCAGCATGCTTAGACCATGCCTCTTGGATTCACTGAGGTCACATGACTTTGAGCTAAAACCAGCCTCTTTTCTCTTGGAAAAGGATATTACCCTTCACGGTGTTCATATACAATCAAAAGAACACTCAGCTACCTACTAGGAGTGTAAATCATCAAGAAAAAGTTTGATAACTATACAGTATAATATTGATATGGTTACCAATTCAGTTTCTGCCAATATCTCAAAGTCTGCTACAGTATGATTTTGATTTGTGCCAATTTATGTGACCATTTCATGCACTGATTTGACACAATCACTTCCATTCATACTAGGAGTGTTGAAATGAATCACATAATCGATGCATCGCGATGCTGACGTGGACGATTATGTATCGATGCAGTCACAGACCAAAGTCGATTATATCAGGGGTTTTCTATCAGTGGTCCATGGCTCCCTAGTGGTCCGTGGCGGCAGGACAGGTGACGTCTGATTTTATGATGTCTGATCAGGGTTTTTATTTTGGATTGATGCTATGGGCTTGTTGATCTTTGAATCGATGTACTGACGTATCATTACACCCCTAACAGCTACCAGATCATGTGTTAACATTGTTACATTTTTCAGGAATTTAATTGAAGTGCTTCTTTAAGGTAGATTTTTGTATTAGCCGTTGTAATTTGCCATCCACATTAGCATCTTTAGGCAAACAGCTTCTTCCACTACCTGAGTTATTAATGTTAGAGTGTTTTGCTGATTGTAACTGATATCTGCCTTCTGGCCATGGAGTTAATTTTGACCTCTGAACTTAAGCTAGGTCTGTGTTGAGCTAAATCAAGTTAACCTCAATCTGCCTTAACCTAGTTAACCAATTTGATGGAATCAATGCAGTTAATGAGTACAAATCCATTGATCCTGCTTTACAGGTTACAGGTTAATTTTCTCTGATGGCACAATATATTGCTTTTTATCCATTATTGCGATATTGGCCTTCCCTGCGCTCAGGCCACAGAAGGCCAATGAGTCGGGTCTTTTTTATAGTGTGCTGTGAGCAGCAAGCTGACCAAGCCCAGCTGCTCCAGATGGGTTTGCTCTGGATGTTTTGATAAACGCCAGAGTTCATGTGGCCCAAAAAACATAAATACATTTGCTCAAAATAATGCAGGCCAGTATGTAGTTGTGTCCGATTAGCAATGCACCACTGTGTATGTGCTACAGTCTGAAACATCTTGTAGTCTGTGCGTAACAGTAGAGAATGATTAACATACTTAAAATTGCATCCTAGAATTTCTTTAAAAAAATCTGAATTTCTGTGTAAACTACAAAGATGAAATGTGTTTTGCAGTCGACAAGTGGCACTCGCATCTCTGAATCTGTGTTGAACATTCTTACTAACTTGCAATTGCAAAAACAGACAATCATTGTTGAATTTGGTCATCAGTTGACATTTTATTGACTGTCATGTATCATTAATCAAAGTAGCATTGTTTGTGATAACTTTCATTTCACAAAATGTTGTAGCTCCCCATTTAAGATGTCTTGTGAATTATAATGCAGTAATACCTCACCTCGCGCTGTTTCAACGTGTCTTTTTCACTTTGTCACTAATTCTAAAATAATATAGGGAAAAAATGTATTCACTCGTTTTATTCCAAATTGTGCTGGAAAAAAAGCGCGTAAAAGTGTAAATAACCAATAACAAGACTATTATATTACACTACAGTACCCATTACACTTATTACACGTGAAATAATTTTGTGATTTGTAAGCAAAGGTACAGAGGTCTGCTAAGTGTAGAATTCATGCAAATAGTGCTATTATAATTGAGCTGTGATTTCTTTTTGCCGCTAAGTCTTACTGTAAACTTCAGGCGAGCAGTTCTATCAGGTTTGACCAACTTCCATTACTCCTTTGTCCCTTCCTGTCCTCTCCGTCTCTCAGCCTCACCTTCTTATATCATGGAGAGGAGGTATTTATGATCGCAGAATGGCTGCACTAGATCTTTGTCCTCTGTGCCACTATGTAAGCTATCCCACATACAGCCTCACCCTATGCATTCTCTCACTCTCACGTTTTTCACTCCTTTCTGTCTTTTTCCAGTATTTCCCTAGACTCCAGTCAGTCGGTCTGTAGTCACCACACTTTTATATGTGCAAACATATTTTCCATCACATTCCTTTGCGCTGTGAACACAGAACATGAGGAAGCACCTGAACATTTTTGTTTTCTTTGAATATTTTTATGTAAATATTTCTTCTTTTTGCTACAAAAATACAAATTGGAGTGTCATCCAGTTAGTAGATATATTGAGTCAATAATCGACGACCACATAGCACTGATCCAAAATGAAATCATTGATTAGACATCATACATATTGTAACTTAAGTCTTTTTTTTTTTTTTAATATTTAAATGCCTGGTTGAGCTCAGGAAAAAAATGTGAAGTCATTGTGTTAAATCAGCATATGATGTGTCATATTGATCACTGGCTCCTGAATCGAATTAAATCGAAATGGCATTGGCAGACATCAAATCACTGTTCATTGGATCAATATAATGTAGTATTTTAGGGCTGGGCAATATGACCTCAAATCAATATCACAATTGAACATTTTACCTCGATTACGATTAATGATTATTTTGTTATTGGGGTTTTTTTGTTTGTCTGTTTTTTGCCTTCATAGTTCACTAACAGTGTTGCACTGTGAACATTGTGATGTTCACACAGGGCGATGGTATGTTTTTTAAGTGGACAGTACATGAGCACACACTGAGAGAATCATTAGAATTATTACATTTTCATTATGAGCAGAATTTTAAAAAATAATCAAAATAATTGTCAGGGGCAAGATTATTTTTATTAGAGGTTCTGACTGTCAGTTATGGTGAATTTTTTTTAAATTAATTTCCCTACCATATTGTGATGAAATTTACCTCACTACTAGTTAGTTGTTTTCTAAAAGTCGTTGTGCAGCTTTAAAAGTGAGAATGAATTTTTTTCTGAGGAATTATGAATACAGCACACCATGACAGACCCTCAGTGACCCTCCAGACAGTCAGATCAGAAATTCTCTGGATTTTAGGGATTCTGTGATGGATCATAGTGATTTTGCTGCATGCAAGAGAATCTGTTTGTGTGTTCATATGTGACCCGACCTGCTGTTATGAGTCGGAAGTCGGCGTTCTGTTTATTTGGATACGGGCCGATTATGTTGACAAACATCAAAAATATCGATTGTCTTTTTTGGTCTTATATGAAAGAAAAGGTCTTCAAAATTAATCCGGTCTCCAAAAAAGAAAAATCGCTATTTTTGTGATGTTTTTCAACATAATCGGCCCGTATCTAAATAAATAGAAAGCCGACTTCCGACTCATTACAGCAGATCGGGTCACATATATATAGTATGGATTTTTGCATATCACATTGCCGAGGTCAGTACTGCAAAAACGATTAACAGACTATGCGGTATGAAACTAGTGGTGATCTCAGACGTTGCCAGGAAAGCGGCTGGATTCGATGCTTGTGATTCATGAGGGATGTGAGAGATTCCCATCAGGACTGAGTTCCAAACTGGCCGGAATGGCTGAAGTGTGGCTTGCTGGCCTTTTTGGTTGCCCTGCCACTTCTCGGAGGATTAGTGTTGTGCCATCTCCGGAATAGTAGTCAAGAGCTCAAACAAAAAGAAAAAAGCTCATGCTCATCCTCTTAATTTTTGTAAGGCCACATCTCTATAAACGCTTTGCTACTAGCTGCGTAAGCCACAGGTCACCACAGTGTGATGCAGTTTAATGCCGCAAGGTGTGAAATGGGATGTAGTCAATGTGAACTGTCCTCTTAACCTTGAACAGCCAGGAAAGGTGGAGTGCCTTCTCGCTGCTTCTGCCCACTTGACTTCAGTTTGTTCAGTTGAAGCAGCGCTGCATTTAAAGAGACCAATGTGGCAGTGAAAGCGAGCTCATTTAAATCACAAATGATCAAAGAAACTACAGTGGTATACAGCAAATGAACTTTAATGTCATTAATAATGAATAAAGTCTAGTTTGAAATCTTTCGCATAGCCGTCAGAGGCCTCCTGGTTGTGGTTGACGTCAACATTTATGAGGCTTTTACATTACACATTTCTGAAAAATGTAGATAATGACATAATTCACCATAAATGCAGTGAAATTAGCTAGACATGAGTGGACATGGCTGATGTAACGTGGCATCTGTAATATTACCCATATTACGTTGATCAGGTGGTGGTCTAGTAGTCAGGATGCTTCTAGGGTTATAAACGTTTATATATTGTATTATCTTCATTTGTATTTTTTTATCATTTTGCTGAGAGATTGTTGAATAGAGACGTTTGTAACTGAATAATCAATGATGTTGGACTTCAGTGCCGTCTGAAAGTCACTGACCAAGCTGTGGAACACTCACTGGATGCTGTTTGGATTAGGAACATTCAACTTTTCTGAAAATTTGAAACATTTCTTTTATTCAGAAATGTCAGTTACATGTAAAATAATTATAAAAGTGAGTGATTATTTGTCATTGTGAACACACCACAGCACACAGTGCACCATAATGAAATGTGACCTCTGCATTTGACCCATCCGTGAAGGAGCAGTGGGCAGCTAACAAGGGCAGCGCCCGGGGAGCAGTGCTTGGGGACGGCACCTTGCTCATGAGTACCTCAGTGGTAACTTTACCGGTCCTGGGGCGAACATCCTACCGCTGCGCCACCAGCTGCCCCTAATATACTTCATTATTGAGAGAAAATTAATTCATAGTAAAAATCTTGGATGTTTTAATATGACAGTGGGAGCAATAGATGTTGAACTATTTGTAGGTACGTGTAGCTCACTTTATGTCTGTTTAGAAATACCGTGATTACTGGGCGGTTGGTGGCGTAACGATTTGGGTGTTCGCCCTGTGAGCGGAAGCTTGCCGATTTGAATCCCGGACTGGTAAAGGTACCATTAAGGTACTCGTGAGCCAGATACCATCCCCTAGCACTGCTCCCTGGGCGCTGCCAACTGCCCACTGCTCCCTCACGGATGGGTCAAAGGAAGAGGTCACGTTTCACATTTGACTGTGGTGCAGTGTGTGCTGTGGCGTGTTCTCAATGACAAATAATCACTCACTTCCACCTAATGTAGCTGATCAAGTTGATCTGATATTTTATATGATCACTTATACAAAAGCCATGTCAACTCAGTAAGCAAGCAATGGAAAGGTGTAAAGTATGGTACATTAGTAAGTAAAATTTACTTATTAAGCATAAACACGTAATATTTGGCTTTTGTTCATTTTTTTTCTGGATGCTTTGTACCATTCAAAGTCTTCAAGGAAATGTTGGATGCTATTGACAATTTCTGTCTAATTGTGTTATCTCTGCATTATTTATGACCTTCACATGATGTGGAAACAAGGTTTAAAAACGGCCATGTCCACACGTACACGGGTATTTCTGAAAACGGAGGTTTTTCTATGCGTTTTGTCCTTTCGTCCACACGTAAACGGCGTTCTGGGTCAGTGAAAACGGAGGTTTTTCTATGCGTTTTGTCCTTTCGTCCACACGTATACGGCATTCTGGGTCAGTGAAAACGGAGGTTTTTGAAAACTCCAGCCAAAGTGGCGATTTTTGAAAACTGCATTTCTGCGTTTAGGTGTGGACAAGAAAAACAAGACAAATGTTTTTTAACAGGTTTAATTGGCTGGGCTAATGTCAGGGAAGAGTTGGTTGTATGGTGCAGACCAGCTGGCCCTGTCCTGCTTGTGATGAGTGTGTGTGTGAGTGTGTGTGTGTGTGTGTGTGTGTGTAAATGTGTGTGTGAGTGTGGCAGTCCCCCAACCTCTGGGGACTCTAACAGCAGCTGCATGGACAGTGTAGCCATTAACATCATGATTATCATCACAACACACACACACACTCCACACAGACAGATGGGGTGTCTTGCCACTGATGAGTCCGTTGTTGGCTGATCAGCATATTGAAAGCTGGGGAGAGGATTTTAATTCTCGCATCTTGAAAACAAACTGTCCGTGACACAGTTGTCATGAATGGACTTACCCTTTTCGGTAAATACATTAGTTTACCTTGTTGTAAAGTTAAAGCCTTTATGTTGTCAGTGGCATCCATCGTCCATCATTTTTGGAGTTTGGTTGAGGCGATCCACATGGTCTTTGTATTTGGTTTGGTTAAGTTTGTCTTTTTTATTCTCAAAGTTTAGGTCAGATTGGGGCAGTTGGCTGTGTAATGGTTAGGGAGTTGGACCCGTGATCTGACTGTCCCTGGTAAAGCGACCAGACTAGTAAAGGTATCATTGAGGTACTCGTGAGTACGGTACTGTCCTCTAGCACTGCTCCCCGGGCGCTGCCAAAAGCTGCCCACTTCTCCTTCATGGATGGATCAAATCATAAGTAACTGTGTTTGCTCAGCTCTAGATGAGCTGGTGCTGTTTTTTATGTAGTTCATGCGTAAAGGAAGACTGAAATCAAATTCTGATTCTGATTTTCCAAATGATAGGACTGGACGTTTTTACTCGGTGTGAAATCTTCGAAGAAATACTGTATATATTGTGTTCATTTATAATAGAACCTACATAAATCATGCAGTATGAAGCGGCCTCAAGGCTTCCCGTCCCGTGATGAGCTTCTCACCGTGTGACTGCTGGCATCTAAAACAGAACACTGAAATCCCGCGCTTCTTCCACAGCGGTGACTGACATCCGTGTGTGTGTGTGATAAATACTAAGCTCGCTGTTAATGGCATTGTGGATTTGGACTGCATTGTTGATCTCTCTCTCCATCACCCCCCTTCTCCTCTCTCTGGCCGTGCTTCAGTCTTACAGATGATACTTTAAAAGCCTGGTGATTCTCTTCTAGCACATCTGGAAGCATCACACACACACACACACACACACACACAGACATGCACAGTCTTGTATTACTATCTTTGTGAGGTCCTTCCATAGACTCACATAATGACTAAAGTACATAACTTTACACCTACACCTAATCCTAACCCTAATCTTAACCTCAGGAACCAAAAGCACATCTTTTACCTCTTTTAGTTTTCCTCATGGGGACCTCTCAAATGTCCCCACAAAGCCCAAAAAATGGGATTTTAGGGGACAAAAAGGTCCCCACAATGCGATAAATACATGAACGCTCATACACACACACTTGTACACACACAGACAAAGTCCTGGCACATCACATCTGCTTACTGCAAGTTCACATCAGTTGACAGACCAAGATACGGAAAAATTGGGGTGGGGGGGAGGGTCACTCTGGCCCACTGCGTCCTGTGTAGTAGTGGGTGTGTGTGTGTGTGTGTGTGTGCGTGTGTGTGTGTGTGCGTGTGCGTGCGTGCTGGCCCCTCCTGTCTGTCGGACTGATTCCATGTTGTTTTAAAGCAGACTGACCTACTTTTGCTGTTTTATTTCCCTGCCGTGTTCTGCCCCTGGTGGGAGAGAGGGAGAGAGAGAGAGAAAGTGTTTGCAATAAGGGAATATTTGCATATTGTCTGTGTGTGCATTTCGCTTTATGTTTGGATACTTTGTGTGTGTGTGTGTTGGGTCTCGGTGGATCTTTAATCCGTAGTTGTCTTTCTCTTGTCTTGTGCTCGGGCCGGTGTGTCTCTCCAGGCGCTACAGAAAGAATGCTGACTGTTTAGAAGTGAAAGATCCTCTCTTTTTCCCACATACTGCCTCTCTCTCTCTCTCTCTCTCTCTCTCTCTCTCTCTGTCTATCTCTCTTTCCATCCCTCTCTCTCTCTCCCACTCTCTCTCTCTCTGTCTCTCTGTGTCTCTCTCTCTCTTTCCATCCCTCTCTCTCTCTCTCTGTGTCTCTCTCTCTTTCCGTCCCTCTCTCTCTCTCTCTCTCTCTCTCTCTCTCTCTCTCTCTGTCCCTCTCTCTCCCTCTCTCTCTCTCTCTCTCTCTGGGAGTTCAGGGTTCCTTTTTGTCTTCTGTTTTTTGTTTTCTGGGATAAATCTAATCATAGTGGTTTATGAAGAGACAAGGCCTCTTTATTAGTGGTCAGCTCTGCTTACAAATCAATGTTCCTGTCCTCTCACACACGCACACACACACACACACTCTCTTTCTCTCTCTCCCCCTCCATATATAGTGCCCCAGTTCCACTGGGCCGGCACTGCCAGGTAGACATGTTTGTGGTGTGCGTGTGTGCGTGTGTGTGTGCGTGTGTGTGTGTGCGTGTGCGTGTGCGTGTGTGTGTGTGCGTGCGTGTGTGTGTGTTCAAAACCTCTGGTTTCTGCACCTCCAAGGCAATAAAGTGGCTGGACTGGGCTTGAGAAAGCTGCTGTCAGTCATGCCGTCTGCACTCAGGGCTGCGTTACAATTAGTGGCTTTACATACTTCACCGTTTAATCCTTTATATATACACACACACACAAACAAACATGCACACACACTTCTGCAACATGCATTTACATGGTTAAAAGGCTTATCATCCACTCTGGAGCACATAACAAGGCAATAACAGAGACACGAGTTACCAGCAGAGTGACGTTATGTTCTGGTTGTAGCACTTCATCCTATTGTGTAACGAGAGGCTACAGATCCAGCTAGTTCATGCTCCACACAATACATTTATACATATGTTTTTGCCTAACTCTAACCCTAACCCTAACCCTAACCCTGGAAATCTTGAGGATAAGTAGGTGCATCTCGCCATAAGCCAAAAATCATACTGATCAGCCTATAATTGGTGCTATAGCAAAGGAAGACAGGTTTTGACCTGTAGGGGCACTAAAACGCTACATAAATGTTTGTGATGTCATAACAGAGCTTTTATCATTTATATGGAATTACAGAAAATCACTCAGTTCTTATATGAACTGTTAGAAGTTAGTTCTTTTATTAACTTACTGAAGCTGTCGGACCAAAAAAGAAGCGTCACTACCAAGTCACAACTTTCTGTTCCCATCTTTCTTTTTCCTTTGTCATTTTACTGTATTTTATACTTTCTACGTTCTAACTGTTGATATGATTATGATTATGTAGTTATGTCATTTTACCTTATATCATTTTACTTTATTGTTCTACACACATACACAGACACTGCTGATGGTCAGTTCTGACCCTTTTGTGCTGCTTTTTGCGACATATACTTGGATCCCGCTCGTTGCCGCTTGTGGGTATTATTATTATTATTATTACCTCTCCTATTCTCTTCAACAAAACCACTTCGTTCTAGAATATAGAGCTCTTCGCGTCATTCAGTTAAAAATCCTGCATTTTTGTACTTAAAAAGAATGCAATGCCATTTTTTCCTGTATTACTCTGACCTACAAAAAACTCTTTGTTTAAATATCATTAATGAACGGTGGAATTTATGGCCTGAAAATGGCCTTTGGTCTGAAAACTGCAGTGTCCGTCAGCAACTGCCTGAGTGAAGAACTTCTGGAACCTCTATATCAAACATGAGATAGGAAAAGACAGAGGAGGATAATGCGTGCCGGGCACACCTTCAGCTAATCGATCGTGGCTCGGGGACTAAATTCTCCACCGTAAAAAAAAATGGAGAGATGAACCCAGAGAACTCAGGGCTGGAACTCTGGCCGTTGGCTTCTGCTTCGCATTAGAAAAATTGAGAAAGACGGGTGTGAGAGACGAAGAGAAGCATGGAGGAGGAGATGGAGAGAAAGACATAACAGAAAGGAATGGAACGGAACATGAGGACATGTAGAAAAGATATCTAGGAGCTCAATAATTGAATTTAGAAGAATGAAGAATTTAGTTAAATTAGTTAACATTTGGAACAGGGAAGATCATAATCATGTGTTGTTTATTTGTGGTTTCCATAGTTACAGTATCAGTCCCTCCTGATCTAAGGTCTTTGTGCTCTTGTGTTGTTTTGCTTTTCACACACCTGACGCTTTTCATAAAGAGTGACATCAGTATGTTATGAAAAAACATGAATATGCAGGACATCTGGCTGATACTGGGATTCAAGCTTTGGGAAGTCATATTCCGCTATTGTACAACATTTATTTAAAAATGTGTGTCAGGCGTTAGAAAAGGCAAACCTATTAAAATATAATTTTACTCGCAAGTTCAAAGGCATGCTCTATAGGTTGATTGTCGACTCTAAATGATCTAAAATATCTGCCCAGGGGATGGTCTCCAGTCTCCGCAACGCAATAGGGATTAAGTGGTTCAGGTAATGAATGAAATTACTCCCAAATGAATCTCAAATTTCTGTTGACCATAAAGAGGGGTTTTGCCTGTGATCATTTTAAGCCGTTCGAACATCTAGGCAGTTGGATTTCATTTCAGTGCCAACCCAGCTTGGCAGAGAAGCTGAAGTTGTGATTTAGAAAATCGACCAGTAGTAACCAGCAAAGCACTGACCACATGTACCACTTAAAAAATACAGTCGTACCATTTATCAAATAGAATTTCCAAAATACAGTGCTGAAAGCTTTCTTTTTTAAATTGCACAAGCAGGCTGAAGACAAAACAGTTCATATGTTTATGCAATGTAATTGCATTTCTGTTTTGGAAGAAATAGGGAAAATTTGATATATTCAAAACTGAGTTAGGGAGCCACTGTACTATAAATACAGTTAGATATAGAGTTATTATTACACACACACACACACCCGGACTGTGAACTAACTGACTCTGTTGCAGCACTGCACTTTACACATCACCGTCGCGGTGATGCACTTTATTTTTGCTGCGATAGGACTATTTCCTCCTCAAATGACTGTTGACACAACACTGCAATAAATCTTTTTGCACTGCTGCCACTGTTTTCACAATTTCCACAAATATTGAAAATTGAATGTATAAATTGACTGGATATAGAATTCTTTTCACACTATAACTGTTTCTAACCTCCTGTACATCCAGTGTAAAAATTAGGGATGCACCGATTGCAATTTTCTTGGCCGATTCCGATTACCGATTTTGTTGTAAGTGTGATCGGCCAATAGCGATTTTTCCGATACCGATTTTTTTCCCAGAAAACAGAAAATTAGAACTGCTGCGAGTAGTCGACAACATCGACACAAAAAAATGTAGGTTTCAACTTTTTTAATGTAACACGGTAGTTACTTTCCCTGTTTACTAGTTACTTTTATAATAGTGACATATAATAGTGGCAGCTCTACAGCAAATACAAACAAAAATCTAATTTTCTTTAATATGATGCTTTATTTTCATAACTAATTTTCTTTACAAATTTGAATAAATAAAATGTAACTTGTAAAATGTAAAATGTAACAACTCCGGTAACTCGACGTCCGAAAAGTAACGCCTACTTGGCATTGTGTATTTTGGGCAGAGGTGATTTATCAGATTTCTGAAGCCTGTATCCTCAACTATGGAAAACGGCTGATCATCTAGTGATCATCTTGTGATTGACTTGTGCATCTGTGTTTATGTTGAATTGGGGACAGACAAGTGGAAAAACCCGCCCCTTTCAAACCGCGCGCGCAGAAATCTCACTCGAGCAAAAAAGCCGCTTGTCGGTAATTTACTTCACGCGCGAGAAAATTTAACACATCGAGAGGGAAAAAGACATTCGCGAGAGGCAAAATACAGTCCGCGCGCAATATTATCACAACCGCACACTCGATTCTTAATTTTGTGCTCTCGAGTTTCACATTTGCGCGTGCGACTTTGAAATTTACGCCCGCGATTTTTTGCGGCAAGTGATTTTGCACACTCTAGTTTAGATTTTGCGCGCGCCATACTCACGCACCCAAAATTCATTTCGTCGCCGCACGATGTCACCCCATTCAAAGTGAATGAGAAACGCCTCCACTGAGCTATGCTGCAAGTAATGCGCACGCGCAAGATCGGTTTGAAATCGGCAATACGTTTGAGTGATCGGCCGATCAGGCCAAAAATCGGCCGATTCCGATCGCTGGCCGATCAATTGCTGCATCCCTAGTAAAAATGTGAAAGTCAATTCCACATTGTAGGTAATACTGCATCCAAACTGTCTATCTACCTCTATTTCTAGTTTAAAGTTATATTTAATATTCCGTGTCTAGTTTAAAATGTATATTCTGTACTTTATTCATTATTGTTTATTCCATGTGCCTTATTTGTTCTTTGGTCCCTTTTTCCTACTGCACTGTTAAAACTGGAGCCACGTCGTCTCATCTCTCTATGTATCTGTACAGCCCATAGCAAAGTTTACTTTGACTCTGTCAGTAGAAATCTATTTTCCTTCATTACCAAATGAGATGTTTAGTTCCATGGATGTCATTGTTTGAGCGGGTCATGAATGGGGGAATCTGATTAGTTCTCTACTTCCATCCCCCTGATATTGGATTTAGAAAATTTTGGACGATAGTCGGCATCAGATCACGGTCATCTGTTTATTGAATCGCTTCATTTTTGTTTCAAGTGAATGCTAGTGCAGATGGTTAGATTCAGTTAGATGCATATACTGTATTTTTATCTCGCCACTGCTCATAGATTAAACAAAACTAAAATAAAATTTGTCATGTGGGTGCCGTGTGGTCAGAAAAATACAAAGGTGGACAACACAGTGCGGAATTGGTTTTATTAACAAAAACAGGAACGGAAAAGTCACTCAAAAATACTCAGGACTGGAACAACAAAAATGAGGAAAAACGGTCTCGTGCTCCCGCTGTGATAAATCCGGAGTTCGTGCACTCAAACGTCTCTGTTCAGGAACAACCCGCAAGAATCCTAAGTCCCAGCTGCTGGGAAAACCAAAGGGATCCAAACCTTCCAACTTTAGAGAAAGTCAAGGGCGAACCGTCGCCGCAATAAACTCACCAGCGGGTAGCGCGAGCCTGGAGCCGTGGAGAAAAAAAAAACATAAAACATAAAACGTGAAGCCGGAAAACACAACGAAAATCCTGGACTGAAACCTCAAACTAAACTCTGCACCAGAAACCACACGTCACCAAATGTGAGGGAGAAAAAGTCAAAAAAACACTGGATCGAACTGGGTTAAAATAACCAAACGAAACGAGCTAATAAACTAATAAACCAATAGAGACTCGGAACGTAATCATAACCAGGTGCTCGAAATAAAGACGGACCGTAAACACGCGATCTCATTCACCGGTGAACTACTAGGAAGGGGAAACACAAAGTGTACACAAGACCCGGAAGTAGAGCGAACTAATCGGGAAGTGAACTACTAGGGAGTGGACACGAAGTGTAGACGACAGACCCGGAAGTAGGGAGCGAGCTAACGGGGAAGTGCACAGCTACGCGAAAACCTAACGTGAGCTAAGAAACATGAAGGGAAGACACCGAAACGTGATCCCCAAGACAGACTTACCTCCCAGACTCAAAACTCTGGGGACGGTGAACGTCACAACACGGCCCGCCGAACAGGCCGTGACATCCATTAGTGTTTTAGGCATTTGGAAATTATTTATCCCATCTGTAATATATTTTTATACTTTAGTTCAAAGAACTTTTTCTGAAAGTAAATAAAGTTTAGTTTTAAACTCTTAGGATAAATTTATCTAGTTGAGGATTAGATACACATAGTGTGTTGGGGTGGAATCTTTCTTTATGTTTGCGTATCTTGGAAAAAATAAGTATCATCTGATATATGCTTATCTGAGTTTTAAAAAGTATCAGACGTAGCAGTACTGATAGCTTTATAGACACTCTATCAACCGCGCTCTTATATGAAGATAAACTTTTTGCAACTCACAACACAAATATAGCGGAAGCACAATCATTTCCACACGGACATTAAGAATTAAGTTGAGTTTTAAAGGAGGTCTAGGCCTTATCTGAGGGTGAGGGAATGAGATTAGTTTCTGGCCTCAGGGCTTTTAAGTAATCCCTGCAAACAGATGTGAATCAGGCAAAACTCAATCACTGCTTAAGTGTTTCAGCCCCTTCCACAAATGCCCTGTGTGTTTGTGTGGATACAAGTCTGTATTAAGAGTCGACCGATCATCGGGGGCCGACATTAGGCGTTTTGCCGAATATTGGTATTGATGTTTAATTTACAAGGTGCGCTACTGTGGCTCCACTGTCGTCTCTTCTCTCGGTGTCGTTTGCTTTCAACTTGCTCTTTCATTTAATGTCCCGCTCACAACAGTCTCTGATTGACTGTATGTCACACAAGTAGTAGCCAATCAACACTGAAGCCTTATCGCTCACAGCTCACACACTAACGAGCACAAAAGGAGAGAAAGAGAGAGGAGAGTTTGGTGTTGGTAAAATTCAAAATTATGACAGATTTTTTCTTTTCCTTGTTTTGCATATCGGTTCCAAACAGTGGTTATCGGTCAGCCTTTAGTCTATATACAGTGCATTCAGTCACAAAGAGTGGAAGAGGGGAGTGTGGATGGGCGGATGATTGAAGGAGTAGGGGGAGAGGTATGATATCGGTAAAATGGGGTTAAAATGAAATTCCAAAACAAACGGGAGGATATTGCAGTGGGACGGAGGGATTGATGCAGTGTGTTCTGTGTAAGAGAGGTGAAAGTAGATTATTATTATTATTATTATTATTATTATACCATACTTGTGCTTAATAAAGCTGATTCCAGAGTGTAGTCACTGTGTCAATATTTGTTTGTGTGTGTGTGTGTGTGTGTGTGTGTGTGTGAGAGATACCATGGATACTGACCATCGTATGGACCAATATTTTATAAAACCTGAAAACTAGAGAGCAGCAAATTCACTCACGAGCTAATTTCGTAAGACGTCCAAATGAGACAAAACATTTTTAGACACATAAATTTAGTGCTTAGAAAATTCTCCTTTTACATAAAGAACAATACAGATACAATACATATTGGTTATTTATGATCTCCAAACCCCACAAATGTATAAAAAATGAGTGCGTGTGTGCGCGTGTCTGTTTGGTGGCGTGTTACCATGGAGACAGGTGGAATGACGTTGTCGTTTTCACTGTTCATTATCTCTCAGTGGGGAGAAGACGGCAAAGTCATCATTTTCCTATCAGTGCACCAAGACACATCCACTACTGTCTGCAAGTGTGTATCTCTCTCCTGGAGCTCTTCAATCACACACACACCCACAGCACTTGCCTGTCATGGACTGAAACGGGTGTGTCCTAAGGGAAAGTGAGCAGATATTGCGAGCCATTATCGTTATAGTCTCATTGTACACTTTGTACAGGGTTCTGTGATACACAAAGTTATGATCGATAATATATAAGTTCCTTCTGTATAAAATCACATGCTTTTTAAGAGGCATCTCCAAAATAAGTCTGAACCTGTGGTGGAGGAACAGGTAGTTTTGGACTATGTAGGACTCTTGCCTAGAAAGAAGTGGGTACATTTCACTACATGCTGTACTTCTAGAACTACTGCACGTATGTGACAAATAATAAATCGTGAATCTTAAAATCAGGAAATGAGTATTTGTCATTAACCATGCATTATCCATAGACGATGTATTCCCATGACACTTCTATCAGTTCTTTTATCTTCATCTATTACTGCAAATCAAGAATTTCATTATGGGACATTGCTTCTACTTGGAACTAGAGATGTAACCGATCCGATATGTGGATCGGTATCGGTCCGATAACGGGCTCAAGCGGCTGGATCGGGTATCGGGGCATTGGGCTGTTCTATGGAGCCGATCTGTAAATGCGTTTACACTCGATTCGTTATGCATGGGAAGTGGCACTGCGGTAAAGTAGAGCTGAAACCATTGTTCCAATAACTCGAATAATTCTATTACAAAAATGGTCGAGGCAGTTTGGTCAAAATGTCGCCTTTATTACAGACACAACCCATATTTTAGCTGATAAATAACCACAATAACCAGCGTTCTGCTCACATTTCTGCCGTTTATTTACATTTTCCCATAGATTTTCCATAGTTTATTCTGGAACGTGCTCCCAGTGCTTGATTGTGACGCGGCCCCGGCCGCACGTGGAGGATTGTGGGAAATGTAGTTCTCTGCAAAAGCAGCTGAGAGACTGTATCGGATTTATATCGTATCGGCAGATATCTAAATGTACAATATCGGCATCGTATCGGACCTTAAAAAGTGGTATCGTGACATCTCTACTTGGAATCCATTAAATCCATTAAAAATATAAAGAAATTAGGGTTGACTCAGCTAAGACAATTAAGAAATTTTAGCTGTTAAGACTTTTGCATAGCACGATACATGCATATATACACCGATCAGCCATATCTGGGGCTCTATGAAATCCGTTTTGTTTTTTCCTGAATTCCGTTTTTCCATTTTTATTCTTCTGAATTCCGTGTTTTACGGTGTAATCATATTTACTCATCTAGAAAGTGTCTAATTATGGAGTAGATGGGAAAAAAAGAACAATGCAATAGAAAAAAATGTCACATTAAATGACTTATTCAACTTCAACAAAGTGCTGGGGCTCAGCAGAACATTTTCTGCTTTGGTAAAACATTTACCTGTAAACAACAAAAAACATTAATTTTCTCCTGCAAAACGAAACGTTTCTGATGGGAGTTTTTGTCTGTAAGTGGTCGTCACGTATTCCTGCGGGTGCAGTCCATCGTGTGCTGGCAAAACTTACAAAAGAGTTGTTCTCCAGATTCATAAAAATCATTTGGGTATTGTTCTGCTCTAAACTTAGCACTAACACGCGAACACCGTAATTTTTTTTGCAGACTTCGGTGTTTCAGACTCTTCGCCATAGCTTTCCCCCCTCTGTGTCTGTGCGTTTGTGTGTGTGGAAGTCCCGCCTCAACAGGTAACACGTACAGGGGGCTGCAGCGGCCAAAATTTATTAGAAACCATTGCTTTGCTTTGGCCACACACCGATATCAGCGAATTATACGACGTTCGGCGTTTTACAACGGATTCCATTTTATTTGGTTAATTACGCGATTCCGTCCGCGTTTTCCGCATCGCGCAATGTATAGGACCCCATATCATTATGACCACCGGTCTAATATTGAGTAGGTCTGCATCTGTACAGGCCCATACATAAACTGTGTTCAGACACCCTTCTACTGGAGCCACTATTAAATCCTAATTATATAAGCAATATGGCTTATGGTTGCTCTTCTGTTAGATCAGACAACACCGGCCAGCGTTTGCTTCCTACATGCATCAGTGAGTTTTGGTGTCACCGGTTCACCAGTTGGGCAGTTGGTGGCGTAACGGTAGGGTGTTCTCCCCATAATCAGAAGGTCTCAGGTTCGAATCCAGGGCCGGTAAAGTTACCACTGAGGTACTCGTGAGCAAGGTACCGTCCCCAAGCACTGCTCCCCGGACGCTTGTTAGCTGCCCACTGCTCCTTCACGGATGGGTTAAATGCAGAGGTCACATTTCGTTGTGGTGCACTGTGTGCTGTGCTGTGGTGTGTTCACAATGACAAATAATCACTCACTTTCAGTTCTCCTTCCTTGGACCACTTTTGGCAGGTTCAGCCCACAAGAGCTGCAGTTTTGGAGATGCTTTGACCCAGTGCTTCCAACACGTCAAGTTCAAAAACAAAATGCCGTCTAATATATCCCACTCACATCCACGTCGTTCACTTCACGCCAGTGGTCATACTGTTATGGCTGATCGTTGTATTATATATAGTCAACACTTGAGATACATTGTCGTACTGCTCACTTCTGCATAGGCCTGTGGATCAGAATGTTGATCACGCATATCATTCTCTCTGGGCCTGGGCGTGTGTGTGTGTGTGTGTGTGTGAGGGAGTGAGAGAGTGGTTGTGATTATAGATAGCAGGAGTTTTGATTTATAATGCATGAATGCTGACATGATCATTAAAAACATTTCTATTATTAATATAATCATGTGACTCGCGTCCGTTACCCGGCAGCCGTCTTACCTCACTCCGCTCCTGGACAATAGTTTCCATGGCAACAGGGGTCGTCAGGGTCAACACCTTTATAGAGCAGCTGGGGAGGAGGCTGGGGGCGTGGCAATGAATTTGATTTAGTGTTTAGCCAGATTTAACCTGTGTGTGTGTGTGTGTGTGTGTGCAAGCGTGTTATGAATTGATCTTAGTGTCACTGCCTTGTTTGCTGCAGCACACTGGGATTGAGTTCAGTCATCAGATAAACGTTAATGAAGTTGATTGTGTGTTTGAGCAAAATCACATTAAAGTGTTGTTCTTGTGCTTCTGTGTGTTTTACGGAAAAGTTTGATTTTCTTCAGAGCAGACGAAGGCCGTTTTAATAGCAGCTTGCTTTAAATCTTAGTGGAAAGAAGTGTCAGATTAACGTAGATTCTTAGATCCTTACCTCTCTATGTCCTTCTGCGCAGGGTTGTGAAGGAAGAGATATCAGACGACAATGCCAAACTACCATGTTTCAACGGCCGAGTAGTGTCATGGGTGAGTGATCCCACACACATGCACACCTACATTCCATACACATAAGGATTACTATCGTTACATGACCCTACCCATAATTTCAATTCGTGCTGGGCGATAAAACGATCTCGATATTTTATCGAGAAAAATGTGATGACGGTAACAATGATAAACTAAGCTATAAAATTCGATCACACTTGTTTGTCCACTATGCGACAGCGCCTTGAGATAGAGAGTATCTTTGGCTAATCACGTAGCTTGGCATAACGCCAGCATAACAGCCAATCGCGGCCAATGATGCAAATTTGCCCGCAGCACACGAAGAAGCCACGTGGTAAACATTAGCGAAGTGGTCGTGTGCCGAGATATACTTAATATTCAGAGCGCTTATGCGCACGCATCACGGCTTGATGAGTCCGCTGAGCATGTCGTCACAAATTTACGAGAGTTGCAGAACCAGCAGTAATTGGGGCAGTTGTATGTTAAAGTTTTGCCACGTGACGTCAGCATCGTTGTTTACCATCAACGCGGCCAAACGGTTTCGCCGTCTTTTTTTCACCTTTGAAACATCCAAATGTTTTCCCTCATTTCACAGCAAAATGTTTTCTCGCACTGCCGCGTTCTACTGCTTTCTATTCTGCTGTCACCCTTATCCAACTTCCATTTCCTAACAACCGGGACAGTCTCCCTGGTAGTGTGGAGGTAGAATAGAGCTGGATTTGAACTTACAACCTCTTAACACGTTCAGTGTCACACATTCAGTATTACTCACCTAAGGACCAAGATGACCACCACCACTAGTACCACTGGACAACCATTACACTGTAAAAAATAGCATCTGGTTCACATTAAGTTCAGTTGCTGGCTTCAAGTTGCATTTGGACACTAATGAATTTTAAGTCGAGTTTTAGCTTTGTGTTGCTCTCTGTAAGAAATCCCCATTGGGTGCTTTACTCGGAACTCAGATATAACATAGTACTTGAATGTTAGGGCTGGGTTCAAAAAATCGATTCACCGATCAATATCGGTTCTCGTTCGAAAAATACAATATCGATTCAAAAAATTGATCGGATTGATCTTTTCCTGCAGCTATGCACTACTTCTCACGACCGCGCAAGGAGAGCTATAAAACATGAGACCGACGAAACCGAAACCAAATAGAGCCATGGCTGAAGCTGCTCCGCTCAAATCACCGTCTGGCCTAATTTTATAACCAAGCAGAACTAGTACTGATGCAAAGAAATCTCTAAATAAATCGATATCGAACCGAATCGAGAATTGAATCGGATCATGACCTTGTGAATCGGAATCCAATCGATTCAGGAGATCAGCAACGATACCCAGCCCTATTGAATGTCATATCTGATTCATCTGTAAGATCTTTATACTATTACAAAAAGAATCACAGTATATCGCCTTTTCAATTTAGTAAATTTCAACACAGGGGAAGCACGGTGGCACGGGGATTACAGCTGTTACCTCACACCAAGAAGGTCCTGGGTTTGATCCCCGGGTCGGCCGCGGGGCCTTTCTGCGGGGACTTTGTGTGCTCTTCCTGTGTTCAGATGAGTTTTCTCCAGGTGCTCTGGTTTCCTCCCACAGTCCAAAAAGCCTGGACTACAGGTTGATTGGTTACTCTGAATGGTGAATGTGAGTGTGTGTGTGCCCTGCAGTGTGTTAGCGCCCCCCTCTCTCTCCGGGTTGGTCCCCGCCTCTCGCCTGTAGTCCCGGAATAGGCTCCCGGTCCCCGCCAGTCCCAACTTGAGATTAAGCAGCACAGATAATGAATGAATGAATGGGCCTATATGTCATATTAACACGTTCACTCTTAAACACTATTTAACTTGCGTCAGTTATTGTTTTAAGCTGAAGTAAATGAAGTCGGTGAACTTTTTTTGTCATTTTTTACAGTGCACCGTTATATTCTAAGATTCTCTTCTCCTAATCATAACTAGACCCAGTTACTAAACTAATCCTGAAAGTGCAAGTGAGTGATTATTTGTCATCGTGAACACACCACATCACAGCACACAGTGCACCACAACGAAATGTGACCTCTGCATTTAACCCATCCGTGAAGGAGCAGTGGGCAGCTAACAAGCGCCCGGGGAGCAGTGCTTGGGGACGGTACCTTGCTCATGAGTACCTCAGTGCTAACTTTACCAGACCTGAATTTGAACCTGCGACCGTCTGATCACAGGGCGAACACCCCACCGTTACGCCCCCTAAACTAAAACCTAAACTTAACCATAACACAATCACTAAACAAATACCAACACCTGCCCCGTCTGCTCACTTTGCACCTCTTAGTGGACACTTCCTAATGGATTTTGTCTTTTACCAAGAAAATCCTAATGGACTGTCATCTGATATATGAAACACACACACACGGCACCCCTAACTGGCTTCACCATGCTCTCATGTCCTCTATTCCCACAACACTCGCTAGCTATTATAACACACCTCATCGCCTCGTGTAGAGTACACAAACACAGACTTAGATACACACACACACACTGCGTAACGGTCAGCTGCTCACTCTAGTGTACACTACACCAGTGTTTTCTCAGAGGAGGCCGGAAGTGAAGACAGATCTGGTGTAGGAATGTAATAATATGGAGTGTGATGAGTGTGATGGAGTGTGTGTGTGTGTGTGTGTGGGATGCGGGTCTGACCCTCTGACGTGCGTGTCTGCGCTGTATGTTGGTGTGTGTTAAATTGACAGCGAATGTTTAGCAATTATGGGACAGCTGCCCCTCGTAGCTTATTGTTAAATTACGCCTGACTTACTGTTAACGTGTGAGGAAGGACGTATTCGGCAGCTGTTTGCGTGTGTGGTTTTCCATGAAGCTGAGTTCTAATCAGATTTATCTACTGAACCTTTTACACGGCTGTGCATATATGTGTGTGTGTGTGTGTGTGCCTCTCTTGGATAATTTATTACTCATATCTCTAGATGTGCACAGTGCTATAATGGAGAGAGCAGAGGAAGATGCCCTCAGTCTCTCCCACCCTCTTTCTGTGTCTTACACACACACACACACACATGCGCACACACACGCCCACACACACACACACACACACACACACATTCAAATACTGGCTAAGTCCTACATTTACATTTATAGTCCTATAACGTTTGTATTGCTGTCTACAGATATTAGTTTTTGAAAAATAAATCCATGTCCGTTCTCTCTGCGGCTCCTCAGGCAATAAACATCACACACACACACACACAGTGAATTCCATTATCTTATGATTTCCACACAGGAGTTACACACCCACTGCACTCTCATCACTGCTCCAAACACACACATGCCTTTTTTTCTGGCAGAGACACACAGGAAGAATGTATTCATTCACACACACACACACACACACACGGAGAAACACAGCCAGATCCCCCTCTCCATAATCCCCGTTCCACAGAGAAACAGAAGGTGCGCCCTTTATCGCCACTTACTCCCTGCAGACTTCAGATGCGTTTCTCCCAGCATGCTCGGCGGCGTGGGCCGGGAACCTGGGGTTGGGAAGGTTTGTGACTAGTCCTCCCTGAACTCTGTCCTCGCACACACACATACACACACACCAGTCGATTTCCCAGTCATCCCGGAGGCCTATGCAAGCTTTCAGTTTTGGCAGTGCATGGACATTCCGTCCCCGGGGCCAGCGGAGTTCGGAGCGCCTTCTAGTGGCCACGGCCAGTGGCCACGGCCAGAGACCAGAAACAACGTTGAAGGTGCCATTTGAAGCTGCATTTTGAAATCACTCTGCCATAGAGTAAGCGCCGGTGGATCGTTTGATCAGTGAGTTTTCACATTACAGCCTAAACTAAATCCCAGAACCGATGATTGCTTCCCCATTCTGCACTCAAACGAAAAAGGGAAACACACTCATATTCCATTTTGGTTTTTTATTTAATGAAAGCGGTGTGACCTGGAAGTAACCGTTGCACGCAGAGGACTATATAAAAGTGTGAAAGTCGGAAGTGTTGAAGAGTGGCCCTGTTATTGCCAAGGAACAAAATTAAGCCGTCCATTATTACGAGCATTCTTTAAATAAACATTTAATGTACTGATCACTTCTGGGTCATGCCAGTTGAGCCTAAGGGTGTTTTCACATATAGTCCTCTTTAAAGGAACCGAACTCAGTTGTCTGGAAGTGGTCCAACGAGAAGGGAACTCTTTTTATGTTCTTTTTATGTTCACAACGGCTACGTTCACACTGCCAGCCACATTGTTCAATTCCGATTTTTTGCTCAGATCGGATTTGTCTATCTTGATGGTTCACATTCATAACTACCAGTGACCTGTATCTGACTGTAATGTGAATGCATCGGTCCTCCGAAACGTCACGCATGCGCACATTGATACGTTTTTACACGGGTCAGCTGCGTCACCAACAACAAAAAACGTCATATCTGTGGGACGACTCATGACATTAAAAATGGAGGCGTTAGTAGCTCACGCACGTATCGCACTTTGCTCTGGAGGACGACAAACAGTGAATCAGCTGTACATGAGCAGGTCGAAAAGAAGAAAGTCAGGCGGCTAGCATTTTCTGTTATCGCAGCTCTCCTCCATTTTTACCTTCCCGCGCTGCCGGTGCAGGCTGATGATGTCAGCGCATGCGTATAAGCAAAAAGCCACATGAATTCCGATCTGAGCGTTCACATTCAGGTCGCATGGCCGCGAATCGGATACGTATGAGGTTTAGTACTACATATGAAAGTGACAGAAATCCGATTTGAGTCACTTCAGCATGACAGTGTAAACGTAGCCAACGTGAGTTCATTTGAAAAGGGACTCGGTTCTCTTTCTGGTCCACTTCAGCTCAGATGGGGCCTCAGTCCTTTTTCTGTTTATACTTAATTCATATGGAGCTCTCAGACCTTTACTGCTTTGCATTCTGGGTAGTATTCGCTTCGAACAAAAACTGATGAAACTAACCAGGAGCGCTTTGTGTTCATAAGGCATGAGTTACGAACCGTGCCATAGACTTTAAGCGAACTGGACTGAGACCACCTCCCGAATGTGGTCTCAGTCCGGTTCGTTTCAGAGGGGTGTGAGTTCGTTTGGCGTGTTCACATATGTGACTCTGCTCGGCAAAACCAGTCGCTTACCAGTCCGAGACCTGTATCTCCAACCCTCCAGTCTCACCTGATCAAATCCCGAATGAAAGGAAAAGACGCTTTGATTATTTTCCAGCAACGTGTTCTGAAGAGCATTACATTATTGAGCAGATATTTTGTGTGGTTAATGTCCAGGTGCAAGTTTACAAACTTGACATTTTTATTTTCTACTTTTAATTTATATTTATATATTTATGTATGTACTATGTGCCATCTTTGTCCTCTGTAGAAACTGGACTCGTGTCGTCTCATCTCTGTATACTTGTATATAACTGAGACGACAATAATAATTTGACTTTTTGACAAATTTGTCATTTAAAGTTAACCCTGAAGATTTTACTTTACCCCATTTAATAAATGCTTTTATCCGGAGGGGCTTACATTTTCTGATTTCTTCCTACACTCGAAGTTCTTTAAAAATATGTCCACAAATCATCTAGTTCACTGTCAGTAGCTAAAATTTGCAAAACTTTTGGCCGCCATCTTTGAATAGAGACGGTATACGCACCCAAAGTCTGGTTGCTGATTGTTCAGTGGAAGTTGAAACACAGAATCGGAAGGCCGTACTACTCACACTCACCCTGTGCCCATCAAAGTGTCTCAGGAGCTTCCAACCCAAATTACAATCACATACGTGTGAAGACCGGCATGATAGAGGTTATAGTGGCTATATAGTGATGCTGTGATGAACGCTGAGCTTGTGGTTAGTCCGGGCGCCGTGTTGGAGGTGAACAGCGGCGTCTCACACATCTTCTGTAATTTCATTAACTAACTGGAGTCACAGGGCGGGTGAAAAACACTCCTGAAATATCTGTCGGTAACGAGAAGATTGGATCAGCGAGGCGCAGGGCGGTGCGGGTGGAGCGCCGGGGCAGCGTCCGGGCCGATGTGTGGATAAGAGGAGCTCTGTCTAACCGTGAAGCTTCTCAATGCCTCTTTCTCATCACCACAATAATAATCCTCACTACACACTTTATTGCATTCACTCATTCATTTATCCAGTTTTTTCCTTCTTAAGAATGCCGGAGTTCCTCCAAGCTGCTTGTCTGAGTGTGTGTGTGTGTGTGTGTGCATTTAAACACCAGATAAAAATGGGGTTTTTTTTACGTTCATTGACACATGATGTGAAAATACTCTCTTTCTCTCCATCTCTGTCTCCCTCTTTCCCACACACTCTCTCCATCCGTATCTCTCCATACCTTTTGTCTTTTATCTCTCCGTCTTTATCTCTCTGACCCCTTCTGTCCCTCCCTCTCACCTCTCTCGCCGTTAATCCTTTATCTGTTTCTCCATGTTCCCTCCCTGTTCCCACACTCTCTCTATCCCATTTGTCTCTATCTCTCCATCCCTCTATCTCAATCTCTCCGTCCCTCCTCATTCTGTCCTGTCGTGTCTCTCCTTCTCCCCATCATTCCTTTACCTGTTAATCCCCACATTCTCTGTCCATCCATTTCTCTTCAACTCTATCTCTCTGTCCCGTCCTCTCCCGCCACTTTCCCTCTGTCTTTCTCACCACTCTTTCCATCTCTCCATCCCGTCTGTCTCGCTCTCCTTCCCTCCCTCCATCTCTATCTCTCCGTCCTGTCCCATCCCCATTCTGTCCTCTCCCGCCCCTCAATCAATCCTTTATCTGTTTCTCTCTGTCCTCTCCCTATTCCGCTATCTCTGTCTCTGTCTATATCTCTCCATCCCCTTTGTCTTTATCCCTCCATCTCTATCTTTCCATCCCGTCCTCAACCTCCCCTGCTTTCTGTCTCATGCGCACACACAAACAAACATATCAAATATATTATTTCTTCCTCCTTTTCCCCCCCCTCACACATTTCCATCTTTCTCTCCTTCATTCTCACTCACTCCTTCACTCTCTCTCTCCTCCATAGCTGGTGTCAGCCGACGGCTCCCACGGTTCGGACGGAGGTTCAGCATGTGCAGACAGTCAGGCCGAGTTGCCGCCTCCGCTGGAGAGGACGGGAGGGATCGGAGACTCAAGACCGCCCTCTTTTCAGTGAGTAACCCCAAAAGATGACCCACACACACACACACACACACACACACTGATAAACAAACTCAGAGCGACTCCTACTGAATGCTGGCGGTGTATTGACTAAAGGAGGCTAACAGTAGTGAAGCGAGTCTTAAGCAGAGGCCAAATCAGACTCATTACCCCTCCGTCCCAGAGGCTCTGACGTCCTTCAGCTAAACTAATCAGTCTCGTGTCCTCCTCCTCCTCCTCCTCCTCCTCCTTCTGCTCACTGGCACACTGCTGGGAAGTCAATACCTGTAATGGAAGTGGCCTGATCAGTGAGAGTGTGTTACGCTAAGGCACAGTAAACCGCTCCAGGAAACCCCTAAGAGTGGACTGTCTGTAAATCTAATCAGCTCTCAGGCTCATCACACACTGTATACTCATCAATACGGATCAATATTACTCCACGAAAGCATCCATTTCCCTAAGTGTGTGTTTGTGACTGTGACTGTGAACAGAGACATTTAAATTTAGGGTCTAAGCAGAGCATGGAGAAAATTTATGCCGAATGTTTTTCCTCCTTAATATCGTCCATTCAAAAACCAAACAAGAACCGCATCACTACGAAGTGACAACCCCAAAATCACTCCCCCACACTGTGGGTCCCTCCGCCCATTCTTAATAGCGTCGTGTCATATTCATTACGTAAAGTATGAAACACTGATGAAATGATATTAAACATCCCAACAAAATACCTTTTTAAAAATCTTGAGGTGGCCTAAGGTGGCGTAAGAACCGTGTTGACTGTCCTGCAAGAACAGGCCGAGGATAGCTTTCGAATCCCAAGTCCCACGTATTCTTAAAGGGAGAAAACAAATGGGGAAAATAAACGGCAGAAAAAAGGATGAAAAAGGTATGCGAAGAGGCCCATGGCATGTCCTCGAATTACGTCGAATTTGGGCGCTTCGTGAAGAGCACGGGCCGCGCAGTAAAGCTTCACAATTTGAGTTACATGTTAGTCTATGGAGAAAAAACGGATGGAATAATAGACAGAAGTAATAGATAGAATACTTATTTCTAGATAGACGTTCTGTAGTCACATAGTAATAAATATTTTTGCAATTACGTTGTTAAAAACGTTTTAAATATAATTTAATTGTAATTACATTTTCAATAATGTTGAAATCAAATTTTTAAATGTTCAGTTACATTGTAAAAAATGTAATTACATATCAAAATACAGTTGTAATTGCATCGTTATTAGATTGTCAAGTACATTTGTAATTACTTTGTAATTAAACTGTAATTAGTGTCAATTACACTTGTAATTATGTTGTAATGAAAATGTAATTACATTTTCCAAATGCATTTGTAATTACATTGTATCTAAAATGTAATTGGATGAGCAATTACATTCATAATTATCTTGTAATATTGTATAATTACATTGTAATAAACATTTTGCAATTACAGAATAAACATTTTGTAATTACATTGTAATCATATATTTAAAAACATTTCGTAATTACATTGTTTTTTTTCTTTCTTTACTGTAGTTACATAGTAATAAACATTTTGCAATTAAATTGTAATTACAAAGTCATAATAAATGGTTTGTTAAAAACGGGAGATCAAGTGGTTCGCTTTTCCCCAAGTTACTCCATGGAGAGGGACACAACTACCACCATTGGAGAAAACGGTAAAAGGAGAAATCAAGTAAAAACAAGGGATAAAGTGGTCTCCCTCTCCCTGGAGCACCTTGGGGTTAAAGGTCATGCTCAGGACACATAGAACTGGACCCCAAGGACCTTTAGCCACAAGTTGCTCCAGGGAGACTCTCCCTGCATTTAGGAAATGAAAGTGGGTCTAGATAAGAGCGTCTGATAAATGCATCAACTGTAAACTGACTTCTACACACTACCACTCTTTTCTATCTTTAAGAGGTACTTTAACCTTGGTAACCTTTTTACCTTATGACAATGGTGTCCAGTTCCGGTCCTGGAGGGTCAGTATCCTGGAGATTTTCCATCATACTTGAGTTCAAAACGCTGACCACTTGTCTTAGATAGAAGCTCACCAGAAATGACTGTAATGGAAATTTTCCAGGATACCAGCCCTGCAGGACCAGAACTGGACACCGATGCCTTATGAGAACCAGTTTTACTCATACAAAAATATCCTCACAAATCACAAAATAAATCAATCTCAAGTTTCTTTTGGGAGGCAATCAGCTCCTCACAGATACCCAAAAACCTCCTCTTGCACACAAACCCAATTATATACTTGACAAGTGTGCACTTGTCGCTCATATGCTGTATCCTGGATAATGTACCTGTTGTTGTTGGCGATGTAGTTGTTCGTTTTCGGCCTCCCTGCTGTGTGCTCTCGTGATATGGAAGAGAGATTATTAACAGCATAAACAGAGATAAGGCCATGAGATGGTGAGAACAGGCCTGCTGCTCAATTACTAAAACATCAGGGACATGCTTATCACAATAAAGGTCCTGAGAGGTTTTTATAGCTGTATAGTCTAATAGTTTTCAGAGTTTAAAGTGTATATTTTACATTCTATTTATATATTGTTTATTCCATGTGTCTTATTCGTTCTTTGTTCCTTGTGCGTTGTTGTTTGCACTGTTAAAACTGGAGTCACGTCGTCTCGTCTCTCTGTGTACTTGTACAGTATTTAGCAGCGATGACACTTAGGTTTTCTTTGACTTTTTTGACTTTATAGTTGCAGTTAAATTTGTCAAGATGTCAAATAACATAAATAATGTGCATTATCTCTGTACTTCCTGTTACATCCCCATTTAGATACTTTTTAAAAGTGCAGTTTGCGTGTTTTTATGGTAAACCTGAATTCCTTCCTGCCAGTCACGCAGACTCCTCATTGGAATTTTAACGTTTTAATTCCTACTGGGTTTTTTTTTTTTGCCCAGCCCCTTTATCTTTGTGTGAACATGTGTGTGTGTTTGTCCTGCTGGCGTTTCCTGTGTGTGTGTGTATTTTAATGTATGTGTGTGTTTCCTGCTCTGCCCCTGTGGCTGATGGCCCCCTGTGTGCAGGGCTTAATTATTAAATCAGTGGAAATGCAGCTGTGAGCAGTTTACGAGCACCCTCTGCTGGTGGCACGGCCTGGCACACACACACAATATCACATACACACTACACACTACGCACACACATACACACACCAACACGGACACACAGCAGCTTGCATGTTGCTTCTTGCATTCTCAAGCTTGGCTGACATTAAAGCGTTCTAGGGGTTCGATAACGCCACTTGACATTTAGACAGCAGGGGTTCTCTCAAAAGAGCAAAGCCTGTGCACGAGCCAGATTGCGTGCGTGTGTGTGTGTGTGTGTGTGTGTGTGAGAGTGTGTGTGTGTGTGTGAGAAAGAGAGTGTGTGTGTGTGTGTGTGTGTGTGGTGGAATGAGAGCTTCATGACTCTCACATCTACCTTTGCTTTGTCTGTGTTTGCTTTCTCTTCCTGTTTATCCACAATCCTTAATCCTCTCTCTCTCTCTCTCTCTCTCTCTTTCATCCCTTCTTTTTCTCTCTCTCTCTCTCGGCAGTGCCAACGCAGCAGGCAGTCAGGACAACCTGGACAATGACACAGAGCCCGAGGTGGGGCCCCCGGCACGGAAGGAGAAAGACAGAGAGCGGGACCGAGAGAGGGAGAGAGAAAGAGAGAGAGACAGAGAAAGGCCGCGCAGGAAAGACGCCCACGATCATGGTGAGAATGTCCACTTCATCTGGTTTTCTCTCTCCGCTGTGTGCGCTGATGTTTAGCAGATGTTAGAGCCTGGGAAGGTTGATCTGACTCATTTACCCCACAGACTCTTTCCTCACCGTGTTTAACTGATTCGCTGCTCATTTGTGTGTGTATATGTTTTGTTGTGTGTATGTGTGTATGTGCAACCTGGTACTGTAGGGGGAAGGCTGAACGGTCACTCTCGGCCGGAGCGCAGGCCGGAGATTGCGGGTTACGAAAGCTCGTCCACACTGATGAGCAGTGAGCTGGACACCACCAGCTTCTTCGATTCGGAGGAGGATGATTCAGCAAGTCGGTGAGAAACTTGGACTCAAGATGGAAGAAGCTAACTTTTTTGGACATGTCATGTATTGTAACTTTATTAGAGGTGCTTATGTCGTAATAAGAGTGCGTTGGGCAGTTGGTAGTATAACGGTTAGGGAGTTGATCCAGTGATCAGAGGGTCGTCGGTTCAAGTTCCGGACCAATAAAGGTACCACTGAGGTATTCATGAGCAAGGTACTGTCGCCAAGCGCTGCCCTCCCCTGGGCGCTGCCAAAAACCTGCCCACTGCTCCTTCACGCTGTGGTGTGTTTACAATGACAAATAATCACTCACTTTAATATAAAAAGACACTTTTAATTTAGTTTCAGTTGAGAGAACACAGACTGTTCCCTGCTGGTTTTAAGATGATTATTTTTTTTATCTGATTCAACATTCTTTATTTGTCACATACATATTGTCACGTTGTCGTGGTAACCCTTTGTGAGAGATGACGCAGATGCAGGAGTTGACTGAAACATTACTCTTTTATTCACAAAAGGCCAAAACAAAACGGCAATCATACAGCACTAAGTGTAGGCTCACTAAATACGCTTGAAGTCCATTAGCAATGCAGGTCTGACGTGATCACACAATAGGACCTGAGCTCTAGCTTGCGTCTTGCACTCCACGTCCACCTTGCAACAGCGAAGGTAAATGACGTTCAGCTCAGACGGAGATCCACAGCAAAAATCCAAACAAATAATGACATTATTTGTAAATGAATCTCAAAACCCAAAAACCTACCAGTAGCGGCCCCTGGTGGCCGCCCAGACAAATCGTTCAGCAGGGTCCATTACACATATGTGGTTATATAGGTACACGTAGTGAAATTAACAGTTCACATTAAAGAAACTCCTATGCAACAAGACAAGTATGTCATCAAATCAAGACTGTATATTATCAATTTTTCTCAAAACAGACCATCCCTAATCCACAAAAGAGCTAAAATTTTTTGTCTATTTTATTCATTCATTATCCGAACCGCTTAATCCCAACTGGGGCTGCAGCCTATCCCGGGAACCAACGCTGGGTGGACACCAACACTCAGCAGGGAACACACCATCACACCTTACAGGGCCAATCTTTTAGATTTGCCAGTTAACCTATAGTGCATGCCTTTGGACTGTGGGAGGAAACCATAGCTTCCAGAGAAAACCCACGCAAACTCCACACAGAAAGACCCCTCGGCCGACCCGGGGCTCGAACCCAGGACCTTTGCACTGTGAGGTGGCGGCGCTAACCCCTGCGCCACCCGGTTTAAAAACAACCAGATCTAATTCATTTAAAAAACAAAACAAAATGAATGACTATCGATTAATTGCTGATCTAATTGTGATATGTGATGTGGCATATCGCCCAGCCCAGTTCTGGAATACTCTACATTTTCATCAAGGTCTAACACTTAATTGTACATTTTGCCTTTTAAGGTCACAATTGAAATGGTCTCCACCACATCCAAGCCGTCTTGGTGATCGTGGACGAATAGCTGTTTGTTTAGGAGCCGCACGCAGCTCACTCGAAGAGCACTGTGAAAATCACAAGCTTTCACTTTTGTTCAGCTCAGTACAGGATCACTCTGGCGTAAAGACGTGGAGTGTATATGTACCTCCTCCCCCAGAGCGACTCCTTACGGCTACACTTTCACATCACGTGCTTTGAAAAGCAGCACAAAGACACGCTTTCCTAATGACTGAACCCATTAAACCTTTGCTAAGGATTGGCTTCATAGAGTCACATGACATTAGGAACCAATAAGAGAAGATAACATGCAGTGTGTGTGTACATTCAGAGTGTATAGGCATGACGTGCGATGTGTTTTACGTGATGTCACTCCAGCTTTAGCAGTTCGACTGAGCAGAGCACGTCGTCGCGGCTCATGAGACGACATCGCCGACGCAGACGGAAACCCAAAGCACCGCGGATGGAGAGGGTGAGGACACACACACACACGGACATGGTGATGTGAACATGCGTGAAGCGGCTATCAGTGTTGGACTGGTCTTTTTAAGTGTGTCCTCATGTCTTCGTTCCTTCCTTCCCTCTCTCTCTCTCTCTCTCTCACTGTCTCGCTCTCCAGTCGTCCTCGTTCAGCAGTATCACTGACTCCACCATGTCTCTGAACATCATCACTGTCACATTAAACATGGGTGAGTACGTCTCTGTCTGTGTTCCCCGGCTTTAACGCTGCTAATAATTCAAGAATCATTTCAATTACGATTCAGAAGGGCTCAAGTTGACTCAGTTTTGATTCGATTCAGTTTGATTTGATATGATTCGGTCAGAATTTTGAATTGAGGTTATGCGCTTGTGGTTTATAGTATTGGCTGCATGTAATTCACAGACATGTACACTGTAAAATCTCTGAACCTGCATTAAATACATCATTTTTTGTTACTCAGTATAATGATTCATTTAACCCTCCCGTTATGTTGCGGGTCAAATAAAATAAAATAAAATAGTTTGTTTTCAGTGTGAAACTTCTTGTGCTTGGATTAATAAGGGTAATCAACATTTTAAATAAAAATGGTTCATTTCACATATGTGCAACCCCCCGCCTGCATGTTTATATTAAATAGATACTGTTCGGGTCAATTTGAATTTAATAATCAATTTCATGTAAACTAATGTTTTATATGTAGGTCTTTCCAATGTACATTTAAAAAGTTTTTACTGTGCTTACCGTGATCTGTGAGAGGTAAATTACCATTACACCAAATATTGATTGAAATGGTTAGTAATGAAGTTAATAATGAGATACAAACAATGTTTACTAGGATTTTTTTGGTTTCTGATACTTTTGGATAATTAAACATTCCCCGGGTCAAATTGACCCACGAAACATCATTGGTGTTCCCGAGAAACAAACATAACAGAAGGGTTAATTCGCTGAAAATTACATTTACATTATTCCACATATGGTAGCATATTACACTGCAAATAATATACTACATAAAAACTAAATAAAACTTGGTATGATTTTATCATAAACTACCATTTCGATTATGATAATGAAGTCATTGACTTGTACTTTACATTTTTGCTGTTTGGCAGATGTTCTTATGTTCTTAAGTCACTTGCACCAGTGCTTTGTAGTCCACCAATAATATATGTTCTTCATACTTCAAACTAAAAAATCTGATAACGTGTTTAAGCTTCCAGTAGTTAATGATGTTGTGATTTGTGATTCATTTCTCCAAGAACTACTGTGTCATAAAAATCCAGTTGTAGAACTCATATCAACAGGATCTCCACAATCTCCAGAATGGCAGGCAAATGAACATTTCAGAATGAACACTACAGCATGTCTCAGCGCTCCTTCAAAAATGTGCTTTCAGTTCCAGTCTCACCATCGGTCATGTTGACACAGCAGCTCTACGGCACTCACATAGACATTTCATCTTGTTAAGTATTCAGACGTACTAAAATATTCACTGGGTAGTAGTCGTTCAACCTAAACAAAGAAACTTGCTTGAAAACTTGCTCTCAATTTCAGCGCAGTTTGAGCTCCACCTGCAAGTGAGGACGTTCTTTGCCTTCAGTCTCTGTATTTTGTGAATTGATATTTCATGGGAAAAATACAAATTTATTAAGAATATTAATTTTTAAAAACTCGACTCTACCGACTATCACGCTTTAAAATAACCTTGTGTCAAAGATCCAATTTCTGCTGACTTTCAGGGCTCTGTTAACATCTTCTCTTTCCCTCCCATTTCGTTTCACTCTCATGCAGAGAAGTACAACTTCCTGGGCATCAGTATAGTGGGTCAGAGTAACGAGAGAGGCGACGGCGGGATCTACATCGGCTCCATCATGAAGGGTGGAGCGGTGGCCGCCGACGGGCGCATCGAACCCGGCGACATGCTGCTCCAGGTCTGTGTGTGTGTGTGTTTAGAACTTGTGTGGTGCCAACACATCTTGTTGAAATGATTTTGAAAGCTGCTGTATTTTAGCTTGCATTTAACTTTGCAGCAGTTTGTAATGATGTTTTGTTCTGATGATGTTACTCATGTACGTACGGCTCTAAACTCTCATCATTTTTAGGTGAATGACATTAATTTTGAGAACATGAGCAATGATGACGCCGTGAGGGTGTTGAGAGAAATAGTGCACAAGCCCGGGTAAGACTGGCTTTCCTCACATTCTTACACTTCTCAAAAAAACACTTTAATGTGACTCGTTATTGTACTGATTTTACCAGTTTTTTTCGATTGATTTACGATATTTTCATCTTTATTAGTGTAAATTTTATTATTGTTCTCTCTCTGTAGCTCTGTCTTACCCTTTGTTTATTGTTTGATATTTAGTTAAATGCATTGTTAAATGCCTTTCTGATATATTGCTGAATAATGCTGGATATTGTGGGGTGGGTTTTTGGGGTTTTTTTTTGTTTGTTTTGTTTTTTGAGCTGTGTTCTTTAATCAAAACTGTAATCAAAAATATAAAAAGCCACTTTAATACCATCAGCTCAACAGCAGGCTGATGGGGATGGTTTTAAAACACCTTTAACTACACTTTCACATTCCTGGAGATTTTTGAGGCATTATGTCTGTTGATCAAATGTTTTGTTGGAGATGCCAGTCAAATTTATAAATGTCAAATGCGAAAACGATGTTATGTTGTATGTTATTTTGTTGACCTGTGAATATGTTCTCAGCCCTATTACGCTGACCGTGGCCAAGTGCTGGGACCCAAACCCCCGGAGCTGCTTCACCCTGCCACGGGGTGAGTGTTCAGGGATGTGGGATATTCTTGGTGCTAAAAGGAAACTCTAATATGAATGAAAAACTGAAAAGATTAGGCACATGTCAGCACAAGTTGTCAGCTGCCATTTATTGTTAGAGTAAAGCACAGAACCGATTGTAGTTAATGATGTTGCCATTTCTGGTTCATCTCTCCGAGAACTACTGTGTCATGAAAATCCAGCTCTACAGAATCTCCACAATCTACAGAATAACTGGCAAAGCAGTTGTCAGGGAATGTCTCTGACAAGAGGACGCAGATACAGGAGTTTGCTGAAACACTGCTGTCTTTTATTTGCAAAAACAAAACAACAAACACAGCACCAAGCTTAGGCTCGCTAAATGCCACTTAGCAATGCAGGTCTGACATGATCACACAATAGGACCCGAGCTCCAGGTCCATGCAGAATCAGCGAAACCTAACGCCAGTCAGCTCAGACAGAGTTTCCAGAGCCTCTCTGGGTGGCACACGTATGGGAGCCATGCTTCCCGCTAGCAAAGCGAGCCTAGCCGGCTGTGGCGATCAAACTCAAACACTCAGTAACAGATAAACCAAGGGTATCGTGATGGTGACCGAGTTGAGCTCGCCTAAATAGTGAAAGTGAAAAGTGGGTGATTTTTTGTGCAACAAAATGTGACCTCTACATTTTACCCATCTGTGAAGCAGCAGTGGGCAGCTAACATGTGCAGCGCCCCAGGGAGCAGTGCTTGGGGATGGTACCTTGCTCATAGGCACATCAGTGGTACCTTTACCAGTCTGGGATTCAAACTGGCGACCTTCTGATCACGGGGCGAACACCCTACAGTTACGCCACCATCTGCCCCAAATAATCCAACACTAAACAAGGAACAGACTAATCAACCAGTCAACAAACTAAATATAACTATAACAATCCCAAAAGCCAAAAACATCCCAATAGCAGGCCCTGGTGGCCACCCAAACAAAAAGTCCAGCCCCTTTTCCACTGCTCTGGTTCCCGTGCCGGTTCCCAATTTTGGTACCAGTGCCGCACTTTTCCACAGAACAAAAATTGGTGCCGGTGCCCTAAAACCAGTTCCGAACCGGCCCCTAAACTTTGCTGGTCTAGCAGCGAGAACCCGTGACGCCACGAGAGGTGGGCAGAGTGATAGGTAGCTTTAGAAGAGAAAATGGCGGAGAGCCAAAGTCCGGTAATGTGGAGCGCGGAAGAAATTAAAGCTCTTTTAGCAATATGGACGTCCAGATTCAGCAGAAATTGGAAAGTGCACAAAAAAATTTGAAGGCATGTGAAGAAATAAGGGAAAAACTAAAAGTTGCAGGCTTCGTACGAACAACCGTTCGTTTAGTGGGCGTGACCTGTGACGTATTATCATGCGGCTCCCGCTGAGCTCCCCGGTCAGTGTAAATGCGGGCCGGTTCTCGGCTGGTTCTCAGTTCAGCACCGGCCGAGCACCAGAAACCGCACCTGGCACCAGCACCAGTGTAGTGGAAAAGAGGTATAGGGAGGGTGTGTTAGGCTAAAATTGCCATTTTAATACACACCACTGCTGTCTGTACTTTTTACTCAACTAGTCCTCCTTTCAATCTCGTTTTCAAGATTCGCTGGTGCACACTTATTTAGAAATGTTTTTTGTCTTCTCTATCCCATGCATAACTCAGTTGATACAGATAATCTCCATGTCCATATACAAACAAAAAAGACATTACAAAATCTTTCAAACTGGTTAAATTCATAAATCTGACGCTTTCAAAACCTTCTTGAGGACAAAACCTTTTTAATGACACCTGCAAATGTTGTAATTCTGTTTAATGATCTGTTAGGATTTATGTTTCTCTTCAAAGTCTGTTTTACAAGTGTTTTCAGACACCTTACAGGCTGTCATTGTAATAAGAAATTAGCCTTGCCTGGTAAATGGCTATAAATAAATGATCCTGTTACCACAAGACGAGAGATGAGCTCAATAAAAAACACCAACGCATGCCTAAATGTTGTTAATAGTTTTAGGACATGTGCCAAACTCGATGAGAACACGACTAATCAAGCAACTCACAAGTACGTATTTTGTGGTCGATCAGGTGAGCCAATCCGTCCCATAGACCCTGCTGCCTGGGTGTCCCACACGGCGGCCATGACGGGGGCGTACCCGGTGTACGGTATGAGCCCTTCCATGAGCACCATCACCTCCACCAGCTCCTCCATCACCAGCTCCATTCCAGAGACCGAGCGTAAGTGTTTGCCTGCAACCCCCCCTTCCCCCACCCCCCACCCACATCACGCCCGCTTCCCGTCCCGTCTGCTGGAGCTGCCATCGGCTGCCAACCCACTGCTTACTGTCTGTTTTTAATCACCGCCCTTAACAACCGAAAGTTATGTTCAGAAGAGATTACACACATTTTTACAAGCTCGATCAGCCCGTCTGTGGTGCAGCTTGTCAATAGCGACAAGGTTTTGTACAGATTGTGGCAGCAAGTAATGACTGCCGTTGTGGAGGCTGTGAAAAGTTTGACTTTTAACCACATGCCAACACATAATGGGTTAATACCTGAATCGGTTGATAAGGGCAAAGTGAGTGTTGTCCTGTGGTGCCCCGCAGTGCTCGTTCCTCCCGCCTTTTTTTGTTCTCTTCACTCCGAGTGCCCCTTGATTTTGCAGGCTTTGAGGACTTCCACCTGTCCATTCACAGCGACATGGCGACCATTGCCAAAGCGATGGCCTCACCCGAGTCGGGGCTGGAGGTGCGAGACCGGATGTGGCTGAAGATTACCATCCCAAACGCCTTCATAGGTATGTACTTTGCTCTCCCTCACTCAGTGTTATCACATCTTCATATGGTCCAGAATGTGGCCGAAAGACTGCTGTCTGGTGCTAAAAAGGAAGCATATTATGCCTGTTTTAGCATCTTTGCATCTAGCATCCTTCCAGTCTACTTTAGGGTTAATTTCAAAATTCTGTTGATGGTTTTTTAAGCTCTCCGTGGTCTGAACCCAAATTATCTCTCTGACCTCATACAACCCCAGCCATCTTCCAAGTCTCTGAGATCCTGCAGTAAAGGTTTTCTCCATGTCCCCCGATCATGACTCAGGCAAAAAAGGAGAAAGAGCCCTAAGTTGCTCCCCCGCGATTGTGGAATCAGTTACCAGTTGATATTAGAAAAGCCCATTTCATCTCTGTTCTTAAAAAACTAGGCTCGCCTGTATTCACAGATTTTTACAGTTTCCTAACGTGTATTGTCTCGTATCTTTAATTCAGTGTACAGTTATCTTTGCTTTTGTATGTTTATGTTATGTTTGCATAATTATTACTTTTCTCTTTTCTATACTATGTACAGCACTTTGGTCAGTTTGGTAAGCTGTGTTTAAATGTGCTTTAGAAATAAACTTTACTTACTACTTTCCTAAATTAAATCAAACTATTATTTGTTTCGAAGTAACACTTATAATCCGAGTCAAATCAAGTGGAAGGCTGTCCTCCCATGTATAGCTTTTCACGAAACAAATTCCTACAGACCTTCTACCTGAAGTATCTTGGTGTTAACAGACATGTTCAGGACCCGACTGCTCCTTTTCCAGCTCCAAACCTCCAATATTTGGTTAACCAACAGTGTTTTTAATGAGCCCTTCATAAATTGACAGATCTGAAATTCTCACTGAATTGGAACATAGTTTTTGAAAACAACAGCTAATATTTCCTGATGACAAAATTACCTGGTGCATTGAACTGGCTCTAGAAGGTCACAGTCTTAATGTGTGTCATCAGAATCAGAAAACTTTATTCATCCCAGAGGAAATTGCTCGCATCACGACCGCACAAAGACACAAAAACAGAACAGTAAAAAATAAAGTACCCAAGAATAGAAATATATAAAAACACAGTATATCAAGGATAAAATATATAGTACCAAATACCAAGACTAGAAATATACCAAGAAAAATATAGTTAAAGCTAAAAAAAATACTCATATAAAACCTTAGTACAATAAATAGAATAGACTATGTTGCCTTAAAAAGTACCTCCTGTGAGTATATGAAAATACGAAAAGCAGTTGCTAAAAGAATAGAATATAGATTTTAGATGTATTGAGAGTATATTAGGGTGTTTTCACACTTGGTCCGGTTCAGCCCTCAAAGCGAACTCAGATCGATTAGTCAGCATTTTTTATGTATATGTGAACACACCAAACGAACTCAGACCCCTCTGAAACGAACCCAACTGAGACCACATCGGGAGGTGGTCTCAATCCGGTTCGCTTTAAGTCCGCGGCGCGGTTCGTTTAACTCGCACCTTCTGAACGCAAAGTGCTCCTGGTTCGCTTCGACAGTTTCTGTTCGAAGAAGAAGAAAAAAACTAGGCAGAATGCAAAGCAGTAAAGGTCTGAGAGCTCCATAAGAATGAAGTATGAACAGAAAAAGGACTGAGGCCCCATCTGAGCTGAAGTGGACCAGAAAGAGAACCGAGTCCCCTTTCAAATGAACTCACAGTGTGAACATCAAAAGAACCGAGTTCCCTTTCTGTTGGTCCACTTTTTGGACCACTTCTAGAGGACTGAGTTCGGTTCCTTTAAAGAGGACTATATGTGAAAACACCCTAAGTTGCACAGTATAGAATGTATTGCACATCGAGACATAACCAGATACAGTATATTGCACAGTGTATTGATAGATATATTGCACATGTTAATAAAAGTTATTGCAGTGCATCATGATGCACAACTGGCCAGAAACGTACCGTGTATACACACTGAAAATCTAAAGGCACAAAGAATATCAATATGAGGGAAAAGACAGTCAAAAACTCAAATAGCCAGGCTCTAACACCTCAGGACTGCACTCCTTAAAGTCAAAAAAGTTCCATAAGTCCAAGAGTTAAGGGAAAGTAGTCCTCAGGAGTGAGCATGAGCCAGAGGGAGAAAGAGCAAGGCACTGATAAACATTCACAAGGGATGCCAGGGACTGGACCACAAGCTTTTGGATCTAGCTAGCTTAAATAAGAAAGAAAACAAACAAGAGGCAGCTGAGGATAAAGAATGAAGCAATTAACTTAGCAAGAGCGTATCAACCAAAAATAAACACGGCGGCACAGCCTTGGCGATCTTGACCTTACAGATTTATTTTGGGAGAAATCTATGTTTAAGAAACTCTTAAATGAACTAACATAAAACAAATGTTTTCAATTTAAAACATATATCGGAGTGTGTAGTAGACCAGCGCACAGTCTCTTTTACTTCCAGCATAAATCTACTAAACAGTGTGTGTCCTTGCTTGGCATGTGCTGGTTTCCGGTTTCAAGGTACACTGGGGTTTTTAAAAACCACTAACATTTTCCATCATACCGTTCCTGTGCTATGAGCTGTTTTTTAATGACTCATCGAAGACAAAAAGTGCAGGAATTCTTCAGGTCGTTTGCACTGTAGGATAATGCTTTTTTCCGGACTGCAGGATTTTAAGGCTGTTTTGAGTTACCGTCAGAGGCCCCAGATCGGGCACAACTTTACATTTAAACATTGATGAATAATGGTTATGTGTGAACTAGTGATGCACAATAATACCAGAATCTTACCCGAATTGGCATAGGCATCGGACCGATGCTTAAATTTGCCTGATGTTTTCCGCCTTTATTTTTATGATGCATTTATTGTACATTGGAAAAGTAGCACTTGTGCCAGGCATGTCGAGAGTCCGAGCTTGGATTTTACACGGCCCGCGCCTTCTGTTATAAATGTATGACATTATTTTGTGCCAAAATTCTGAGCACGCAGTGGGTTTATGAGCAAAATCTTTTGTCTTTTCGCGCTCAACTCTGCCTGCAGGAGTGAAAAATTTGCCTCACTTAGCGAATGTGAGCTCGCAGAGGTCTGTATCCCACACTGCGTACTGCATCACTTATTAGTTTGGCAGATAAAGCGATCTTATCATGCTTTTCTATGAAGTAATGTGCATCTCAGGAAACTGCCAGAATTGTAGCTTAACGGCTCTCTACGCACTAGTGCACATGGAGCGTCCTTTTTGACTTGGTTCACCACATAGGGTGGGAAATGACCTGTTCTTAAAATGCTCCGCCCTCGCTCGACTGTACTTTCACGCTTGCTTCACTTGGTGCTGTGTTAGAAATGTCAGAGTTATGCTGCTATTTTTGTGCCAAAATTCTGAATGCACAGTGGAACTTTGGCAAGTAAAATATCCTTATCTTTACGCGCTCAACTCTGCCTGCACTCGCGCTCGACTCTGACTTCCTCAAGTAACGGTGGTGCGGTGGTTAGCGCTGCAGCCTCACAGCAAGAAGGTCCTGGGTTTGATCCCTGGGTCAGCCGTGGGGCCTCCGGGTGCTCTGGTTTCCTCCCACTGTCCAAAAGCATGCAATATAGATTAATTGGCGACACTACATTGGCCCTATAAGGTGTGAGTGTGATTGTGTGAGTGTGTGTAACCTGCGGTGTGTTGGCGCTTGCCCAGTGTTGGTCCCCACTTTGCGCCCGGGTTGGGCTCCGGTCCCCCCGCGACCCCAGTTGAGATTGGGAGGTTTGGATAATGAATCAATTTAAACACATTTACAAATGTTCCTAATATTGCTGTGTGTTTCAAAATAAAATAGATTGTGTTCACTGATGAACACCCAGACATTTGAAAATAACACATTTTAGAGCTGTCATTTTACAGTAAGTTCCATGAGACTGTGATATTTTGCTTTTTAAGGTTACCATCAGAATTTCATACCAAACCGCATGTTCATGCCCCAACATCTTCATGTCTCTTAAGGTTCGGACGTTGTGGACTGGCTTTTCCATCATGTGGAAGGATTTACCGACCGCCGAGAAGCTCGCAAGTATGCAAGCAACTTGCTGAAAGCCGGCTACATCCGCCACACCGTCAACAAAATCACTTTCTCCGAACAGTGCTACTACGTATTCGGAGACCTGTGTGGAAGTGAGTCTTCTGTGTCTATTCCTAATGCATCTTTGTTGCATGTCATTTCCCATTTTCCCCCAGTTTTTATAATGGTGTGTATATATAGATTTTCATTTTTATATCATGATGATTCATTTGTTAGTTAGTTAACTTTATTCTATTCTTTCTCCTGTCAAACCCCTCTCCCTCTCCTCAGACATGGCTAATCTGACTTTGCATGACCATGACGGTTCTAGTGGGGCATCTGACCAGGACACTCTTGCCCCGTTGCCCCACCCTGGGGCAGCCCCGTGGCCCCTGGCCTTCCCTTACCAGTACCCCATTCCTCACCCCTACAACCCCCACCCACTGCACGAGCCCACCTACAGCTACACGGCTGGCGGGGGCAGTGCGGGCAGCCCTCATAGTGAAGGTGAGATGTCAGTCCACATCGCTTAATTAGGCTTAATGGGTTTAGTTGTGTTTGGTTCTCTGGTATGTTCACTTTTGAACATTTTGGATTAGATACCCTTTTTGTATATGGATCATATACTCAGATTGGAGAAAAGTGTGAATTACACTTTTCTGTCACTATACACCTTTGGAAATCGAGAACATTTTAAAGGATTTTTGGCACATTTATTTGAGAGATACATTTCTAATAAGCTTAATTTATTCATGTGTTGTTTAAAGAAAAGTAATTTTCATATATATGAAAAGTGAGTATATATATATATATATATATATATATATATATATATATATGCGTATATATATATATTATTTTAGACCTCCACGCAAAACCAGTCACTTGTCGCGAACTGAGGTTTCAAGAAAACGGAAATGCTTATGTTGCATGGGTAATTTTGATTTTTTAGTTTTAGTGTTTTGAACAATGGAAATTTCGGGCTGAAAAAATCCTACCTTTCCATCCAAAAAACGGACTTTCTTTGAGGTGAGAATTCAATTCCAGCAGAATGTTAAAAGTTTCTGTTTTGACCACTCTACTTCAATATTTACGCTAAATCCACTGGTTGACTAGCGTGAAGATATTTCTCCTGAATCCATCTCCGTCTCCCGAGTTCAGTTAACCTAACGCAGGTAGGCTATCCGTGTGGCTGTGAATGCAGCGAGGCTATCAGAATGCAAACGAGCTGCGCACCAAGCGTCTGTGAGTGCTACGGCGATAGTCAACTTCAGAGGCAGATTTCTCCGTTACTCACTTGGTGTGACAGGAGAAACCCGACTCCTTTGAATGTTGATATCTCAGTCATATGTCGTCCGATTCATTCGATTCATTCTTGATTTATGCCCTTTCATGAAAACATAATAACTCAATTTTGAAAATTTGCAACAAGCGACTGGTTTTGCCGAGCAGAGTCACATTTCTAGACAAAAAACACATGAAAAACATTGTTTAGTTTTTGTAATGCTGGCATTAATCAGGCATTGTGGCATTTGTAATGTACTGATCATTGTGAGAACTATAAAGAGATGATAAGTGGTTATGTGATTATAGCAGTCTCTGTTCTCGATTCTACCAGTGATCTTGTGATGCTTGTGATCCAAAAGCAATATAACACAAGAGGTGCAATAATGTTACTACATTTTAGTACCAGCAAGCCAGTTATTAATCTCAACTGAGAGTTGCTTGGAACTGGAAGTATTTTCCATTTGAACTGAAATGCAGAACTCATTTTTTAAGTTTTGGTATCAGTGGCGACTTATGTTTTATGGTGCTTTTAGCATTTGTTACATTTAATTCCACAAAACATGCACCCCAGCTGGCTTTTTGGAGCTGGATATTTAACCCTGTGTGTTTTGACGTACACTTTCAGTCAGGGACATAAGCTTCCTTTCAGCATCTGGAGAACAAATTTACGTGATACAATTTGGGGCACAGTTAATCCCCTTAACTCCCCCATAAGTTTTTGCCTATGCGTTCGATTAGATGACCGGAGGAAGTGGTGGTCTAGTAGTGAGGATAATTGCCTCTGGATGAAGAGGTTATCGTTCAAATTCTACCTCCAGCACTACCATCATTGGGTTCCTGAGCAAGACCCTTAACCCCAGGTTTCTCAAGGGAGACGGTTTGCTGTAATTAGGAATTCATCCTGTAATTAGGAAGTTAGCCTCTCACCTTTTACTATCTCTCCTCATTCTTTCCCCACAGGTAGTCGTAGCAGTGGTTCAAACCGTAGCGGGAACAAGGCCGGCGCCTTGGAGACCAAATCGGGTGGCAGTGGCAGCGAGACAGAGAAAAGAGAGAAGGCACCCAGTGAGCACTCAGCGGCAGCCCCGAGCGAGCACAGCGTCCGCAGCACGCACACAATCCGCAGCGCCCACAGCAGCCATTCGCATGGCCCCAACCTGGCATACGGACCCCCGGGCCTGCCGCCCCAGCCCCCCGTATCAGCCACGCCAGGCTCCCCCCCGGGCCGGGACCTGGCCTCAGTGCCCCCCGAACTCACAGCCTCGCGCCAGTCCTTCCGCATGGCCATGGGAAACCCCAGTGAGTTCTTTGTGGATGTCATGTGATGCACTTCAGGTGAAGCAGAAAGATAACACACACACACACACACTTCAAAGGCTGGAAGAGGACGAACGAACGCAGCTGCCCATTTGGGAGTGATGACGAAGGGAGGAGTGTTGAAAAGTGACTGGTCCCTCACATTATACCTCCTGTGTTCTGCGGCTTGTACTTTCTTCAGTGAAGAAGACTGGGACAGGTGGCACTTTTTCCTCTAACGTCCCTTAGAGTCTGGTTCAGGGAGGCAGTGTGAAGGACAGACCGAAGGGTTCAGAGCGGGCTGAAAGCTTTTTGTTCTCCTGTCTTTTTTTATGTACTTTTTCCTGCATTTCTGATTTTTTCCTCTCAGCAGTTTCTTAACCTCAGTTGAAAGCAAATTTTATTCAGGACTAATACATAAAGCAGAGATGCGGTGAGCAGGGAGAGAGAAGAGGAGGATGGGGTGGTTCCTCTCCCTACGACTTCTCTTTAGCCTTTAAAGGATGAAGTGATTTCATAACAAGCAAGAAGAAAAACAAATACTATCATGAAAGACTATAGACAGTTCTTTTATATTTGTTTTTTTCCTTTCATTTTACATTCTCTAATTAATCACATGGAGAGTGGAACAAAGAGAGGTGTGAACCATCTACATGTTGCCATTTTTTACGTTTTTAGTGGACCGCTGGATGGAAGAATATTAAATGTAAGCTAATATTAATAAGTCTTGTCTATATTACGAAAGGCTTACTGGATAATGTGGACAGCACACGCAAGATCATGTTATTTGTCTCACGTGTGATCATGAGATGAATAACGTCTTCTGAGTCTATAATTGTGATTAATTTCACCCATATCTTACCTGGAAAATTAAGGATCATTACCTAGGGTGATTCTAAGTATCTGTGTTATTATGACATTACTGTAATTGAACAACAGTAAAATCAAATTTATGCAGATTTTTGTGAGTTATGAATGAACTAATACCAATTGGGAATAAATTTTCACACTCTTCTCTTTTTCTCACTCTTCCTAAAGCAATCCACCACTTTAATGTTTCATTTATCAGTATCATTAACACTCTGTATTTTTGCAGTCTAACATTTCTTTGTATTTCTGCAAACTCTCCATTATTTTTCCAAGAATACATTTATCGCAAGTTTTTTAATTAGAAGCGGATACTGTATAGTATCCAGTGGTTCAATTGAATAATCTCTGAACACTGTTTTATGCCAAAACAAATTGTTTTTATTTATAAACATAGTTTTATTGCCTAAGCATTGAGTCTGTGTGAAGTATTTGCCTTTATACACATACACACAAACACATGAATGGAAAATATAGAGAAAACTATGCATTCCAAGATCTACTTGCAGTTTAACAAATGGGTCTTATGAATGATTTTCTTTTCTGGTTTGGGAAATAACTAAATGTATATGAAACAGTTCTGTACTGTAATGAACGGATAACAACACCACACACTCTTTCTACATCATGCCAAGGAAATGTTCTCAGTGTCACACCTTAAGGTTTCAGGTGTCTAATGACAGTGTCACTTGATCTCACCTTCTCATCTCTACATATTAAGGTCATGCTAAAAATAATAAAATTGTGTTAACCTCCACACTAAACTATACAAACTGGTATATCAAAGGTTTATATATTAAACATTCACAAATTAGGGCACATAAAAAGCTGGATTCTCATATTTCCTGACAGAACTGTAGAGAATTGTGTGTGCGTGCGTGTGTGTGGACATGTATTTATCGCATTGTGGGGACCGTTTGTCCCCTAAAATCACTTTTATCTGTTTTTTTGGGCTTTGTGGGGACATTTGAGAGGTCCCCATGAGGAGAAATTACTTTATAGAACATGTGCTTGTTTTATTTGAGAAACTAAAAGAGGTAAAAGATGTGCTTTTGGTTGCTGAGGTTAAGGTTAGGGTTAGGATTAGGTGTAGGTGTAAAATTATGTACTGTAGTCATTATGGGAGTCTATGGAAGGACCTCACAAAGATAGTAATACGCGTGTGTGTGTGTGTGTGTGTGTGTGTGTGTGTGTGTGTGTGTGTGTGTGAGAGAGAGAGAGAGCTAAGGGAGGGAGCGGGCGACATCTTGAAAAAGACGAGTGGCCACGTCCCAACTCGTGTACTACCGTAATACGTAGTATGCTTTATACCCGCCTCCGTCTTCAGCGCAGCAATTGTGTGAGGCACTACGTAATACACTAGCATGCGATTTGGGACGCGGCCGGAGTTGATCAGTGACCGCAGTGTTATAGCGCTCCAGATCGCCGTCTCCATTCAGGTAGACGGGTGAAACACTGCTCTTTTGGGAGCTGGAGACAGGCCCGTTTGGGGCGGCCGGACATTATTTGGTGAGTGTCTCGATTATCCTTACACTGTCCTTACATATGAAAACGGAGGAGCTCGTATCAAAATTGAGTCCAATCCCAGAAGCGGAGATGGTCTGTCTTAGCACGATTAGCCGCGGCTAGCGACGTTAAACCACATCAAGCTCATTTACTGAAAATCACGGCAACTAAACTATCACATCGTTAGATTAATTTTAGATGTCTCTATTTTTGCTTGATAATATGAGACATCGTGCGATTAAATTCATATAAACCACAGTCGTGATGTAGCTGGTTGGCTAGTCATCCTGCTGCGGGCTAACCTCGATTAGCTTAGCCGTGATGCTTACATTTTTCCGGTCAGGGAGACGCTTTAGCTAATCAATGAGGTAATTAAAATGTAACGTCGATTTCACAATACCACTATTTTTGTACTTTATTTGCTTAGTCTTTTGATATTTTAAATAGGATGTCATTTTACTAAAACAATGTCTGGCAAGCTAACGGTAGTGTCATTGGCCAGAGCGAATTTCGAGAAACTGCGTCTGAAGCCGCATACTAGCAAGTGTGGAAGTGTGGATGTGGCGATACAGCGTGTACGATATGTAACGTCACTAGTGTGGGATATCATAGAGGAAAACAAACCACAATACACGCTATTTATTTTAGGAATGTCCTCCATCCATCTGTTTGTCTACTTGAGTAAACATACCTGTCTGTTCAGCCCTGTTTTTAGATATCCTATTCTCGTGGAACTGTGAGTGGCGAAGTCCACATTACACACAGTCCTGTCTCCCTGTCATCTTAAAATACTACAGCGAGTGTAATTTGTCATTTTTGTAATTTATGTTGTACAGTAACAGCGAAATATTTTGAAAGCGACACAACTTCATAATAAAAGTCTAAGGTTTAGCATAGTTTGTTTAGATATTCATTCATTCATTCATTCTTTTTCCGAACCGCTGAATCCCAATCGGGGTCGCGGGGGGACCGGAGCCTATCCCGGGAACTTGCGGGCGCAAGGCGGGGACCAACCCTGGGCAGGCGCCAACACACAGCAGGGCACATACACTCTCATTCACACCTCACGGGCCAGTTTAGAGTTGCCAATGAACCTATAGTGCATGCCTTTGGACTGTGGGAGGAAACCAGCGCAAACACGGTGAGAGCATGTAAACTCCACACAGAAAGGCCCTACGGCCGTCCCTGGGGTTGAAACCCAGTACCTTCTCACTGTGAGGTGGCAGCGCTACCCACTGCACCACCGTACCGCCCTTTTTAAGATTTATTTTTGCAAATATCTTTTTATTACTGTGGAGACTAATTAATATAACATAAACAATTTCACATTGCTTTTTATTTATTGCCCTTGTAATTGATATGCCATTTTGAAGCCCCACTTTTATGTTTCCCATTTCCTATGGCCCAGATTAGACTTTACCATGTATACGGTTTGTAGTCTTAGCCACGTTGTTTCCAGTTTGAGTTTTTTCTGAACAGCATTATAATGTACTAGATTATTATCTTGGATGTGTTTATTTTACATTATAAAAAGACTGTTAAAGTTGCAAAATTATCCTCATTAAAAATAGCAGTAGAATGTGTAATTGTATTGTTCAGTCTCACTAGTTAGATAATGTAGAAGCTGTTATGCACTCATATGTCGTCATCTCTATGCTCAAGGACGGAGCTGTTTGTTTCAGGACATTTTGTCTGACTCAATAGTTCCATCCCACCGAGAAAATGCAAATTGGAACTTTTACCCATCTGTACAGTTTTTTTAGAACCAGAAAGGCTACGTAAATAACGTCTGTGATGACCGTTTCCTGCTTTCAAGCGCAGTGCATCTTTTTTGTCTCCTTTGTCAGGCTGTTTTCTTTATTTATTGTATTATGCATCCTGTTTATCTGTTGCCTTACTACCTGTGTGTCTTCTCTCCATGTCCTTGCTTCCTCCTAGTTGTGTTGCCTCTCCTCAGGAGCATTAACGGTTTCAAGTATTTTTAGGTCTTCCTAAAACGAAAGGATTAGAGAGGGTAGCATGCCAGGAGTTCTCTGCCTTGTGCTTCTTCATTGTATCTTAATGTGAAATTCTCACAGCTGTTAATTAACTCATCCCGAGATGTGACATAATGCTTTCTGGAAATACTTAGTACTTGCTGTGTCACCATGTGACCTGTAGGGCCAGGATTTAGTGGCTATTTAGGGGCAAATATATTGAAAAGTTATTTGTCCCCATACATCTATGTAATTATTAGTATTATTTTTATTTACTTTTTCAGTACAACAGTATTGGAGGCGCCAATCCACAGCCTGCTTACGTTGTAATTTACATCTCAGTTTTTATTTAAATACTGTTCATGGCAGCCATATGGTAAAACAATATAAACCAAGAAGACCCATCACCTCTGTGCCCTTGAAAAAGGCAGTTAACCCAGGTTGCTCTGTAATTAAGAAATGTAAGTCAATCTGGATAGTAACGTCTGCCAAAGGTTGAAAATCTACATGTAAATGTAATTTTCTTTATGTACCTGGTGACCCAGAGAAGACTGGGCGACTACACTGCTGCAGCATAATGATGGTTTCATGCCTGTAATTATGTCAGCCGTCCTTAGACATTAAGAAAAACGCTGCAGTCGGACTCGGCTCTCTGCCTTTTTTCTTTATTTCACTCCTACGCAGTTTCAGGACAGAACGGGCAACGTGGTTTGTCTGCCAGATCCTAATTTGGGCCAAATGTAAAGACGCTGGAGATAACGCAGATAACGCTGCCTATACGCGGCACATGTAACACTCATGTGATGCGATTTCTGCATGTCTCTATAATATTGGTTTTGTGTGTTTATCCTTCTTTCCTTCCGCCCAGGTTTCCCACCATGGCCGGTGAACTGTAAGAAGGGCTGCCACCATGATCGGAGGACTTTTCATCTACAACCACAAGGGCGAGGTGCTGATCTCCCGTGTCTATCGCGATGACATCGGGTGAGATTTTTTTACTTCCTCGCTCCAGGCCTGATTTATATGCTGGGCAAAGGATGTGACAGATTAACGGGACTGAATGATAGCCATTATGGTTTGGGTGAGGTGGCGAAGAAACGGAAGATAACAGTGGGAGGGTTTAGTTGCTTTTAGGTTAACTACATTGTTGATGCATTTAGTTTGGAAAAGACAAAGCTGCATATAAGCGCACAAGTATTGGTGGATGTAGGCACAGAGAGAATAGGCTATTTGTGCATTAATTGTGATTCTCAACTCTGTCTACATGGGCACTCGAAGTACTTCGCACATGCTCAGATCTGCCTGCCTGCCTAAAAGACACTTTACTAGAACGCAGTAAAAGGCGAGGACCTTTACATCCATTTTACAGTGTAAAAAGCGGCGTTTGACCGCAAGTCACTAGAGCACTGCAAGAAGTGGTGTTTTCAACGGCGTAAAAAGCACCGGTATGTTAGAGCGCTGCAAAAAATCTGTTTTAACGAAAACAATTGTGCATTGTGGCAACTTTCGCATTGCACATAAACAGACATGGAGTGTTTCAAGTGCACGTGTAGGCAGAGTTGAGAGCACGCAGACAAGATTTTGCTTGCGAAAGTTCAACAGAATTTGCAGAAAATGTACTATATTGTGATATATATCGTTTTTAGGATATAAAATGACATATCGGGATTAGTGATTTTGGTCGTATCACACAGTCCTAGCAGTAAGATACTTTAGATGTAGTACAGGAATAGTAAAGGATTTAAAAATGTTCACATATTGTCTGGGCGATAGACTTTGTAACTTGCTGGTTCGAATCCCGGACCGATAAAGATCCGGGATGGGTCAATGAGGTACTCATGAGCAAGATACCGTTCCCAAGCACTGCTCCTCACGTCAGCTGCCCACTGCTCCTTAATGGATGGGTCGAATGCAGAGCTCACATTTTGTTGTGGTGCACTGTGTGCTGTGCTGTGATGTGTTCACAATGACAAATAATCACTCATAGAGGAAGGTAACAAATCTAGGATGTGGTGATCGTTTGCCACCTGGGCTTTAAAGATATAAAGTAATACAGGTAAGAGCAGCAGTTCACATTTGATTTAACAGTTCTTCAGGGGTGTAGGGTTCACAGTTCAGCAGCGGGTATTGGGATGGTGCGAAGCTGTTGAGGAGATTTTTTGGGGGGAAGGGTATTACACAGTCTTTTAATAGACTATTAAGCATTTTATTGAAATGCCTGTAACTTTTGCTGTGAGATTTATTTCATGTATTTTCAATAATAGCATATGTTATATTAATAGTGTGTGTTTTATTGACATTTAGTCAAGTTAATTTTGTTTAATAATTCTTGGTCCACATTTCACTTATATAATTAGGTGTATTGCAAACGAACAATCTTGACCTTGATATTTGATGTTGGCCTTTTTAGGTTAAGAGAAACAGGTGTGTATGTGTCTTCAAATGTTTTCCAACATGACTTGTCATGTAGAGGATATGTCGTCTGTCTTTATTCTTCCCTTCTTCCTGTTCCGTGTCCTCCTTCCTCCCTCTTTAACCACCCGCTGTTCCAGGTAGCCATAAAACACAACAACGTTTTAACTGCGGTGCATCCTCTCCCGTTAACGCGCGCCCACACACACACACACCCCCCACGCTTTACGGCCAGGCGTGGGGATGTGGAAGTGCTCCCTTCATCCCACTTCCCCATGAGCACAAATGAATTCATTCAGAATCCAAGAGCAGCTCCTGTGGCGCGTGTACATGAGCTCAATCACGTATAAATAACTGGCGTGAATGACGTCCCCCCAAATCCACTCGGCGACCGTGCAAAGAGGGGTTGCCATGGATACGGCAGGTCTGCCAATCGCTGCCTCCTGTCGCAGGGTCTGTGTGAGTGTGTGTCTGAGTCACTAGTGTATGCTAAGCTGCACAGGCCTGGCAGGAAGGAAAGTCATGTGACTGGGTGAAGACAGAAGTAGGGTAAATGTATAGTTAGTAGCAGATTCAATCTTAACGCAGTGTTAATCGCATCGCAGAACGGCGTCGTTGCTGTTTCTGAACCCAGACAAACTGTCAGTCTGACCCTTTAGTGAAGCCCAAAAATGAGCCAAATGCTGCCTAAAAAATAAAAGTACGTATTATTTTTTTAGAACATACTGGCAGAACAGGCTCTGAGTTTTTCCTGTTTGCCCAAGGGCCATTCTGTTAGTGAAAGTGAGTGATTTGTCATTGTGAACACACCACAGCACAGTGTCCCACAACGAAATGTGACATATGCATTTGACCCATCCGTGAAAGAGCAGTGGGCAGCTGACATGGGCAGTGCCCAAGGGACAGTCCTTGGGGATGGTCCCTAGCACATGAGTACCTCAGTGCTACTTTTACCGGTCCAGGACTCGAACCAGCAACCTTCCAATCACGTGACGAAGGCCAAACTGTTACGCTACCAACTGTCCCGTTGCAGGATAAAGTGAGCAGACATTAAATGTTGAAAATGTTGCAGATGGTGATGATAAATTGCATTCTTGTGAATGTAGTTTGCGTGTATCAGTATTGTAGATGTAACTGTTCAACATATCCACGTGATTGATTGATTGCTTGCTTGCTTTTTAGCCCCAGTAGATCACAGTAGGTTATAGGCATATGGATCCCCAAAAAGTAGGCACATAATTTAGTTAATTGGTTGGGAATTTTTGTCACAATTTTATGTTGGCTGAATGGTTTTTTTCATGTTGCCTCAATAAATGATAGCTTGTAATTAGACATTTCACGATACCACTTTTTTTAAAATGTCCGATACGTTACAGATATTGTAAATTTGTAAAAATCTGCCGATACGATATAAATCCGATACAGTCTCTGAGTCTTTTTTTTAAACATAAAATAATGCTTTAAAAATGTCTGAATACATGACGGAGACCCCCTGGTCCAGATGCGAGTGTCCTAACTACTAGACCACCACCTTTTAAACGGTTCTTGCTTCTGTCTTGGGAACAGGAGGAACGCGGTGGACGCCTTCCGCGTCAACGTCATCCATGCGCGTCAGCAGGTCCGCTCGCCTGTCACCAACATCGCCCGCACCAGCTTCTTCCACGTCAAGCGCTCCAACATCTGGCTGGCCGCCGTCACCAAGCAGAACGTCAACGCCGCCATGGTGTTCGAGTTCCTCTACAAGATGTGCGACGTCATGACCGCCTACTTCGGCAAGATCAGCGAGGAGAACATCAAGAACAACTTTGTGTTGATCTACGAGCTCTTGGACGGTAAATCACTTCTTTTCTGTTCTGTTAACTGATAACCTGGTGTTTTAAAATGACATTGTATGGACTGTAGATGCTGTTTGTGTTGCTTCCTTCTTTTTTCTAGCACAACCACAGCATTCTGACGTTTCCCCTAAGACGTGGCTGGACTTTGGCATGCTGTAGTTTTTTTAGGTTTTGATTTTTATGATGGTAGATGAGAAAATCAAAATCTAAAGAAAATACAGCGTGGGCAGAGTAGCGTCTCCATCCTGGTCCCTCAGTATATATTTTTTTTCTTTTTGCTGTGTTAAGACAGTACCTGTGATTTGTTAAACAGTTCAGTTGTTAACATGTATTATCTCAGCTTCTTCTTCTTCTTCTTCTTCTTTTTTAAAAAAAATGGATTTAAAAAATAATGATTAAACTTCACTTTAAAACTTTCCCTAGAACCTGTGTGCAATCTGAACAGGATGAATGTGTTACCAACAAACTACACAAAATAACTTGTACAGTTAGAAGATCAGTATTCTCTTTCCAGTCCAGACGTGACCAAATAATCTATACTAGGTGTAAAATAGGAGACTCAAGACTCACTCATGGCTTTTTATTGACTGGAGACGAACCCCCACTATCCCAATTCTGTAGTGGGTTTCTGTCAATGAAGTAGGGCTGTGCAAAAAAATCTGTACATCAATATATCGTGATATTTCTTTTCACAATACACTATATGGATTTCTAGCTCCAAAAAGTGATATTTCCGAGGGGAATCATGCACCACAAGCAGCCTCAGATAACTGACCGGGCACTTTAATTTCTTATTTTCAATAATAATAATAATAATAACAATAATAATAATAATACATTTTATTTGTAGGTGCCTTTCAGGACACTCAAGGTCACCTTACATAGAATAAGATCATGAACACAATAAACGCAGACATATAAAAAGCAATAAAATACTAGGATATAAAACAATGCTTTCAAAATCATGTAAGATATGCACATCTCAACAAATGAGTCTTTAAATGTGATTTAAAAACGGGAAAAGTATTGATAGTACGGATGTTAAAAACGGGAAAAGTATTGATAGTACGGATGTGTAGTTCAGTGTGTCAAAATGCAAAGACAGTAAAGTTAAAATTCAGTTCTGAGTTATGTTGTTTTGGCTGAGTTATTAATGTGATGTGATTGATTAAGACCACCCAGATGGTACACAGCAACCTGCATTTCAGCTCTGTTTTTACATTTTGAACTGTAGAATATCGCAATATATCGTGATACAATCCTATCGTGACCCATGTATCGTGATACATATCGTATCTTGAGGTTCTTGCCAATACCCACCTCTACAGTGAAGGATACTTTATTTTCTTGCTCGGCCCTGAGGAACAAAAAAGCACTTTTATAGGCAAAACACTGTGGTTGATGTTTTTATTAAGGCCCCACATTTGAAAGTTTTATAAGGTGTAGTCAGTATTGATGTTGAAAAACTGGTTGTTTATTTTATTTGTATAATTGCTGTTTTTATTTTTGTTTTATCATACCTGCTTTGGCCATAAAATAGCTGTAGCTGCTAATATGACATTCGAACTTAACAAAACTAAAAAAGAACTGGTTATCTAAAAGCCTTCAGCAAGAAAATGGCAAAAATAGTTTTAATCATTAATATTTTAAATAGAAGTACAACAAGACGTATTAAAGCTCTAATAAATAAAAGTCAAACATATAAAAAAGCCTTCAGTGACATTGGACATGACGATTTGAAATGACAAGAAATACTGACATTTGTTCCAGAAGGAAAAAGAATGTTGCCACCTGGGTCTCCCTCTGGTGCTCTCGCTTTTACAAGCGTCTTATATTTCCACCCCTCGTGACCCGCACAAGACGAGTAATGGAGACGAGAAGAAGGGTCAAGAGTGCACGTGTACTGTAATTCACCAGGCTTCTTCTTGCCTTTTTTGTAAATGTTGTTGGAAGAATGGTGAAGTTGTCGTAGTCTTATAGTGAGTGTCCAGTCTTTGACCGCATGACCGTTTCCCCCCATTCTAGAGATCCTGGACTTTGGCTACCCCCAGAACTCGGAGACCGGCGCTCTCAAGACCTTCATTACTCAGCAGGGGATCAAGAGCCAGGTGAGCGCAAGTTGCAGGACGAGAGTACAGACTGTGTTATGTCACAGGAACCTCGTCGTGATTCATTGTTTCGAAGCGTTTTAGTAACGGCGGGTTTCATTCACGGCCGTGTTGACTATAGTGCTGCTGAACTGACTTTTGCGAGGCTTAGTTAGCTATTACAGAGTTATTACACCACTTTTATGAATACGCTCGTGAAAGTGTGTTGGTTAGAGGTCGACTGATGTTGGTTTTTCATGGCTGATATCGATACCGATTATTGCTAGTTAACAGGGCTGATATTTGGAACCGATATGCAAAATTTGGAATTTTACAAACACTAACACAGTTTTATTTAAATAACTTGTTCATAAATACTTTTTACATTGTTTTAATTTTAACTTTAGGTGTCGTGGTGGCACAGTGGTTAGCGCTGCCGCCTCACAGCGTGAACGACGTGGGTTCGATCCCCAGCTCGGTCGTAGGGCCTCTCTGTTTGCGTGCTCTCCCCGTGTACGCTTGAGTTTCCTCCCGCAGTCCAAAAGCACGCAATATAGGTTGATTGGTGACTCTAAATTGCTCCTCGAGGTGTGAATGTGATTGTGTGGGTGTGTGTGTGCCCTGCGGTGTGTTGGCACCTGCCCAGGGTTGGTCTCCACGTTGCCCATATACTTCCCGGAATAGGCTCCGGTCGCCGTGACCCCGATCGGGATTAAGCGGCGTGAATAATGGATGATTGACTGAATAATTAAACTTAAATAATGTTAAATATAGTAGCATAAAAAATGTAAACTTTGTGTTCCAAATTTAACAGCAGTAGGTTGTAGTGAAGAAAGCAGAGCTGCTCAGTGTGCTGTCCACTTAACATAGATCTCTTGTGACATAGCCGATCAGAGACTGTTGTGTGGGCGGGACGTTAAATGAAGCAGCGAGTCGAGATCAAACGGCACAGAGAGAAGAGACGGCAGTGGAGCCACAGTAGCGCACCTTGTGTTTACTTAATATCGATGATGGTCAAAATTAAACACTGATACAGATAATCAGCAAAATGCGTAATATCGGCCCCCGATAATGGATCGACGCTTAGTCCTCATCACGAAAGCATTTGCATGAAGCATGAGCCGATGCTGACTGTGTTGTTTCTGAAGTCTAGTTGAATATAACAATGTGAGTAATGTTTTCTTTCTTCCCCTTCATGCACTGGCCTGGTCTGCTTCATTCCAGCATCATGTAAGTATATTTTTGTTTATTTCTATAAGTTGTAAATATGAAGAAATAAATAAAATGTGACCATGGCAAAACCAGTCGCTTGTCGCAACGGAGGTTTCCGAGAAAAACGAGCGTTTATGTTGTGTGGGGTAAAATTGTGGATTTTTTGTTTTTAGTGTTTTGGAACAGTGGAAGGTCTATACTGTACTGTTGTGAATAAATTTAGCTGAAAAACTTACCCTTTCCATCCTAAAAACGTGACTTTCTTGAGGTGAGGAATTCAATTCCAGCAGAATGTTAAAGGTTTCTGTTTTGAACGCTCTACTTCAATATTTACGGTAAATCCACTCTTTGACTAGCGTGAAGATATTTCTCCTGAATCCATCTCCGTCTTCCGAGTTCAGTTAACCTAACGCAGGTAGGCTATCCGTGTGGCTGTGAATGCAGCGTAGGCTACCGTAAATACAAACGTAGCCGCGACCGCACCAAGCGTCTGTGAGTGCTACGGCGATAGTCAACTTCAAAGGCAGATTTCTCCGTTTCTCACTTGGCGTGACAGGAGAAACCCGACTCCTTTGAATGTTGATATCTGTCATATGTCGTCCGATTCATTCGATATAGGTATCGCTTTGAAGCTTGATTTATGCCGTTTCTTGAAAACATAACTCAATTTTGAGAATTTGCGACAAGCGACTGGTTTTGCCGTGGAGGGTCACAAATGTGGAAATGAAAATCTAATGACACGCCCCTCACCTTCTGCATGCTTTTGTCCAGACGAAAGAGGAACAGTCTCAGATCACCAGTCAGGTGACCGGGCAGATCGGCTGGAGGCGTGAGGGAATCAAGTACCGACGCAACGAACTTTTCCTGGATGTGCTGGAGAGTGTCAACCTGCTGATGTCGCCGCAGGGTAACATACACACACTCTCTTAACACATGTTCACTTCAGTACTGAACACAACAGAGCTACACATATTCCTTCTGATGCTGAACACACACAAAGGGGTAACATTTCCTTTCATATTGATCACAGCTGATAAACTAAGTCACAAAGAAAGCAAAGTTGTGAAGTTTGCCTTTAAGTGAGTGATTATTTGTTATTGCGAACACAGCACAGTCCATCACAACGCAATGTGACCTCTGAATTTGAACCATCTGTGAAGGAGCAGCGGGCGGCTGATGCGCAGAGCCCACGAGCAGTGTTTGGGAACGGTACTTTGCTCATGACTACCTGAGTGGTACCTTGACCCGTCCGAGACTTGACCCGGCGATCTGTGATCGTGGGGCCAACTCCCTAACCGTTACACTACCAACTGTTTTTGTCTTTTCCTGAACTCAAAGGATGCACGCATCCGTAATTCCTATCAATTTGAAATATCGTAGTCGTGATTGTTACGTGGTGACTGCACCGCTGTGTCAGTGAGGGATTACTGTGAGGTCTGTTTATGGCTGCATTACGCCCATTTTGGTTTTGATGACGTGTGTGTTGGTGTGTTTTTCAGGCCAGGTACTGAGTGCCCACGTGTCTGGCCGGGTGGTGATGAAGAGCTACCTGAGCGGGATGCCCGAGTGCAAGTTCGGCATGAACGACAAGATCGTCATAGACAAGCAGGGCAAAGGTGGCACTTCTGATGACGCGGGCAAGAGGTGAGACGCTGCCGCTGGTGTTACACCACTGTTTATGAATGTCGTAAGGTTTTGGGGTTTTTTTTTTTCCTCCAAAAGCTTTCAACTAGATGCTGAATGTTTCATGCCAGCTAATCTTAAAGCATGCCAAGTTCCATTAAAAATATACATATACAATACTGTGGAAAAGTCTTTAGCCATCGCTGGTTTCTTGACTTTTTTACTAGGAAAACGAGTGAATAGGTACGGTGATTTATTACGATGTACAGACATGCGCGTAAATACTGTTTCTTGAGTCTGCATTGAAAACACACAGGCTCTTTGAAAGCAAAATATGAAGACTTTTGCACAATACGGTATATCACGAAATATTTGGCGTAATCTCAAAAGGATGTTTTTCCATCTTTTCCACTTTTCGTAATACATTTTTGGATTTGTGTATTCGGTTGACCTACGTCTGATGAGCTGAATACACTCTTTAAAATACGGTTGATATGTTCAGGATGAAAATCATGCACAAAAAAATTTAATTTGCGCTGTTGTTTTTTGCTAAAACCTGCCCTGTGCTCCTGCGTGACTTCACACAGGATCCCCGTTTTGTCTTGCCTTGTGACTATCTCTTTTTCCCGATGGTTTATTGCCTGGTTGTGCTGGTATGTGTCTTAAGTGGCGGGTTCTCTTCTGTTTCTCCTGGAAGTGGTGGTGCTGTGTCCTTTGCTTCATCCTCTGTTTTTTTGTTTTTGTTTTTCTTTGATTTTCTTTTTCCTTGTGCTGTTTTCTTCTATCTCTCTCTCTGATGGACTGCAGTGAGCTTGGGGGCAGGTAGCGTACCTCTCACTCCTGACCTCACCTGCCATCCGCATACTGTCCCGTCTTTACTCTGTGTAACGTGTCCAACCTATTTGTGTCATGCCATCGGGAGGCGCAGTAGCTGTTGTGTAGGCCCTTTGTGGTAGGCTGACTTGCATGGCACGGCACTTGTGTTGCCGCTAGGGGTGTAACGATTCTGAAACCGAGCCGAAGAGCCGCGATGGGGAAGACGGAAGCGCAGTACGCGCTGCCCCATCCATTACAAGTCACTAAACAGAATAGATGTCATTTTTAATTTCACAATTTACACTACAGCACAAATAGGGCAAGATGTGTATTTGCTTACCGAGCTGGACATGTACGCTGAGGACCCTCTGTGGAGCTGCATGTGTTGGTGATACTGCGGACGATGCATTGCAGCTACTGTTATACACACATCGATCTCGCTCTCTCTGTGGTGAAGTCTGAACGTTTTTAACAGAGGAAGGATTCATGGATGTATAGATGGATAGATAAATATGTAAACGGACACTTATTAGTGATGCACAATGTTTTCAGTTCCACGATCAAGGCAAGACCTGATCCTTCTGTGGATGGATGGATAGATATTTAGAGATGGATGAATTGACAGAGATAGATGGATACATATAGAGATGGATGGATGGATTGATTGATAGATATACACACATAAACACACACATACACACACAGTGGTGCCTTGACTTCGTTCCATGACGGAGCTCGTAACTCAAATTACTCGTATGTCAAATCAGTTTTTCCCATTGAAATGAATTGAAATGCCATTAATCCGTTCCGGACCCCCAAAAAACACAGCATTTTTTGTTACATGTTTTTAACTGAGAAAAATGTGCTTATAAATAACGAATATTGTATAAAAACACCATACAATAGAATGTACTGCAGTAAACTGGTTTTATTAAGTATAATGTACAGCATTTGCCTTGGAGATCAGACGACTTGAAGATGCTGCTGAAGGTGGAGGAGAAAGGCTGAACTGAATAACTGAATTTTATTGGCTGATTTTTGCCACGCTTCCCTCCCTTTCGTCTGCAGGGGTTTTCGATAAAAACCTGTCCAATGTGGTCTGTTTCATCCTCCGTTTCAGCATGTTTCTGAAATGAGTCAGGCAACTATCATTAAATAGCGCCGTCGCACACCCAGCTGGCTCGTAACCCGAATTTTAGCTCTCAATCCAAAGCAAAAAAAACGGCCGAGAGACGCCTCGTATCTCGTAAAACTCGTTAGTTGGGACACTCTAAGTCAAGGTACCACTGTATATAGATATAGACTTTATGTAAGACTTTTTAATAGTGCTCTCTGACCTCATCCTCTCCCACATCATCATCTGCTGTAACTGGTGGCTGGGCCTTATTTTATTATGTATTTTTCTGTATTTTAGCTTGTTGTTTATTTTATTATATCACTATTTAATTATTCTATTTATATTGAACGAGCTGCTGGATATCGGAATATGTCTCCTTGGGGATAAAGTATCTGTCTGTCTCTCTCTTTCTCTCTGTCTCTGTCTCTCTATCTCTCTGTCTGTCTGTCTCTATCTCTCTGTCTCTGTCTCTCTGTGTCTCTGTCTATCTATCTCTCTGTCTCTCTATCTCTCTATCTGTCTGTCTGTCTCTGTGTGTCTGTCTCTGTCTCTATCTCTCTGTCTCTATCTCTCTGTCTCTATCTCTCTGTCTCTATCTCTCTGGCTCTGTCTCTCTGTGTCTCTGTCTCTCTGTGTCTCTGTCTCTCTGTGTCTCTGTCTCTCTGTGTCTCTGTGTCTCTATCTGTCTCTCTGTGTCTCTATCTCTCTCTCTGTCTCTATCTCTGTCTGTCTCTCTCTCTCTCTCTCTCTCTCTCTCTCTCTCTACACAGACATGCATACATTCAAAGAGAGAGAGGTGGGTAGATATATAGAGATGGATAAATAGAGATAGAAATAGAGATGGATGGCTGGATGAGTAGATAGATGGATGGATACAGAGAGAGAGTATGAGACAAATGTCTGTATCACATCAGCTGCAGTAGGTTTATAACTTCACGCGTTATGTTACGGCAGTTTGCTATATTTGGTCCATTTTTTGTATTAAAAAAACTCAGAGCCGTGTCTCAAACTAAGGTCTAAACCAAGCCGTGGACTCGGAGAAGCGTTACACTCCTAGTTGCCACCATTAGTAAAAGTGAGGAGGTGCGACAGATCTTCCCTCGTTTGCTTCATTTAAAAGATCTCCTTTATTTAACTTAGTTTCAACTCATCATTCATTTGTCCTGTCCACTGTAAAAACTAGCCACCTCAGCCTTGCCCTGTGTTCATCCCCTCTATAGCTTTCTAATAAGTTCAGTGACTCTTTCCATTCTGTGTGTGAGTGTGTGAGAGAGTGTGTAAGAGTGTGAGTGTGAGTGCGTGTGCGTGGGCGTGACCTTTTTGAATAGACCCTAGGTCCACACTTACTTTGCCATGCTCTGACCACAGCATTACTCATCAGATGTGCTTTCGCACGAAAACTCTCACTTCTCAATTCTGTTGTGGTCAAAGCACCAGACGCTCAGCTCCTTCCCAACGTGTTGCTAACACACACTGACAGACAGACTGCTGTGGGAGCTTTTACCCTGAGCAGTGAGTACTATGTTGTCAGACACTGCTGTACACTCTTCTGTGTGTGTGTGTGTGTCTGTGTGTGTGTGTGCGTGTGTCTCCTGTCTGTGTCCTTCAGCAGCGGGAAACAGTCCATAGCCATCGACGACTGCACCTTCCACCAGTGCGTGCGGCTCAGCAAGTTCGACTCTGAACGCAGCATCAGCTTCATTCCACCGGATGGAGAGTATGAGCTCATGAGGTGTGTGTGTGATTCCAACATGTTGAATGAGATGAGTAGGTGAGTAGGTGTACGGTGTAATTTAGAGGGATATAAACCCCCCCTGTATGGTCGAGTAAATCTGGTCTCTCAACACGACTCTTGCTGCCGCTTTAAACTGTGTGTGCTGTACGGTCAATATGACGATGACAGACAGGTATTCAGAGATGAACGATGTGCCCCTTTACCTTTATTCACCTTATACCCTGTATTTCACCAGTCAAGGCATTAACAACAGCTTCGTATTTACGAGGACAGCCTAGCAAATTTCCGAAAAAACCAACAGAACAGACGCTGAAAAACAAAAACATCATCCATAGAAAATAACATTGGACATTTTTAGGATATTAACTGCCACAAAAACTAATTTAAAGGTTTTCTATAGGTTTCATATATATTGTTATGTGTGTGTATATATATGTATATGTGACTCTGCAGGGCAAAACCAGTCGCTTGTCGCAAATTGAGTTATGTTTTATGAAAGGGCATAAATCAATCTTCAAAACGATACTTATATCGAATGAATCGGACGACATATGACTGAGATATCAACATTCAAAGGAGTCGGGTTTCTCCTGTCACGCCAAGTGAGAAACAGAGAAATCTGCCTTTGAAGTTGACTCGCCGTAGAGTCACATATATAGTGTGCTTTTCACAGACATGTCACAAAGTGCTGAACAACAATTGAAAGGATCAAACAAACAGTTCAAAACACGAACTATACCAAATACATTTCAGTACAACTTTAAACAAAAGCCTGATTAAACAAGACAGATTTGAAAAAAAACTTCTTTTAAGCACAGAGTCAGCCAACTGTAATTACGACAAGAGTTTATTCCAAAGCTTTGGAGTGACTGGCTGGAACCCTAGTCCTTCATTTCGGAAGGGAACGATTAATTAAACTGGAGCCAGATTTCGAAGAGTCTGAAGACTGAAGTTTGACTGTTTAGTGTGCTATATGTGAATGCAAAACAAATCTGCTTCTTTTCAGGACCAATAGAGATTATAACTAATCAAGATCAAGAACACAGATAACCCATATATATCTACTGGGAGCAGCACGCTTGGCGCAACCAAAATATAATATGAATGAATAAATCCGCTCCGTGTGTGTCATTGCTTTAGGTATCGCACCACTAAGGACATCATCCTTCCGTTCCGCGTGATCCCGCTGGTGCGGGAGGTTGGCCGCACCAAGCTGGAGGTGAAGGTGGTCATCAAGTCCAACTTTAAACCCTCTCTGCTGGCACAGAAGATTGAGGTGAGCCGGGGAGTAATCACAGATCAAGTGGGATATTGATCTTGGAACATTTATTCAATAACAGGGCACAACATCTGCATGAAAAATATGCTGATATTTTTATCTGTGTAATGCGCCTGATGATAACGTATTATAAGCGGGGTTGTAGGGACATTTTAGTTGGATCAGTGGCACTAGCAGGTCTGAGACTTGGGGTGTTGTTCTGTAGGAGTTCACGCATATCTATTTTACCTCATCATTCAGTGTCCAAGTGCACTTCCAGTTTTTAAAAGCAGTACAAACACTTGATGTTGTTCTCGCTCTGCCCAAATATCAAGAATGCATCAGTTTCATCCTCGCCAATCAGACAGTCCCGCGATTCACACAGACGTTTCTCCATTTTGGCAAAGCTATTTGTACAAAAGTCAGTTGAATGCAAAAATGTTCCCTTTGGCCTGTGTACGAAGGTACAAGTGCAGTTAGCGGTAACAAATAGCGTTTTTAAATGAACACAAATTTTGAAATATTTAACAATATTTCAAGATTGTTCTTACAAGACAAGTCAGCAGGAACGTGCTTGCCAAGAACACATACGTTCTTTGTGTTTCTGTTATTAACATCACTTATGTACTTGTGTTAAAACACCAGAAAAGATTTTTAAAAATGAATTCTGTATAGTTAGTGCTTAGCGCTGCCACCTCACAGCGAGAAGGTCCTGGGTTCGAACCTCGGGGAGGCCTTAGGGCCTTTCTGGGTGGAGTTTGCGTGCTCTCCCCGTGTTTGCGTGGGTTTCCCCTGGGTGCTCCGGCATGCACTATAGGTTAGTTGGCGACTCTAAATTCGCCCCGTAAGGTGTGAATGTGTCTGTGGCCATCTGAGTGTGTGTGCCCTACGGTGTGTTGGCGTCTGCCCAGGATTGGTCCCCGCCTTGCGCCCGAAAGTTCCTGGGATAGGCTCCGCTCCCGCCGCGACCCCAGTTGGGATGAAGCGGTTCAGATAATGACTGACTGTATAGTTAGTGCTGTCTAGTTATATATGGTCACCCTCTTAAAGTGATATTTTTAAGTTATTCTAATTAAAATGGCCTAATTCACACTCTTGGCTGTTATTATCCAGGGGTACAATCGCAACTGAGGATACAGGCGATTGAGGTGGCCAGCATTAGGGCTGTGCGATATGGCAAAAAAAAATCATATTGCGGTACATTTTGAGCCCTAGGCGATAGATGGTATATATTGTAGGGCTGCTCGATTATGAAAAAAAACATAATCACGATTAATTTGGTCAATCTTGAAATCACGATTATTTAACACTTTACTTTGTGTTACTATTTAAGACTTTATGCTGCTCTCCTCCTTCCGCCATCTTTACCCGCTCAGACTGTACACCGCCACCAGAACACACACGTGCGTTCAGTCTTCGGAAGGTGCGTTAGTGCGCGTGCGTGTGTCATTCGGAACACAAGACAAAATATGAGTATACTTGCAGAGCGTAATGTGGCAAAATAATTGTAATTATAATTGTTTTTGTCGATTACATTTTTTTTGTGATTGTTTGGAGCTGAAATTGAAATTGAAATTAAAATTCGATTAATTGCACAGCCTTAATATATTGCTGTATATAATTAGATCTGTAAATTTCAGTATAACTGTTTTGGAAAGGGTAACATATGTCCATAGCAAAGGCATTCCAACAGGAAGCCGTATAATAAACTGTTAAGACATTTCAAAGTAGTTGTGAACCTGGAATATTAATTTTTTATATTAAATAAAAATGTGAAAACAATTTAAAAGGCTACATTGTTGCAACCTGTGCTAAAAAAGTTCTTAAAGTTCAGTAACTTTCTTTTCTGTAAACAAAGACCAACAGATGAAAAAAATTAAATAAAGTGCAAAAAAGAACACTTTTTTTAGTTTTAACATTAGTTTTATGCCAGGTTATGGCAGATTTTTTTTGCCAAGAACACAAGCCTGTCCACAATCTCTGGCTTAAGTGCAGAACGGTGGCATGTTACAATGTTGCCACCAGTGCTAAATGCCCTTTAGCAGTAGTAGCATCATGTTTGATGCCACGGAGATGTGTTTTTACTTGCTCATTGACCTCGCCATGCCATTTGGGCATTTCGACTTGGCTAAAATATGTGCGGTTAGGTACCACGTATCGGGGACCAAGGACTTTAATCATCTCTTTAAAGCCGCTTCTCTCCACTGTTTGGAAAGGCAACATGTCCTTGCACAAGAATACAGATATAGCATTTGGAATTTCCGTCCACCGCTGACTTTTTGTCATACGGAGAGCCTTTAGAAAATGCTTGGGTGATTGAGGTCTGCTGGCCAACTTTTTTATCACTTGTGCTCTGAGACGGACTTGGCGTTTGAGAAAGGCGCATTCTTTGGCTTCTCTCATGTTCAACAGCGTGTTTCGTTTTAAGATGGTAGAACAGATTGCTCGTGTTTCTCTTTGCAGTTACTATCACCCGGCATATTTTGCAGATTATGTTTTTCTGCTCAGTATCCGAGACCCTAAATCCAAACAATGTCCAGATTATGGACGTTGATTATGGTCTTCTTAACGAGCTGCTCTTCCGTACACTCTCTCTCCATTTTCCGAAAACAAATGCCTCGTGGTGTGGTTTTCGCGCATTTGACGCGACTTGATTACGTCATTTTTGCAGGCGAGGAGCGGAAATTTCAGTGGTGTGCAGGTATGATCAAAATCTCTATCGTTGGCCAAATTTATATCGCATACCTTTTATACCGTGCACTCCTAGCCAGCACCATGAAGAGCTGATTTAGGCAAAGAAATCTGTTGTCAAAAATGACTTGGGCCATTCGTTTAAGGAGGTTACGATGTGGTCACTAATGACCTATGAACGTTGGCTCTGGTTAGTGCTTTAATGTGCATGTGTTGATGATCAGTGTTGGGAGTAATACGTTACAAAAGGACCACAATTACGCTAATGATTAGAGCGGAAATGATTACTCGAAGAACTCAACATTTTTCTACAATTAAAGCTTTGTTTGATTTATTTAACTCGCTAGAGCATGCGCTGCTTGTTTCACACGGACGCTTAGTAGTGACGCGCAACGTTTTCAGTTCCGCAGTCAAGACAAGACCTGATCCCTCTGTATGTGCAAGTATTTGTGAGAGATTGCGTGCACAAAAGCAGAAGTAAATGCATAAAAACGCATAAATGACATTTTTCGCGGGGGATTGTGGGAAAAGCCAAAGAAAGCTCCCAGAAAAGCCAAAAGCAGCTCATTTTATAGACCGAATTGGTTCAGAATGACCCAAAACTTCAGCATTTCTTCATTTTCAATTGTTCAGATTTTTTTCATTTTTATAATGTTTTAGTGTAATCAATAGGAAAGAAGAAATTCTATATTCTGATGGATACCAAATGGATAAAGAAGCGCTAGAATGTTAAGCCATGAAATGCATAATAAAGACTCGGCAACTCGGCAATAAAACAGACAATGTCTAGTAGTTATGTCTACAGTTTCAGCACTTTTATTTACATGAAGCTAAAAAAAACTAAACATTTCAGCAGGCGCAAGTCAGTTTTGATCAGAAATGTGCTGATTTCATAACTGTCAGCATTTACACATCAAACTATGACCAATTTGAGTAGTGCAGGACGTCCTGAACACACCACATCACGGTCAACTTCATGTAGAATGAGCTGCAATAAACTACAATCTAGCATTTTAGAAACTCCTACCTCCCCAGTAATTTTGGAGAAAGTAACTCAAAAGTTAAAGACAGTAACATTGTAATGTAATGAAATACTGTGAAATACCAGTGACTAGTAAACTATAATGTGTGAGATTTTGGAAGTAACTTGCCCAACACTGTTGACATTGTGTTTGCAGGTGCGGATCCCCACTCCTCTCAACACCAGCGGTGTGCAGGTGATCTGCATGAAAGGAAAAGCCAAGTACAAGGCCAGCGAGAACGCCATCGTGTGGAAGTAAGTCGTCTGTGCTCTGCTCCCTTTTGTTTATTCTCACGTCTGTTCTTCTGCGGGGCCTCAAATCATTAGTCCTGCTGGCTTGAGCTAATCACACTCTCTCTCTTTGTGTGTGTGTGTGTGTGTGTGTGTGTAGGATCAAGAGAATGGCTGGTATGAAAGAGTCCCAGATCAGTGCTGAGATCGAGCTGCTGCCCACCAATGATAAGAAGAAGTGGGCACGTCCACCCATCTCCATGAACTTTGAGGTCAGTTTGCGCCCCAGTTGCCAAAAGCGTTCCCTAACACCAGCAATGCAGCCTTCTCACTAAAATCTTGTGCTCAGCTTAACTTAAAATTCTTTTTTTTTTTTTCTTCTTCAAGTGATCACATTTAAAAGTATATTTAAATGTTTCCTTTTATTCAAATAAATTTACTATATTCAGACTTTTTAAAGGAAAAAACTAGGCGAAAAAATATATAAAAGGTTTTTATAACACAATCCCCCAACAAAGTTAGCCGATCAAGAACATCCAGAATGCCCCTGATCATTTACAAGGAATTTGTCTTGGTGAAAGTACAGCGACAAGAAACAGGAGCTTAAGCTTTTATATTAATTTCTGGTAGTTTTAATAACAACGGTTAGGGAGCTCGCCCCGGAAGGTCGCCAGTTCGAATCCCCCACCGGTAAATGTACCACTGAGGTACTCAACTGAGTTACTCCCTAAGCACTGCTCCCTGGGCACTGCCCATGTCAGCTGCCCACTGCTCCTTCACAGGATGGGGCAAATGCAGAGGTCACGTATCGTTGAAGGTGCACTGTGTGCTGTGCTGTGGTGTGGTGACAAACAAATAATCACTCACTTAAGCATTATTGGGGCAGTTGGTGGCGTAACGGCAGGGTGTTGGCCCCGTGATCATAAGGTCACAGGTTCAAATCCAGGGTCGGTAAAGTTAGCACTGAGGTACTCATGAGCAAGGTACCGTCCCCAAGCACTGCTCCCCGGGCGCTTGTTAGCTGCCCACTGCTCCTTCACGAATGGGTTACATGCAGAGGGCTCATTTCGTTGGAGTGCACTGTGTGCTGTGCTGTGGTGTGTTCACAATGACAAATAATCACTCATACTTTAATAGGCTGGTTTCTTGCTCATGGCTCAAGCCTAGTCTTGGACTAAGTTGTAGAGCCAATGGAGCTTTACGATTCAAACTCAAAGCTAGTCTAGCTAGGCTAGGCTTAAGTGTAAAATGGTAAAAAGAGCAAATTATACAATTGAAAAGAAATACGATTAAATGATTACAAGGAGCTGTTTTTGCCCATCTTACCTGAAGCTACTTTTGTCCCCCTCTCCAGGTTCCCTTTGCTCCATCCGGCCTCAAGGTGCGCTACTTGAAGGTGTTTGAGCCGAAGCTGAACTACAGCGACCACGATGTTATTAAATGGGTGCGCTACATTGGCCGGAGCGGCATCTACGAGACGCGCTGCTAACGGCAGCCCTCAGGCCACTGCAGCGAGGGTGAGGGAAAAGAAGAGAGACGACCTGGGGGACGGGAGGACGAGCCATAGCATCCTGTTTCCCCTCGTCACCTTTCTCCCTCTCTCTCTCTCTCTCTCCCCCCCCCCTTCCTCCTCTCTCACCCCTTCCGTTCCCCGCTGGGGGCCGCGTCCACGATGACAGCATCCCATAACGACAAAACGATAAAAAAAATTTATATTCCAAACATCATAAACATAACGCAAACATGTTCTGTGGAGTGAAAAAAAGCAAATAGCTTAAAAAGAAACGTTTAAACATGTTTATGAACAAAGAATATGAAAGATGTAGTTACCTTCATTACCGTTCCTATTTTTTACATAATCACCTGCTAGAACGTGAGGCCCCTCTTCCTTCATCCCACTGTTTCTTTTCTTCTCTGATGCCACTACATGCATTCCTGCTCCCCCGCTGATTGCTGGGAAAAGTGAAAGGCCTCGGCCACGTAACCCTAACGAGCGATTAGGGGTGACCGTGTCTCGTTTCTCAGACCTCATCGCTGTTTATCGGGTGTCCGTTTCCCCTCATTAGATTTTCCTCCTTGTGTGTTTGTAGTTTATGCTGTAGTGTAGGATGCAGTAAGCGTACGCCGTTCACAATTTGGGTTCCTCTGTTTTCCTATCAAACATCTCGACTGTATTCGTTAGCTATCGTCCACGTTTTCCGTAAGCAGTGTTTTTGGTGTATTCATCGATGCTCTTGCCCCAGCTTGTGACACTTAAATACTCTCGTCATCTTTATCTCTGTACATTGCCTCAGTTTTTCCCCTCCTTCATATGGCTACTCACAAAGAGAATTGTCTCTAATGTTCTGTTTAATTTCATGAAAGTATATCTGTGTGACCAAAATTCTCAGAAATGAGAAAATATGAACTTTAAAGATGCATTTCCGAATCCTGGTCCGCTGTAGCAGATGAGTTTTCGGGAAAGGTGAGTTGGGAGATGAAATCCAACATAAAAAAAGCTACTCGGGGACCAGGACTCGGAAGGCCCGATCTTAACAAAAGTACTAATACTAGAGTAAATCCAGCTGTGTGTATATGTATACGAATTATATACAGCGTAAAGGGGGTTAAAGTAAACCACCAACCTGATGTGGAACACATCCTGCTTTGGGGTTTGTGTGAAGCTGTCGAGGTTTATTCCTTGCTGGTTGTGTATGTGAGTTCGCCTCTGTAGCGGGAGTTCTCCCACCATCTCTCAGAGACCCCCACGTGTATCGTGAATCCTCTTCTTCCCCCACATGAGGCCGGTTGATTAAGTTGTTTCTCGAAGGTTTTAAGGCGTGCCAGTCTGATTTCTGCAGTGCACTGACGCTAGTTTACTTCAAGATTTATGGCACAAAAGTGAAGGCACAACTGTGAATGTGGATAAGGGGGTGGGGGGCGAAAAATGAAAGGACGGTGAGAGCAGATGGGCTATTGGAATTCTTTTGAAACGGAACCAGAGCTTCGCTCGATTTCAAGGAGAATCTTTTGAAACCGTTCCCACCCAGCGAGGTATTTTAGATGGAAGCTTTGGATGTAACCTGAGATCTGCTTTTCTCTGACCTTCTTCCTGGTCTGAAGACTTTTTACTTTCCAATTAAAACAAAATGGAAAGAAACAACTTTGCAATTGAAAGCAAGCGTTAAGGAATTCTTGAAGCCCCTAAGGCTTGCTGCACATAGAAAACTCTGACCTCTGACTTTGACATGCTTTTGCTACTGTTCTGAGAACGGCAGTGTTCCAGACAACACTACAAACTTTCCAAATTGTAAGTTTTTCAATATGATATTTGTCTCCTGCACCTCTGAGAGATGGTGAGGGTCCCGGGGACTTCAGGTTGTGCTCTTCATTTGGTAACTTTGTGATTGTCCTGTTAATCCTAATAAAAAAAAGACAAAATAGTTACTGCTGCTTGAGAGATTTTTTTTTGCTATGAACACTGCACTGAGCAGGAAGGTGTGGAGTGTGTTTTTGCTTCATGTGTATGTGTGTGGTCAAAAACACAGCCGAGTGTGTGTGTGTGGGTTTGTTTAGGCTGACGTCATGGCCAATCGTTAGTGGGATGCGGGAGCCAAAGGACGGTCCGACTGATGGATCGATGGCCAATTAAACTCTCGTCTCTCAAGGCCCGTGAAAGAGAAGCTCCTGTCTTGCTGTTCTTTCTCTCCTCTGCCCCTCCACCTCCCTCTGCTTTTCTCTCCTGCTTTTTCCCAGAGTGAGTGACAGCACAGGGTCAAGCGGCCTCTAGTTCCGCAGTCACCTGGAGCGCTGCCAAGGCCTGGGCCCCCGGCCAAATGGAGGGGCGGAAGTTATGAGTCTGCTTTTCAGGTGTCCTTCGCCAAATCCATGTTTCCCTTCTCCTTCAGGAATTCCTTAGCATGTGTTAATTAGTGCTGTCGCAGCAGTTCTTGAAATATTGGGGGAACACAAACCTCGGCATCCAGCTTTGCGAGCTGCACGATCACATTGAATCATGCAGCTTATGAGAGTTTAAAAAGCCTGTTTTGCATTGCCTTCAGGGACGAGAACAGCATTCTGATGTCTTAGGAATTTTCAGCTGAGTTTGGAGGTTATGCAAAGACCCTCGGACAAAGGGCCCTTATGCCCAGCACATCCATCATAAAATGATTTGCTTTTGGTCACTACTGGACTCCCCTCAATAACGATCATGGAGTTGTTAAAGAACCAAGCTGTGAGAAACCACATGCTTTCCATCAGTCCTCCAAGGTCAAACGCAAATTCGTGGTTAATCGGAGACCAGGGTCCATTTGGCCGGGGCCAAAACGCATTACGCCAAACTGTGCTACTGGCAAATTTTCACCTCATTCTGCAGAGTTGGTTTTAATGAGCTCAGTCTTTGCATGCCTAAATTACGGGTCTTAAGAATGCTGGTGTCAGGCTTTTATCTGATGTTGACTTGCAGAACACCTATAACAAAAAGCAAAACATTTTGACAAGGTCATGCTTTCCTGGATTCAATATGAATGTTAAATTGTTGTAACTCAAAGTTGCTCTGAGGGCAGAAGTGTTTGAAAAAGGATGCTCAGGACATGAGTTGGAAAGAAAATCAAAAATTAGTGCTTAAAGGTAGATCCAAGGGTTAGAAAATGCAAGTGGAAACCCAATGGGTGGGGGGACAAAACTGCCACACCACACAAGCTGGAATTATCTGGTCATAGATCCGAATGTAAAGAGAACCACACAGACTCCATCACTCCACCACCAAGTGACCATCACCTTTCACTTCATTTTTGTGTTCTCAAAGCTTTTAAGGCTTTCAGCATTGACGCACTGAAGCCCTGTGCTTTCTGAACAAAGATCCTGGGCCAGGACGAAGGTTTTACATTTATTAGACTCTTTCAGCCACAGTAACGTCCAGTTACTAACTGACACAACTTGGGGTCAAGGGTCTTGCTGAATGGGAAAACAAGGTGGTCGTGCTGGAGGTAGAGCACAGTTCAGACGCGGCTTAAATTTGGTTTGTTTGGGGTTTTATTTTTTATTTTTGCCAAATCATCTCAAATTAACATTATTTGAGCAGCTATGTTCAATCTAATGCCCGTATTGCTCTCAAGTCTGTTTCTGCTCCGTCCATCAATTCACATGCAAATATGACACTCATGAATTTCATTGATTCTCTCTCTCTCTCTCTCTCTCTCTCAAAAAGTGAATAAATATGCATCACTTTTTACCTGGAGTCTAAGTTCGTAAAGCATAATTATGAAATAATTATGAATGTGACAGATGATGTCTGGACTGTCAGGACTGTAAAAAGTGGGGAAGAGGAGGGGGAGGATGAGGCTGGAGACTCCAGGATCGGGGCGGCGCTTTGAGCCTCGTCAACCCGAGCAGACCTCAGACCCGCGTTCAGAACACAGTGACAAAGTTCAGAGCAGAGGAAGAAGAGAAAATGTGGAGAGTCGCTGCTGAAGTTTGAGAGACTGTGGAAGATAAACGCTGCGAGCTTCGTCTCTCCCTCAGGCGGATTTCCAGCGTTATTCCCAGGTGACGCGCGGGCACGGCGCGGGCGCGCGCCCTCTTGGATGGAGCTTCACGCGTCTAACGCGCTTTTCTAAGGATTCCTAAGGGACTTCTGTTTCGGTGAAATTAGAGAGACCTACAGGTAGACTTGGAGTCTGTCAGGAGTTTACAAACGAAGCAAGTAAGTGTGTGTTTGAGAGGGTTTTTGGAATGCGCCGGCTGTGGTTCTTGGTTCCTCTGGCGCCTCTGCTGCTGCTCGTTTTGATGCCTGACGGGGCTTCTGGACTCCCGGGCTGGAGAACAGAGTCGGTAAGGTTCTTTATGCCAGAGTTGTGAAAACGTGGCTTCAGTAAGTCACTGTCCAGTCAGTTTTGTAATTCGTTAAATTAAGCAGGTGAATCAATATTAATTTTGTTTATAAATGGTGAGAACAAAACTTTGGTCAGGACGCCGCTGCTTTTAAACTCAGATTTGACAGATACTGGTGAAAAAAGCGGCACACGTCAATTTCCCTCCAATAATTTTTTAACTAATCCCTCACTGTTAGGCTTCATTACCTACCTTTCATTAGCAAAAAAATCAGGGGAGTGAGATACAGGTTCACCAAGTTAGTGTCCTGAGTTTTGCCTCAGCCATTTGAAATGCACTGCAGATTGGGACTAATTTTGTTCATCTGCTTGGCTGAACAGGTAGAATGAAAATATCACTGAATAAAGACTTGCTGAGGCCAGATTTTCACATTTTTAGTCGATCCATGAATTACTTTCTGTTCGTTCATTCAATCATGCATTTGTTATTCAGACGCATTTGGATTCATGTACACTTAGTGAGTCTAACTGGTCAAGGTTTTACATATTACAATTTTTGGTTAAGCTGGTTTAGACTAAATAACTTGTAGCGGTCAGGTTTGTATGATCTCTTATCTGCCAAACATGTTTCACCGTTTTTTTGGTGTTTACTGGTGCCAACCCTCTTGAAAAGGCTTAGACCACATCACAAACTGGTGAATTTGGATTAAATTGTGCTGCTGAGAAATGAACCCAACAGCAAGAAGTTGTTTACAATGAGACTAAAGACTCCAGAATGGCAAGATCTTGGTGTAACGGCTTTGAGAAGAAGGGATGAAAGGGGTAGGGAAAGGTGCTGAAGGTCACAGAGGGAGGAGTGAAGGTGGAGTTTGTGTGGTTCCTTTTGCATGTGGGTGACAGATATTTCAGAACTTGGCGAGGCTTCTGCAGTTGGGATGGAGTACAGGAGGACAGGAAGGATGAAGGGTTCAGGGCAGAATTCCACATCTGTACAGAATTACCGTGGTGCCTTTTTGCTTTTGTCTTGGCTTTAGTGTGGTGTTTAGTGTCTTTAGTGCTTATTCTCTTAGGGTTAGTTTTATCCTATCCACACTCCTACTGGTATGCTCTGATTTAACACTATTGAATAAAATAACATAATAGAAAACACAGTATTTTTATATTTTCCTGTCACTTTTTATTGTCCATTAAGTTGATATGTACATAGTCCTGCTCGCTTAAATTTGTATTTTCATTCCCACACTTTTAATTCAAACTTTGCTTTTTCACAAATGCAATCTATAGACTTTTTGAATCATATTATTTATTAATGTCACAATTATTCAAATTGATCAATTAATTTATAGCCTGTTCAATATTTTGCAAATAGGCACTAACAATGCAACACATGGCTGACATGAGAATTTTGTGTTTATGGTTAAGAAAAAGATCAACTATGAGTGTGGATTAAATTTAATCTGTCATTTTCAGTAATATGACTTATCTTAATATCAGTTGTGAAATCTTGTGCATGTGAGGCTAGTTCATTTATCATTAGCATGATCGAACAATCTAGTTTCCACGTTCTGTAAAAGAGGAAAAAAGGCAAATAAAAAAGCTCTTCAAATATGATTAGGAGTAGCCTTGAACAGGTCAAGGAAAAATATTATGTGAAATGTGTTTTTAAACAGGCTCCATTAGGATCCCTCATCTCTCTCTGTGCATTTGTCAATAAGTGTTTCACTTCCATTTGTGCATTGTTTCTTGTCTGATCAGGTCTCTTCACAGCTTTCCAAGTTCCTCCAGCAGCGTCCCGTCTCTGAGAGCGACCAGTGGAAAAGGCCGCTGGCTCGGTCCAAACGCTACGCCATCAACCCTCTGGGCTACAAGTGGGAACACTTCAACATCACCTACAAGTGAGAACGGGGTAGAGAGATGCGGGGTAAAAGGAGGTCTGAGGGAGGGCACAGAATGAAGAAAACTAAAAGGACAATAAAGGGAGAAGGAATGCTTTGACATAGAGGTGCTTCTGTGAGGCGGAGGAATGAAAGAGAGGAGATATGAAGCGAGAGGTTTGGAGAGGAAAGGTTTTAAAAAGGGGGGATGACTGAGTGATCAAAGGAACGAAAAGGCACAGATGGCTGTGAACAGGAAAAGAGGGATTGGGGACAGAAATGAATGGGAATAATAACTTTGGGAGGTAAAAATCTAACTGCCTAAATTTACTAATTAGCTTCTGTTGCCCTGTAGAAGTATTTGTTGAAACCAACAGTTCTAAAATTGTAAATTTATACTTACATTCCTCTGGACAGATGCAGCTGATGCAAGCTGACGACTCATAATTCTGGCAGACACTAAAATATGTGTGTTATCCAAAAGTGTGTATGTGGGTAATTTTGTGAGCAGCTGTTTTATACACAGCCCTATAAAATGGAGGTTCAGAAAGTAGGGAGCCTTTCTAAAGAGTTCTTCCAAAATGTGGGTTTTCTATCTCCACAACACAGAAGCTCAGATATTTAAAGGATGGTAATGTCGCTAATGTGGCATGAATGCTGCTAATGTACATTAATGTACAGGAAGGGGCACATGGTAACGTAACCTTTAGGAAGTTGGCCCCATGACCAGAAGGTTGTCGGTTCAAATCCCAGGCCCGTAAAGGTACCACCGAGGTGCTCATAAGCAATGTACCATCCTCAAGCACAGCTCCCCGGGGGCGCAGCCAAAAAAAGTTGTCCACTGCTTCTTCACGGATGGGTCAAATGCAGAGGCCACATTTCATTTTTGTGCACTGCGTGCTGTGCTGTGGTGTGTTCACAATGACAAATAATCACTCACTTAATACCACTAATGTAAAAATGAATGAAACCAATATCGACTTGTAAAAGAGGTTGCATATTTGTATTACCAATGCCAATACCGATGACCAATTCAGAGATGATTCAGAGCAAGATGACTTTCTGAAGCTGGATTTTACATTATATGTTTATTATACATCTTACCTGATACGCACCAACTCTCTGTGTTAAAGAATTACAAAGTTCCCCAACACACTGAACAAAGACGACACCCGTAAAGCCATCAGCATCGCTTTCACCAAATGGAGTGACGTTTCCCCTCTGACCTTCACTGAAATCACCGACCTCAACAAGGGCGCCGACATCATTATCGGTGAGCTTGACTGAGGGAAGCTGGTGCTTAGTCAAATGAGCCTGTAGAGGGACAGGGTGGTCTGTGACAATTTGACAGAAATTGTCTCTTTGCGTTAATGTCAGGCAAGATTTACTGCGGCACTAAGATCGATCAAGAGATGTAGCCTCTGCAACGTTTTAAGAGTGCAATGATTCATCAGTCTACATACATCGATACATTGATTCAGTGATCGACGAGCTGATTGCCTCCATTCGAAATGAAAACATTGTACATATTGTTTTTCATTTAAATATCAGGTTGAACTCAGGAATAAAAATGTCAAAGGATATTTAAGTGACTTTTTGTGTGTCATATGGATTGATTCCTCCTAAATTAAATTGAGACAAAATCACATACAGTAGTAGCAGACTTTCTGATACTGGTAGAAACTGAATTGTCCTCTGAATTGATATAATGTTATATGATGATGAAGGTTATGATTCATACTCTTACTTTCTTATGGTATTTTAAGTAACCTATTCTCACCTCCTGTCCTGCTGCTTATGAGAGAAAGTTCTTGTCTTGTCTGTGATGTTGTTGTTGTTGTTGTTCAGGTTTTTACACATTCAACCACACAGACTGCTGGTGGTCTCCGCTGCACCCCTGCTTTGATGGCCTTAATGGGGAGCTGGCACATGCCTTCCTGCCTCCACGGGGGGAGATACACTTCGACAACCATGAGTTCTGGATTCTGGGAAAGTCTCGCTTTAGCTGGAAACAAGGTACTCAAGCATTTCTGGAAAGTGCACAAGTGTGTGGGTTTGAAGAGTTGAGTTGGTAGTGATGCGGAGTAGCCATCTACAATGGTAGTGTAAAGGCATCACTGAGGTACTCACGAGCAAGGTACTGTCCCCAAGCACTGCTCCCCGGACGCTGCCCATGGCCATTTTTTCCCATAGCTTATCACTAGTGTATCAGAAGATTCCTTTAAAGTTTAGTTGCTATAAAAGTAACTAACTGCTTTTTGATAAATAGTGAACGCAAAATGCTACAACGTTACAAAGACATGTTTCTTATTGGCGTTGAATTGGCAGAAGTGGTGTAGGATAGTCTAGCATTCCCATGAGGTGCTCACTCACTGCATCACAGTGCACTCTTGGCAGAATGGAATCGGAGGATGGAGTCCATCTTGGCAAAGACGTTAGCAAGAATCTGAGGCGGTGAAATAGCTTGGATGTAGTTAGTTACTTTTTCTCTGTAGCTTGTAATGTAGCTAACTGCTATCTTAAAGCATAAAGCTTGGCTATTTTTGATCAGAAGTACCATTTAAAAGTCGCTTCCCCAACACTGGGAGCTGGTTCTGTCATACTGTCACTGCCATATGTATTTCTGAATTATTCCCATGTTTTCTGATCACTTCATCGCTCCTCCCTCCCGCTCAGGTGTGTGGTTAAATGACCTGGTGCAGGTGGCTGCCCATGAAATCGGCCACGCGCTGGGACTTTGGCATTCGCGGGACCCCAACGCTCTGATGCACCCCAACGCCACCTACACAGGGCAGCGCAACATCGCCCAGGACGACATCTGGGGCATCCAGCGCCTGTATGGTAAACCAGGGCTTTAGTACTTATGAACACACAGACAGCTGTGTGAGATGTCTCATTGTCTGTCACAATGTTCCCAAACCATCACTGCAAACCAGGATAAGCTTAATATTCTTGAAGAACATTAAATCAGCAATAAGCAGCTGAATGACAATCATAAACCATTTGTGCTGGTGTACACTTTTCTTTTCTGCAAAGCTATTTTGGATTAGGGCTGGGGATTCATTTAAACCGACATTCAGAGCCTCTAATCAATGTTATCTTGCCCATTAGAATTATGTCAATGTTTTGAAAAGGATTCTGCTTTCCCCAGTGTGTGTTCATGCAGTGTCCCCTTAAAAACATACTAGTGTGTGTATTGCCACACAACTCCACCCTGTTCAGTCTGCCACTCCATCTGTGTGTCTTCAGTTATTATAAAATCACAGTTCGGCACATAAGAGAAAATATCGGTAAACTATGAGGGCAAAAAATAAACAAAAGAATCACTCATTAATCGTAATCAGGAGGCGGTGTGGTGGCTAGCGCTGTCGCCTCACAGCGAGAAGGTCCTGCGTTCGATCGCCGGGTCGGCCGTAGGGTCTTTCTGTGTGGATGTTTGTGTGCTCTCCCCGTGTTTGTGTGGGTTTCCTCTGGGTGCTCTGGTTTCCTTCTACAGTCTAAAAGCATGCTCTGTTGATGCTTTGCAGCTGATGTCGCACACACGTCAAAACCACGTTAGACACAGAGCTTCTAATAATAAACTGTTTAGCTGCTGCCTGTCTGTCAATGAGAACCAACAAGTCACTGAATTTCAACGACTTAGTTATCAATAAATGTATATATCAACGGCTGTGAAGGAAGTAACTATTCTTAAGTAAAGTTAAGTAAAACTATTAATACTACAAACAAAACAGCACATTTAAAATAAAATCTTAAAGTGTAAAGTCTTTACAGACAACAGCAGATAAGTATGATACGTGTAAAAGGAGCTCACTCGCATGGAGGCTAGTTCTTATACTTCTTCACCTCTTGTAATTCCAAAACTAGTGTACTCAAGACTAAACAGCCTTCACATCACTGTTACATCGCTCATCCCTCACTTTACCCACCTGACCCTGCCCTACAATTTGACAGTTGATTTAACCTAGCCTAGCCTACCCCTTTGCTGTGCTAACAACAGCTAGATAGCGCTAGCAACTCTTTACACAAAGTTGATCAAAAGAACGCCACTTACCTTTCCTTTAAGCAAAAGGAGATTTTCTTCTTGTCATAATTCATATGACGATGGCTTATGTTCCAGGTCGATGGAAATGTTGTGGAAGGATAAGTCAGATAGTGTCAGCGGGTTTGGTACTCACTCATTCAATATGGCGGCACACAGTGCACCACAACAAAATGTCACTTCTGCATTTAACCCATCCGTGAAGGAGCAGTGCGGAGCTAACAAGCACCTGGGGAGCAGTGCTTGGGGACGGTAACTTACTCATGAGTACCTCAGTGGTAACTTTACGGCCCTGGATTCGAACCTGAGACCTTCTGATCACGGGGCAAAAACCCTAGCCTTACGCCCGTAGTCCTGGGATAGGCCCCTGTCCCTGCAACCCCGATAGAGATTAAGTGGTTCAGATAATGAATGAATGAAGATAAAATGTTGTTACAGTGACATTGATTTGAGGTCATCTTGCCCAGCCCTATGTTTTCAATGTTTTCAGTGTGGAGTTATCACCTCAACTTGGGTGAAATTCCAGAAAGATAATGCAAAGCAAAATTCTTGACTGTCCAAGAGGAATGTCCATATTTCTCCTCCTAATGGGCAGTTTGTCTAGCTCACAGAAATCCTGCCGGATAGAGTACGGCCATTCAGTGTAATTCCTGCTCTCAAGAAGATATGCATCTAATCTGCCTTAAATCTAACGTGTGCTTGTGTGTTTAGGCTGCTTGGATAAGAAACGTGTGTGTGACCCCTGGGCTCGGTTGGGGTTTTGTGAGCGGAGACGGAGTTTCATGAAGAAAAATTGTCCTCAGCGGTGCGACCTGTGTTATGGTGAGAAAACAAATGCTATAAAATCAGTCACAGCAAATAGCTGAAGCAGTGCACACACTGCCCTTACCAACGCATTATATTTATAGTAAATCTCAGAGCAGTTTTAGAGTAAAATGAGATTTAAAGTATGCAGTGTTTGTGCACCTCAGAACCCCTGGACGCTGTGTCCACTCCAACCCCTCCTCCAGCCAACGTCAAAATCAAAATGGTGCCTCGGGGAAAAGTGGTGGGATTCCGCTGTGGGACGAAAATTACACGCGTACCTCCAAAAGTCAGGTAGAAAGAAAACTACAGCACCCACTTTTCTAATGATTTTATTCAGTCCTGAAAAACGGAAAATGTACATAAATTTGCAAAGAACACCACATTTTGTTTTTGCACTAGAGCGGTGAGGCAACTTAATTTAGACCGTTCAATTATCATGCAAATGGAACAGCGCGTATTGTGTGCTCATTAGTATGGACTAATTATTACCTTGGATTACTGTCTTAGCTGAGATGTAATTGTGTAATTGTTTTTTTTTTCCTGGACCACCCCTTTAAAGACCGTAATTATGAGTGTTCCTTTAATAACTGCAAAGTACACCCACAGCCCTCTTTACCAGAAACACGCCCCTGCAATGCTGGTGTCCAGTCAGAGACTACAGTCCATCTGTTAGTATGTCCAGCTTGCGCTAGAGCTCCACTAGACCTTCATCAGTGGACTCTTACTGTCTTTTGACCACAGAAAGCTTCTTGTCTGGATATTTATCATCTTGGGTGCACCATCTACCTAGCAGTGATACTGTCGTATGTAGTAAAAAAAAACAAAAAACGCCATACACTCGTTGCAGCCGGACACTCACCACCATGTCAGTGTCACTGCCGTGTTGAGCCAAAACCTGCATAATAGCAGCTCATACGGCTCCTGTGCTCACAAACTGACCAGTGCTCTGAAGTGTTGTGGAAGACACTCTTTTAAAGCTACAAGTATAAGTAAATGAGTAAAAGTAGCCAAGTGACACCCAGTTAACTGGTTTAATATAGTAGTTAGCTACGCTACAGAAAAGTTATCTAACTACACAGAAAACTCCAGTAATACTTAATATTTGGTTAAACATGGTGTTAAAAAGTAGTATTAAATCTATATTTTTAAACACTGTTTTGGACGTTGACAGTATGTTTATTTTTGGTTTGCGCAAGTTACACTAAAGTATGAGTTTTGCCCATTTCGCCTTTGAAAGTCTTACACTTTGATAAACATGACCACAGATTTTTGCTTCCATCTTCCGACTCCATCTTGCAGCTGCCAAGAATCTATCAGATGATTTCTCTCCATCAGAGACTAAATATTCTTGGAATGGCAGCTGCTTCGCTTTTTGTAAAAAAAAAAAAATCTTACTGGATAAACTCCAGTGTTTTAAAAGGATCTTCGCTACTGATAAGCAACTGAGGAAAAGTTAGTGTGGCTCATTTTAGTAAGCTTCTCCCCAACACTGGTTGTCAGTAGGGTAGAGGGCTGCTGACCGTACATGAGCTGGGTTACAGTCTGCCGATCCAAAAAGTGCAGCTTTAAGTTATGATTTCTGCATGTTAAGGTCGGGTTAGAAGTAGAATCCAAATGCATTTTATTGCCAAGTATCTCAGAATATCGAATGGATTTATAACAAGGAATTTCTGAGTTTGGTGGTTGGTGCTAAAACGGTCATGGTAAAACTAACAAAAGAGTTGACCTGAACAGATCACACAATGAGAAAGAAGTCGTCATTACATGAATGTGCCGGAAGTAGGATGTGTGCAGTGAAGTAAATCTTCAGGATGGTTTCTGTCTCTCATGATCTCAGCTGGTATAAAGACGGAGAGCAGCTCCTCAACTCCATCCCTGGCTACATAGTGATCAAAGACCGGGACCTGCGCATCGTGGCCAACGAATTCAACGAGGGGACATACACCTGCCGGATCCACCGGCGCGGCACAGTGGTTTCGGCGAACTCCTGGGCCATCAGGCTGAAACCGGAACTGACGTCCAGCAACAGCCGATGATGAGAGCCAGAAGGACAGGGAGGGGAGACTGATTTTGCACTCATACTACCTCCAGCACCTCAAACCCACTCGCTATGGCTCTCCTTACCTCAGACATGGCAACAGCACGGAGGATGAACTGCTGGAGTTCGGGCCGTCTCCATATGTAACACACTTGAAGCTGAAGACTGATGATGTGAAACTGCTGGGGGAGAGCACGGTTTGGTTTGGGGCTGAGCTCTTGGATAAGAAAGAGGTGCGTTGAAGACACATTCGTTGGTTTATATGCTGGAAATAAGGGCTGCGTAGTTATTACAGTAGCATGTTCTTTTTTTTTATATACGTGTGATTTGTGTCATTGCTGAACATTTTTACGAAAACTTTACCTTTAGCATATAACTCAACTTCAACTTACACTGTGTCCACATTTATTATGCAAGTGAGTTTTTGGACCTCATCACTGTTTCTGTGCATATTTTTTTCAACTCCAAGCTATATAAACTTGAGTACTTACTGGATTTTAGCATTCTCAGGTGATATGCGTTTGTGTAATTAAGGAGGATGTTGCCTTAAGTGAGTAACACCCTGTATCAAAGTGTGGGCAGTTGGTGGCATAGGTAGGGTGTTCGCCCCGTGATCAGAAGGTCGTAGGTTCAAATCCAGGGCTGGTAAATTTACCACTGAGGTACTCGTGAGCAAGGTACCGTCCCCAAGCACTGCTCCCCGGGCGCTGCCCTTGTTAGCTGCCCACTGCTCCTTCACGGATGGGTTAAATACAGAGGTCACATTTTGTTGTGGTGCACTGTGTGCTGTGCTGTGTTCACAATGACAAATAATCACTCACTTTCAATTAGGCAGCTTTTTTACCGTTGGGCCAAAAACGAGATTTAACTGGCACTGAAAAGTCAACAATTTAACAATGCAATACTCTAGAAGTAGCTCCGCTGCTGAGGCGTGATCACCAAACAATCAAACATTTTGTTGTAAAAAGTCAACAAGGTCATGAAACACAGGTGGAGGAGATGCAAATTAACTGCAAAAGAATGAAACATGATGCTACCAGAAGCCATTCTCTTCCAGTGCCACCTTATTCTAGGACTGCAGCCTGTCTGGGGTGTCCAGAGACCGTGCTCAGAGACTATCAAGGTGAAATGTTTAGATTGGACCAAGAAACAGCGGACAACAGATGTTTTATGAACAGATGAAATGAGAGTGACTCTTGAATGGACCAGACGGATGGACCCATGGCTGGACTGCTGATAGACACACAGCACCACTTTCAATTAGACGCCAAGGTGGGGACGGGGCACTGGTGTGAGGTGCTATTATTAGCTGAGCTTGTTGGACCTTTACGCCCAAACTGACTGCCAGGTTCTAGAAGATACTTCCTTCAAGCAGTGGTACAGGAAGAAGTCTGCATCATTAAAGAAGGCCATTAAAGAAGGATTTTTATGGGGAACAAGGCTCCATCACATGCATCCACGCACATGAGTCTTTAGTGGTGGTGGCGTTTCAGGTCATCTTTTTCAGTCTTCCTCACCTTGGCCATGTCTCTGAGCACTGAACACTTGGTGTGTAGTTTGGGACACGCCAGGTAGGCTGCAGTCGTAGAATATGGTGGCACTGGAGGAGAATGAGCTCTGGTAGCATCACGTCGAATTCGTCTCGTTTGCAGTTAATGTGTAGGTTTTCTTCTCCGTGTGTGTTTTATGAGGCTGGTGACGTTTTGCAACAAAATGTTTGATTGTTCAGTGATCACACCTCAGTAGCTTAGCTATTTCAAGTGTTGCATCCCTCTGAAAGGCATTTTACAATTGTTGACGTTTCAGTGCCAGTTAAATCTCTTTTTTGGTCCGTTTTGCCTACGATAAAAAGCTGCCCAATAATTATACACACTGATACAGCGTGTTACTCAATTTAGGCAACATCCTCCTTAATTACGGAAACGCATATCACCTGAGAATGCCTAAATCCAATAAGCGCTCAAGTTATACAGCTAGGAGTAGGAGAATATGCACAGAAACAGTGATGGTCAAAAAACTCACTTGCATAATAGTTGTGAACACAATGTAAATAAAGGTTTACTGACAAAAGTGGTGGGAAAATGTTTGCTGCTGATAGCTACATTGTCTTTTAAATTTTTTAATTTTCTTTAGGTATTTCCTAAAACACTGCTTTCTGTCTCACTGTAGTTTGTCTGATAGAACACACTTATGTAGAAAAGTTCGTACAGTATGAACAGCTTGTTCAACTCCAGTAGTTCTGAAGCCTTTCATTAAAATGTAAAATTCAGTAGTGTAACGTTTATATTGGCATCTATAACTAAGTAAAAGCAGCAAAACAGTGATTGTAAGTTTCTTCCTTTTCTTTCCCGTTTATTCACTTTTACAGTGTGCTTGGTGCTAGCCAACCATAGACAATAACAACCCAAATTCCTGCTGTCTTTCTAAGCCAACAGCATCAAACAAGGGAAAAAATGGTGCTAGACAGACAGACACAATTAAAACAGGGTCATAGAGGGCGTTCATTGTCCTCCACAAGCATTGCATAAGGTTTTGTTAGAGCAAAGACAATGACAACGGCACTGAAACAAAAGAGCAATGCCATGATTGAGTTCCCGAGGGTCAACTCGTCCCAGCCTGCAGGTCACATTCCCAGGTACATGCAGGGCGAGATGAGGGTTATCTACTATGGCTGTTTAAACTCAAATCAACTTCTCCAGATTCCCCCACGCTTTTCTTTTTAATGCGGTCTCTTGCTAAGCATGAGTAATGTAAACATTCATGGAACGAGTCCCTTCCAAAAAGAGGCCGGGAACGCTGCCACATCATCGGGGTGCCAAGTCGCGGGAAAAAGCAGACGGCGTCGTTACCGCGGCCAAGCTGGAAAATCAGCACTTCAGCAAAACTCGGCACAAACGGACGACGTCAAAAACAATGTAAAACTCACCTTTTATTGAGACAGATGGGGAAATTAAAACGGGAAAAAGAATGATTATTAACATAAACAACCGAAGAGTGAACTAATGGTTGAACAAGCAGTCTGACCCTGTTCAAACTAAACTCATATGTACTTGTGCGAGGAGGGAAGCAGACAGTCTGTATGGTTTCTGCCCTCCAGCTGGAATGACTGGGGATCCAGTGAACTTCTCTCCTAACAGGAATGCTCGTCTTATTATGGCAGTTGTTTCAGAGTTTTGATGGGAGTTAAGCTCGGTTCTGGGACGGATGGTAAGGGCTGTAGCATTCCATTACTCAAAACTGGGTGAAGGGAAGCTTGGGGGGTCTTCACCCAACGCTTTCCGTCTCTAAGCCCCGACGCCCCCTCCCTGGAATCTGTCTGAAATTAGGCTTCCGTTCAAGTATGAATAGATCCAGACAATGGACAGACAAAGGGTGCAGATGAGAATTCAAGGATTTAAACGTTTTCTTTTGGTCCTGGGTGCTAATATGCATACTGGCTGTGTAAATGTGTGTGACAATGTGGTTTATCTATGTCAGTGAGTATTAACATCTGATGCAGAAAAGGCCCAAAGGGAAAAACATAACCCTGCGAGTGGCATAACAGTAACACTGATGGTGGCTGTGTGTAACGCGTTGTGGCTGCATAGTATGTGCAGTGCAGATCATACTGGATTCGACAGCTCCATGGTAGCATATACTGGATGTAAAGGATTGTGCACAAATCAAATTAACATATTTTTAAAAAATAATTAGTTAAGTGTTGAGGTATGAGTATACATACTAAAAAACTAGTCGTATGGCTCTTCATACAGTGATTAAGGGCAAAACGAGAGCAGGAAGAGGTGATTTTGTCATTAAAACAGCCTAACAGTAGATTCATCTAGTGTACTATGGGTTGGGGGATTTTAAAAATGGAAAAAAAAGGAAATACAGAGATGTGGTGGCTGTGAATGGGCTGTGAAGGTGGCTGATTCCTAGTAAAGACAGAAACAACGTCATTAAGAAACCAGAAATCAGGAAGACAGAAGAGGAGGGGAACACGGCTCACTATCTAGTCCTCCTCATCCTCGCTGATGCTGTGCGCATCGTTGTAGTGGGGAGAGGAAGGCGAGGTCTTGGTGAAGAAAGGAAGGCGGAAAGTGGGAGATGGAGAGCGCTCCTCGCGTGTGGGGCTGCTGCTGGGGCTGTGTCTGGGGCTGATGGCCTGCAGCATCCTGCCTTTACCCTCCTTCAGCATGTGTTTCTGAAAACCACAAGGATTTAAGACGAACAGCTGTAATGAGTAACGGCCGTGCGATTAAACAAAGCTGTTCTAATGAATGTGATAGTAAAAAAAAGTGTCTTCATTCATTTAACACATTTACAATAATTAAACATTTATTACTGTTCATTATAAAATGAGAGGCAGGTGATTAGGAATAACAACTAGGGATGGAACTGCAGAAGGTTTTTTTTAAAACATACCAGAATTTGAATAATGAATACATAAGAAAGTCCTATTATACAAGTAAATCAGTAAATCTGGAACACGTTCTTTTTCAGGAAATTGTTGGCATGTAGCCCAGTCCTATTCAAATCTACAAAAAGGAGGCAAAACTTGGTTCTAACAGCCCCACGTGTCCCCCCACCCCGCCTCACCAGTGCCCCGTCCGGCCCGAACATCTGCAGGAAGTTGCCGATGAACTCGCGCGATTTCTCCTCCCACTTCTGAATGAGGTCAATGCTCTTCTCCTCCACCTTCTGCACAAATTCTTTGCTCTTCTCCTCCACGTCACGCACTTTCTGCTTCACCTTGTCTACCCGCTCCTGCAGGTGGTATTTCTTCTCCTGCGAAGATCACACACACACAAGCAATGTTTTAAGATCCAGTCACCATTTTACATAATCAAACGGTCCTGCACTAATTTAGATTAGACTTGCAGCTACGCAGCCCCACACACAACAAACTACGACGTGTGTTCCAACAAATTTGAGTGAAACCAGAATTGACATTTTCAGCTACGTTTGCTTTTCTATTCGCTTGAACAACACGGGCTGGCCTTCGCTCCCCACGTGCATCGAGACTCTGTGTCTGGTTCACCAGTTTTCCTTCCGTGTTCCTCGCGCTACTTGTGGTAACTCCTTGACCACTGCAGAGTGGGGAACGTCCCACAAGAGCAGCAGTGTTGGAGATGCTTTGACCCAGTCATCTATTCATCACAGTTTGGCCTTTGTGAAAGTTGCTCAAATCCTCACCCTTGCCCATTTTAATGCTTGCAAAAGAAATCATGGACAAAATGTTCCCTTGCTACCCGATAGAAAAATGAACCAAAACTGACATTAAGAACCTCTAATCAACAAAGATATTTCTAAATTCTTTTAATACCTTCCCCAGTGTGTGTTCATATACTGTCCAATTTAAAAACATCATATGTGAATCACGTGACAATATTGCCCTGTCCAGTCTGACTACATCTGTGTGTTTCCTTTAGTTATTTTAAAATCACAAAAAAACAGATAAGCACTCTTTCATTAGAAAAAATATCCCAGCTTTAACAGTTGAGCATATTTACAGTACATACCTTGTCAGTGAATGATGGAGTTAAAAAGAATGTAAACCCCCAGAAAATAAAGAACTGTTCATTATCTCAATCGAGGTAAAATTTTCAGTTGATATTGATGTGAGGTCATAATCAAAGTTTATTCACTTCACCAGTCAGTGATCATAACATTATGGGTTGACGTTATTATTGGCGTATGCGGCAAAGAACAGCTAAACTCACGTTAATGAAGCTGACGTTGAGCTCCTTGGCCGTGTAACCTCTCTGCAGGTTGCGTCGCACGTAAACGTCGTAGTCGCGCACAATCCGTGTGATTATGTCCGACGTAGAGATGCCTTCTGTCCGCTGTGTGGGTGCAAACATGCCTTGAAATAAAACAATGGTCTATCAGTGAGTGATACTGAAATAAAAGGACTTCAGAAAAGCAAAAAACTCATTTATTATTGTCCTGTCTTGTGCTCATTGTCCAACAGTCACCTACCGGCGTCCTTGATGTGCTTGTAAACGTCGTCGCTCCCAGCTGAACAGTACGGGATATCATCATGGGCCACAAAATCGATCTGTAGAGACAGGAAGTCTCACTCTGTAGCATTCTTATTCTCATTTTGAAACCATAATATATATTATTGAAAAGTAGACTGGGGGATGTGGCCAGACCCTAAGAGTAAATGGACAAGTACAACATGTTCCTTGAGTGGTTACTCACTCTGTGCTCGGCCAGGAACTCTGGCGTTAGTGTCCACGGTGCATTCCTGACCACCTCGTCCACGTAGCGGCAGTGGCTCACCGCATCGTAACGTTCATCCTCGTTCATGACGGTGAAGCCTTTCAGCTTGTGCGTTAAAGTGTCGCTACATACTGTAAAGAGAAAGATGTTTCCATAAAAATGAGAAAATGTATTTGTGGACCATGCTTCATACTGTCAACATAAATTGTATTTTTCCAGGGCAGCAGGGAAATGGAGGACAGGATAATTATATATGATAAGGATATAATAAAGTGGAAAATTAGAAAAAGAAACATCATATTCCAAATAATTCATTTAGAAGTGAGTGTTTGTGGTATTTCTTTTGGCCAATAAGTTAGAGAGGCGTGAGACTTTAAGACAGCTTTATGAGATATTCAATGATATCTTCAAGTGTGTTATTTACACATTCAAGGCAAACTGGTGAGTTAAGGCTTTTTAAAGCTATTTTCTTCCATATTTCCTTCCATAATGAAAACTATACAGCAGGTAAACATCATATAATATGAGATAGATGTGCACATTTGGTTTGTGCGGCAGTTTAAATGTCACTCATATTAAGATTCTTTCATGTCTCTCTTTTCGTCTGTCTCCTTCATAACCACATAACCGCTCCACACAGCTTCGAAGTTATGGTGTGGGATGAGATTTACCCAACCCACCAGGGCTTATGCCCCTTTGACATGTAACTTAGTGAGAATTCTTACCTCCTACAATGAGATGAGTGTTGGGGAAAAGACACTTGGCCTGCATCAAAGCACGGGCGTGGCCAGAATGGAACATGTCGAAAATCCCATCAGCGTATACGCGCACTGGACGATTTGCTAAACATGAAGTGGCACATAGAAAAAAAAACAGGTAACAACTCATTAGATGTGTTGTCTCCTTTTGGTAGACACTGATCACTTATTTTAGACTGTCTGCTTACTGAAATCTATTCACACCTGCTTCTTACAAAAAATCATTCATAAAAGATGAACACAAGTACCTGGTGTGCCACGTCGTGCTTCCTCTAAGCTCACACGTGTGTATGGAGTACTCACAACCTCCAACTGATCAGCAAAAGGAGCAGGCTCTGTTAGGCCCTAGGACAATCCCAACACACACAAACATTGAACATCAAACTTCAGTATCACAACCTTAATGTCACATCACCTGCTGCTCTCACAGATGCCCCGCTTTCACTTACCGAAGTCCTCCGGGGGGCCTTGACAGGTCGCTCCTCGTTTTCCGCCTCTCCGTTTGGTCCTTCTCTTCTCCTTTTCCTGCTTAGCCCTGAGCTATGTGCCTCCATTCCTGAATGAGGAAATATGTCAAGTATGCACATGCATTTTGAATGTGCCACCACTAGAGAGAGCTCGATAAAATCAGACGGGCGTGACACAGAGCCCTGCCTACAGCACACAGAGTAACTTGCTTCTCCGGCCTTGCTACCTGCGACCTGCAGTGACCTTATAAGTCTTAACATTAGTCATCTAATAACTAAAGCCATTTTGTAAAACATGCTCATTTACATTTTCAGCACTTTGCTGACTTACATGAATGCTTTGTAGTCCAGCAACAGAACCTGTTCTTCATACTTCATCTCACACTGAAATCAACAGCTGCTAGTCAAGTAGGTTACTAAAGCTGCTCCCACTAAAACTTTACGCTGTGTAAGACAAAATGAACGTTGGCCTAGTTCTCATTTTCCATGACTAATCGAGAAGAGATTAGTCATGGAAAATGACCATATACAGACATACTTAGAAATTAGTTATTATTGACTCCAGTTTAAAGATGTTTACATGCTGTTACAGGAAGAATGGTTTCCACTGAAGAACGTCTTCCTGTGTAGACAGGCATTTGGCTTTTTTCTATGCATATGCACTACAAAATCCCAGCAATCGCACCTAAAAATAAAATGGTTATTACCAAATACAGCCATTCACATCATTTGGCTAAAAACTGCAACACAACTCATAGGAAATTCAAATATCGCTTTGTCATTTATCCCCAAATCTTGCAACCCTTTTACATACCTTTGATGGTACGAGTCAATATCTGTGTGGTCAAGAGTATATATATGAACGCTTTTAGTTAACTACCCATTTTCACAGCAGCACATAAAGTCAATTTAAGTCAAATGCATGAGTTTAATCCGTGATCACACAGGAGGGCGGGTTCTACGCCTTGACGTCTCTCAAGATCTTTGTTCCAGCCTATTTCAGACAGAAGCACTTTCTGGATGCCACTGTTGCTCTAGACTTGCATTTAAGGTGCAGGTAAGGCCGTTATGTGGCATTGGCTTTGGTAAGGGCACATCAACTCAGTGGAACTCTTGAATCCGGTGGGCGACGTCATCGTGTGACGTGGCCAAGCGCAGCGAGATCCTCTCCCGAGGCGTGGGCAAACAATCCAGCCTCACACACTCGTTTCCCTTTAACTTCCTCTTTGACAGCACAGTCCTTCCATTACAAATGTCTAACTACAAGGAAATGTTCCAAACCTAAAGTGGGAAGCGAGTTTCTCTGCGAAGAGGCTCGTTTTGGACCTAGTGAAAAGGCTGCAGAACTAAATGCTCTGCCGGTCGCATTTATCACAGCTGTCGCTCGGTGTAATCCGACAGAAAACTAAACGCTTCCCGCACTACTGAAGTCCCTCTTAAAGGGATCTCAAGTGGTGTTTTACTTTTGTACACAAAACTAAAAAACTAAGGTTGGTGCTACTGACCGTGTTCTGTCGCTGGACTTCGCGGTAGCCTTTAATCGTTGCTAGTCAGCAAGTTTTTCTGACGCTGTGTTTCTGGTTAAAGGTAATTCCGCAAAGCCTCTGGCTACATTTTCCCACACCGCGAAGCTGGACGTTAGTTCAATGTTACAGAGCGACGCGACTGTTTTGACAGCTCTGCGAGAACTCTAAACGGAAGTGACGACAAAACGCTTCTACGGAAGTAGCTTTATAATAAAAGTCTGACACAATCCATCGCATTCGTTGGGAAGTCAACTGTTGAAACTTGTACATTTGATATGCAATAATCAAACATGCTTATATTGTTCCTAAATAAAAAAATACATCTCATGTTATATCTACTTTTTAAACACAAGGCATATAATCTGTACTATTACTTGCACCTCATTATTATTATTAGGGTTAGTTATAATGTACTCATTATAATAGAATTAAGAGTAATATAAATATTAATAAATGACTATATAAATGGAACACTAACAGCAGAATGTATGTGCTGTCTTCTTTTGTAATTTAAAAATGATTAGACAGTAATTGATTGGGGAGATTTTTTTTTTTTTAACATAATCGCTAAGTAAGAATTAACCAGCATTATTATCCAGAATCAAACAACTGATATGATAATCATGATTATTAATGACCTGTCTGTGATATTTGACTTTTGTTGATTATTTTCTCTAGACAATTTGCATGCCTTCTTCTGTTAACTCAAGGCAACTCTTCCAACCTCTATAAAGAATGTCATATACATACTTCACATCTGTATTGTTGTCATCTGTGTAATCAAAATGTACATTTGAACTGTGGTGTTTGTAGAGGCAAATAAACACTCACGCTTTCATTTTAATGTTTTATCTATTCAAGGACATACAAGTGGAAAGCAAAAAAGAAAACACATTTTGTAACTATCCATACACACAAACCTGACTCTAAAGACCTTCATTTCTTTCCATCAACAATACAAGAGAAAGAATGTACAGTATTAAACACAGATAGGAATGCATGGAAGGTGCATTAATCTAAATTAATCTACAAATTCAAATTGCATTGTTTTAGGACACGTTATTAACACAATAAGCAATTAAGTTAATATGGCCTAACTGAAACCTAATATTCTGGCACCTCTCTGAACAAAACATGGCGCTTTGATACATCCTGCAGTCATTTATTACAATGGCCCGTAAAAAAGGAAAAAGACAAAAATAGGATAACAGTAACTTTCAGAAATGTTTGCAAGAACTCTGTCACTCCAGCAGCAAATCTGTTTTAAGAAATTCTGCACTGGAACGTTCTGTAGTATATGGCTTGGCTTGTTCCAAATGTTTTCTTGTACATTCTTCTTCCCTCCACCATTTGTGTAAGGCACACGAGACTGTAATATTGTGGTGACAGCAAAATGTATTTCTAGGCATGTGTGTTCATGGAATGGGCAGTTGATCTTTAACAGAGTGGTAACAGGAATGATGACTGATGATGGTCAAGCTGGCTCCTTACATCCCCATTCTGATGCTTTGAATGATCTGGAAAATGGCTGATAAGAGAGAAATATGTTTAATTAAATAGCCCTTGATTTAATAAAGATTTACTCAATACACGTATATACAATTATATAATTCCTTTCCTTTAATGCATGATATTTATTCAAAGTTTACAGTACAAAAGAATTGTGTGATGCTTTGGCTGGATAAAAAGTATTTACTAATCCTGCTAATTATTCTAATTAAAGGTACTGAAATAACTCGATCTAGCCCAGAATCTTGCTCAAATTATTTCCAAATTGCCTTTTGTCATTTGAACTGTATGAATCAAGATATTACTTCATCCTGATGACTGTAGAAAAAAAAGAATTCTAGACATTCTCATAATTTTCCAAAGTAGACCAAACAAGAAGTGTAATTCCCAGTTGTCATAAGAATTAAGTCACAGTCTTCAAATCAGTTAAATCAAGGATTTATGTTTGATCCTCTGCCTAATACCTCTGTGCTCATGTTAATCTTCAGACTGATCCTGCCATTTAAATTGATTGCAACACTGCTCTCTGCACTCACAGTTATCACTTTTGTGATTAGATTACGAGTTAAAGTTACTTAAGAGTAACTCTATGCCATATGCCATTGTTTGGAGGCAGTATAATTTTAGTTTGCAGGTTATCCTTATAATAGTAATAAAAGAAGAAAGTAAAAATGGAGAAATATTGAAATAGTCATTGACAGTTTCAAGAACATAAGAGGCAACAGTTGATTTGTAAAGAATGCATTAGTGAAGAGCTAATCTAATGATCGCTGCATGCTTTGATTAGAAGACTTGTAAACAGACTTGTATTTAGAAAAAAAGTGTGTGTATTAACAGGCATCATGAAATAAGAAACTTACCTGATCCACAGACTACAAAAACAAACAACGCTAGAAGCCATGGTCCTACTGCAGTCTTTTCATCTTGTGTACCTCTCTAGAAGAAAAACAGAATATAAGAATAAGTTAAACAACCTAAACAATGTCATTAGGTAACATAACAGCACTCACGCACAATTGTTTAAACTATTATATGAAGCAGCAAGTCAGCGTTACGTAGTTAGGATGTTTCTAACCGCATCAGCCAAAAACAAAACAATAAAACCCTCATACAACATAAAGAGATGAATTTGATGAGCAAGAAGCTATATATTTCTATCACTATTCATGTTATATATAACTTCTCCAACACCAAAAACACGAAATCAGTTAGGTGCAAAGTATAAGCACATAAGTTTTAAATTAAGAGTTGAATATAACAGTGCATATCATATTTACAATGCACTGTAAGGTTTATGTTGTATTTTTCGTTTTTTTTTTTTTTAAGTATTTGAGCTCTGCTTCTGTTTAAATTGAATCCTTTCACTTCACCTTAATTGTTTTCACAGTTTTAGGAGTGAATCAAGATTACAATTCACTACAAGATTTACTTTTAAATTAATAAAGTGGAACTAATAAAGAAATATTGAATACAGAAATGTAAAGCTGTAAATGGCTAGCTTGCTATCGGCAACTTACTGATGATTTGGCCACGTTTCCTCGTTGCGTGATGTTCTTGCTGTGCTTCTCGTTGGCCATTCGTATTCTCTGCTTGGCAACCATCTTTCAGTATTAATGTAGATAACGTGGCGATGGAAATTTGCAGTTTTTAATTATAAAAAGACTCTCTTGCTTCCACCAAGAATTCCTGCTTTACTATCGCCGGGGCTCGGTAGTACTACTCGGAGATGTCTACGTAGCATAAAGCAGGCCCCGCCCACAGACTCCGCCCACACGCTTATTCCGCGGTCGTGGCGATTCCAGATGCAGACTGCCTCCAATGCACGTGCTCCTTATGTAGCGCTCCCTATACACCGTGTTCGGATTGTCGAGGTGGCACTCAAGAGTTCAGAAGGTTACGTACAGTTGGACTTAACTCAATTAATACATGTCAGATATAATTCCCAAATTCAGCAAACAGTTTCGATCGAAGTGAAAACATTCTCTCCCTACAGTTTGGAATCGTACTTAAAATGGCGTGATACATTGCTCAGTTCACTTCGTAGGGCAGTATCACGCAGTTGAAACGCACAAATGGCTACGCGGCAATACCTGACACACTATTAGCGTATTATAACGCTGTCAAACACGCTGTTAAACACGCTTATGGGTTATTCGGGTGTGGGGTTATTGACATAGCAATATTTGTGAATATATAAAAACAATAAGTATTCCTGTTATACTTAATTATTCAAATATGAAGCAACGTTTTGAATGCGCATTATCATCTTTTTAACGTCACATGAATTATTTTCAATAGCACGAGGAAATAATTTTTAAAAAGTGATACGTGGGAAAACTGGTTTATTTTTTAGACAATAAAATAGCTGTTCGCAATTTTAAAACAGGGTTATTTAAATATTTTAGATATATGTAATTACAAGACGGTAGATATAATGTAGGGGATACGAGCTATTTAAAAAAAAAAAACAGGAAATTATAAGAAAGGAAAAAAGATAAAAATGGTAAGCACCCTTTCGAAGAGTCTGGTTGATGACGTAGAACTTCCTCTCGTGACCACTTCCTTATCAACATGGCGCCTCCTACGCCACACTTAGCAGGTAAGAGAATCAATTCAAACTTATTACAGCTACAAATAGTTATTTTGCGTGTGTAATTACATGTGAAATTCATTGTCATCACTAAAGCCAGTGTCACTGAGAACCTGACCGTCACATCACTCCACGGATTTTATGTGTCCTTAGTTCATATGTGCTGGACATGAAACAGTGGCAGCTCGGTATACACGCTGCTGGATCACACACACACACACACACACACACACACACAGACACAGACACACACACACACACACACACACACACACACACTTACTTTTTTTAATCATAAAATTCCATTCGACCAATAAAAAAGTCTTCTCTTATATAACGCATTTTTAATTTTAAGAGTCATTTTATTCAGAAATAAAGTATCTATATTTGGGCTGCTCGAATCAGGGAAAAAGATGACATTTGATTGATGTGTGATTTTGTTGTGATATCAAAAGGATTTTCCTTAAACATTAATGGAATTTGACGTTACAAATTGATTTTGGTGAATTTTTTTAAGGAAGTGAACCTGCATGTTATATTAAAATAGTAGTAGTAATAAATTTGTGAAAAAATACCTTTTGAGTGTAAACCATGCTTTAATGAACTTTACCCAACAACTCTTAAACTGGAGTAAATTATGTAATTTCTTTGTTATCATAACCCTATTGTCTGTTGTGAGAACCTTGTGAATTTGAAGTTGTAATGTGATGTGTTTGATTTTATCGCATTGCGTTGCACATGACTTCTGTATTGTGCTGCCCCAGTGAGATGTTTTCAAAGTTGTCAGTTAATTGACGGCAATAAACTTGTTTTTCTGAAACAACAGTACGAGGGTCAGATGGAACGTTTCTGCTTTGTGGACCACCGAGCTGTGTGGAAAGCGTATCTTTCCAACGGTGGGTCACTATTCAAGTTAACCAGTTAAGATTTTATTATATAACATTCCCTTAGTAAATGTTATGTTATTGACATTTCTAACTATGGTTGTGTTTGTGTTTCAGAGATGCTCAACACAGCAAATATGTGACCTTCAGCAGTGATGGCACCTTGTTTGGTTGGTGCAATGGGGCTAAGTATGTACCTTTATCAAATGTGGCATCTCAGTTTGTTTTGTGTCGTTCAGAGATGTAGAACTACTCACTGGCAGGAGAATGCAGAGTTTAACATGTTTACCATCCTTTGTGTTTAGGGTCTGTGTGGTTAAAGTCTCCTCTGGAGAGGTGGTGAAGTCTTTTGATCTACCCAAAACAGCAATGCTGGAATTCTCTCCGCTGAGTAAAGTGCTTGCTACATGGAAGCCTTATACCAGTGAGTATTATGAGAGAGTTTAGTTTGTCTAAACAGTTACATGGATGGATTGTTCTCTCCAAAATGTCTGATTGCTGAGCTCTCACTCTAATCATGATTGGTTTTAATTACTTGTTTCTTCAATTATTTTAGAAACGAAGGACAACCCGCAGGGTGAACCGAATCTGCAGCTTTGGAATCTGCAAACTGGGGAATGTGTCAAAGCTTTCTATCAGAAGCAGGTGCAGGGATGGTGAGTGGTCAAAAAGTATTGAAACATTTTCCGTTCCGTTGTCATGTTGCTTAAAGAAAAGCCCACCAGTGAGTCTCTGCAGGATATTGTGGTAGCTTTTCTGATTCAAAAGTCACTCAACACAGATTTGCAGCTCGAGATTGTTATAGTTAAAGGCCAGCCTGGAATTTGATTTGATTATGCCATCACCACACAACCACTAAATAAGATGTCAGACATACACTGTTACCTGTCCATGTTAAATATTTTTATGTATAAGGTAAATGTGTTGTGGAAAAACTTCTGATTAGTAGTGTACATCAATTAAGACATGACAACAGGTTGTAACAGTTGTTTAAAAGTCATTCAACTAGGCTTGCCTTTAATAGTGTTTATGTGGCTCTTTGGTTTTAAAGGTGTCCAAGTTGGGCAGATGACGAAAGTATTGCAGTGAGATGTGTTAACAACGAACTTCACTTCTTTGAGAACAACAACTTTGGTAAGATTAGACCCCATATTAGATTTGGGCAAATCTGTTCCTGAAGTGCCATGTCTAGCAGATTTTTCCATTCTAACTGGTCAGTACCTACCTGGTCAGTCCCTACCTCATGATCCCGGTCAGTACCTACCTCATGACTAATCGGAGAATGTTTAGGTTGCAAACCTGATGAACTCCACACTGACGCAGCAGTGCAGCCTAGTTCTTATATTCATGAAAGATGCTGTGCTTGTGCTTCTTCTACAGATGAACCGCATTATAAAGCCATTACATTTGATTAGAAGGTATTTGCTGTATTCATGTTGTCCACCTGTTTTTTGGTTGTTCAGAAACAATTGCCAATAAACTCCATCTGCAGAAGGTGTCAGAATTTGCTCTGTCCCCTGGAAACCAGCCAAGCAAGGTATTTTACTTATTGCCAAGACAGTCTATCTGTTACTTCCATAAATATTCTTGTCACAGTAGTATTTAAACCTCTAGATGTAAAGAAATGATGCATCAATAATGAACAAATTGGTCCGTATAAATGACAATATAGTCTGCATATATCTTTTGATCTTAATTTGCGTAACATGTAATTCTCTGTTTTGTATATGAACACTAAAATTCATACTCACACAATCATTTACACATTTCACTTAGATCACAAAATATTATTTTAAGTAAAAATTGCAACATATATTAGTAATTTCTAGCTAATTATAAAATGTGCCCTTGAGGCCTCAGTTTAATATCAAAAATTTTAAAAGAATAAATGTGTATTTTTATTTTTTATTCCCATACATTTGTAAACTCAATATTCTTGTGAAACAATTGGTGTATTATCTTAAAAACTGTAGATTTGTCTTTGACAACTATGTGATCTCTTATGACTTGTGTCTTACTCAAGGTTGCTGTTTATGTCCCTGGAAGCAAAGGTGCTCCTTCTTTTGTCCGACTTTACCAGTATCCTAACTTTGGAGGTCCGACCTCAGCTCTGGCCAACAAAAGCTTTTTCAAAGCTGACAGAGTGTCCATGCTGTGGAACAAAAGAGGTGTGTGCTCGTTCCTGAAGTGATTATGTGTATCTAAGAGTGCACCATGACAGATTATTAAGTAGTAAGTATATCAATGTGGTTGGAAGCATGTAGGTTGTTTCAGTGCATTGTGTGTTCTACTTTTATAGCCAGTGCTGTTCTAGTGACTGCCAGCACCGAAGTGGATAAAACTGGGGCGTCCTACTATGGAGAGCAAACCTTACACTACCTTGCAGTCAACGGGGAAAGTGCTGTGGTACAGTTGCGTAAGTGTGTGGTTATTTTTCTCAGTCACACCGTACTGCTCTCAAAATGTATTATCTGTATAGTCACTAACTGATTATTAAAAAACATTACACACTCCCAAGTGTTTTAGAGCAGCGTTTCCCAATCCCAGTCCTCGCGGAACACCACTCTGCACAGATTCGGTGTTTCCTGCACCGTCGTATGCCAATCCTACGTTGCTAATTAGCTAATCAGTAGCAGCAGAGTCAGGAAACTTGAATCTGTGCAGAATGCTGTTCCGCGTGGACTGGGATTGGAAAATGCCGTTTTAGAGGTTGTGTATCACAAGGCCAGAGTGTGTTAAACACGTTTTCAGCACATTTTGTCTGTTTTCGTCTTCCGATATTAAACATAGCGTAGCAGTTGTTCCAAATAGGAAGGACACGTTATTAGGGACCAGTAGTGAAACCTGGTATTAAAGGTCCCGTTTCATAATTTTTTTCAACAAGTTAAAATAGGTCTATGAGCTCCACTAAACATGTCTCTACAGACTTATCAGTACAGACCCAAATGGATGTCCAAAGAACAGAAAAAGTGACTTTTGTCATAATATGGGACCTGAGAGTATCTGTAGGTTCTGGCATTATCGGTACTGATTTCAGTCCTTGAGAAATTAAGAAAATAGAATTATTTTTGCTACATAAAAGGCATTTCATATTTTATCTGACCAGCTCATTTATTAATTAAGTTTTTGCTGTTTTCTTAAAAGAGTTATAGTCAATGCTGATAGCACTCCTTGCCACAAGTAAGACAGGTTTTTTGCTTGTGAAGATGGAAACCCAAACAATTTGTTGAAACATTTCATGAACAGCCTTCACATACAGACTGAGAAATGCAGTTTTCAGCTGCCAAGCTCATGGTTATCAGTTGTTGCCTCAGCCTAGAGCACACGCACAATTATCGAAATTATTGTTCATGATTAAATGTAATTCGTAGCAAGCTGACTGTCACAGGTGTGTGCTTTCCTAAACTCAGTCTGAGATGTTTAGAATATTCCCAATGTTTTAAAACAATTCCAGTTTCAGTTTTAGAACATTCAGCAATTTGGAGGCTACAGTAAATGTTGCCAGAAAAAGTTCTGAAAAAAAGTATTTTTACTTGGACATAAAGAGTGAAAGAGAGGACTTGTCTACCCAGTGACCTGCATATAAACCCTCTTCTCCAAAAAGTACTGATAAGATTACAATTAAAAGTACCGTACTGATAAGCAGAACCACAAAACGCAGTAGTACCGCTAAATCTTATCAATGACATTCCCTAGACACTATTATGGGCGTTATTGCCATTGTTTATATAATATAGACATTATTTGCATTGGTGGTATTATGTTGCATCTCCAAATTTACATGTATTGTTTGTCCTTTTTTATGAACAGCGAAGAACGGCCCTATTTACGACGTGTCGTGGAGCCCCAACTCGTCTGAGTTCTGTGTCGTGTATGGCTTCATGCCCGCCAAGGCCACCATCTTCAACCTCAAGTGTGAACCGGTCTTCGATTTTGGCACGGGGCCACGGAACGCTGCTTTTTACAGCCCCCAGGGCCACATCCTGGTGCTCGCAGGCTTCGGGAACTTGAGAGGACAGATGGAGGTGTGGGATGTGAAGAAGTACAAGCAGGTCTCCAAACCCCAGGCTGCTGACACCACCTACTTCTCCTGGTGCCCTGATGGCGAGCACATTGTCACGGCCACCTGCTCCCCCCGGCTCAGGGTCAGCAACGGCTTCAAGATCTGGCACTACACAGGGACGGTCCTGTACACACAGGAGACGCCTGCTGGTAAAGAGCTATGGGAGGTGCAGTGGCAGCCCTTCACGGCCGGAACCTTCCCAGAGAAAGCTGTGAGGTATCAGGCGGCCCCCAGCGAGCTCGGCAGCACAGAGGCTAAGCCTGCACAGGCCTACCGGCCTCCTGCCCTCCGCAACAAACCCGAGACCAGCAGCTACAAACTGGTGAGCCAATGCGTTGGCGTTGAGATGAGTGTGTGTGACGGGAGTTTGCACCTGTGTTCTTGAGACTGATGAATACCACGGCTTTGTAATTGAAAGCGCGTGCCAGTTTTTCTAAATTAGCATAAGGAAACGCTCCACAATGTCCCATAAAAAGACATGAGACTGTATGACCGTGGGCGAAAAGTCGGGCCGAACAGAATGTCAAAGAGACGCACAGACAGTTGTGTCGAAATCAACACAGCTGGTTGAGGGGATTGTTGTTATGAACAGTAAACAGTGTTAAAAATAAAAGATAAAACAAAAAAATAAAATAAAAGATGAAATAAATCATACATTTTATAATTAAGAATGTATTCATTTCAAGGTTGTTTTTAAAAGGCCGTCAATACATTACATTAAAATACTATCATTTTTATCAACTGTACAATTAACAAAACCGCCACAATCAGTTATTTTTAACTATCATTGCTCAAATGTGCGTCACAAGTTTCAGATAAGAAAACATTGGTGAATGCCAGAATCTTTGTGAAAAGTGCGTAAGAGGCGTTTAAGAACAAATTTGTTCGTAAGAACGTTTGGTGAATGAGGCCCATTGACACCTTGTCTCAGGTAGAAGCTCAGCAGAATTGACTCACCAGTTATGATAGAAATCCGCCATTATACCGGCCTTCCAGGACTGGACCTGGACACTCCTGGTCTATGAAAATATCAGTATGAGCCTGAAAGGGTGGTAGTGGCCTGCTGGTTGGATAACTGATATGGTCAAAAATACTATCACAGTATTTCTCTATGTTGATCCATCTTAATATTTATCATGATATAGAATTGTGCATCATTTGTCACTAAGTAAGTGATAAATGCCATAAATGTTAGTCCATTAATATGTCTTCCTTCTCCTAGCATGAAGAGGAACTGCCTCAAAACATGAAGCCTGGTGCTTCTGGAGATAAACAGATGTCCAAAGCAGCTCTGAAAAACCAGAAGAGACGAGAGGCAAAGAAAGCAGCTAAACAGGTCAGTTAACTTGTTCAAAACTCTTCTGTTACAGAGAGATTTGCACTGGTCCAATTCAAAGCCATTCCAGGGTTTTAGACTTGGGTAAACAACTGCTGATCATCTCAGGTTATCTCTGTCAGGACATAATGTGGGGAATGTCAGGACATAAGGGTGGGGGAAAAGAAAACTTAAAAATGTTGATTTCCTGGCCTCTTGAACCATATTGCAAGACAGCTAATGACCCCCTGTACACTTCCGCAGGTGAATTTAGTGTTTCTGGGTGGATCATAATACAGTACTGGGCACGTTAACAAACCCATGTCTCCCTGTTAACAGATATTAATCTTCTGACATATGAACGACTGATCAAACGTCTGCGACATTCATCAGATTGAATTTTTTGTCTTATATTTTGTGCTTCTGTCAATATAGGAAAACAAGTCTGGTGAAGCACCTGCTCCTGCAGCATCAGAGCCCGCCCCTAATCAGCCAGCCCCAGCAACATCCACACATGGAGACCCAGAAATTGACAAAAAGATAAGGAACCTAAAAAAGGTACTTATGGTTGAACATATTAAAGTTTGCATATGTATATACTTTACATTTTTGAGGCTTACATTTATCATTTTATGTCCTTAACAGAAACTTAAGGCCATTGAGGAACTAAAGGAGCAGCAAGCAGCGGGCAAACAAATGCAAAAAAATCAGGTATTGTGATTTTCTGTTCCCTTTCTAGACATATTTATTTATTTAGAGTGTTTGTTATAAACAGGATACAGAGACTGCATGTTAATGCTAAATGTAAATGGGTTTATGATACCCCAGGTAATGATAAAAAATGAATAGTATATGGCTTGTTAGAGACTGGCATTGAAATTCTCCTTGCCCCACTTGCTTACCCTCTTCCTGTTCATCATTTTGATGGTTCCACAGTTTGTTGTTTGAAATGATCCTTTCTCTTTGTATCTCATTCCACAGCTTGAAAAGATGGAGAAAGAGGCACAGCTGTTGAAAGAACTGGAAGAACTTGAATTAGGGCTGTAAATGTCTTTTATTTTCAAAATTCCAACTTGTTCATCACATTACACATTTGTATGTGAGTTGCCATACAGACCTGAATTAGAACATATTAAGGCTCAAACATCTTAGATCCACATAAGCATAAAACCCCCATGAAGAAATGTGTCGCAGAGAGAGTGTGTGTGTTGTTTCTTCTAACACAAGGCTGATACATAAAACATGGCCTGGACATTTACAGGCATTATTGCTATGCAATGTTATGTACAGTTTAAGGGGAGGCTTGAGTTGAAACCATTTGGTTAAAAATACTTCTATTGCATTTCACAACATCATGCAAAAGATTAACATGGTTTTCATTTTCTCACTTTATGCGGCCAAAAACAATAACTTCTCATCATCAGAATAAATGTTGGATAAATACAATATCAGCATTTTTTTATTGTCCTTCTCCTGTAGATAAAAGTACCTGATAGCAGTCAGTGTTGTAAAAGCCTCAACGTAACTGGGGCATTTACATATCTATGACTATGTCTACATGCTATTTAATGAGGTAATAGAGACCCTGATGTCTACCTCTTGGCACCTCTTTGCACGTTCAGTAATATGCTTATGAAACGTAAATTGATGAAGGAAGTTCTCTGTGTAAAATGTTTGAAAACTATGTTACATATGCTTTTTCATAGAATTTGGCATTGTGTCATGTGCATAAAAAATATGTTGCTAACGAAAGTAATACACTAGAGCAGGCTCCACATATATTTTTCTTTAGTGTACATATGAAGCTGCTATTGAACTGGCCATCCAATAAACCAAAAATGAAGTTAAGTCCAATAAGTCTGATCTCGGAACAGCGCCATAGGTTAGGGAGGCCATGTTTGTAGTCCATTAGTTTTACTAGCAAAACTAAAAAATCATGTTTTCTTTGACCTGGTTGCAGTGTGAATATTAAAATAGTGTTGAATATAGTGAATATTATTCACAAAATCAGTAGCCAGGTTGTTACCTTTTGTGGATTATTGCACTTATATCACAACGGTTATCAAACATATAATTGTCATACAGCATATAAATGACGCGATATAATCAACGTCATTGTGAAAGAGCACAAGGTGCGTTTTATTTTATTTTCCCCGCATGAATCGATAGGTGGCGCTGTTCGTGCGCGTCCCCCTCGTGTTGACGTGCCCACGTTCCCTCGCGCGCGCAGACTTTTATTCTAGCGGGTTGAGAAGCAACCGACCCGGAAGTAAACAAAAAAAAAAAAAATCTGTTCAAGATTTTCAACACGAGACTGACGTTGGTGCTGAGGAGATCAAAACTCCGCGATTTATTGTCCAGGTTCGAATAATTATAATTTAAAGCAGCCCTAATAACTTAAATAATTAATAATAATATTAATCAGTATTGTGTTAAGCGTTAAGGAAAACATTGTTACCTTATTAGCTAATGTTCGCTTTTATTGACAAACCGGCATACTAGCTTAGCAACTTCGCTAATGTTACGTGACGCTGTCTTTTGTAGAACAGAAACAAAAAAGTTGCGCTTTTTGTTTAGTATACTGGTGAAACGTTTTCAGTACTGCCGTTTTAAACACTGTCTGTGTTGTACATATTAAAATGAAATGTTTGTTGTTATAAGCCAAGTAATTATGTATGGCAATTGTGATGGAACATTTTATTAATCGATTTGCGTCAAAAGTAAAGGATAAACGGAACAGCCCCGTTTTGCCGTTTATGGGTAACTCATGGATGGTTTAGACTACACGACGTTTAGGCCGAGTTTGGTCGGTTCTAGGTTGCTGGTTTTGCGGCATTAAGGCAGAGATGGTCGCCGTAGAAAATGGCGTAGTGTAAAAGCGACGCCGAAGCTGTTGCGTTTATTACGACGGTGCACTCGGAAGAAACACAGTCTGGGGATTTATGACTTCTGAGAATCCAGCTTTCAAACGATCCCCTCGAAGAACAAGACGGAGGCCCGCAGTAACAGCTTTACGCTTCGTTGTTGTGTTTATCGAGAACGCAAGCAAGTAATTGCGGCCTCTTGCAGGGATTGAGCAAGAAACAAAATGTCTCGGGTGGTAAAGTCGTGATAAGTAAGAGATTGGGGTGGGATTTTTAGCAGGAGTGCGGGTTATTCCCTCTGCAGTTATTTAAATTCACCTTAAATACATTGGTATAAATGTTGTATAACCGATTGGAGGATCGCCGCAACCGGTAACGGTACCACTGGGGTACTCATGAGCAAGGTACCATCATGCCCGGGCACTGCACCTCAGCTGCCCACTGCTGGTTCACAGATGGGACCAATGCAGAAGCCACCTTTCAATGTGGTGTGCTCATAATGACCAATCTTCACTTACTTTAATGAATATATATAATTATATATGTAATGTAGGATTATCTAATTATATGGGTAGACTCTCTGAAGCAGCCTGGAGCTGAGGGCCTTGCTCAGAGGCCTGGAATTCAAGTCCTGTGATCCAGCGCAGGGTTTTAGTCACTTAGGCCACTGCACTACTACCAGCCCAACTATCTGCATCACTACTACTGTTAAGCCCCTTAGCAAGACCCGTAACTCCCTTAACAAGTTGCTTAAGGGAGATTGTCCCTCTAATTAGGAAATGTGAGTATATAATATCCAGGGTAACTTCTGTATCCTAATTACTGGGAGTGTCTCCTTTAGTCAGCTTGCTCCTGGGCTCAGTGGTGGTAGTTCTGGCAGTAGGAAAGAGCTGCATTTCTGGAACACTACCAGCAATCCGTATTCAACTCGCCTGTGTAGGAACAGTAGGGTACCTTAATGGCACCTTTACTGGTCTGGGATTTGAGCCAACAACCCTCTGATAATTGGAGCAGCTCCCTAATTGTTATACTACCATGACGTCGTAGTTTCCAAGCTACAGGGATTTATTTTAGGGGCTTCATGTTGGTGGAGGAAGGAGAAACCCAAATGCCAATCTAAAACTGCTTGGTCCATAACTGAGTTACGCATTACCCCTAAAGTACAAGTGTTGGGTAACAATAGTAGGAAAAACCTCTTTCTTTCGTAAATAGTTAGAAACCTGGAGAGGAGCCAACACTCCTCTAGGAGACTGGCACTAAGAAACACACACACAGACTTGTGTATCCTCAGTGGCTGGATTGAAGGACATGCAATGTCAGTTAATGCAAATTAAATCAAGTGTGCTACAGTGTTTTTGCTGCTTTGAAAGAAAATAAAACTCATCTGATTTTGATTTTCCAGCATTACCAGAAAAGTGAGGACTATTAGTGTTCACACAGCTAATTTTTTCTTGAGATCTGAGCTGGGTAAAGCAGGGAGTGTGTGTGTGTGTGTGTGTGTGTGTGTAGATCCTACCTTGCTCTTTTATTTGTGATAAACACCTAACTTACTCAGCTTCCAATCATTCTAATCACTGTAGTATTTTTAGGTTATTTACTTGTATAAAACACTGAACTCAAGACTAGAAAATCTTTCCAAGAGGAGAGTTAGACACAAGTAACAATTCCTTTATGAGGTTTCCACTAATAAAGATCTATAAAATATTATTCAACAAATATGAAGAGCGCTGCTCTTATCTAAAGAATATTAAATACTTGATGTCTGCGTTTTGTAAGTTAACACACGCATTTTGACTTTTATCCCTAAGTAAAAACATTCCGGACTGGAGGACATTAAGAAGGTGTCTTTAACACTGGATAGACTTGTACGTATCATGATGGTCTTATTTATATCTATAACTGTAAATGTATACTTAATTTATATTGATATTGTGTTTGAATGTAAATCAACTCTTTGCTTATATCTACCAGTAATTGTCTATTTGTAATTTAACTTGTTTACATACTTCACAACAATTTTTAATTTCCTGCTTTTTTTCCCCCCACACCAAGAATCTTGCAGACTTGAATGGACGAAGTGAACAAACACAGACAGGTATAGTTCATACTTTATTTTATGTAGTGTTTTGGAAATCAAACTGTCTGCTATTAACTTTCCTTTTTGCTACTGGATTTTTTGTTTCACAGATTCATTTAGACTAGATCATCCCTTTGGAAACCCCGTTATGCCTGTTAAAAAGAAAAGAAAGTCCTCTGGTTCAGAAGACCCCAGCATCAGGAAGCGCAAAATTACCAGGTAGCTCTCAAAAACCTTGATTTCTCTCCTCTAGTAGGATTTCTTTTTGCTTGCAAAATTGAGTCTGTGCATGAATTCCTTGCTTATCAAACATTCCACATTTGATCTTTGTGACCCAGACCTGCTCACAGCTTACATTTGTGAAAGAATTGAATTTCCTGATCAGATATTATATGGTAAAAGTTGGTTTAATTAGAACAATGAATGCATGCAGTCTTTAAAATGTTGCACATCTCCACCAGTTACTGCAGGACTCAGACTCCCAGCAAACAGATAAACCCAGAAGATCAGTTCTCCAGCAAGAAGTGCTTGGCCTGGTTTTATGAGTATGCAGGTAAATGATTCAGCTTTTTTCCTTTATTAACAGTGAGGCCATGAATCTGACTTACTGGTAACATTGGTTTAACTGGGCATGTTTGAATCAAATTGCAAAAATGCTTAACCTCTAGGATCAGATGATGTGGTGGGACCTGAGGGCATGGAAAAGTTCTGTGAGGATATTGGAGTAGAACCAGAGAATGTGAGTGATTTGAAAATCTGCTAAGATTTTTCTCTTTCTTTTTATTATTGTTATGTTAAAGTGTAAAAAGTGGGGGGTTTTCATTTGATTGATCACTCATCCCTAACATTCCGGCAGCATGTCTCAGAAACTGTTTTGTTCCAACTGATATTGATCATAAATCTGATGTACTTTTGTGTCTCTAGATTATCATGTTAGTTTTAGCCTGGAAACTAGAAGCACCAAATATGGGATTTTTCACTAAAGAAGAATGGCTCAAGGGAATGACTTCTCTGCAGTAAGAGACGTTTTCATTCAGGAATTTTTCTATAGATTTTTTTGACTGTAAAGCATCCTGATTTTCACATAGATGTCTTGTTATTTTTCTAAAACAGGTGTGACTGCACTGAAAGGTTACAGAGCAAACTGGACTACCTGCGTTCCCAACTAAACGACGCAGCAGTGTTCAGAAACATTTACAGATATGCCTTCGACTTTGCCAGGGTGAGATGTTTTAACTGCGTGTGTGTATGTGTTTATAATGGTGGGAGTCTGACATGCTTTGTGTGCTAGTTGGAATGTAAGGAGAGCTGTTTAATAAGGTGAATCACTACCAGTGTACCTTGTGTGTTCAAGCAAACATCAAGCTAATTTCAAGAATTTTGTAGTCTAGTTTGTTGGTTCAAAATCTCATGCCTGATGTTAGTCTTAAGGTTCTAGATGTGATATGGAAAATGATGCAATAATCATCACTTAATTAATCACACTGCTGTATATGCCACAGTTTTCTTATATAGGGTTAGGGTTATCTCAGAGTTAAGGCACTCTAGCATAAATCTTATCACAACAAAACAACAGTGATTATGTACTCAGAAAGATTCCAGCACTGGGGACAGATATTCAAGATATTAAAATTTCAACACCAGGCTAAAATTTAATTTGCATCAGCTAGCTGAAACTAGTATATTGAGTGACAGGCATTTGAATGATTTCATTTCAATTATTTCTTTTTTATTTAGGTCGTCTTACCATAGTTTACAAGGTTCCTTTATTTTCAAATTTTAATATATTGTATAGTACTTTTAGCTGCATTTAATATTATTTCATATTTTAAAGGTATTACAAAGAAATCAATACTGGAATTAAGAGCTCTATTTTTTTAAAGCTGTGTTATTTTATTGTTTGCCTTTATTTTCTACCTTTTTTAGGATAAAGACCAGCGTAGTCTAGACATGGACACTGCAAAGTCAATGCTGGCTTTGCTGCTCGGAAGGACATGGCCCCTGTTTCCGGTGTTTCACCAGTTTTTGGAGGTTGGTCTGCAATTGTGTGTTTTATTGGTCTCAATGCTCTTTGGACTGAACATAAATCCCTTCTTTCCTTATTTCTTGCTCTTTCTTTTAGCAATCCAAGTATAAGGTCATGAATAAGGACCAGTGGTACAACGTCTTAGAGTTTAGTCGCACTGTAAACCCAGACCTCAGCAACTACGATGAGGACGGAGCCTGTAAGTTACACTTTGCTGCTTTTCTGTCTTAGTGATGGTCTGTCAGTGCAAACAGCATATTTAGTCAAGAACAAAATGGCATGGTTTTTAAACCTCTAACCAAACAGGTTTACACTGTGTTTCCCTCCACCTTCAGGGCCAGTGATGCTGGATGAGTTTGTGGAATGGCAGAAACCCAGACTGGCTTTATAGCAGACTTTGCAGATGTATATAAAAAAAGCAAAAAAAAAAAAAAAAAAAGCACATCAGTGGAAGATCCCTCCAGACTAAGCAGTCCAGAGAGTCCCACAGGACTGCCTCATGCTTCCTGAGCCGCTGGTGGGGCCATCACTACCCAGAGACTCTTTACAGTGTTAATTTAACTCTTATAGTAAATATGTCTGAAAAGGGGAATGGTTTTCTCATGTGAATCTGTTGCAGCAGTTACATGCCAGTGTTGTATGACCTGGTGGAGGGACGTCATTTCTTCATGTAATTTTTTTTTTTTCATTTCACTTTTGAGTTTTCCCTTGCTTATAGAGTTTTCAGAAGAAAATAAAGGAATTGTATGTAAGGACAGTTTTTTTCCGGGTGCATGAGTAATAAGATCACATTATGAAAAACTTTTCCAGATTGTAGCATTAACTGTTTTTTTCCCCAGTGGTATCAAGACAAATATATAAAATTATTCCTGTAGTCATTTATTTGTCAGTAATTGTGTAAAATGAATGCATTGGAAATCTTCTGTCCGTTTTCATAGTTGACGGGAGTTGAAGGTAAAGAATCTTCTGTCCGTTCCTTGTTTCAGTATTTTCATTTTCTATTTATCATTTGCATGTGTACATTTTCTATTTGTTACTGCATAATTATCCAGTGACCTGTATTACAGATCACATGTTGCACAACATTTAAGTGGGTTGGCATCAATCAGTTTCCACTTAATGTCTTTTGAAAAGGCACCAGAGTTAAGTCTCGCTGGGATTATCATCCGGTTGGGCAGAATTGTTTGTTGCTTCTCTGGTGGAAGAGAAATCGAATGATTCAGCCTGACTCATGATGGCATTGAGTCGGGTGAGGGACATCACTCTCTGTCTAGGTATTGGCATGTTGTCCTTTATCTCCTCTGGCTCCTTGATGTGGCTGTATCTGTTCCCTTCTTCATCATAGTTGTACAGTTTTATAACTCTGCTTTTCCTCTTGGGTTGCATTTGAGCACCTGTCTCTGAAACCCCTTCTACATTCTGATTTTCTCCCTCATGAGACATTGCTTGGTCGGGTTCATCACCAGCGTCTGTGGTTTCTGATTTGTTTGTCTCTTCATGGATCTCGCAATTATGTTCCTCCATTTGAGCATGGTCCTGATTCGCTTGCTTTGATCGGAAACTGTTACGAGTCTTAATGGGTGCTTTTGACTCGGGATCAAAAGTTACAGTGTCATCTTCTGAGTTTTGGCCTCTGCAAAAAAAAGCAGTCCCATCATGTGCTGGCTGCTTATTTGTGGCAAATTTAAATATATTATCTCTAGTCCTGTGGCTTTGGTTTTTGGGACAGATTTTGCCTCTTGTTTCTAGCAGGCACTTGATTAGGTATGGCCGGCTGAAAGCTCCAAGGGTAAATGCGCCAATGAAGGTCACCAAAACTGATGATGCCACTGCTGCAGCAAAGTGACTGTCTGAAATTTCATTCACATCTCTATCCGTTCTCAATGAGGCTTTGGGGATGTTTTTCCTCAATACATTCACCTTGAAAGGGCTGATTGTTCTTACTTTCTGGTCCACAGTGAAGCAGTGGTAGAGTCCATTGTGGCTCTCTGCTGCTTTTAAGATCTTCAGGTTACCCCCATTGATTTCAAACGGGTATTTGTCATTGTATACTTCATCTTTAAATGATCCAAAAGGGGTCTGCCACCATTTTGTTTCTAGTCAACATAAACAACAAAAAAGTTAAATAATTATATTGTCTTTATGGTTCATGTTGCTGTGTTCTTTAATACTTTTTACCTTTATTTGTCATATTCCCACATTGTAATTCTGTAGTTTTTCCCACAAGGACATCAATAGTGATTACAGGTCTGACCTGTAATTTGCTTTCTTCTTCTGTCAGAATCTTCCGATTCTCTCTGGAGTTTCTCATAGTGATAGCAACTTGTGAGGTTGTTGATCCATCAGATATCCAAATGCATTGTGTATTCCAAAGCAGAAATACTCTCAACAATAAAATATACACAACCTTCATTCTTTCTAGATAAAGAGCAAAGCAAAAAAAAAAAAAATCAGTTACATTTGGGCATCATTTAACTGAATCCAAATAACTGCTGTAAGAGGAGACTTCATGTTACAGGTAAAGTCAAGACCTACAATTAGCTTCAATTCAAAAGGAGTAATAATCCATATTTATTAATACAATAATGCCTGTACTCACTGCCACATAATATCAGTGCAATATTCTAAAACATGGTAAGTGTACTGAAATTCTTACCTTCCAGCAGCAAGATGAGTGGTACAATAATAATCTCTTGTTACAGAGGAAATATCACTTCTAAAGGCGGAGTAAAGTACGGACCTCACATGACACCTTATGCCCCATCTCATTCCCATGTTTAAAGATTAACATTTTTGCCATCATCAGTAAAAGATATTTTACACATCTAAGGTCTTGTTTTTGTGTGATCAGCTGTTTTGGTAAAATAAGTAAATGAAGCTTCATTCCTGGTCTCAATATTATACAACACTAAATTGCATTTTAATGTATAAAATGTACTGTTGTTGTGGATGTTAAATTAGTTATCAAGGTTCAAGAGGTCACTGCTAAATTCCTAATGACAAGGCATCTGTAGGGTCCAAACATCTGGTAGATATTTCAACTCGAGTCCAACTCAAGGTTATCATAGTAATTCCATTGGATCTATACAAGAACTCTGAAGTCTCAACAGGCTCGGCACTGGGAACTGTGGAGGTACTTCAGTGAAGCATGGGTGCAGCTCAGCAATGAGAAATATCAATGTATTAAGCATATATCGAATGCACATTAAGAGTGCATGCAGTAGTCATTAGTTATTACACAATACAAGTGATAAAATTATAAAATACAGCTAATAATTGACATTCTTGTGCAGGACATTTGTTCTTTAACAGCCATTTAAAATAGTCAATCATTGGTTGTATGTGTGATTGTATTTAGGCCAGTTTAAGTGGGCTGAAAATGAATTATAAACGAATCACAGCTAATGCATAGATTTTTAGCGACTTTGCTGTCCATAACTTGGCAATTTCCGTGTTTTAGACAGAGAGAGAGAGAGAGTGTGTGTGTGTGTGTGTGTGTGTAGTGCAGTGACACATCTGCCAGAAGATGTCAGTATGGAACTAAGGAACAGCCATTTACTTTCAAACAAATAGTTCCTCTCCGGCTTCTTTTCCATCGGGTTTTTCTGTCATATGATGATGTCCAGGCCACGCCTGGCGGCTCGCGCACACGATCAGATAGCGCCGTGGCCCCGCCCTCCTCCGGTTGAGCGCGAGGCGGAGGCGCGCGTGGGGTAAAGCACAGCCGAGCCGACGGCAGCGTCCTGGGGGAGCGACGAGCAGGAGAGGAGCGCTACAGGTAAGCGAATGCAGGGAGAAAGCAGCAGTCGAGTTACTCCCCCCGCCTTAGTCCGATTCGCCGTGTTTCCAGCAGTCTGCAGGGGGCTTAAGACACGTTAGGGTTGTGCTCACACTCTCCGCTTTGCGTGACTTCAGAGAGCTGCTGCGGTTTTTTAGCTTGCTTTCCCTTTCCTGATATTTTACTTCAGCTTTCTTCCTTTACTCTGTTTATTTTCGTCTTGAGTAGATCAACAGTGATGCCTTACGTTTATCCCCTGCAGTCTCAACCCGCAAAACATTTTTGATGAAATATTAGATATTTTGGGAGTCCCTCTTTACTCTGCAGAAAGTTGTTTTTCTTTTTGCGTGTGTGAAACGTCATTTACGGACACGCCCTTTACACAGAACGCGGGTTTCCTCTGAACAATTTGGCACCATTACTGAGTTATTCCTTTGTAGATATTAGTTTGTCTTTTTTAAAGTTTCATCATGCCAAATTCTTGTGAAAAACGTTCAGGTTTGATGTTAGATTGCATAATTAATTTATTCTAAAGTGAGACAACAGGACTTCTCTTTTTACTAAGCAGGTTTGGGTACATGTGGGATTTGTTCATCAACTTTCTAATATCTCTTTTACATTAAAGAGTAGCAAAGTGCATCCTTTTTCAAAGCTCTATGAGCTTGAAAGTGTTTGCACTAACCTTAAAATGTTTTGAAACCTCAAAGCAGTGTCACATGATCCTCCTGATGGTTCATGGCAAATTAGTTGCATCTTGTGGATATCTGATTAGTCTGAGCGAAGCCCCACAAATAAGCCATTTTCTTATCTGGATCTACCGGATGGTCTTGGCACATCACTTAGCACATCTCCAGTGGCCTAAATGAGTGGTTGAATCTCTATACAGAATTCCTCGGGTGGGGGAGTCACCACAAGCAATTCTTTTATCCGTCTCACAAACAACATGGCTGTGTTTGCATATCTGTAGAAGATACACACCTACATCTTTCATAAGTCTATGTTTTCAGGAGGGACCGAAAAGCTGAATAGCTGTGCAAACATTAAAAGCCGGTCAGTCGTGAATATTTGCAACATTCTCAAGGTGTAAAACATAGATGGCAGTTGTGAAGCTCAGGATATGTTGATGCATGTTTTTAGGCTGTTTGAGGAAGTCAGTGAGTCATTCTTATGACGTGGGATTACCGAGACTTGTGAACATGTGAGCAACAGTTCGAGAAACCATAGCATCTTCATACAGGAACACATACAGGAAGATTACAACCAAAAGGATTTCTTTCCCAATGCTGTTCTGTGTTTTAACTGCTGTAGTTATTTCCAGGATGCTCAAGCCAAAACTACATGTGGAAAGCATTTGCTTGCTAGTCTAGAAAAAAAAAAACTGAACCAGGCACAGCTTTAAAGAACCACACATTCCAGTGAACAGGACGTCTTATAGAACTTCACCTCACTCGGCCTGCTGTCTCTTTATTTTATTCTTCTTCTACTTCTGTTGTCCACCGTGTGTGTGTGTTTTTGACTGCAGGGCTGCAGCATGTTCACCTCAGTGAAGCCATATGAGGGTCAGCAGTTTGCAACACTAAGAAAACAGTACCAACAAAGTGGAAGTTTATTTGAGGACCCTCTATTCCCAGCTGCGGACCGTTCCCTCTTCTACCAGGGCAACCGCATTGGCAAAATCACATGGAAGAGGCCTAAGGTGAGCGGGGCTATGATAGATCTAATGATGAAAATGGAAGGAGATCATTCCACCTGCATTTCGGACTAGAAAATCTTTCTGAAGTAAAACTGGTTTG